>CM024333.1:34091886-34795088 GCA_014170255.2 Drosophila triauraria
TCTCCTTCAGCGGTTCTTATTCTACATCGACCTCTGTTTTCTCCGTGATGCTCGCCATTTTATATTGCGTTCCGTGTGCTTTTCCTGATTTTTTATTTATTTTTTTTTTTTGATATTTGAACAAGCAAAGCGAGCGGACGCGTCTTTTTTTACTCCGTTTATAATCGACTTGAATTATAAAGAGCTTATTTAGAAAACCTATTTTTCGCATAAAAACACTGAACATTTTCACTTTGCATCAGTGGCAGCTCGAATTTTGCACATCAAAAAAATGATTTAAAGTTTACAGAAAGTTAATTGAATTGAATATAAGCTGAGTGTTAGTTGTTGTTGTGATGATCCAACCTCAATCGAACATCAAACATCGTTCACATCAAACGGCTGTGCATATAAACAAGCACATCCACAATAAAAGTGCACAAGCAACAGCAAAACGAACTGTTAATACACTTTAAAACAAAAAATAAATAAATATACACCATGGCAAGTTCGACTAAGCGAGTTCGCACCACTGGAGGATCGTCTGGAGAGAGACTTTCTGATGTCCACTCTACACAGCTATTGGAGCTATCCGTCTGCAGCAGGAGGCAAAACTGATTACCACCCAAATTGCGTCACAAGTCCGGGAAGCTGAGCAACGCCTCAATGATCGCATGGGCCTGGTCGCAGAGGAGGTCAAACAGATGAACACCCGAGTCGTCAGCTTGGAGCAGGAGGTCTCCGATCTTCGTTCTCAGCGGGACCACCTGAAAGGCCGCGTAGAGTGCCTGGACCGAGATCTGGCAAAACTACTTTCACTGGGTGAGAGGGTGGGCAGCTTGGAGGCGAAACTGGCTGCGAAAAAATGGCAAATTGGGAAAGCGAGTTGCGCATGCACGGAGTTCCATATATGGATGGGGAAAATATCAAAGCTTTGTATCACAAGCTCTTTATCAATTTCCAACTTACTCCGCTGCCTAAAAGACGGAAGATTTTCCGAGCTAGGAAAACTCAAAACACTCACGTGGATCCGGCAGTAATTATAAAAATGGAAAACGTATCAGAGAAGAAATCCGCCAAATTGGCATGTACCGGTTCGAGAACAGGAGGCAACTGAGCTTAAGGCTTCTTGGCTTTGATTCGGGAGCTGTCATATTAATGAACAGCTTACAAAAGACAATAACCAAATTTGTAAAGAGGCTATGCGTATGAAAGAGCGTAAAGTTCTCTCTATACTGTTCACTTTTTGCTGCATTGTACCTGTCCACTGCAATGGGAGAGAACTTTTTTTGCATTGAGCGCATAGATCAGCTCTTTATGCTCGCAGCTGATAATGCTTCTCCTGACCTTCTCCCTCTCTACGATGCCTGTTGGGAGCTTTCGCTTTTAATCTAATAGGACCTTTGCTCTTACCTTTCTCTTTAATTGTTAAGTGAAACTTAGAATTAATGTATAATCAGACCATTTATAAAAGTTTTTATTTATATGTATCTTTTGAGATTGCGCCCCTAAGACTTCTACATTATATCAATAAATGGTGAGATAGGTGGTTCCATATCTGGTAGTATGATTAGAGTACTTAGTGGCTACAGAAAAGGTTTCAAAATTGTACACATAAATGGCCAAATTTTACTAAAAAAGATAGATGAGTTTAGGCTACTTTTTATTCAGTTAAATGTAGATGTGATCAGTGTGTCCGGAACTTGGTTTATGTCAGATGTCGTGTTGGTCATGCTGGTGGTGTTGCTGTGTATGTTAATAAGAAATTAAAGTGTAATGTTAAATGTAAACAGCCAAGCGAAAGTCCGAATGAGTACATATTTTTAGAAATGTCATTCTGTAATAATAAAAAGGCTCGCGTTGGATGCTTTTACCGTCCTAACCGAACAACGGAATATGAATGGCTATTTAACACTCTTATAGAAATATCAGTATCCCAAGCTGACATAATTTTAGCAGGCTATTTCAACAGTAATCTCCTAAAAGAAGGCCATTTACTAACTAAATTTGAATCTCTGGGACTATATGCTGTTAACGTTAAAATACCCACACATTTTAGTAATACCTGTGATACGCTTCTTGACATTTTTTATACCCGGTACCCATAGGGTACAAGGGTATTATAATTTAGTGCCAATTGAGAATGTATGTAACAGGCAGAAGGAGAAATCTCCGACCCTATAAAGTATATATATTCTTGATCAGCGTCATTAGCCGAGTCGATCTAGCCATGTCCGTCTGTCCGTCTGTCCGTCTGTCCGTCTGTCTGTCCGTGTGAAACAACAGATCTCAGAGACTATAAGTGCTAGAGTTACCAAATTTGGTGACAACATGGGAATCTGTTGCACGCAGATCAAGTTTGTTTTAAAATTTGGCCACGCCCTTCCGCCCCGAAAAACAAAAAACGGTATATAACCATATGCTTGATTTTCGGCGTAAAGTAAATAGATAGGCTTAATAAGTAGGCAATCGTGGACGTGTTCTGAAAATTTAAGTAAAATCAGATGATAAACATAGAAGTTATTAAGCAATAAAGTTTCTGAGAGAGAGAGCGCGCACGTGCGTGTTGCTCAACATGTTCCTAGCAACATTTGTCTTTGTTGGGTGTTGCTCATCATGTTCCTAGCAACATTTGTCGCTTTGAGAGTTGCCCAACATGTTCCTAGCAACATTTGTCTTTGTTGGGTGTTGCTCACCATGTTCCTAGCAACATTTGTCGCTTTTGAGAGTTGCCCAACATGTTCCTAGCAACATTTGTCTCTTTTGAGTTCTGCTCAATATGTTTCTAGCAATATTTGTCTCTATTTGTCAACATTTCCTTTTTTCCATGTTCATGTGCTGTTTTCACCCACAATGCTTTGGGTACCGGGTATCTTACAGTCGGTCACACTCGACTGTAGCTTTTCCACTTGTTTATTAATGACCGCAGCAAAATACTACTTTATGACCAGGTCCAGGAGCCAGTTTTTTCGAGACACGACTTAATATTGCTAACATATGACCTGACTTTAGATTTTAATATAAATTCCTTTACATATAGAGACTTTAAGGATATTGACTTTTGTGAACTTGACAAAGAAGTAAAGGCGTGTGATCGGTTGTCTTATTACTGCCTTCCCTCCGTTGAGTGACAATTATATATTTGAAATAATAACATAAAGTACTTGTTTAATAGATTTGTCCCATTAAAAACAAAAGTGATTTAGCCAAGGTATAATTAATTTTTTAATATTGGCATAAAAAATGCAATCGGCCAACGTGATGTCGCATACATTAAATGGAAGTGGTATAGAACATTACAAACAAAAAATTTGAAAATTGTGTGAGCACTAAGCATAGGTGGGCTGAGCTAAGCCGATTAGGAGTAGGAAAATGTAAACAGTTCTCAGATCAGGTTATTGATGTTGACAAACTTAACACAAAGTTTTCCAATGTCGACGAACCTGAATCATCGGAAAATATGTACCTGAACACAATACCGCCCTGTGATAATAGTTTTAGCTTTGTGTTTGTCAATCAGTGTGATGTTCTTTCGTGTATTCTTAAAATCAAATCTAACGCAGAAGGTATTAATAGTATAAGTCCAAAGTTCCTACTTCCGTTTATTCTGCCCACATAACAAACATCTTTAACACAGCTATAACTACGTCGTCGTTTCCGTCCGAAAGGAAGAAGGCCAAGATTATTCCAATCCCAAAATCAAACAATGACTATAGACCAATATCGATCCTCCCCTTTCTCTCCAAGGCCTTTGAAAATCTTATGTCGATCCTAATCCAACACATTTTTGACAATAACTCACTTTTAAGTCCAATACAGTCCGGCTTTTGTAAAAAAAGATGTAAAGGCGTTTTCCAGCCGGGGTTTGTTCAGCTGTTGTCCAGTACCTCCACAAAAAATTTATAATATTTCAGTGGACCGTGTGTGCGACTAATGCGTGCAAGGGTGTCTATTCGTTAGGAATTGAAGGATTAAGTGGTTAGGAAAGGTCTACACGATTGAGCAAAGCTATATGGGTCCACTCGGACTAGGAATAATACTTAAGTAACGGTAATCGTGGTCAGACTTTGAAATTTATACCAAAACTACCACTTACATAGACTCGGGCAAGCCCTGGGTCTCCGCTCTACTTATAATTAATCTTTAAGCTAAAGCTACCACGGCCAAACTCCGATATTTGCGTTAAGCTATGGTTAGGGTTGACTCGGGTAAATCCTGGGTCTCAGCTCTAACTACGATTACTGTCTAAGCTAAAGCAAACACAGGCAACCCCGGAAATTTACGGTAAACTACGATTAGTCTCGAATCGGGCAGTCCCTGGCCTCGACTCTAACTACGATCAAAACTTAAACTAAAGCAAATACGGGTAGACCCCAGAAATTTGCGTTTCACTACGGTTAATATTCTTCAACTAGAGCAAAACGGGCAGACCCAGAAATTTGCATTAAGTAACGGTTAATATTTACCTAGAGCAAAAACCGGTAGACCCAAAAATTTGCACTAAGCTACGGTTAATATTTAAGTAGAGCAAAAACGGGCAGAAATTTGCGTTAAACTACGGTTAAAGGGTTTTAGTTAGTGTGTTTATTGCATGTTTACCCTTAATCGGCAGCCGCCAACCTTCGAGCTATTTTCCGTCAGATTATACACACGTAGGTTCGATTTTCAATGTCCATTTCCAAATTTTATTCACTATTTTCTTCTTTGTTTATGCGATTTCTTTATGTTTTAAAAATTATTTGTACATTTTTTCATTTAAATCTCTGACACCACCAGTTCTTGTCTCTCTCGCTTACCCGCTACTATTGTTCCTTATCTTTACTCCTTTTTCCTGCTTCCTTACTTTTCTCTTAAATTTTCTAGCTCTTGATTCCTTTAAGTTTCACTTTCTCGCTGGTTGTTTTAATTTATTTCACAATTTTCTCGTTTTTACTCAGTTTTTCCCGTGCACGTGGTTTTCTTTTCTCACTTATTCCGGCTCGGCGTCACTTGCAAAATTCACGTCTGATCGTTTTCGCTGCTCCTCGACAAGTGCCCTGCTTCTGTTTTTCATTTGCATCATTTACCCTCCTCTGCCGCCTTTACGAACTTCCAATAACTTTTCCGCCGGCAGCGAGAGAGCACCGCGCTTTATTTCCTTAAGGGGCGACTGCGGCCGCACGATCGTGTTTCCAGCCGCTCTTTGTCTGTCTATGGTGGTGACGGCAGAGCGCGGTCCCTTTTGGGCCTATTCCTCTCTCGCTCCCTTTCAACGGGCCTTCCTATTCGGAACGTCGCTTGCATATTTCGTTTGACTCGCGGCAGCACTGTCGGCGTCAGGATCGCGGCTTTATGTGCATGCCGTGTCCGTGACCGCGTAGATACTCTTTCTCGCGTCCCTTTCGGCTGACTCGCGGCAGCGCTGTCGGCAGCACGGCTTGTTATGTACATGCAAACTAGTTTAGATAGAGAAGTCGGGTGAACAGCGGCGGCTTCTCTCGTCTTCTTCTGTGGTCCCTCGTAGTTGAAGATAACTAGATGGGGGTGGGCGACAGGCCCACTGCTGGTTGCTGGCCGGTTAGTAGTTGGAAAACCTAACTTCTGGGCCACTTTATCGCTAATTAGGGTCATAAATTAGATTAATGAGGGTTACCTGTCAACCTTTAGGGTCATAAATTAGATTTTTGAGGGTTATCTGTCAACCTTTAAAAGGTTGTGATCATAAAATGTAATTAATGAGGGTTCAATGTCAACCTATCAATAAAAGGTCAACTAATAAACATGTAAGTAATCAATATCGCATACGATACGCTTACGAGTGCGAGTGTGATGGAGGCAACCACTTACACTAAGTGATCCTCTCCGAGTTTTCCCTATCTCAAAAAGGTCAGTTCTCAGCAATCCCACTAATTAATCCCTAATTCGCGACTCTCATCGGAATTTTATCTGCCTTAAAAAGGTCGTTTGTGTGCAAACACAAAGGCGCGCAAGTGCACCCTAATTGATCCTTAAAAGATGATTTTCCTTGTCAAAAAGCAATTATCCCAAAGCAATTACCTTTAACGCGTCCCACCTCGTCCATTCAAAAGATGGAAAACAAATCCCAATGACCATTTCTAATAAAAACGGCAAACGAATACGAACCGTCAATCATTTGAGCCTTGATCTTCAACATGGCACAAAATTACTTCACTGCCTGTGCGGCAGAAACCTACGGAGGTCGAAGACGCCGCCAACAACCCCGGCCACCCTTTACCAGCAGAGCTTTGAGGCCTGCAGACGGGAGATTCGGGCAGCAACATACCTCGCCCACTTCATGAATAATCGACCACCTAGAAGGCGCAGCACCTCCCCCAATAACCGGATTCCTACCGATAGATTCTATTGGAAGGGAATCGGTTACCAGGAGCACGAGGAGCCGGAAGATGACGAGACGCCTAGGAAACGCAGCGGTTCCTTTTAATTAAATGAATAAAAATAATACTTCCTTTTAATAAAATGAATAAAAATAATACAAAATAATGATTTCAATTTTTTTATTGGGAAAAGGGAAATATTTTGTCACAACCAAGTGAACACTTATTGTCACAAACAAATTTTATCTGCGAAGGTTGTTTGTACACAAACACTTAGGTGTATGCAGATACCGCAAGCAACCCCATTTCGATCGTTTGTCTAAAAATTAATTTTCCCATTTCCACTAAAAATGAACATATTCTTATATATTTTGTTGTATATACTTTATAATTTTATTTTTTTATCTAGAAGCGATGTTTAAAATTATTATTTTATAATTTTTAGAGATTTGTGTTTGCGTACACTAAAAAAATGACAGGTATCTGTGCGCAGGTATCTGTGACAATGCTTTCATCAATATGCGCCCAACTACAAGTTGTGAAATGTTCTCAATGTACAGTGAAAACCAGCGGTATATCACCCATTCTCATATTAAAATATTTTAATGAGTCCTCCATGTATTCCATATGTTTGGGGAAAATTTGATCCTTAAATAATTTAATGAAATTATTTATTCTGACAACAAGTTGTTGGATTGTAATGGGCGTTGTGGTGTTGAGTTTGTTATTGAGTGAGAACATTTTAAATTGTTTTCGGATCCGTGCACGTCTGCTTGTAATGATTTCCAAAATTTGAATGACCAAAGTTTTTTGAAAGTTGTTACACAATAGAGACCTGCATGAATACATTCATTTCTAAGTATATAGTACTGTACAGTAGTCTGGTGTTCTCAAAAATACTGTACTCATTCTACACTGTACAGTACATTCAATATGTCAAAATAGCCTGTACAACTTTCGTACTGTTCTCACTGAAAGTGAGTGAAGAAAGTGAGTCGGGTATGAATATCAATTCTATTCCGAACGTCACAAGGTGTACAGTAAATAAAACAAAATATACAACTGTACAAATGAGTGCTACAAATTTTTAAGTCGATGTACATAAGTTCACTTCAATAAATTTTAAATGATACAACAAATTATAAATTATGTATTTTAGCTTAAATAAAACCAGAAATCATTGTTGGGTAATACCCAAGACCCAATCGGTACCATGAATTCGCTGAATGACTTCAAGAAGTACGCTGCTGATGTTAAGGCCAAAATAGCACCCAATGAACTAAAGCCATATGTATCAAAAGGTCGAAGCAAGGTTTGGGAGACCTTTTCGCGGATAGTCGATAAAAATGGATTAGAGATAACAGATGTAGTTGAAACAAGTGCACAATCAAGCACATTTACAAGGCCAAGGCCAATACTCTTAAGCGCGGCCATCTTGATATAACAGTTGACAATGAGTCGAAGAAGCTACGCACCAAGCTAGCAGTGCAGCTTTCGAAAGGGCTTTTTCGGTTGCTATAAACCTCACAGCCGAAAAACGCTGCAGAATTGCCAATACGCCAGAAATGGTAAATAGTATAATGTTTTACACTCCAATACTAATAATTGTAATAGTTAATATTTTTGTAACGATTTTAATAAAAGTTAAGTTAAATCAATTAAAAGTTTACGAATTTAGAAGTAAGTACACTGTACATCAAAACACTGTACACTAAGTTAACTGTACACCAATTTTGGTGTACTCATTTTATACTGTACAGTACTATACTGAGTATGAGCAGTATCTGTCAAATACAGGCAATATTACAACATTCACTCACATTTATTTGGAGCTGTTCAGTTAAATAGTGAACACTTTTTTGAATTGAATGATTAATTTGCTCGTTTGAATGTATCCATGCAGGTCTCTATTACACACAACAACAACTACAACAACGAGAAGGGCGCTCTTATATCTTATAACGACCAAAGTTTTTTGAAAGTTGTTACACAACACGTTGAACTAATCCAGTCAATGGTGTGTATTCAACTAGACGATCATGAATGAGAAGGCAATATACTTTTGTATTCTTCTCACTTGCTGCAGTTAGTTCTGTGGAAATTTTAACATCAATCGGTCCTGAATTGACTGACTCATTCTGGTATGAGAGATCCACAACAACAATGGGAGCCTTTCGTCATGAATTCCATCGGAGATAGAAGTGGACGAGCCTCCCGATTGTAGGAGCTTTCTGGAAATCTCACATACATGTCATACATGACTGCAAACCGATTTTCATTGTATTTAATATTCTAATCCTCATTGGGATAGACATCAGAGTTTAAATATACTTTGGCAGTGTAGGATTTATGTAACAGTCCCAGCTGCGGAATGAGAGTGGTAGGGTAGCCCCACTTTTAACAACATTAAACATTTTAATTTTAGCACTATCACTTGGAACAATATGTGGAACTTTTCAGCTAATGCTGTGTATATCAATTTTATGTTGCTTACCTTCAACTGTTTTAACATACATATCATCAGTATTTTTAGTTAGTAACAGAATGAGTTCATGTTTGCAGTTTAAGACAACTTTTTATAATCTTCTGCGAATCCCAGTAACATTTTAATGGAACAGAAAAGCTGAAATGTCCTCCGCAAGTGATATTCTCTCCACCACTCCATCCAGCATTGCGATAAAGGGGTCCCTCCTGTTGACCAACGGAGAGGAAGTTCTTGAGAGTTGAAGTGATCCCAGTGAAGCGTGTCCTGTCCACCTCACATCTGTTTATATCGTATCTGATTTCATCGAGAAAATAGGCCATGCAATTATTTTTGAGCAAGCCGTTAACACCATTCGTGCTAGTAGTTCCTATATTTCCATCAAAATGGAGAAAACTTTCATTTGGGAGGACATAAAGATCTTGGTTTTGTATTGTGATGCGAACTTCATCATTTGATTTGAAGTTCTGTTGATACGGATAATAAGTGTGGAACTCTTTCTTAATGATACTATCATCATTAGTAGGCTTGTCTTGAACATAAAAAATTTCATTCATTTGACAGTCAGTTATTTAACTTTATTGAATATTAAATCCGAGCGATTTTAAAAACAATTTATTTTTTAATGATAGTGCTCGTGGATGATGTAAGTCTCCTTGAGATGATGATTATATATCCTGGGGGGACATTAATTCCAAATTCATGAAGCACATGATTTGGTCTTTTTTCCACATATGAGGCACTGATAATATTACATTCCAATCTAATTGAATTTATTTTTAAAATGTTTACTGGTTTATCTGAGATGTAAATTTCATTTATAATATAATATACTGTTTCATTTTTAGTTTAAACTTGAACTTGTAATGTGTTGATGTTACATTTAATTTTTATAGTGTTATGAAGTCCATACTCTTTGAGCCTGTTAATAATATATTTTATTATATCATCAACCTCATATGAACCCATTGGTATTTCTATGACTTTATTTTCAATATGGAAGAGATTGTTACCCAAATCAACATTTGGAATAGAATTGAATGTATAAAAGTCAATGAGGGCACACTCATAATTACGTTTTAACTCAATTTGTGGGAAAAAATTTTCAGTTATAACTGATGTATTTCCCGTTAAGGTGATTGTTAACGATGTAGACATTATGAAGCTTGTCTTTTTTCTCAAACAACAAACAACTTATACAAACATTTATTTAAGTATATTAAATTGATCAAATCCCTTTCTAAAACGTCCAGTTTTCATTTCATCATCCTTCGAAATTACTAAAAATCCATATTTTTATTTTCCCAACATTTCTGTGAAATATTCATAAATGTATTAAAATCTATATCACAATTTGCATGATCTCGCCATATATACTTAATGTTTAATCCATCTTGTTTAAACACATGTTTCGGAATATGGGTATACGTTTGAGATAAATAGAATGAGTCTATATTCCGATGACGTCCCATACAGAAAAAGCTTCTAACATTATCTTGCTTTCCACATTCAATATCGTCAAATATCATAATCGAATTATTTTTAGCTTCCTGGGGTGACAAAACTTCGTCATTAGCTGAGAATGTGAAATATCCAGAGTCCGTAATCGTTATAAGCCAAATTATAAAAGTTAAATTTTAACCATTATTTTATGATTTTTAAATTTTCTTCAAAAAGAAAAGGTTATTTATGAGTATTTTTATAAAAATCTGGTAGTAATCATAATAGCTGAGCAAAAAATAAAACTCTCAAATTACTATTATTTGAGAGTTTTATTTTTACTCCAAAACTCTTTTTCAATTTGCGGCTTTGGTATGCATTTTTTAAGTTATTCTTTAACCATCGTATAAAGTTCATCACAGGAACTAACCAAAGCCAAATAAAAATTGTTAGGAGTAGGCTGGTGCAGGAGCAATCACTGCCACTTCTACTTCTCACGTCTCAGTATAACTTCCAAAATGGGTCGCAAGCGAAATATTTTGTTCCGCAAGTTTTATATATTTGACAGCGAAAATAATGTGTCGGAGTGTAAAATTTGTAAATCTAAATTAACAGGGAGCTACGTCAGCAACCTTAAGAGACATTTGGAATTAAAGCACAAAAGTGAATTTCAACAGGAAATTCTTGAATCTGATGAGCCCTCTATCGATGAGAAGAAAACGAAGTTTTCAGTTACTTTGAATGAAATTCACCCACAGACTTCAAATAAATCCTCGCTTTTAAAGGAGTATTTGAATAAAATTTAAGTCCCTCCCGAAGAAGAAGTCGAAGATGGTCTTATAACAAAGGGCTACGCTGAAATAGATGGATATATACCAAAGCCTATAAGTCTAGAAATCAATATAATGGATTACTGGAAAGAAAACAAATTTCAGTTTCCAAATTTGTATGAGCTTGCAAAGGTAGTGCATTCAACTCCTGCAACTCAAGTAAGTGTAGAGAGGTCCTTTTCTGCACTGAAATTAATGCTGACGGATCAGAGGTGCAACCTGGGTGCCGACTCCTTACAAAACTAATGTTTGTGAAACTAAATAAATACACATAAAGACTTGAAGAAAAACTTAACAAAACCATTTTTCTTTATTATTATTATTTTGCTTGTTCCCTTAGATGAACTTTATAAGATGGTTAAATAATAACTTAAAAAGGCATACCAAAGCCGAAAATTGAAAAAGAGTTTTATTTTGGAGCAAACAAATAAAACTCTCAAATAATAGTAATTTGAGAGTTTTATATTTTTGCTCAGCTATTATGATTACTACCAGATTTTTATAAAAATACTCAAAGGTAATAATTATTTTCGAAGAAAATAAAAAAAATTGAAATTTTAAAAATCAGGACGAATATGCGACAATTGGCCAATAAGTATAATAATGGTGCAATTGATGCCTCCGTAGCTTAATTGTAAGTCAGTGATTTTTTTATGTAAAAATTTAGAAATAAGCATTATTTTCGGTCCCTGGAAATATCCCATTCCCTTTATTGGTTTAATAAGATTTTCCAAATATTCATATTTCGGTTGGTACAAGCTCTTTGAAAATACATAAACATTTTCAAATTTAAGACCATTTGGACTTTCAATTAAACTTATCATCACATTAGTTTTTCCACAATTGGATGGACCCACAATTAATGCTCTAATTGTGTTTGGTAACAAAGAGCTGTGACGTGGAGGATTATATCCCCATGACTCCCACCCTCAACATTTCGTACTATAATGCTTTTGGACTGTCTTAATAATCGCATGTTAATTGGAAATGAACTTCATTCGATGACAATCTCTCGATGATTGAGGTGTATATAAAATGGGAAAACATTTTTATAATATAATTAGTCGCAAATCAAATGTCAAGGCTGGAAGTGGTTTTATCAATAATATAATATACACACTCCCCTTTGAAGCTCATATACCTGGATACAATTATTGTGGACCAGGCAGAAAACTTCAGAAACGATTAACGCGTGGTGATCGTGGAATCAATGCTTTGGATGAAGCTTGTAGGGAACACGATGTTCCTTATTCAAATAGTTCAGACTTGAGTGAACGTCATAAAGCAGACACTGTTTTAATTGATAGGGCGTGGGATCGAGCAAAAGCATCAAATAGTAGTTTTGGTGAGAGAGCAGCAGCATATTTTGTTACAAATAAATTGAAAGCAAAGAAAAAATTTTGAATGGGGTCAAAGGTAGTGAAAAGGAAAGTTGTAAAAAAATCGTTTGCCTCAATAATCAAACAAGCTTCAAAAGAATTGAGAAAGAATAAACCTCTTAAAATCTTAAATGCAATTAAAGTTGCACGCAAAGCAGTTTCTAACTCAATAGGATGTAGAAAAAATGTTTTTAATTCACGGGTTATAACCGTCCCCAAAGTGGGTGGTTTCTTGCCGCTTGTTCCAATTCTTACAGCTTTAAGCGCTGTGGGTAGCTTAGCATCAGGTAGCGCAGCGATTGTAAAAACTTATTAATAATGCGAAAATGGCAAAACAACAGCTTGAAGAGCAAAAGAAATATAACAAACGAATGAAAACTGTAGCGTTGGGGGCGGGACTGTATTTACACCCATACAAAAAAGGGTATGGATTATAATTTTCAAAAAATATTAAAAAAAACACGGAATCCAAAAAACTACTAAGCATGCTACCCAAAAGAGCGCTATCTAATATTGATATAATAAAGTATGCAATTAAAAATATTCCATATTTTCGAGGTGTGTATATGAAAGATGAGTCACCAAAATACCCAAATAACCTCGAATCAGGAATAATAAATCTAGCAAACTCAACATCAAAAGGTACGCATTGGATAGCATATTGTAAAAGAGGATTATCATCATATTATTTCGATAGTATTGGAAATTTAAAACCACCATTAGAAGTAGTTAGATATTTAGGAAAAAGCATTCACTACAATTATAATCGATACCAACAATTTGGGACTATGAACTGCGGACATTTGTGTCTTGAGTTTTTGAGTGTAATTACCAGAAGTGGTGTAATTACCAAAGCGGAAACATGTCCAAACCTGAATGTTCCTATCTGTCTTACCTAAGTGGAAACATCCACTTAGCTGAAGGTGGTAGGAGGATAAATGGTCGAAAGCGTGTACTTATCTGTCTTTGTAACCATTAACCCACAACATGAGTGTACAAATTGAAGTGGTGGGAGGAGAAATGTGTTCTTGGCTGCTATAAAATCAGTCCGTGCCTCAAGGAATATCATTCGACTAGAAGCAGTCTCAGAAGCACAACCAGCACCTTCTTCAACCAGCACCAACTCCAACCACCAGCAGCAGTCTCACCATCAGCAGGACAACCAGCAGCCTAACAGATCACCTCCAGTAGCTCAACCACCACCAGCAGTCTCCCCTACACATAAAAAGATGGCAAGCAACATTAACAACAACACTACAACACCCAAGACCAATGAATTACCCGTAGGGGTAACTCAGGAGGACCTCAATGCCCTCATGAGGGATATTGAGGAGGATCCTCATATGAGTGCTCTTAACTTATGTACAATTAAGAGTAAGATAGCATTAAAAGATTTGGGAATAAATATCACATTCATAATCGTTTCGGCCAAACGAGTAAAGGGAAAGTATGGATATAGTATTAAAGTAGAATTGCTTAGAAATATTGTATACATTCCAGACAGATATAGTCACAAAGATGATTGTATTTTTGATTTGTTCTCTATAAAATCCTATACTTTAACTAAAAGGATGATGGTAACATCTACTTTGATCTAAAACTATAAATTGTATTTTATAATAAATATAAAAATAAAAACTTTATTAAAATAAAAAAAATCAAATTTTATTGGGAAATGGGAATTTCAGACATTATTTTCACCACCAACGAAAAATAAAAGTTTAATAAAATTAAAAACAAAATTTTAATGGGAAATGGGATTTCCAAACAGAGCAGCCATATTAATAGAGCTGGTCTGATAACCAGCTCTATTAATAGATCTGGTTACCAGACCAGCTCTAGTTATCAGACCAGCTCTGGTTATCAGACCAGGTCTGGTTATCAGACCAGCTCTGGTTATCAGACCAGCTCTGGTTGTCAGATATATATATATATATATATATAAGCATGATTCGTAAACTACTTCACAGTATATTTTCAACCACAAGGGTGTAATAACTGATTACATTCTGTTAAATCAAGTAAATTAAAAATATGAATCAGAATATTTTAACTCTGTTGACAAAAACTCGAGATGCACTAAAAAAAAAATTTTCAGAACTAAAATCTTATAAACCAGAATATTATTGGGTTGGAGGAAACGTTTAAACCTATAACTGAGCCTTTCGATTTGACTATCGATATTGGGACTGCTATGGAGAATAAGTCTGATCGGCCAGATAAGAAAATTCACTGCTTTCGCAAGGCGAATTTTCGACGGCTGAATAATTTTATATCTGAATTTGATTGGTCCGATCTCTACCTGTGCACTACAATGCCATGAAATCCTTTTTAACCGAATGTGTTCCGTTAAACTATCCGTCAATCTCAATAAGCCTCCCTGGTTTGGTAAAGAGTTGACTCGCCTCAAAATGTCAAGTCCGATATCTATTCTAAATTTAAACGCAACGGTTCTCAAGCTGTTCACTCTCGCTATTTAGCGGCTCGGTCAAAGTTTACCGTGCTTAACGCGCAGTGTTATAAAAACTATTTGACTCGTTGTAGGGTTCGGTTGCGCAGGACCCAAAACAGTTTTATAATTTTGTCAACACTAAACGTAAGCCTATTACAAATCCTTCCTCGCTTTCATTTGAAAATACGACAGCAAACAATGGTCAGGCAATCGCCGATCTTTTATCTCAGTTTTTGAAACTACTTATTCTCCGCCACCCGATTCAAACCAAACCTATTCTTACAGCATGCCCAAATCAAACCTAATCTTCAGTCCTAGCTTAAACAGCTCCTTCTTCTGGATCTTCAACGTGTTAAGCCGGTTTATTCGCCAGGTCCCGACAGAATACCAGGCTGCGTGCTTAGGTATTGTGCCGAGTCCTGTGCAGTCCCTTCTAAAATTGTTTACCTTATCCTAGAGACTTCCCAATTTCCCTTATTTGGAAGGAATCATTCGTGATTCCTCTCCACAAAAAGGTAGCAAAGTGGATGCTAACAAATACAGAGGAGTCTCTAAGTTGTCAGCCATCCCAAAACATTTCGAAAACGTAATTACTCCCCATTTGCAGCACCTGTGTGTAGATCAGTAATTTCTCCATGCCAACATGGATTTATTAAACGAAGATCAACGACTACTAATTTTCTGGAGCTCACTTCTTTCATTATAAGGGCTTCCACAAAATTTGCAAGCAGATGTGATCTATACTGATTTCAGTAAAGCATTTGACTCCGTTAATCATGGTGCAATGTAAACTTATTATACCTGAATGGCTCAAAATGCAAGCTGATGACATACTCACGTGTCTCTCCCATGCTTGCGACTTATACGCTGAACTGCTGCTCTTTGGAAAGGATCACTCTAGTTGACGATTTAGGTATCCGCCTAGATCCTAAACTGGAGTTTATTGATCATATTTCGTGCATTGTAAATAAACGCATTAAGTCAGTTCAAAAGTTATTAACTTTGTAAAGAAGAAACTTAAATGGCAACTTTGTGGTCTATACTGATTTCAGTAAAGCATTTGACTCCGTTAATCATTCCCATCTAGTTAGGAAACTCGACTTAATGGGTTTTCCTGTCGATCTTCTTAGGTGGATCTCAAGTTATCTGAATGGTAGGACGCAAAAGGTTCTATTTAAAAACAACTTGTCGAATGTTCTCCGGGTGACCTCTGGTGTCCCGCAAGGGAGCCACTTGGGTCCCTTACTTTACATTATTTATTAACGACCTGCCCAAAGTCTTGACTAACTCCAGAGTACTCATGTACGCTGACGACGTTAAACTTTGTGTGCAATACAAAGACAGCGCTTGTCAGTCGGATTTACAAACAGATCTTAATAACTTTCAAACATGGTGCAATGCAAACTTATTAAACCTAAATGGCTCCAAATGCAAGCTGATGACATTCTCACGTGTCTCTCCCATGCTTGCGACTTATACGCTGAGCTGCTGCTCTTTGGAAAGGATCACTCTAGTTGACGATTTGGGTATCCGCCTAGATCCTTAACTGAAGTTTATTGATCATATTTCGTGCATTGTGAATAAAGCCACGGTGGTCGAAGGAATTCGATGACCCCTACGTCACGAAAAATTTATACACTTCGTTAGTTCCTCCTATTTTAGAATATGGATCTTGCGTTTGGAGTCCCCAGTGGGACGTTCACAGCAAACGCATTGAGTCTGTTCAAAAGAACTTTTTACTTTTCGCTCTTCGTGGCTTAAACTGGGAACCGTAGAACGATGTTAGTCATTGTCTTTATATATAATCTGATCCGTGGTGACGTGGAAAGCAGCGATCTATTGGGTCAGTTGAATTTCCACGTACCATGTAGAACCACAAGATCCTACCTGCCTTTAGTTTTGCACCAATGCAATCATCGTATGAAATGCATGAACCCTTTAGAACCCTGTGCAAATCGTAATGATTTGTATAAAATTACCTCATCTGTAGATAGCCTTCCTAAACTAAAAACATTAATCATAACCCACCTAGTACACATGCAAGATAACAATCGAGCTGCCTGATAGTAGTTTATATTTCCTCGCATTCTTTTATCTATACTTTTCTTTCGCGCCTATTTAACACCTAACCCTAACAAGCCCGGGCTTGGTTTTAAATGGCCACTTGAGTATACTGACCGTAGTGCATCCTCAACGCCCAAGAAAAAGTCACATTAGATAACAAAGATGATAAAAGGAAAATATGTGAAGATGGAGTTTCAGCTCTTGCAATAGGTCATTATAGAACAATTCAAAATGAGATTGAGTGTTCAATGTCCAGTCTTGAAGCACAATCAAGAGTTTGACACAGCCAAATGATTGAGCCGGAAAACTTACCAGATACTGAAAGTACACTCAGCTAGATTAATTCAATTAGAGAAAATTAGAATTTAATGAAAGTGCGATCGACATTCATACGGGGGAGTTACTTATGCATTACATTCTAATAGATGGTGTTCATAAAAAAAAAAGACGAAAAGTTTAACTTTGTAATATAATTTTTATTTTAAAATGTATTAAAAATGTTTAATTATAAGATGATTAAATAAATTAAAGCTAATGTATATAATAATAATTTATTAATAAAGTTGTTATGTTAAATAAAGAAAAATAAAACCCAAATTGATGTTCTTGTACTTATTTAATTACAAAATTTCAGATTTATCAATCCAAGTATCATCGGATTTGGGAAAACCTAACCATCGTACGAGCCTTGTTTCCTTTCTTTTTAGCACCTTTTCATTTAGATATGTGTGTGGAAAATTTGTTTTTCACTTCTTGTTAATAGAAGGATCCCTTAATTGGATTCCCGTTTAAATCTTCCAGTAAGTATGTTGTTGGATAGGTATTCTGTATTTTGATTATTTTAAAAATTTTAGTTGTCCAATTAGGGTATAACCCTTTTCAAACACGTGCTTGTATTTACTTGTATTTAATATTCTATCCATCGCGAGAGCAACGTCTGTTGCCTTTTAGATTTTATAGCTTCCCCAAGAAAATTTTGAGAATGTGTCTATTACTGTTGGTAGGTGGCGATATATTATTTGATTGTGCATATTTTCCCATTTCAACTAAGTCGGCTTGCCATAAGTCATTAATTAATTTGTAATCACTCTGCGTCGTATAAAAATGTTTGTGGGGGCGTGTAGTTCATTAATAAAAATAAAAATAATTATAAAATAAATAAATAAATATATATAACAAATAAAAGTTACGGTTTGTCAATACTTTATTATAGTGATTTTCTTAATACACCGAAATTATTTAGAACGAGTAAATTTTTCGATAAAGCTTAAGACAACTACCTCAAGTCTGTCTAATCAGGTGCTGTAACAACTATTTTTCTCAACATTGAATCTCTAAAATTTTTTATGGAGTTATCAACGTATTCTTTGATTACTAGATCTGAGTTTTCTTTTGGATTGACACCATTCTTTATTCGTTTTGTTGAATATTAAAGTTACCATCAGTATCAATGAAGAGTCCTGAAATAGTTTTTCATATTGTTTTAAGTGGTTAGAATTCTGATTATCACTTATATAATGTCCAAACTTGTCAACGGACATGATGATTATAAACTCATTTGAATATAAACACATATACTAACAATCTATAATTTGAGCCTCTTTCAATGATTAAATTATCGAAGTAATTTTAATTGTGTGATTAGTATGTCCGCTGATTGAGAGGCAATTAATAGTTGTAGTCGTTCTACTAGCTCATTTGGATCATCCCAATAAACATAACTTGGTTTCCTCATATCAAGTTTCATGAATTCAGATCCGGACACAATTGAATTTGTGGGTTAAGGAGTAGACTCAGCATTCGATGATTTTGATAAAAGCGGTTTTATAATTTTTCTATATTTTACTGCCCTCGTTCCTTTCACTTGTCCTTTTGATTGAAAGTTTCTTCGATATAAATTACTTTTAATACAATTTCTTGATATATTTCTAACTCATTTGTATTATAATTTTTGTGGTAAATTGTGGAATATTAAAGAATACAGTCCACTAGTGAGATGCCAGTTTTGACCATTATCAAATTCAATTTTATTGTTGGAAACATTAATGTGACTATTTCCCAACATTAATTCACCATTCTTATTTTTATATGGACCATACGTCTTGTCTAAAAGGTGATCTCGCGCGAGCTCACTAACTTTTAAATTTTTAAACTCTCTTCATGTTGTGGTGACTGATGAGCTATTGTTGATGTATGATGTGAGGAAGACTCGGTGATCAATTGATGAATGCGGAGAGAATTGCTTTTGTAAAACTTGTGGTGAAGAGGGAAAGGTTAGGTTCGGTATTTCACTCGATGTGTTTGCTATGTGTTGATCCTCTATAGCTGGTTGAGAATAGAATTGATCATCATGATCATCATCATCATCTTCATCACTCTTCAACCTTGAATCCAATGTAGTATAATGATCATCATATTTATTTTTCTTATTTGGATTATTTGCAGTGTAAAATAAGAGTTTCTTCTTTATCACAAGAGGTGTACTATACCTAATGTCTATTGGACTATAGTTTTGATTATTTTTTATTTCAGACTTAACCTTTTGATATTCCTTAGGTATGGTGTTCTGTAATTTTTTGTTTTCATTAACAAGTTCATGTAAAGGCTCAGTTATAGGTTTAAACGTTTCCTCCAACCCAATAATATTCTGGTTTATAAGATTTTTTAGTTCTGAAAATTTTTTTTAGTGCATCTCGAGTTTTTGTCAACAGAGTTAAAATATTCTGATTCATATTTTTAATTTACTTGATTTAACAGAATGTAATCAGTTATTACACCCTTGTGGTTGAAAATATACTGTATATATATATATATATATATATATATATATAAGCATGATTCGTAAACTATATATATATATAGCATGATTCGTAAACTACTTCACGGTATATTTTCAGCCACAAGGGTGTAATAACTGATTACATTCTGTTAAATCAAGTAAATTAAAAATATGAATCAGAATATTTTAACTCTGTTGACACGAGATTAAAAATTTTCAGAACTAAAATCTTATAAACCAGAGTTGGAAAACGTTAAACAACTGTTAATGAAAACAAAAATTACAGAACACCATACCTAAGGAATATCAAATGTTAAGTCTGAAATAAAAATAATCAAAACTATAGTCCAATAGACATTAGGTATAGTACACCTCTTGTGATAAAGAAGAAACTCTTATTTTACACTGCAAATCCAAATAAAATAAAATATCATGATTCATTGATTCAAGGTTGAAGAGTGATGATGATGATGATGATCATGATCAATTCTATTCTCAACCAGAAGGATCAACACATAACAAACACATCGAGTGAAATAACTTCACTTTTACAAAGCAATTCTCGCATTCATCAATTGGATCACCGAGTCTTCCTCACATCATACATCAGCAATAGCTCATCGTCACCACATGAAGAAAAAATTTGAAGTGACTCGCGCGATCACGTAGACAGACGTATGGTCAAAAATAAGAATGGTGAATTAATGTTGAAATAGTCACATTAATGTTTCCAACAATAAAGTGAATTTGATAATGGTCTCACTAGTGGACTGTATTCTTATTCCACAATTTACACAAAATTATAATACAAATGAGTTAGAAATATATCAAGAAATTGTATTAAAAGTAATTTATATCGAAGAAACTTTCAATCAGGACAAATGAAAGGAACGAGGGCAGTAAAATATAGAAAATTATAAAACCGCTTTATCAAAATCATCGAATGCTGAGTCTACTCATAACCATCAAGTGAAATAATGAAACAGAATTATATTGATCCAAATTTGACTTACAACAATCAATCACACAAATGAAATTACTTCGATAATTTAATCATTGAAAGAGGCTCAAATAGATGGATTAGTATATGTGTTTATATTCAAATGAGTTTATAATCATCATGTCCGTTGACATTATATAAGTGATAATCAGAATTCTAACCACTTAAAACAATATGAAAAACTATTTCAGGACTCTTCATTGATACTGATAACAAAACGAATAAAGAATGGTGTCCAAAGAAAACTCAGAATCAAAGAATACGTTGATAACTCCATAAAAATTTTAGAGATTCAATGTTGAGTAAAATAGTTGTTACAGCACCTGATTGAACTTGGTAGTTGTCTGCTTTATCGAAAAATTTACTCGTTCTAAATAATTTCGGTGTGAAAATCACTATAATATGACAAACCGTAACTTTTATTTGTTATATATATTTATTTATTTATTTTATAATTATTTTATTTTTATTAATGAACTACGCTCCTCACAAACATTTTATACGACGCAGAGTGATTACAAATTAATTAATGACTTATGGCAAGCCGACAAGTTGAAATGGAAAATATGCAATAATATATCGCTACCTACTAACAATTTCTCAGAAGCTATAAAATCAAAAACGGCGTGCTCTGATGAATATTAAATACAATTAAATACAAGCACGTGTTTGAAAGGTTATACTAATTGAACAACTGAAATTTTTAAAATAATCAAAATACAGAATACCTATCAACAACATACTTACTGGAAGATTTAAACTAAGGGATCCTTCTATTAACAAGAAGTGAAAACAAATTTTCACACATATCTAAATGAAAAGGTGCTAAAAAAGAAAACAAGGCTCCTTGGATTGATAAATCTGAAATTTGTAATTAAATAAGTACAAGAACATTTTTTTCTTTATTTAACATAACAACTTTATTAATAAATTATTATTATATACATTAGCTTTAATTTATTTAATCATCTTATAATTAAACATTTTAATACATTTTAAAATAAAGTTAAACTTTCGTCTTTTTTTATGAACACCATCTATTAGAATGTAATGCATAAGTAACTCCCCGTATGAATGTCGCACTTTCATTAAATTCTAATTTTCTCTTAATTGAATTAATCTAGCTGAGTGTACTTTCAGTATCTGTAAGTTTTCCGGCTCAATCATTTGGCTGTGTCAAACTCTTGATTGTGCTTCAAGACTGGACATTGAACACTCAATCTCATTTTGAATTGTTCTATAATGACCTATTGCAAGAGCTGAAACTCCATCTTCACATATTTTCCTTTTATCATCTTTGTTATCTAATGTGACTTTTCTTGGGCGTTGAGGATGCACTACGGTCAGTATACTCAAGTGGCCATTTAAAAGCCCGGGCGGGTTAAATAGCCGTGAAAATGCGCGATAAACGAGCAGCTCGATTGTTATCTTGCATGTGTACTAGGTGGGTTATGATTAATGTTTTAGAAGGCTATCTACAGATGAGGTAATTTTATACAAATCATTACGATTTGCACAGGGTTCTAAAGGGTTCATGCATTTCATACGATGTTCTGCATTGGTGCAAAACTAAAGGCAGGTAGGATCTTGTGGTTCTACATGGTACGTGGAAATTCAACCAATAGATCGCTGCTTTCCACGTCACAACGGATCAGATTATATATAAAGACAATGACTAACATCGTTCTACGGTTCCCAGTTTAAGCCACGAAGAGCGAAAAGAATAAAGTTCTTTGAACAGACTCAATGCGTTTGCTGTAAACGTCCCACTGGGGACTCCAAACGCAAGATCCATATTCTAAAATAGGAGGAACTAACGAAGTGTATAAATTTTTCGTGACGTAGGGGTCATCGAATTCCTTCGACCACCGTGGCTTTATTCACAATGCACGAAATATGATCAATAAACTTCAGTTAAGGATCTAGGCGGATACCCAAATCGTCAACTAGAGTGATCCTTCCAAAGAGCAGCAGCCTGTCGCAAGCATGGGAGACACGTGAGAATGTCATCAGCTTGCATTTGGAGCCATTTAGGTTTAATAAGTTTGCATTGCACCATGTTTGAAAGTTATTAAGATCTGTTTGTAAATCCGACCGACTGCTGTCTTTGTATTGCACACAAAGTTTAACGTCGTCAGCGTACATGAGTACTCTGGAGTTAGTCAAGACTTTGGGCAGGTCGTTAATAAATAACCGGGCCAGAACAGACAAGTTGTTTTAAATAGAACCTTTGCGTCCTACCATTCAGATAACTTGAGATCCACCTAAGAAGATCGACAGGAAAACCCATTAAGTCGAGTTTCCTAACTAGATGGGAATGATTAACGGAGTCAAATGCTTTACTGAAATCAGTATAGACCACAAAGTTGCCATTTAAGTTTCTTCTTTACAAGTTAATAACTTTGAACTGACTTAATGCGTTTATTTACAATGCACGAAATATGATCAATAAACTCCAGTTTAGGATCTAGGCGGATACCTAAATCGTCAACTAGAGTGATCCTTTCCAAAGAGCAGCAGTTCAGCGTATAAGTCGCAAGCATGGGAGAGACACGTGAGTATGTCATCAGCTTGCATTTTGAGCCATTCAGGTATAATAAGTTTACATTGCACCATGATTAACGGAGTCAAATGCTTTACTGAAATCAGTATAGATCACATTCGCTTGCAAATTTTGTGGAAGCCCCTTATAATGAAAGTGAGCTCCAGAAAATTAGTAGTCGTTGATCTTCGTTTAATAAATCCATGTTGGCATGGAGAAATTACTGATCTACAGGTGCTGCAAATGGGGAGTAATTACGTTTTCGAAATGTTTTGGGATGGCTGACAACTTAGAGACTCCTCTGTATTTGTTAGCATCCACTTTGCTACCTTTTTGTGGAGAGGAATCACGAATGATTCCTTCCAAATAAGGGGAAATTGGGAAGTCTCTAGGATAAGGTAAACAATTTTAGAAGGGGACTGCTACCTAGGGACCTGGCGAATAAACCGGCTTAACACGTTGAAGATCCAGAAGAAGGGGCTTTGTGACTGAAGATTAGGTTTGATTTGGGCATGCTGTAAGAATAGGTTTGGTTTGAATCGGGTGGCGGAGAATAAGTAGTTTCAAAAACTGAGATAAAAGATCGGCGATTGCCTGACCATTGTTTGCTGTCGTATTTTCAAATGAAAGCGAGGAAGGATTTGTAATAGGCTTACGTTTAGTGTTGACAAAATTATAAAACTGTTTTGGGTCCTGCGCAAACTGAACCCTACAACGAGTCAAATAGTTTTATAACACTGCGTTAGCGGTAAACTTTGACCGAGCCGCTAAATAGCGAGTGAACAGCTTGAGAACCGTTGCGTTTAAATTTAGAATAGATATCGGACTTGACATTTTTGAGGCGAGTCAACTCTTTACTAAACCAGGGAGGCTTATTGGAGATTGACGGATAGTTTAACGGAACACATTCGGTTAAAAAGGATTTCATGGCATTGTAGTGCACAGGTAGAGATCGGACCAATCAAATTCAGATATAAAATTATTCGAAAATTCGCCTTGCGAAAGCAGTGAATTTTCTTATCTGGCCGATCAGACTTATTCTCCATAGCAGTCCCAATATCGATAGTCAAATCGAAAGTAGGATGGTATGGATCTTCGGGTTGCGTCAAGGGCGGGACCCTAACCAAACTGACTCTTGCCGGATCAGAGACAAAGCAGAGGTCTAGCAAGCGATCTAAGGAATTTCGTACATGGTTGACTTGAGACAACGAAATGTCAAACAAGCCATCAATAAAATCGTGACGTGCAGTACTAAAAATGTTTGAGGATTCAGTTGTAGACCAAATAGCTCCAGGAATGTTAAAATCATCTAGAACAATTAAATGGTCCCTATCCGAAAGTCTATTGGAGACCGACTGGATAGCGGAAAGGTGGTTCCAATAAATAGGAAGTTCCGACAAGGGAGGAATGTAGGAACATGTAATAAAAGTAAAACTACCATTAAATGATAACTTCACACAAAGGAATTCAAAATCGTTGCATTCCTCGAAAGCTAATACTTCAGGCGTGAGGTTTGAGTCAACCGCAATGAGGACCCCGCCCCCTCGCCTGGACGGCCGATCCAGCCTGTACATAAGAAAATTTAAATTTTTCCACCTTAATTTTATCGGACTTGGTTCTGTCTCGAATAAAGACAGTAACATCTTCAGATTTTTGAGACGGGTGAAGCCGAGAGACAAATATCTGCCTCGTTGGTGGTACTGCAATAAGTGCTTTTGGCAACACCGACTGGTTGGCTGTATTACCATTTTCGGCCGGTAATCCAGGCCTGTCACCCTGGGGAGCATTCGGGACTGGGATCTGAGGGGTCGTTAATTTTGATTTTGACCTGCCAGCGGACTCAACGGACATCACTGGAGCTGCGGTCCCTGTCACGGCACATTCGGAGGCCGAATCTTTCCTTTCACCTGACCTCAATATCATGGGAGTTAGATATATTGGGGTCGGGGGCTGTGCCGAGGGAGTCAGCTGTTGAGAACCTGCGTCGAGTTGCAGAGCAGCGGCCAAATGCGTTGTGCAAGCCGAGGTTTTCTTGCGCTTTGGGGACTCGTTTAACAGCTTAAGGCCATTAAACTTGGAGTCCAGCGCCATGAGCACCTCATTAGTTTTGCGAAAACTAACAAGTAGCTCTTTGGTTTGCCGCATGAATGCCATCATTTCCCTTTCAACATCGCGACAAGCCTCACAGCAGTAGAGCAATCCAATGTTTTTAGTAATAATATCAGCCATCCGGCCTGTGCATTCAATGCACTTGGCGTGCACGACATTGTCACACAGCCAGCAGCCAATACTATGGTCCTATGTAGAAATAGCTTTCTTGCAGGTTTTAATTACTCAGACAACACTAGAAGACATTATAGTGACTTTCCATTGTACCAGTCAGAAGTTAAGAGAAAATAAGAGTAGTTACGTGCACTAAGAGAGAGCAAGAGAGCGAGAGTTTGGGAGCTTAAGCCGTCGAGCTGTAATTTCGGCGTAACAGATAAAGCACAAAGAGGAATGCAAAAATGCAGATAAGCAAATCGCTGCACAAAACTAAATTGCGATTAATATAGTTATTAATACACAAAAACAGCTGCATGCACACGCGAAGTGAAACGGTGAATTATTATTATTATATACGACGAAGGGCATGACCCTTCCTGGCCAAGGCTGCAATTTCAGGCTTTTAAGATGTCCAGGATGGCGGAGGAATATATATACATCTAGCAGGAGGGCTTGATGAATTTTGTCTACTAAGTCCTGAGCAATAGGATCAATGTCATCCGCCGTTACAAGCGATGGGTTATCTTCAGTCAGTGCAGAAAGTCTGGCACTAAAACTTTTTGTGCCTGATCCCCGAGGCAAAAGCCTGGTTTCAGCAACGACCTAATAGGCAGCAACGCAGAAATATATCAGGAGCGGAATGTGGTCAGAGGAAAGGCCCGAGCACTCCGAAATGGCAAGGTGGCTGCACGGAATGCCTCTATACACTGCAAAGTCAATGGCTGTCGGTAGATGATCATTATTCCAAGGAAAGTGCGAAGGTCCCCGGTAGCCAGAATCTGCATGGTTGAGCTAGAGACAACGGACATCAGAGTGTTTCCCCGAGGGCAGGAGCGTCTGCATCCCCAAAGGTGTGGTGCGCATTCCAATCCCTCCAATAATAAAGCGGCTGCCCATAGAGCTAAACAGGCGAAGATATTGCTCAGCAGATCAAGAGTGACGGTGACCAGGAGGACAGTAAACAGCACCAAACGAAATTCTTCGATGTGACTATCGATATTGGGACTACCAGGGAGAATAAGTCAGATCGGCCAGCTAAGAAAGATCACTGCTCTCGCAAGGCGGACTTTCGACGGCTGAATAATATCTGATCTGACTATGATTGATCCGATTTCTACATGTGCACTGGGGGTCTAAGGCTCTGGTAGCGAAGCGTGTGTGCCTGCCGCCGCGCCAAGCTAACTCAGCCAGTGGGAGTTGGCAGTCACATGCCGACTACTGAAGACCGACCATACGTGGTGAAGAACCACATCCTGCTCGAGGTGCCCTGCTCTAAACTAAATATGGCAGATCTAGAGAGACA
The DNA here is from genome assembly GCA_014170255.2 of Drosophila triauraria. NCBI lineage: Eukaryota > Metazoa > Arthropoda > Insecta > Diptera > Drosophilidae > Drosophila > Drosophila triauraria. The sequence goes on from CM024333.1 coordinate 34,118,737, forward strand.
ACTCGAAAAACCCGTAATCACCGGTGTTACCGTACCGTGCCTCTGTGATGAATGGCACTACGTTAGTGTGTCTTGTAACGGTGGCTTCCGGATACCTGGCACCTCCGGTCGTATAGTGCCCGATCCGGGGTATGAGGCTCTACCCGGGGATACTTCCTTCCTCATTACTCGTGGGACCAATACATGGAAACTAATGAAAATGAAAATACACCTCAAGAAGCACTGTGCTCAAGCAGCCCCAAATCGAGTCAAATCGAACCCACTCGGGAGCCCGAAGATGCTATGGACATCTGTTCACAAAGCTCTGGCACCGACAGCTTCACCAAGGAAGAGGAAGAAACCCTACTCGCCTCCCCAAAAGATGATAAACCCAACCGGATCGCACTATCGGGCGCCGCAAGGAAGAGGTTGCGCAGACACCTTGCGAACGGAGGCCAAAAGGCTCGCCCAGAAGCCTATGGACCCTCCAAGGGAAATGCCCAGCAGGAGTCGCGCTACCACCAACAAAAGAGGTAGATCGGCCAACACAACCCCAGAAGAGGCGTCGAAAAAGAGGGCCATGTACAAAACCGCGGCACCTAGTGCCCAGACGAAGGGCGATCCTGCAAATGTTTTGCCGGCCACGGAGGCTCCAGCAGCCACCACAACCGCAGCAGCGGATGGGCAGGCAACACAGGCGCAGTCGCCCCAAGTCGGTGTCATGGCCTCTTACAGGACGTTGCCAGCTCGGTGAAGATGGCTATACTCCTGCGAACTACCCTGAGCATCTCCTCACGACGGAGCAACTGAATACCATTCAGTCCGCCATCCTATCGAGAGTGATGGCCCTGAGACACGGCTCTGTGAAGCCGCTGTTCTCTGGCTGTACCTTTCGATCAGGGTGGATGGCCGTAACATGTGGGAATGCGGAGACAGCCGAGTGGCTATGCACAGATGTGCCAAAGCTACGGTTGTGGAAGGACGCCCACATCGAGGTGGTCCCAGAGGCAGAGGCTCCACGTGCCGCTGTCTTCATTGGGTACTTTCCGCTCCCAAATGCGGAAATGAAGACAGACGAGATCCTTAAGCTCGTCGAGGGCCAGAACAGCGGCCTGCGAGTTGGAGATTGGCGCGTCTTCCACTGAGAAATGAGGCAAAGCATGGCCCTCATCACGATTGCGCTGGATCCTGTTTTGGCCAATCGTTTGAAGTCGCTGGCATACCAGCTGTCCAAAGGCCAGCGCGCAGCCGAAGACGCAGGCGGTGGCTACTGCTCTCGCAGCGGAGAAGCCCACCTGGTCCAAGGCAACAAGGAGCACGGCTGCGACAACGCCAAAGAATGCCGCTGATGACACAACCCGCGCAGGCACAGAGGCTAGCGGCACCATAGTTGCCCAAGAGCCCATGCCACCGAGGAAAATTATGCGCCCTCCCCTGTACGGGCGCATCACGCGCGGAACAGGGCGCATAAATAAGGGTGTGAGGCGCACACCTGAGGAGGAGGTCCTTCTGCGCACGAACCGAGGCTGAAGATGGCGGCTAGGGGGCCGTAAGAGGGCGGACTAATGTCCCGTCCCTCCTCCCCCCCACCCTCCCCAACACCCGGAGACACCTCAGATGTCTCCAAGCTAACCTCCACCATGCAAAGACCGCGTCTGACGTCCTTTGCGAGAGGTTTGCTACGATGGACATAGCATTTATCCAGGAGCCATGGATAAATGCCGGACGTGTCCTGGGACTTAGCACCCCATCTGGTATATGCAAACGGCCAACCTCGCCCTAGAGCGGCTTTGTTAATAAACAAAAATCTAACATTTGTTCCCCTTTCACAGTTCATAACTGAGGACCTGGTGGCGGTCTGGGTTAAAATACCCACTGCCCATGGCGAGCAGGAGGCAGTGCTGGCCTCTGCCTATCTACCCGGCGACACTGACGATGTGCTCGGCGGCTACCTGTGCCCTGGTAGAGCACTGCCAGAGAAACCGGCTCCGGTGGATAATTGCTTGCGATGCCAATGCGCATCACACGGTCTGGGGAGCAGCAACATCAACAAAAGAGGTGAGTACTTTCTTGAGTACATAATTAGTAATAACATAGGTTTACTAAATCAGGGCAGCGAACCCACATTTATCAATGCAATTAGAGAGGAAGTCCTCGACCTAACTCTCTGTAGTCTGAATATGTTGTCCGCTGTCTCAAACTGGCACGTTGCGAATGAGATCACTATGTCAGATCACCAGCACATCAGATTTGATATAGGCGGTGCCTTGCAATGTAGCCTAGTTACTAGAAATCCCAAAACACAAACTGGGATCTTTTCTGTTTTGAACTTGAGCAATCCAGAGACTGCTCCACCCGTCCGATACTAACAATAGACGAGTTAGAGCGTGAGGCTACTGTGCTTCATACAAACATTGAATCGGCATATCACGTCAGCTGCGAACAAAAGTTCGTAAGATCAGTCGGGCTGTTCCCTGGTGGAACAAGAGCCTTGAGGATCTTAAACAAGCTGCGCGAAGGCTCTTCAATAAGGCGAGAAAAGGAAGGTCACTTGGGATTCCTACAAATCCGCCTTAACGCTATACAACAAAGAGCTGAGAAGGTCAAAACGGGCTACGTGGCGCCAACACTGTGGGCAGATTTCAACTCTCCCGGAAGCTGTCAGGCTACAAAAAGCCCTCTCCAAGGACCACTCAAACGGCCTCTGTACATTGAAAAAGCCAGATGGAACCCACCCAAACAACCCAAAGGAAACGAGTAGTCTACTCCTAACTACTCACTTTCCTGGGTGCGTGGCCATGGAGCAACCCATCTCAGAAAGTGAGGCACCAACCTACCTCTCTGGGATTGAGAGTGCCCACACCTGCGCGTGGCTATTGTGGCAGACTCCAATGGGGCTGAAAGAAGGGAACCCCTATCTATCAGAACGTATTGGAAACATGCCCTTTAGACTGTTTCATCAAAATAGCGTACAATGGGCCATACAAAGTTTTAGCCCATACAAATCCCCTGGACCAGATGTAATTTATCCATGCCTATTGCAGCGGGGACTGCACCAATTTGCACTCCCCTGGTCCGTCTATTCCGAGTTAGTCTCGTGCTTGGACACATACCAAGCAAATGGGCTAAAGTAAAAGTTGTGTTTATTCCAAAGGTAGGGAAGAAAGATTCCCAACTGCCTAAATCCTATAGACCAATTAGTCTTAGCTCCTTCCTTCTTAAAACTATGGAAAAGATAATTGACCAGCACATCAGGAAGTGAACCTTAAGCATCTTCCCTACATAAGTACCAATATGCGTACCAAACTGGTAAATCAACTGAGACTGCCATCCATTGCCTTACAACAGTCATTGAAAAGGCCATTGGCTCTCAGCAAATAGCACTAGGTACCTTTCTAGACATCTCAGGAGCTTTTGACAACACGTCATACGAGGCAATCCGTGCCTCTCTTGTACGTAAAAATGTCGCCACACCCATAATTAGGTGGATTTTGGAAATGCTCAAATCCAGAATCATAACTGTAGACCTTGGAGGAACCATGACCTCAATCACAGCCACAAGGGGATGCCCTCAAGGGGAGTACTCTCTCCTCTCCTGTGGACTCTGGTCATAGACGAGCTACTGTTTGAGCTCAACAACCTAGGGTTCCCCACTCAGGGCTACGCTGACGATCTAGTCATCTATATAGTGGGCTGGCATGAGCAAACCATCTCGGACCGCATGCAGCAAGTCCTCAATATAGCCAATAGATGGTGTCAGGATAAAGGACTATCCATAAACCCGTCTAAAACTGTTCTAGTTCCATTTATTAGGAAAAGGTCTCTCTCTCTGACAAGACCATCCCTAAATGGATCAACCATTGACTTTTCGGTTGAAGCTAACTACCTGGAACTCACACCTTGAAAAGACCATTAACAAAGCCACTCGAGCATACTTTGCTTGCAATAGGCTTTTCGGCAGAACATGGGGCCTTAGTCCCAAAATGATCTACTGGTCTTTTAATACTGTGGTAAAACCGATCATAACCTATGCATCTCTTGCTTGGTGGACGAAATCGACCCAGAAGACAGCTGCGGCTGCACTTACCAAAATACATCGACTGGTCTGCATAGGCATCACTGGAGCCATCCGGACATGCCCCACTGCAGCACTTGGAGTTATAACTGGCCTTCCCCTCTACCCATCGCTCTGAAAAGGAGGCCTGCCTGGGGCACTTCGCCTCCAAAATATCACCAATATAAAAGTGGTGATCTAACTGGGCATCTACGGGTACTCGAACCCTAATAAACGAACCCATTCTGCGTATAACTGACGAGCAGAAACCAAAACTTGTTTTCCACAGAAACTTCTCTGTAGTCATGTACACCAGACACGACTGGACAACAAAATCAATATTTCTGCCCAGTGGATCACAAACGTGGTACACTGACGGATCGAAATTGGAAATCGGCGACACCGGGGCTGGTATTTTCCGTCCAAGGTTCAACAAATCCATAGCCATGGGAAAGTCCCCAACCATCTTCCAAGCAGAGATACACGCCATAGAAATCTGTGTTCGTTAATTCCTTCGCAGGAATATGCAAGGCGCACGGGCTGAACGCCCTTGCCTCCAAAAACACCTTAACGGTGGGCTGGGTGCCAGGGCATGAAGGCCATATAGGAAACGAGGTGGCAGACTCCCTAGCAAAACGCGGGCGATGACACCACTAATCGGCCCTGAACCATTCTGTGGACTTTCGAAAGGACAAAAAGGGAACTGGTCAGGAAATGGGAGGAAAAGGAGATAAGTCGTCACTGGACCGACAGTGCAGGGCTGAGACAAGCCAAACAATTCCTCGTCCCCCAGATGTCGCGATCCAAACGCATCATCAATCTAAAAAAGAGTGAGATTCGCACTCTAACAGGCTACCTAACAGGTCACTGCAACCTACGGTATCACCTTAAGAAATTAAAACTTTCAGAAATCGACACATGTAGATTCTGTGAGCTGGAGCCAGAAACATCAGAACATGTTCTATGTGAATGCCCCTCACTAATCAGACGTCGACTTCAACAACTAGGAGGTGAACTTATCCCCTCCTACAGGATTTGGGAAGAGATAGACCTCACCAAAGTGCTCTCCTTTATCAGAAGCCTAGGAATCGAAGCTCTACCTTAATCCTTCAGGCCGGCACAAAAGACCTAACATCTGGTCGCGGTGCAATAAGGCCCTAGTAATAATAATAATAATACATGTGCACTGACATGGTGGGTGCCATGGATATTTTTTACAATGCCATGAACTCCTTTTTTACCGAATATGTTCGGTTATACTATCCGTCAATCTCAAACAAGCCTCCCTGATATAGTAACGAGTTGACTCGCCACAAAACCATTAAGTACAATCTCTATTCTAAATTTTCACGTAACGGTTCTCAGCTGTCCATTCTCGCTATTTAGAGGCTCGGTCAATGTTTACCGCGCTTAAGGAGCAGTTTTATAACAACTTTTTGACTCGTTGTAGGGTCCAGTTCTTGCAAGACCCAAAACAGTTTTATAGTTTTGTCAACACTAAACGTAAGCCTATTACACATTCTTCCTCGCTTTCATTGGAAAATACGACAGCAAACAATGATCAGGCAATCGACGATCTTTTTCCACAGTTTTTTCAAACTACGTATTCTCCATCATCCGATTCAAACCAGACCAATTATTATAGCATGCCCAAATCAAACCTACTCTTCAGTCCTAGCTTAAACGAAAGCTCTTTTCTTTTGGATCTTTAATGTGTCAAGCCGGTTTACTCGTAAGGGTAGATCAGTAATTTCTCCATGTCAACATGGATTTATTAAACGAAGATCAACGACAACTTACCTTTTGGAGCTCCCTTCTTTTATTATAAGGGGCTTTTCACAAAATTTGCAGACAGAAGTGATCAATACTGTTTTCAGTTAAGCATTTGACTCCGTTAATCATTCCCTTCTTGTTAGAAAACTCGACTTAATTGGTTTTCCTGTCGATCTTCTAGATGGATCTCAAGTTATCTGAATGGCAGAACGCAAAAGGTCCTCTTTAAAAACGACTTGTCGAATGTTCTCCGGGTGACCTCTGGTGTCCCGCAAGGAAGCCACCTGGGTCCGTTACTTTTTACACTATTTATAAACGACTTACACAATGTTTTGACTAACTTAAGAGTACTTATATACGCTGACGACGTTTACTAGAAGGATAGCGCTAGCCAGTCGGATTAACAACCAGATCTTAATAACTTCAAAAATGGTGATCTGCAAACTTAGTAAACCTAAATCACGTGTCTCACGTGTCTCTCCCAAGCTTGCGACTTATACGCTGACCTGCTGCTCTTTGGAAAAGATTACTCTAGTTGACGATTTGGGTATCCGCCTAGATCCTAAACAGGAGTTTATTGATCATATTTCGTGCATTGTAAATAAACGCATTAAGTCAGTTCAAAAGTTATTAACTTTGTAAAGAAGAAACTTAAATGGCAACTTTGTGGGCCGGTTAAAGCTGCATTAAGAGTACTTTGAAATCCAACCGTATGAGCATTTATATATGTAGATATGGCGGGGTATTGCTTTTTATACCCGATACCCTTAGAGTACAAGGATATTATAAGTTAGTACCAACCGAGAAAGTATGTAACAGGCAAAAGGACAAATCTCCGACCCTATAAAGTAAATATATTCTTGATCAGCGTCACCAGCCAAGTCGATTTAGCCATGTCTGTCTGTCTGTTCGTCTGTCCGTATGTCTGTCTGTACGTCCGACTGTGTTGGTAAACAGATGTCAAAGACTAAAAAAACAAGTGGAAAAGCTACAGTCGAGTGTGACCGACTGTGAGATACCCGGTACCCAAAGCATTGTGGTTGAAATTAAACAGCACATGAACAAGAGAAAAACCAAATTGTGGGAAAATAAAGGCAAATATTTCTAGAAACATGTTGAGCAACACTCAAAAGGGCCAAATGTTGCTAGGAACATGTTGGGCAACTCTCAAAAGCGACAAATGTTGCTAGAAACATGTTGAGCAACACCCAAGAAAGACAAATGTTACTAGGAACATGTTGAGCAACACGTGCGCTCTCTCTCTCTCTCTCTCTCTCTCTCTCTCTCTCTCTCTCTCTCTCTCTAGAAGTTTACCCAGAAACTTTATTGTTTAATAACTTCTATATTTATCATCCGATTTAACTCAAATTATTATAACATATACACGATTGCCTACTTATAAGGTCTATCTATTTATTTTAATCCAAAAGTCACGCCTATAGCTTGTATACCGTTTATTATTATTTTCGGGGGCGGAAGTAGGCGTGGCCGAATTTTAAAACAAACTTGATCTGCGTGCAGCAGATTCCAATATTGTCACCAAATTTGGTAACTCTAGCTCTTATAGTCTCTGTTTGGCCATGCCCTCTCTAAGTGATGGCCCGGCAGCAGCCGAATAATGCACTCATATTTATCTGCATTTATCTATGCACAACCTCGGCCTTTGCCCTAAGCGCAGCTTTCAGCTAGTTGTTAGTTGTCTTTCGTTCGTTCTATACGAGAGATCAATTCTTGCACAGCTTATCTCACTTATCGGGCGCAGCATAGTTGTTGTTGTCTTACACAATAGTTCGAGCGCAGCCAGTATTGCTGTTCGCGAATCTTATATACACCCAAATTTATATATTGCCCTGCGCGGCCTAATAAAACAATTGAAATTGATGAAACAATCGCGTTTGTTTTAATGAAGTTTGTGAAAAAGCTCACTAGCTCAACATTTGGTAACCCCGACGTGATTATCATTATCATTAAACTAATAATTTGACTTAAGTAGCTAAAATATAATATAAATAGCTAGCTTGTCCCCTTACATTGCCTCGCGTTTCGGTACATATATACGTGCGCCCAATACATACCTAACTCTATTCGCGATCATCGACCGCCGCTGTTTTCGCTCAGCGGATAACTATCACAGAGAAGCGGTTTTTAATTGCGGATTCCCTTTAGCTTATACATTATAAAATGTCGCTGGATTCAACGATTATAAGGCTTAATACGGGGGCAATATTTTATAAGCAGAAGGCAGCGTCATTACTTAATCGTGCAAAGAGCATCCGCACGCTGCTCACCAGAGATAAAATTTGTGACATGTCTGATGATGAGTTAAAGGTGCGTCTGGAAATGGTTGCGGAACTGAAAGCCTCATTTACCTTGGCGCATGATAAGTTGGAGGAGCTGGACTACGACGAGATTGGCAGCAAAACACGGGACGAATTTGATGAGTTGGAAGTTGACCTGCGATGCGACCTGAGCGTGGAACTTGGAAAGCGACAACAACAAACATCAAATGTGGCGTGCTCGACTATGCGAAATGAATCCACGCTGGAAACCGCCCCCACTAGTTTGTTTAAGAAATCGTTCTTACCGGAGTTAAGACTGCCCGAATTCAGTGGTGGCTATACGGATAATCGATCAGGAAACCGACCTCCCCAACGTTGTAAAGCTGCAGCATCTAAAATCTTCAAGGAAGGGAGCAGCATTGGACACAATTCGATCGCTTGAGATCACTGATAAGAATTATTCTATTGCTTTAGAGTTATTAAACAGGCGGTATAATAACAAGCGTCTTATATTTCAGGCACATATCACCGAGATTTTGGGCGTCAAGAGGGTAGAGCTGGCTTCTGCTGCAAACCTAAGAGGGTTGTCTGACAAAATCAACGCTAATCTACGGGCTCTTCGTACAATGGGAACCCCAGCGCAAATTGGTGAATGCATAATCATGCACCTTCTGCTGCAGAAGGTGGATGCGGTAACCCAGTCTCTATGGGAAGAAGAAAGATCTGCAAGTGAAATCCCTACATCTGATCAATTTTTTGAATTTTTGGACAAGCGATGTCTCAAGTTGGAAAACATGGAGCACGCCACTGCTGCATACGCAGTCGGCTGTCAGGTGAGCAACAATCGTGGTGTTAACATGCACCGAAATACTCTCATCGCCAGTAACAATTTACACAGCTGCGTGGTTTGCCGTAGCGAAAATCATACCATTTATCTCTGCCCTCAATTTGCCAATTTATCGCCTCCACTTCGGCTTCGAGAAGCCAAGAGATTAGGCCTTTGCATAAATTGCCTTAAAGGGCCATTTAGTGAGAAATTGTGACTCGATGTCTTGCCGATCCTGTGGTGCGAGACACCATACTCTTCTTCATATAAATTCTCAAAATGTTGAAGCACTGGCCCCTTCGTCATCTGCAGCAGGGTATGAGATAGCACAGCCATCAATGTCACAGCCATCGCCGATGATTACCAACTTGTCAAACTCTACCTCTCTTTTGGCCCAAAATTTAAATCCAGGTGTTGTGATTTTCGCAACTGCAGTCGTCAAAATCAAAAGCCGAAATGGCTCATGGATACCCTGCCGAGCATTATTGGATTCCGGTTCTCAAATTCATATCATAACTTCTTTTCTTGCTCATCATTTACAATTGCGTCGAATTAAAGCTACTTCCTCTGTATATGGTTTGGGTGACGTGCAATTTGCATCTGAGGGCTATTCTGTATGTCTGACCATGAAATCAATAAATTCCGATTTTTCCACTAGCATCACGGCGTTGATTGCTTCAAACATAACGGGAAGCAGCCGAGTCAGTCATTAAGTCCTGCAGGTTGGAAAATTCCGTCAAATATTCGATTAGCCGACCCAGAGTTTCACACACCGCAAAGAGTCGATCTTCTAATAGGAGCCAGCCTTTTCTTCGAGCTTCTTTGTGTTGGCCAGACTAAGCTAGAGGATGGGCTTCCGCTGCTTCAAAAAACTCGCCTTGGATGGGTGGTGTGGAGGTGGTTCAGAGCAAACCCAGGCAGTTACTCTAGGTGCAATTTCATCAGGGAGGACATCCGATGAGATTGATCTGCGCATTGATGAAATAGTGCGCAAATTTTGGGAAATCGAAGGCTTGGGAGATTCCGACTATCGAATCAGTTAGGACGAAATTGATTGTGTTGATCACTTTAAAGAAAATTATACACGGTTGGCTACTGGCGAATATTCAGTTCGACTTCCAGATAGGCATAGCTTGGACATGCTAGGCGACTCCTATTCGCAGGCAAGGCGTAGGTTCTTAAATTTGGAACACAAGCTGGAAAGGCGTCCACAGCTCAAACGGCAATATTCCGAGTTTCTTTAAGAGTATCTGGCACTTAAGCATATGTCGCCCGTTGATGAAAGCTCTAAAAATTCATGCAGATATTTTTTTTGGGATGAGAGTTTGCCTGCCTTTCTGCATTATATGTGGGTAAAGTTATCTACTGAAATTGGTCGCACTGAAAATAATAATACCAGGTTGCAATAATACTAGCAATAATACCAGGTTGCGTGGTGGAGGTGCATGGTTTTAGTGATGCAAGTCTAGATGCTTATGGCGGTTGCATATATGTCGTTTCTATGAATCAAGGAAAGCGAGCAGCTCATTTGCTGTGTGCCAAGTCGCGCGTCGCTCCATTAAAGACACTTACAGTGCCCAAGCTCGAATTGTGTGGTGCATTACTATTGGCTCAATAAATGCGAGAAATCAAATCTATGGACTTATTTTCCTGCCCCCATTATTGTTGGTCTGACTCTGCGGTAGCACTATCTTGGATAAAGGATGAGCCCTGCAAGTTTCAAGTATTTATTGCTAACCGAGTTTCTTTGATTCAAGCTGCAACTACTGGAATGGAGTGGCATTACGGTCCGACAAAATCGAATCCTGCTGATATACTGTCAAGGGGAGCATTGCCCAGCGAGCTTGCAGAGTCTAATTGGTGGGCTCATGGCCCCGATTATCTAAGGGAAGGAAAAGGACAATGGCCAGAGTCGTGCCTAATAGTAGAGCCCCTGCCTGAGTTGAGGATGAAAGTTCTGTTGGGAAGCGCCACTAGCGCTGATGTCTCGCTTGGTGCAAGTTTGCCAACTCGTGGCAAAATTAAGGAGGCCTTTGGCTACGTTTACAAGTTTCGGCATCGACTATCTAACGTACCTCTTTCTGTAGAACATATTCTGGGCGGAACCAAAATGCTTCTACTCTCTATTCAGATGACACACATGGAGGAGGAATACAAAAGCCTGCTGAAAAATCGTCCAGTTAAGGCTTCAAGTACTATAGTTTCCCTGGCCCCTTTTGTTGACTAAGAAGGACTGATGCGTGTCCGCCTGAAGAATTCCACGCTAGCATTCGAGGCTCAACACCCAATTATTTTACCACGCCAGCATTCAGTGACACTAGCTATCATTATGCATTTTCATCTCCGCAATCTACATTCAGGACCCCGTGCGCTGTTGGCACAAATTCGGCTGGAATATTGGCCAATCGGTGGATGGAAGACAGTAACAAGTGTGGTCAGTAGGGTTGTTGGATTTTGAAAAAATATCGTATCGATGATATTTGCCGTTTGGAAAATATCACACGATAATATTAAGAAATACCATAAAAAATATCGATATATCGATTTTTTTTGATATTTTTAATGTTTAGCTAAATTTGAAAAATGGTGTCCTGTTGCTGTAAATTTGGGTCTTTTATAAAAATAATAAGAAAATAATAGCCAATTCCTCAAACTCCCACAACATCATAGAGTTCCTAAAAAGTTCAAAAATAATGCACAAATCATAAATAAACATCAGTGTAAAACAATTAGAATCTAAGGATCCCATAAATAGTATAATCTTGTAAATATGTAAATAATCTCACAGTAAACCCACAACTTAAGCCCCGAGCCGAAGGCCTAAGCTGCTATGCCTCCAAAAATAACCACTGTTAGCGCTTAGTTTATTAAATACTATTTGTTAGCATTAGATAAAAATAAATAAAATAACAAAATTATTAAGGATATGGCAAAGCCCTTTGTTTTCAATTTTATTTATAAAGACATACATTTGAACTTATTGTCTTAAAGTATAATTCATGAAATTACATACATTTGAACTTGTTTTTAATTTTTAATTAATTCGCAAACAAATCTGTTTTTAATGATTTAGAAAAACTCGTTCGGTAACGGGAGTTACAAACAACACAACAACACACTTTATGGCAGAAGCCAACCGTTCCGATGAAACCGAACTACCAGGCGTGATCAGGCAACTTAATGCCACCTTCGCTAGCATGGGCATAGTTGATTTTTGTGAGATCCAGAAATCCAAAGGATTTGCTTCCCAACTACAAAATGGCATATTAAAAAAAAACTGCATTTTCTTTCTTTCGGAACTCTGAACTACAGAGTCTCGGAGCTCTATGGTCCTGTTGTGCAGATCTAGAAAAGATTTCTGTATGCTTAAAGCGACCATGTCCTGTTCTCCGCTATCCATTTCTCCTACAGACGAAGGCAATATTTCTGAATGCTTATTTTCAACCATCTGCTTTATGATTTCATCAGTGACATTTTTACGTGAAGAGGCATATCGAAATACATTTTTTAATCGAGGATCAGCATTGTGGCGCTCATGAGTATGTTATTCTGCAGCAAACCACTCAATCGCTTTTGTGATATTTGTTGAAGGGTATCTTTTGTTAGAATGCCCTCAGCGGTAACCATATTAGCTTCTTTTAATTTTGTATTAATCATAGAAATCATAGGTATCACTAAGCTGACGGTCACGTAAGAATCGCCGCTCACATTATCAGTGGCTTCTTTGAAAGGTTGGAGAACATGGCAAAATCGCGACAAATATTAAGCTCCCTCCACTGAGAGCATTTCTTCTCACATTGCTTTCTGGCTTAAGAGTGACCAAACATAAAAATCGGAAATATCATAGAAAAATATCGCTAAAATCGTCTTTTTTTGCCCTAAAAATATCGCGATAAAAATTTTTTTTTTTTAGAGAAAAAATATCGATATATCGATATTTTGATATATTTCCGACATCCCTAGTGGTCAGCAAATGCACTATTTGCTTTCGGGCAAGGCCACGGCTAGCGGAGCACATGTGTGAGTGACAGGATCGAGCACATTTAATGTTACAGGATTGGATTTCTGCGGGCCTTTCTGTTACAAAAGCGGCATACGTAGCAAGGCTCCTATTAAATGCTACATATGCGTCTTTATTTGCTTTGCTACAAAGGCAGTGCACCTTGAGCTGGTGTCAGACCTAACTACGTCATCATTTCTCAGCGCGCTCAAGAGATTCAATTTAACTAGAGGAAAGCCGTCTCGCATATGGTCAGACAACGCCACTAACTTCGTGGGCGCCAAAAACGAATTGGCTGAGCTGAAAAAACTTTTCTGGAGTAGTTGTCATCAGGAGGCGGTACGAGATTTTTGCATAATGGACGACATAGAATGGAAATTCGTTCCGCCACGCTCTCCGCACTTTGGAGGACTCTGGAAAGCAGCGGTCAAAACTGCGAAGTTCCACCTTTATCGAGCTGCTGGGTCTTCACTTTTACCTTTTGGCGATCTTCGCACCTTAATCTGTCATATCGCAGCAATAATTAATTCACGCCCATTAGTCTCACTTTCAGAAAGCATTAAAGACCTCGAAGTGTTAACTCCGGCACATTTTTTGGGCACTGCTCTATTGGCACTATTCCCTGAACCTGACGTCACAGGGCTCAATTTCAATCGTCTGGATCGCTGGCAGAAGATAAGCTACTTTCAACAAATCTTCTGGTCCCGTTGGCGTGAGGAATGTCTTACGATGATGCAACAGCGTGCCAAGTGGCGCACTCCTGAACCTAGCATTAAGGTCAATGATGTCGTGCTGGTGATGGATGAGAACTTGCCCCCTTTGAAGTGGCCATTGGCTCGAGTATTGGTGTAGGTGTCGAGTAGGTGGTGTGTGGAGCTGATGGCGTTGCGCGCGTAGCTGTGTTAAAAACGGCTAATGGAACAACGAAGAGAGCCGTTCGAAAGCTGTGTATCCTGGCCGCCCAAGATGAAGTCGCCGTGCCTGACCAAGATGGTGTTGCAAGTCCCAGTCCTGCAACGGGGGGAGGATGTTTGGTCATGCCCTCTCTAAGTGATGGCCCGGCAGCAGCCGAATAATGCACGCATATTTATCTGCATTTATCTATGCACAACCTCGGCCTTTGCCCTATGCGCAGCTATCAGCTAGTTGTTAGTTGTCTTTCGATCGTTCTATACGAATGATCAATTCTTGCACAGCTTATCTCACTTATCGGGCGCAGCATAGTTGTTGTTGTCTTACACAATAGTTCGAGCGCAGCCAGTATTGCTGTTCGCTAATCTTATCTACACCCAAATTTATATATTGCCCTGCGCGGCCAAATAAAACAATTGAAATTAATGAAACAATCGCGTTTGTTTTAATGAAGCTTGTGAAAAAGCTCACTAGCTCAACAGGCTCTGAGATCTGTTGTTTAACACGGACGGACAGACGGACAGACGGACATGGCTAGATCGACTCGGATAGTGACGCTGATCAAGAATATATATACTTTATAGGGTCGGAGATTTCTCCTTCTGCCTGTTACATACATTCTCGGTTGGCACTAACTTATAATACCCTTGTACCTTTTGGGTACCTGGTATAAAAACAAGTGTGAAGGCTACAGTCGAGTGTGTCCGACTGTGAGATAGCCGGTACCCAAAGCATTGTGATTGAAATTAAACTGCTCATGGAAAAAAGAATATGTTATCAAATGAAGGCTAGAAACATGTTGAGCAACACTCAAAAGAGAAAAATGTTGCTAGGAAAATAATGAGCAACACCCAACAAAGACAAATGTTGCTAGGAACATGTTGAGCAACACGCGCGTGCGCTCTCTCTCTTTCTCTCTCTCTCTCTCTCTCTCTCTCTCTCTCTCTCTCAAAAGTTTACACAGAAACTTTATTGTTTAATAACTTCTATGTTTATCATCCGATTTTACTCAAATTTTCAGAGCACGTCCACGATTACCTATTTATCTATACTTATCTATATTTTTACTTTAAGCCGAAAATCACGCCAATAGCTTATAAACCGTTTTAATGATTTTCAGAGGGCGGAAGTGGGCGGGGCCAAATTTAAAAACAAACTTGATCTGCGTGCAACAGATTCCAATGTTGTCAGCAAATTTGGTAACTCTAGCTCTTATAGTCTCTAAGATCTGTTTTTTCACACGGACGGACAGACGGACGGACAGACATGGCAAAATCGACTAGGCTGTTGGTGCTGATCAAGAATAAATATACTTTATGGGTCGGAGATGCCTCCTTCTGCCTGTTACACACATTTTCGATTGGCACTAGCTTATAATACCCTTGTCCCCTATTGGTACCGGGTATAAAAAAAATGAAAGCTAAGTTCTGTTATGCGAAGCTTGTAAACCCTTGCATACCGCAATTGGATTATTGAAAATCGATCCATTTTGATAAAATTTTAAAAATATCGAAGTTATTATATTTGTATATTATTTTCCTACATATTTCACATTTTAAATGAAGAACTTTACATTTTTATATAAATTAAGCGACCGCTTCTATGGCACTTATATGATATAGTTGTCCGATATTAATTAAATTAAAACCGTAATTCTTAAACCGTAAAAAAACTCTTTAGATACAATACACTCATGCCAAGGGTTTTTCCAAATTTCAAAGCCTTCTCTCTTTTCGGTATAGCCTTGAGCTCTTCGAGCGATTCAGTCTTTATCTCTTCAATCGTTGCAAATCTCCGTCCTTTCATAGGTCTCTTTGGTTTTTGGAACAAAAAAAAAATGTCACAAAAGGCCAAATCCGGTAAATATGGTGGCTGAGGCATGATTGTTTTGTTGATTTGGCCAAAAAATCTCTCAGATGCAAAGATGAGTGAACAGGGCCATTGTCGTGATGCGAAAGCAATGAATTGTTTTTGAACAATTCTTGACGTTTTCTTCGTATTCATAGCATATCTTCAAGATAATATATTTTATTGTACGACCATATCCTTAAATAATGTAATGTAATCCTTAAATTATGTATGCTCGTCTTTTCTCAGTGTCAAACGTGGAGTCCCTCAGGGATCCGTCCTTGGGCCACTTCTTTTCTCTGTATATGTTAATGATATTCTTAATATATCGTCGAATTGTGAAATACACATGTATGCTGATGACGTCCAAATGTATGTTAGTCGTCCTATATGTAGTATAGATGAGTGTATTCGTGTTTGTAACAGTGAACTGGAAATAGTTAGCCGGTGGGCAAAAATTAATGGACTAGGTTTAAATCCGAAGAAATCAAAATGTATAGTTATAGGTAAAAAGGCGCTTAACACTGACGGTTTACAAAGATTAGCTATCGAAAATACTCCTATAGACTATGTAAAAGGAGCATGCAACTTAGGTTTTAGTTTTAATCAAACTTTGACATGGGATGACCACATAAATAAAAATGTCGGTAAAATGTATCGAGTCCTTAGAAGCTTATACCTATCAAAGAACTTTTACCAGTCAAAATGAAGCAGACGATTGCAATAATGTACCTGACACCAGTGCTTTTTTATGGAATCAAAGTGTTCAGTGACTGCAACTATACCAGCCAACGCAAGCTTAAAGTTGCTATTAATAATGTGGCGCGATTTATTTACAATAGACGTAGGAATGATCACATCTCTGATGAATCCATAAAAATGTTTGACATGCAACTCAAGTCTTGGACAAACCTTAAGGTACTAATTTTATTACATAAAATAGTCTACACTAAAGAGCCAACCTATCTATACCAAAAACTGAAATTTAGTACATCAAAAAGGACTAACAATATTATTAATTTTAAATTCAAATATTTAAGCACAAAAACGCAATTCTTTGTATACGCTGTTCGCATTTGGAACCAACTTCCCCATGCCATCAAGGCAGTTAGCAGCGCTACGCATTTTAAAATCGCACTTCAACAATATCTGCGCATTGCATAAAATTCAACATTTTAAAAATAATACACTTTAAAAGTTATAAATATAAGAGAGGGATGAGAGAGAAAGGGTGAGATACCTAAAACCTAAAATACATTTATAAATAAGAAAATAAGCGAAAACATTAAATTTTAATAATATAAAAATTTTCAAATTTCCTGAAAGTAACTAAATTCAATGTTCAATGTTTGTCTATACAAAAAAAATATCACATAGCTTAATTTCGTTGCATTACCCAACTTCAGTAGAACTGAAATGAAATTATTATTTTAAGTGAAAAGAAGAAAACAAATTTGCAATTGAAATAAAGAATAAAACAAGATAGAAAGCTTACTTCGGTAAACCGAAGTTTGTATACCCTTACAGTCTGCGATTGGATCATTGAAAATCAATCCATTTTGGTAATGTCGAAAAAATATCAAATTATGTAAATTTTGTATATTTTACATTTTACATGTAGAATTTTACATTTTGATATAAATTGACCGATTCCTTCTATGGCAGCTATATGATATAGTTGTCCGATCTTAATAAAAATAAAAATAAAATAAATAAATAAAATTTTCTTTACATTAATTTCGCCATCATTCCTATGGCAGCTATAGCATACAGTGGTCCGATTTCGGCCGCTCCGACATATATACTGCGTGCTAAAAAATCTGACTAGGCTGAAAATTGCAGCCCGATAGCTCAAAGACTGAGAGACTTGTTTGCGTAGAAACGGACAGACGGACAGACAGACGGACATGGCTAGATCGACTCGGCTGGTGATGCTGATCAAGAATATATATACTTTATGGGATCGGAGATGCCTCTTTCACTGCCATTTTCACTGCGTTGCAAATATCATGGCAAAATTATAATACCCTCTGCAAGGATATAAAAAATCTTTGGATTGAGCGATATTTGAACTCATGTTTATCGTGTCAAAAACTACGCAGACCCGGCACTCAGACCTCTAGGCTACATCCTAAATTATGTAATCGGTGGCAGTTCTCGCAGTATATGCGGAGTGTGTTCAAAATGTATCACGAATTTTAAATTTTCGCGGGTATATATATATTATATATTTTCGAATTTCGATTTTTTTTGTGGCGTTATGTTGGTTCTCATGTCTCTTACTTATGTCGACAAGCTCGGCCATTTTGAATGTTCACTTAATTGTTGACAGCTGCTTGCTTGCACGTGTTTTTTTGTCGTCTCCGATTTCTACCAATTCAAAAAACCTGTATCAAATTTTGTGTGAAAAACGAATTTTAGTGCGCGGATGCATTCCGAATGTTGACTGTGGCTTACGCAGAAGCTACCTTGGACCGAAGCAACGTTTATCGGTGGTACAAAATGTTCTCAGAAGGCAGAGAAGATTGGCCTTTTGTCCAAAACTTTTTGGCCAAAAACAACATACTAATGATGCCGCAGCCACCGTATTTCACAGATCTGGCACCCTGTGAACTTTTCTGAAGAGGCTCATGAAAAGACGACGGTGCGCTACGCTTGACAAAATTAAGACGGCATCGAAGGAGGAGCTGAACAAGATACAAAAAAAAATTATTTTTTGAAGTGCTTCGAAGATTGGAAAAACCGTTGGCCCAAGTGTATAATATCTCATGGGGACTACATTGAAGGGGACAAAATAGATATTCATGAATAAATAAATAATTTTGAAAAAACACAAAATTCGCGATGCTTTTTGAACACGCCTACTATCTTCAAGATTTTTGCTCTAAAGAGCGGCATTATTTTTGTTCACGCGGAGATCTTTTTAAATAAAATCAGTTTCTTATAAAAACTCTGTGTGTAAATATCTTATATTTTTGGACCGCTTTACAATTTTTATAATAGAGTGCAGCAAATAAAAGTATCCGAAAAGGAGGACCAAGCACTCTACTTTTGGCTCCCGCCAAAAATTTTTATGCACTGGCTGCGATCGAGCGATTGTTGGTGCGTCGTCGAGTTTTCGGATTGTAAGCTTATAAATAGTTTAAAAAGCGTAATTTTCATTGCGATTATTTTTAATTAGAGAAGTGAAAGTTTGGGTACCGGCTATCTCACACTCGAGCACACTCGACTGTAGCTTTCATACTTGTCTTTTTCGTTTGCTTTTTGTTCTATTGATGCCGGCGATCGGCGACGGAAAGCAGTTTGCAGCCGCAAGCAGTGCATCGAAGTTGTTGTTTAGTGTATATATATATGTAAGGAACAGTGAAGATCCTGCCGTCTTGCAACCCCATTCAAGAAAGGCATAACCGAGGATGTAGAGAGCAGAGAAACAGTCAAAAAGAAGAAGTCGAAAGAGCACGTAGTAGAAGTTGTCGGTTGTCGTAATAAAGTCCCGAGTATTCGAAATCAAGTCGAGGTTTCGTTATGAAAAGAGCGCCCAATAAATACGACGTCTTCATTTGCTGAGTTTTTGTAAGAAACTGATTTTATTTTTAATAAGTCCTAGCTTAGGTAGCTAACATGAAAATCTTATGTCTAGTTTTATCTTCTAGACCCACGCAGATCGCACATCTGCTCGTGTTATCTCCTGAGGTCCCTCGCTGTGGGTTTCAGATTACATTTACAATATTTGTCACGTATTTTGGGTTAGGCCCATTTGGCCGCTATATTTAAAGACATTCTGTGACCCTCGCACGGGTTCGTCCATATTAGGTCTCAAGTGTATTTATTTGTCTAGTGTACAGATATGTGTTAGGCACAAGGGGCCGCTGCTTAGAGATAACCGCACATGCGCGCAGGCAGATCATAGCTGCATCGATTTGTTACAGAACTATGTACATATGTATGTATGTATGTATATATTTATATATAAACGTGTTCATGTTTGAACATTCTGCCAAGGGCCAGCAAGATTTGGAGTAGTTTTTAATTTAACATCAAAAATACAAAAACTTAATTAAATACATCCATATCATTATCGAAAAGATTATACATTTTAAATTTAAACATTTTGTGAATGGCCTCCAAAAGTTATGGCTTGTAATTGTCTACTTATATTACATTTACGTATTGCATATATCATTATAATTACAATAATTATTAAAGAGATGATAAAAGAGGTATGACCAGTTATGTGATGCACATTTAACCCCTTTAATTCTATATGTGTTTCTTTTAAGTGTGCTAACTCCTTTGAGAGCCTGTCAAGTTCTGCGCTATGGTTCATTGAGTGGCCTTCAAATGGCCTCCAAACTATTTTTGGTATATCAGTAATATCCCCTACATAAGCTGATGAGAGAACGTCTTGCTTCTCTGATTTTATATTATATTGAGCTACTAAAATCTTATCGTCTGTGCGAGCGGTGCAATCAGACCTTAGAGTTAAAATTCCTTCCTCTGGCAAATTGACTAATTCCATTTTTGAATTTTCGCATTGAATTCTTACTTTTGCATTGTAACGAACCTTAAACAGCCAAGTGCTTTTAGCTTCTAAGTTAACCCAATACGAGCTTGAATCTAACATACGTCTGAACACACAATTAGCTGGTCTCCCTGGTTTAAGGGGTCTCAACTCACATGCCAAATCGTTGGCGTTACTCCACGGCCAATTACCCTCACATACTCTTCTTTGAGCTTGCCACTTTTGGCACTTATTTAGAGTGGCTTCCGTCATTACGTGATACGAATCAATTTCAAAATTGTACACTAAATATTCTGTATTTAAGTTAGCTATTAGCAAACTTTCCTCTGACCAAACTGGCACTGGAATTACCCTGTATAATTTCGAAGGGTGTCTGCTAAATAATGGTATTTTGACATTTATTATCAATTTTTTGTCTACAAACAATCCCCTAGCTGTCAAGAGCGTATATACCTCTTTTAACTCCGTACCCGTTCTTTTTCCTGGTAAAACTAACGTCTCTGATAGACTTTCCTTAATCTTCGATATTTCGTCTTTTAGTTGGCTCGGCCTCAGAATATTAGTGTTAAGCCGGCCATGATTTATATCAATTAGCAAGCTTATTATACCCGCTTGTGTCTTTTCACAGTCTTCAATTAAACTAGTTAACTGCTTTGTCACCATAAAGAAATTTATGGATTCTTTATACACGTAGTAACTTTCTTGCAGAGTAGCCGTCATATTCTCTATCCGTTTATTCATATATTTGAAATTACTATTAACTTCCTCATTGGTCTTTTAAGAATATTAGCTGTCGAATCTACTATAGACAGTTGCTTTTTTCCGAGTTCATTGAGGCTGTGTTGGTTATCTAATAAATTTCTCATATTTTGCTCCATTTGTACCCTATCATCTTCATCCATTATTCCAAACAGAATATGATATAAGGAGCCCATAAACTCAAATGGAGCGCGTTTCGTTCTTCTGTTGCTATGAGCCATAAATAATTTATTGTTTTCCTCCAACTCAGTTAGTTGTTTCAACGTATTGTCTAAAACAAGGCTGCACTGATCTTCGAAACTATGAAGCTTTTCACAAACCCGTCTCATCTTGCTTACTAGAGCACTTCCTTTGCTTATCATTTGAAAATAAGCATCCATGTCATAAAAAACGACTAAATTCCAAGAGGAAGTGACAATTTCTACTTCGCCCATTGGATCCAAATATATAGCTGACGTTTTATTTATCGTTTCAATTTTATACTTGGGCGCATTCTCTGAGGTGAGCGCCGAGTTAGATAGTTGACAAAATAGCATCAACATTAGCATACTCATTATCAACCCCAGCTTGGATATCCTAGGTCCACCCCTAGTTATCCTTTTTGGTTTAATTTCTTCTTCATTATTTTCGGCAGCTTTTATTCCTATAAGAGGACAAATTTTGCTAATCGGCCGAGAAATGCATGCATCTTGCATCTTTACTTTCACTACACGAACTTTCTCATCCTTACCTTTATGTACTTCTTCGATTTTTCCTAGCGGCCATCTCGACGGATGTCAATTTTCATCCTTTACTAGAACTACTTGCCCCTTTTCTATATTGGGCACATTCTTTTTCCATTTATATCTCTGTTGCAGGGTATGCAAGTAGTCCTCTTTCCGTTTTATCCAAAAATCTCTTTTAATCTTTTGAATTAACTTCCATCTATCTAAATTTCCTATTTTCTCACTTTCATTTATAGGCTCAATTACATCCAACGGTGGTCGTCCTATGAGAAAGTGTCCAGGTGTAAGAACTTCATTGTCCTCTATATCATTATCTGATAGATATAGGGGCCGCGAGTTCAACACTCCTTCTATTTGGCATAGCAAAGTTGACATCTCTTCGTATGTCAATATACTATCTCCAATAACTCGTTTTAGATGGTATTTCATAGATTTTACGCCGGCCTTCCAGATACCTCCAAAGTGAGGTCCTGCCGGGGGAATAAAATGCCACTCAATCCCTTCTTTAACGAGCTGAGATGCAACCGTGGAATTCTCTTTTATTGCTTTTTCCAGCTCTTCATCTAATTTTCTTGCTGCGCCTACAAAATTTGTTCCATTGTCGGAATAAATCGTAGCACATTTTCCTCTTCGTGCAATGAACCTTTTGAGCGCTGCTAAGAAAGCGTCAGAAGTTAAATCGCTTACGATTTCCAAGTGTATTGCCTTTGTGGCCATACACACGAATACAGCTACATATCCTTTATACGTTTTTTGACCTCTATTTTTGGAACATTTCACATAATAAGGTCCTGCGTAATCAATACCTGTATTCAGAAATGGGTACGACATTGTTACCCTATATTTGGGTAGATTTCCCCTTACTTGTTGTGCTGTGATCTGACGATATCTTGCACATTTCGCACACTCATTTAATTTTTTCTTCAAGGAATTTCTTAATCCAACTATCCAATATTTTCTTTGTATGTATGTTCTCATCAAATTTATTCCGCCATGTAAGGTTTCATTATGAGCATTTTCTATAATAAACGCCGAAATGTGCCCTTTGTCGAGAATAATTGGATGTTTCACTTCAAATCTAACATTAGAATTTTGCAATCTACCGCCTACTCTGATAATTTTATCCTGATCAATAAATGGATGTAAGCTTAAAATTTTGAATTAATTTTAATTTCTTTATTATTAAGCAAACTATTACGTTCTGGACTAAATTGATATTCCTGTTCCTTTTTATTATTATTTGTTCCGCATTTTTATTTCCTTAACCGTTAAATAGCAAGGATACGAATAATTTTTTGTTTTATATTAATGAATCGGACTATGTAGCATATTATTCTCCTTAATTTGTGGATGCATGAATACTTTCCGAACATATTATAGATACTATCCCCATTAGTTGCCAAGACTGTATTGACACTTGTTTCTACCTCAGCATTTGACTGAGGCGGCCAATTCTGTTTTGATTCTTTTAACCAATTTGGCCCATTCCACCAAAGATCAAAATTGATCAGTTCACTGGAAGAAATTCCCTTGACGCCGCGTCCGCTGGATTATCCTCGGATTTGACATGATTCCATTCTACTTCTGTATATCTTCGAATGTCATCTGTTCTATGCTTAATAAATTTAACTTTGCTTTGGCCACTTTTAATCCAAGCCAAAGTTATGGTAGAATCACTCCATGCGTATATTTTGCCGCATCATCAATAGATTCTTTAATTTTTGAATAAGTTTACTCAGAAGATGAGCTGCACACAGCTCAAGTTTTGGAATAGTTTTCCTATTTTTAATTGGATTTACTCTGCTTTTACTGGCTACTATTGTGACCAATCTTCCTACTTTTGCATATACTACTGCAGCATATGCTTTTCAGACGCGTCGGCAAACCCGTGCAGTTCAATAATTGAATTAAATTTGCTTTGAATCCATCTCGGTATTCTGATTTCCTCTAATAATAATAACTTCTCTTTATAAACTTTCCATTCTTGAGCATCATCATTTGATAACTCCTGATCCCAGCTCTTTTCAGACAACCACAGTTTCTGTACAAACAGCTTTCCTGTAATGGTTACTGGAGCCAACCATCCTAAAGGGTGATAGATTTTTGATAAAGTTGAAAGTACCGTTCTTTTAGTTTCTTTTTTGAAATCCCTAAATTAACGGTAAATTTAAACTCATCTTTTGGGGTTCCCATTGAAGTCCCAAGGTTTTGACGAACTCATTTTCTTTGATGCTTATTATTTTATTGTCTCCTGTATCTTCTACAACTTTTAATACCTCTGGTTTATTGGAAATCCATTTTCTTAAGTTTAGGTTTACTTTCACGAATTCGCTGGAAATTTGATTTATTATTTGTATGGCGTTTTCCACTGAATGGGCTCCTGTCATGAGATCATCCATGTAGAAGTCATTTCTAATTATTTTTCCAATTTCTTCATTTTACAATTATCAGCTATATCTACCAGAACCCTAGTAGCTAAATAAGGAGCCGATGCAGTACCATACGTTACGGTTTTCAATTTATAAGATTTTATTTTAGATTCAGGAGAGTCTCTCCATAAAATATATTGAAATGCTTGATCTTTTTCATTAACATATATCTGGCGGTACATTTTTTCTATGTCCGCTGATATAACAACCTCCCATTTACGCCAATTTAAAATGATGTCAAGTATTTCTTTCTGGACTCTAGGCCCAACCCACATTATATCATTCAGGCTTTTGTTATTAGTCGTTTTGGCCGACGCGTCAAAAACTACTCTTAATTTAGTGGTTAGACTTGAATCCCTAATAACGGCTTGGTGAGGTAAGTAATATCTTCCTTCCTTCTTCGACTCAACCATATGTCCAAGATCAATATATTCTTTCATAAATTCCTTATAAGCATCTCCAAGTTTTTCATTCCGCTGAAATTTCTTTTCCATATTAATAAGCCGAGCCATTGCTTGTGGCTTTGATTCCCCTAAGGATGTATCGTCCTTAAATGGAATCCTAACTATATACCTACCACTTGAATCCTTAGTAGTAGTTTTTATAAAATTGTTTTCGCAAATTTCGGTTTCTATGTCATTTTTATCCTCATTTTCCAATTCCCAAAACCGTTCTAAATCTTGTACCTCTATTGTAGTTGCCACTATTGAATGAGTACCCTTGGACTTAGTACACCCAGAAATTATCCTCCCAAAATTTGTATTTTGGCCTAAGAGGCCATTAATTCTTGCCATTCCTTTCTTAAGGATATGTGTATATAAATCGGCGCCGATGATTACATCAACTCGACCTGGCTTGTTGAAGTCCGGGTCGGCTAATGCAAAATTTTGCCATTTCGATTTGTCAATATCGACTTCCCTAACAGGCAGCGCTTTCATTAATTTAGGCAATATTATTGCCTCGGTTACGAGTGGATTCCTTGAATTGGGGGCTTCGATTACAATTTTTGTTTTATATTTTGATACACATGTATCTGTTGAAGATATCCCACTAATTTCAGTTTTAGATTTAATCTTTGGTAGCTTTAATATCTGTGCTGCCTCCTCTGATATGATAGTGCATTGGGACCCACTATCAATTAGTGCTCTTAAATTCTCAAAATCGCCATTGGCCGATTTTACTTTTATTCTTGCTGTTGCAAGCAATGCCTGAGTTGAGGTCACGCAGGTGTTTACGTTTTCTCTCTTCTGAGAATTAATGTGCAGCATCGTATGATGCGTTTTGTTACAATGCGAACATAAAAATTCGCTTGTACATTTTGTGCCGTTAAAATGTTTTAGGCATCTTGTGCATAATTGAACTTTTTTCGCGATTTCCAGTCGCTCTGGGGGATTCATCCCTTTAAATTTATGGCATTGTGTTACGGAATGCCCCATCATTTTGCAGATTGGGCACCTATCACTCCAATTTGAAGAATTATTCTGTCTAGGAAAATGAGCATAATTTGATATATTAGCCGTCCTTTTAACAGGCTTTTCCTCCTGCACAGAGCAAGTCGAACACAGTCGCTGCTCCAAAAAATCCATCACATCCGATAATTTCTGGATGTCCTTTGTTTTTTTAATATGACTCTCATACAATTGCAGAGTCTGAGAGTTAAATTTTTGAGCACCATATGAGCAAATATTACATCTACTTCTTCGGACAGATTGGCTTTTAATTTTACAATATGTACCGCTTCATTAATGGAGTCAATAAAATATTTAATTTGCCTAACGGAATCAATATTTAAATTTGACAGTTCCATCAGGCGATTTAGCTGCTCTGAGAAAATCTTACGATTATTTTCGTACCGCTTGGTTAAAAGTTCCCAAGCGGCATCGTAATTATCTGCGGAGCCTAATAATAGGTGAGCAACGACTTTTCGCGCTTCACCCTTTAATGAAGATTTTAAATAATTAAATTTTAGGGACGTACTCAAATTCTCCCTATTATGAATTAATTCAATATATAGCTCATGAAAAGGTCCCACTCTTTGGCATCACCGGCAAACGTGGGTACCTCGATCCTCGGTAGGGTTGGTAAATTCTCAATCTTACTCACAACCTCCGAGTTATGAACAACTTTTCTTTAAGTTGTTCATTTATCTCCGCTGAAATATTTTGAATATCAAATTCTAGCTCGCTAAGGGTTAAATTGAACTCTAGGCTACCAACAACTTTTATTTTTAACTCTGAAATATTCTGCCAGAGAAAATGAATTTTATTTTTCCTAATCCGCAGGGTTTCCCGCTTCTCGCTCTGAATTTCTAGAAAAGTCTCTTCTAAATACTCCTAAGCTGTCTAATTTTTATATTTAATATTTCCTGCGCTTGAGTTTCTTCACCTACTGCTGGCTTTATTGATTCTATTTTTAATTCTTTTAATATTATCAGAACCTGATCATACCTTTTTTTAACAAAGTATTCGTGGTCTATCGGACCTAATTTTACTAAGATATTATGGTTGGCTATAAATTCATCTTCCAACCTTGCTATGTACTCTATCTGGTCTTTAGAATATACCTTCAGACCTTCTGCAGCTATTTGCCTGCATGTTTTGTTAATGTCCGCTTGCTTTTAAGCAGACTTATAATTTGCTCGGACAACATATTAAAATAACTTAGTATAGCTTATCTGTGGTATTTGTCGTCGCCGCTGCCGCTGCTGCCGCTGCCGCTGCTGTACTCTGCTGCCGCTGCTGCCGCTGTTGACTGTGCTGTTGATGTCGTCGCTGCTGCGCAGGTATCGCTGATGTCGTTGCCGCTGCTGATGTAGGCGCTGCTGTTGGTAAGGGCTGTTGCTGTAGGCGCTCTTCTTGTAGGCGCTGCTGTTGGTAGGCGCTGTTTTTGGTAGGCGCTGCTGCTTTCTTCCTTCTGGGATGATTTCTTTTTGAATTTGTTTATATTTTTGTCGATTTTTATTTTTTTGCTGTTTGTACTGTTAGTGCACTTTTCTTTGTATTTTTCCCGATGAGCACAGTTTTTTTTTTTAAATAGCTAATTAATAGCTAGTGAATTAGGCCTTCAGTTCACCACAATCACTTTTATTTGAACCGGTTGGATTTCAAAGAGTCCAAATTTTTGTTCGCAAAACACTTTATAAGCTGATGTTTGAGGCCTCAAGCACGCCTTACCACACATAAATTGGGTAATTGAAACAACCTTTAGCTTTATTTCAAGACTAAGGTGTTTTTATTAAAAACATAAAAGATTCTTATGTATCTTTTGCTTTATAGTTTATGCTCTGTTCCTTACCACGGGTGGGGAAACAAGAGATATTTATTTTGCAACCTTAACTGCGGGATACAGATTTTAAGGTGCTGGTTTTAAAACTCTAAACCTCTTACCACAAGGGGAAAGTAATAGAGTGCCTCGAAGGACCAAAATGAAAAGAGCGCCCAATAAATACGACGTCTTCATTTGCTGAGTTTTTGTAAGAAACTGATTTTATTTTTAATAAGTCCTAGCTTAGGTAGCTAACATGAAAATCTTATGTCTAGTTTTATCTTCTAGACCCACGCAGATCGCACATCTGCTCGTGTTATCTCCTGAGGTCCCTCGCTGTGGGTTTCAGATTACATTTACAATATTTGTCACGTATTTTGGGTTAGGCCCATTTGGCCGCTATATTTAAAGACATTCTGTGACCCTCGCACGGGTTCGTCCATATTAGGTCTCAAGTGTATTTATTTGTCTAGTGTACAGATATGTGTTAGGCACAAGGGGCCGCTGCTTAGAGATAACCGCACATGCGCGCAGGCAGATCATAGCTGCATCGATTTGTTACAGAACTATGTACATATGTATGTATGTATGTATATATTTATATATAAACGTGTTCATGTTTGAACACGTTATATTCAGCGGAGGGTTGAATTCGTGTAAAGATCAAGCTGTAAACTAGCTGTGAAAACCATACCTTATCAACATTATATCTATCATATTCAATAAAACTATATTACTTTTGGGGGCTCAACCAAACCTAAAAATCGCGAAAAGTTGCGCGGTTACCAAATTTCCGCAACGATATCATCATCCAGCGAGTACGATAGCATGAGTGAGGAAGAGGAGAAAAAGAGACAACCATCTGGGGTACTAACAAGAACCCAGTCCAAAAACCAACAGCTCTCTCTGCTAGATATAGAAGACATCGAGAGCGAAGCTGAACACAGAAAAAGCGGTGCACAAGACGCCAACGCAATGGCGGAGATGAACAACAGAAGTTTGCAACAAATAATACAGTTGTTCACCCATAAAATCGAAGCTGATGAAATAACCCAAAGATCGCAGAATGAACCTAGAATTACAGCTGAACATTTTTCACAAATAGTACCGAACTTTGACGGAGAAACAATACCAGTGGATCATTGGTTCACAAATTTTGAGCAAAACGCTGACGCCTACGAGTTGAGTGTGAAGCAGAGATACGTGTAGGCGAGCGGAAAAATGACAAAAATGGCAAAACTTTTCCTGGAGTCGGTTTTGGTTAGCACTTATGATCAACTAAAGAGTGTTCTAACGGCAGAGTTCAAACTCGTACTTCGGAGCGCCGATATTCATGCAAAGTAGGCCGAGAGAAAGAAAAAGAGAGACGATAACTTTCATGAATACGTTCTCAAGATGAAAAAGATTGCAGCAATGGGACCAGTTGACGAACAATCTGTGATCGGATATAAAGTGGACGGATTGGACATTAAGAAGGAATATAAATTCAATATGTACGATTGCGGATCATATCAAGAATTGAAAAATAAGTTCGACGTGTATGAGCGCAAGTGTAGTGGTGAGAGAGAGGAAAGACACTACAGTAAGGGTCCAAAAAGCGAGTCTGACGAGAAAAAAGTTTCTCGTTGCTTCAACTGCTGTTTAATCGAACACATGAGAAAAGATTGCAACACAGAGACCAAATGCTTCAAATGTGAAGGTGTCGGGCATATATCCACAAATTGTCAACAGGCCGTAAGGAGAGTGAACGTCATCAAGGATACGAAGCGCTGCAAGGAAATAATCCTAAGCGGTTTACGAGTATCTGGTCTCGTTGATACTGGTTCTGATGTATCAATCGTTTGCCAGACTGTGTTCAAGCAGCTAAAAAATGTGACTCTTCAAAATTCCTCCTCTGTGCTTCGAGGTCTTGGAAATCGCAAAGTTGAACCTCTGGGCTCATTTATGTCAACTGTCTATTTCCTGGTTTTGCCTGATGGAAACATGGAAAACGACGTCTTACTTGGGTTTGATATTGCGTCACAATTCAGTGTGTCTCTAAACGAAGATGGGCTCACGTTCCAGAAGGCGTTAGCGCGGCCACATACCGCTGAAACAAACGAGCTAAGTATATACAATATAATTGACGCAAAACCTGATATCGATGTTTCCCTGGAGTTTTAACGGCTTGTCCAGTCAATGATTGAAGAGTACAAGCTGGTAAGATCGCCTTCTATAAGCCCTGTTCAGATGCAGATAGCTGCTGATGAACAGATGAAGTCGTTCCGTAATCAGCCAAGCCGTTACTTTCCTCCAGAATGCGACGCGAAGGGTTGTGTTGACAAAGAAGAAAAATGGAACATACAGAGTCTGCATTGATTTCCGCCAGTTTAACAACATGGTTCTTAAGGACTGTTTCCCAGTCCCACGAATCGACGACGTCTTGGAAAAACTGCAAGCAGCAAAAGTATTCGTTGTCATGGACTTAGAGAATAGCTTTCTTCATGTGCCTATCGACGAAGCCAATCGCAAGTTCACCGCATTCATCACTAGAGAGGGATTGCTTGAACTTTACCGAGTGCCTTATGGTTTCTGCAATTCTCCCGCCGTATTCAACCGCTTCGTTAACAGTGTACGCAACTGCATTACGAATTAATACTGCGCTCGAAAGCACGCAACACTTTTTTCGCTACTGCCTTGGTGGCTCAGAAGATTTTACTCAAGCTTTCAGAAAACGTCCGCAAATGCCTACTTATTTATTCTATCTATTTACTTTAAGCCAAAAATGACGACTATAGCTTATATAAAGCTTTTTACGATTTACAGGGGTTGAAAACGGGTGTGGTCAAATTTTAAAACAAACTTGATCTGCGTGCAATAGATTCCAATGTTGTCACCTAATTTGGTAACTCTAGCTCTTATAGTCTCTGAGATCTGTTGTTTTACACGGACGGACAGACGGACAAACGGACAGACTGATATGACTATATAGACTCGGCTAGTGACGCTGATCAAGAATATATATACTTTATAGGGTCGGAGATGCCTCCTTCTGCCTGTTACACACATTCTCGGTTGGCACTAACTTATAATTCCCTTGTACTTGTTACGTACGTCGGTTCTGCTCGACGGGGACAACAGGTACACGTGGAAGAGGATAGGGGGGTAGAGATAACACGCCAAGTGCTAAAAGTGCACGGCCCTCGAGCGAAAATGGCGATCTCAAGGTTCTTGCGAAAGTACTGTAGTCCCACGGTCCTCGAACAGCAGCGTTGACAAAAATTGCGCTAGTACATGGTTCCAGGCATTGATATACATAAGCACACCAATTCAGACTGCGGCCCCACGGTAACCCAGCACCGGTGAGTTGGTGGGCCGGCCATCCAATTTTGGGTGGGAAAATACTCGGACGAGAACACTTTCATATTTTTTGAGTACAAGGAAGGGGAAATGCACTTAGCCGGTAACACTTTAGCTTTCCATTCCGGTGGAATAGTAGGAATTTGGAACACCCTGGGGTATAAAAGACTGGTTGATTAGTACCAAAGAAGAGAAGAAACCAAAACTTGGGAGCCATCGGGAGATTCCTTATATCGACCACCGCAACTTTAAATTGTATCGGTTAATCCAAAGTAATTGGACGCACCTTTTTATTTCGGAAACCATAGAGCTAAAAATCCAAAGAGCAATAACTAAGAATAAATAAAATGGGATCTACCTCTTCGAAGATTTCCGATTCCCCCGCCAATGTAATTAACTCTATTAAAGTGGTGGATCACAAAGAAGACATCGACAAGACCCGCAGTTATCTTCAACAACCATAAAAAAAATTACGTATTCAACTAACAACAACAATATACAATCAGCAGCAGCCGTCATTTTCCTCCAATCCTGGCAATTAAAAATTTCTACAAATAAAAATAAAAACTGTCAAACAAAACTGTTCCTCAGCAGCCAAACCAACAAAAATATGTAAAACTTAATAAATGCATTTAATGAGTTAAATAAAAACCACAATTGTTTTTGTGAAGGTGAAATGTGAGAAGGCCTAGCTGCAGCCGAATGCCCCTGAAAACAGCAAATGGGGGCCTGTGAAGACCTCCAAGTTTTTTTCTTGGACGTTGATGATGCACTACGGTCAGTACACTTAAGTGGCCCTTTAAAACCAAGCCCGTGCTTGTTAGGGTTAGGTGTTAATAGGTGCGAAAGAAAAGTATAGGTAAAAAGAATGCGAGGAAATATAAACTACTATCAGGCAGCTCGATTGCTATCTTGCATGTGTACTAAGTGGGTTAAGATTAATGTTTTTAGTTTAGGAAGGCTATCTACAGATGAGGTAATTTTGTACAAATCATTATAATTTGCACATAATACTCTAAAGGGTTCATGCATTTCATACGATGTTCTGCAGTGGTGCAAAACTAAAGGCAGGTAGGATCTTGTAGTTCTACATGGTACGTGGAAATTCAACTGACCCAATAGATCGCTGCTTTCCACGTCACCACGGATCAGATTATACATAAAGACAATGCCTAACATCGTTCTACGGTTTGCTAAGGAAGGTAGGCTAATCAGGAGAAGTCTTCTAGAATAAGAGGGCAACCTAAAGTTTGCATCCCAGTTTAAGCCACGAAGAGTGAAAAGTAAAAAGTTCTTTTGAACTGACTCAATTCGTTTGCTGTGATCGTCTCACTGGGAACTCCAAACGCAAGATCCATATTCTAAAATAGGACGAACTAACGAAGTGTATAAATTCTTTGTGACGTAGGGGTCATCGAATTCCTTCGACCACCGTTTAATAAATCCAAGCACACCCCTGGCTTTATTTACAATGCACGAAATATGATCAATAAACTCCAAATCGTCAACTAGAGTGATCCTTTCCAAAGAGCAGCAGTTCAGCGTATAAGTCGCAAGCATGCGACACGTGAGAATGTCATCAGCTTGCATTTTGAGCCATTCAGGCTTAATAAGTTTACATTGCACCATGTTTGAAAGTTATTAAGATCTGTTTGTAAATCCGACTGACAAGCGCTTTCCTGTATTGCACACAAAGTTTAAATTCGTCAGCGTACATGAGTACTCTGGAGTTAGTCAAGACTTTGGGCAGGTCGTTTATAAATAATGTAAAAAGTAAGGGACCCAGGTGGCTCCCTTGCGGGACACCAGAGGTCACCCGGAGAACATTTGACAAGTGGTTTTAAAGAGGACCTTTTGCGTCCTGCCATTCAGATAACATGAGATCCACCTAAGAAGATCGACAGGAAAACCCATTAAGTCGAGTTTTCTAACAAGAAGGGAATGATTAACGGAGTCAAATGCTTTACTGAAAACAGTATTGATCACTTCTGTCTGCAAATTTTGTGGAAAGCCCCTTATAATAAAAAGAAGGGAGCTCCAAAAGGTAAGTTTTCGTTGATCTTCGTTTAATAAATCCATGTTGACATGGAGAAATTAGTGATCTACCCTTACGAGTAAACCGGCTTGACACATTAAAGATCCAAAAGAAAAGAGCTTTCGTTTAAGCTAGGACTGAAGAGTAGGTTTGATTTGGGCATGCTATAATAATTGGTCTGGTTTGAATCGGATGATGGAGAATACGTAGTTTGAAAAACTGTGGAAAAAGATCGTCGATTGCCTGATCATTGTTTGCTGTCGTATTTTCCAATGAAAGCGAGGAAGGATGTGTAATAGGCTTACGTTTAGTGTTGACAAAATTATAAAACTGTTTTGGGTCCTGCGCAAACTGAACCCTACAACGAGTCAAATAGTTTTTGTAACACTGCGCGTTAAGCACGGTAAACTTTGACCGAGCCGCTAAATAGCGAGAATGAACAGCTTGAGAACCGTTACGTTTAAATTTAGAATAGAGATTGGACTTAACATTTTTGAGGCGAGTCAACTCTTTACTAAGCTAGGGAGGCTTATTGGAGATTGACGGATAGTATAACGGAACACATTCTGTAAAATAGGAGTTCATGGCATTGTAAAAAATATTCATGGCACCCACCATGTCAGTGCACATGTAGAGATCGGACCAATCAAATTCAGATATAAAATTATTCAGCCGTCAAAAATCCGCCTTGCGAAAGCAGTGAATTTTCTTTTCTGGTCGATCAGACTTATTCTCCATAGCAGTCCCAATATGGATAGTCATCATAGGAGTTTGATATATTAAGGTCGGGGGCTGTGCCGAGGGAGCGAGCTGTTCAGAAGCTACGTCGAGTTGCAGGGCAGCGGCCAAATGCGGTGTGCAAACCGTGGTTTTCTTGCGCTTTGGGGACTCGTTTAACAGCTTTAGGCCGTTAAACTTGTAGTCCAGCGCCATGAGCACCTCATTAGTTTTGCGAAAACTAACAAGTAGCTCTTTGAAACCATTTTTGGTTTACCGCATGAATGCCATCATTTCCCTTTCAACATCGCGACAAGCCTCACAGCAGTAGCGCAATCCAATGTTTTTGGTAATAATATCAGCCATCCGGCCTGTGCATACAATGCACTTGGCGTGCACGACATTGTCACACAGCCAGCAGCCAATACTATGGTCCTCTGCAGAAATTGCTTTCTTGCAGGTTTTATTACACAGACAACACTAGAAGACATTATAGTGACTTACCACTGTACCAGTCAGAAGTTAAGAGAAAATCAGAGTAGTTACGTGCACTAAGAGAGAGCAAGAGAGCGAGAGTTAGGGAGCTTAAGCCGTCGAGCTGTAATTTCGGCGTAACGGATAAAGCACAAAGAGAAATGCAAAAATGCAGATAAGCAAATCGCTGCACAAAACTAAATTGCGATTAATATAGTTATTAATACACAAAAACAGCTGCATGCACACGCGAAGTGAAACGGTGAATTATTATTGACACAAGATAGAAGTTTTAAATAAACCCCGGTGGTTTATAGCAAAGATTTTACACAAATACGAGGCGCAAAACAAAAACACGACCGTTCACTTTGAAAGAGAAAACGATAGTTCAAATCCTAACCAGTTATGAAGTGTTTAACTACCTGGTCTAAATATATTAGAACCAAACCCAAGTTTGAGCAATACATATTGACTACCTACAAGCAGCAGATATATAAATATATTTAATGCACATGCAAACGTGTCCCCCTCTCTGTTCCCAACAAAGTGAATCAACGCGAAGACGACACCACAGTCGCAACCTTGGCGGCGACGAAGCTCGCCGAGTTTAATTCCCTTTATATATATTTTTTGTTACCTAAGTTTTGTCTACCTAAGTTTATCTTCACTTAGTTATATTTTTTTGTATGAATTCATAAAGTGCACATAAATATAACCAAATATGTTTCAAAATCCTACAGCCCAAGATTCAACTGGGAGATCTCTCGTCGTTGGACCCTTAAAGAGGGTAAGCTTCACGGGACTTCAATTCCGCATTTACTAATTAAATATATTATATTAGTGTGCCACCTATACTCCACTAGGAGAAATATTTTGTTTCACTTTTTTTGGTTTAAGTCAAATTTAACACATATAAATGTTCTATAATGATAGTTTTTTTTTATTTCTTATTAAATACTAAATTTTTATAATTCTCTACGATTTTTAAATAACATACATATATAAATATAGTCATATATCCTCAGGTCTAAGATTAAATTTTTCTGTACATAATTACTTTTAGTTTGTTCAATTAGTGTCACTCCACTTATAATTATATTTAATTCGATTTATCTTTTTCTACATATTAATGACATATATTAGAATAATAAACCTTTTCAATAAATTTATAATGTTCACTGAATACTAAACATGTCTTGGTAGAAACCATTTTAAATGGGGGCATTGGTACGAATGGGAAAAATGGGTCCAGAAAAATTACGTAACTTTGACTAACGAATATTCACTACAGGGGATCATATAGCGCAGCCAGCGATGATCCATTGGCACGCGAAGACGTGAAGGGGAGGGAATTGGCTGAATCACTGCCGATCGAATATGATCAAGCTTACGCGGAGCTTGCGGGCGGTGAGGACAGAACGACAGACTGACGAACACATCTATCTCTTATTTTCAGGCACGTAAATAATTATTCTGATTACGTTTGGAGAGGCGAGTGGCGTCCAAAGAACCCACCCCAAATCCGGCGAGCTCAGCTGCACAAATCGTGTCTGCTATCCGGGCGGCCACTCCCTCAGCCCTATGTCCCCCAAGGACTGAGGCACAACGACATCACCGACGTAACATACCCTATGGGTACCGGGTATAAAAACCATTTCGCTGAATGTTAAAGAAGAGCTACTAGAAACAACGATGTCAGAAGAAATCCCAACATAGAGAAAGAACGTGAAGCTTCCGATCCTTCCAACGTTGCTGGCAATGTTACTCATCCTCCCACTGGCATTGGGGGGCATTGGGATAACCAATAAATGTGCCGCAGCTTCTAAATCAGCCCGGAGTATTCTACGAACGACTCGGCACTTCCAGAATGTCAATTTCAGAATGGACCATCATTGTGTACTACGACTTGAAACCATATTGGACCGATATGAAAATATTATCTGACGGTATTACTAAACTCAAACTTCAGTGTTTACAGCTACGAAATGCAAATGCCTCTAACTCTATATTTGAGCATTTTCGACATTTATATGGCGAGTTTCAAGCGGGAAATTATATGATTAACCATTCCCGACAGAGCAGATCACCACTTGATATAGTCGGAAACGTAGCGCACTCACTATTTGACGTGCTTGACTCCAACTATGCTTGTTCTTGATTCTACTATAAATGTAGTCAGAAAGAGCAATTCAGCCAATGAAAAACGAATCAGAATGGTAGAACAAAAACTAGAAACTCTCAACAAAGAGAGAGGCAAATACCAAGGCGACTATCTACAGCAAGCATTCATGGTCCTAACAGCCCAGCTAACTCTGCTAGCGACGGGGATGCAGCGGATGCAAAATGCGATAGCTAGCATCCTAACTGATGTCCGAACCATTAGTCCCATGCTAGTATCTCCTCAGCAACTGAGAGATCAACTAGATCAAATTCGGGATAAACTTCTGCCAGATCAAATGTTACCGGGATCATCGGTATCATCGGTAAATGCTATCCAGCTATCGGAATCAAGGACGCTGAAAGGACAACAACCAACGATCATGTAATCTGTAAGATTACACTACCTCTAGTATCCACGGCTCAGCAGGAAATGTTCAGCATCATCCCCATCCCGGCATGGGATGTCTCAAAAGAGACAAATGTATCTAGGAACATGTTGGGCAACTCTCAAAAGCGACAGATGTTGCTAGGAACATGTTAAGCAACACCCAACCATGATGCAATTACATGTAATTTAATAATTACTAGGTTGGCAAATATCCTATAGCTGAACCCTCCACGAGGGTGCCAACTGGTAATGGTGCTCCAGTGTCCCTAGGGACGGTACCAGCTAAGATCTGGGATTCGCAGACTGGGGCGGAGCTTTTTCCATAGCCATGCAACAGGCCTCTGCGATCTCTTATCATGGCTAAGGTGAAGGGCTGGATTAAGGTGTCATGCGACCCGTGCCGATGATCAGCCTGGCTGGGGGCCCTTCTTAAAACTAGCCCAGTCGCAAACGGAGCATCCGGATACCTGGCGCCCTCCGGATTAGCCAGCCTTACCTCCCGCATTGCGGATTTCTGTGAGAGGTGAACCACCTTTTCTCCGCCACTCGTGGGAACTATTATGGACCAAACAAAGTTTAAAAAACACAAAAAGGAGACCGGAACTCCCGTAAATCCGGCGAGGACCGAGGGTCCTAACCAAATGACAGAGATGACCGCACCTAAAGTCAACCCAACGGCAGTCACTGCCACTGGAGGAATGACAGAGCTCACTGGAGCTAAGGTCAACTCCACCCCGGCGAAACAGCAGCCAACTGGGCTAAATCGCCCCTGGTCAGAGGCAAGTTGGTGACCGAAACCAACACTCCTGTCACCTCGAGCGAACAGCAAGGCGCTACTACAAGCGCAGCTGCAGCTCAGTCAGGTGCAGGGGTGAAGCGAAGGTCTGCCGCAAGCAAGGCAAAGCTGGACAGGTACGAGGAGAGGAAATCCGCCGCGGCCATCCTGAAAAGACAGGCAAAGAGCAACATCACCACCCCCTCAGCGAAGTGGCTGAAGAAGCTGGAGTGGGCTAAGTCGGTGTTGCCCAATTTCGTGCTGGAGAGACCGAAGGAGGACCCTAAGAATCCTAAACGGCAACGCTCCCAGGAAAGTGCGGCTCAGAATGCCCCAAAGAAGATTCGCACGCACATGCCAGTAGCGGCGAACAGAAGCTTCGCAGAGATGGCCAAGGACAAGATCCTTTAGGAGTCCTAGACCAAGGCGATACGGAAGGCAGAATTCCGAGGAACCAGTGGAAGTGGGTACAGGCAGCACTGGCTGTACAATGCTTCGAGGTGCTGGAAGCGGACCCTGGGCCCCCATCAATCTGCAAAGATGCAGGGTGGTATCAGGGTAACGTCAAGGTGATGGCGTGCGAAGGGTCTCGATCGGCAGTGCTTCTGAAAGCAGCCGTTTCGAGACTGGGTGAGGTCTACCTGGGTGCCAAGCTGGTCGCTGTTGACTGGAAGGACATTCCGAGTAGACCAAGAGCCGTTATATGGATCCCGGCCTCCTTTAAGGAGCCGGAGAAGATCCTCTCAATGTTGCAAAGATGCAACCCCAGCCTGCCGTCCTCCGACTGGAAGGTGGCAAAGGTGGAGGAGACGCAGGGCCCATTGCGTCATGTCTTGCTTATCCTTAACAAGGACTCAACCGCACCCATTGAGGCTATGCATGGAGAGCTGAACTTCGGTTTTAGCTCGGTGCGGATCCGGGTGTATAGGTCGGACACCAAGCAGAGGAGCGAGCCTGGTGTTGAAGAGGTGCTGGCAACCGAGGTGGAGGAGCCAGGCAAAGAGGAGGAGGATTGCGAGTCGGTGATATCCGACGCATCCTTTCTCCGGGGTTTCAGCAAGCTGGGTTATGGTGGAACCGACTCCATGAGTGAGGACCCCGAAGATGACCTGGACGCTGACGTGACGGTGGTAGAGGCAAATCTGCTCGATGTCTCTAGCGATCGTGCAGATAAACCTCCACCACAGTAAAGCAGCCTCCGCTGACCTAATGCTTCGTCTAGCGAGAGACGAAGCCGATCTGGTGCTGATTCAGGAACCCTGGATTGTATCCAACAGGATTTGTAGACTCAGCACCCCAAAATTTAATCTGCTCGCAGCCCAAGGAGAAGGTAAAACTCGCACTTGCATTTTAGCTAAAAGGCACCTCAGTGCATTTTTGCTTTATAATTACAGCGATGCCGACACTACATCGATAAGTCTGGAGCTCCAAGACAGGTCGCTACGTGTAGTGTCAGCATACTTAGCGTACGACATAATGGACCCGATACCGGGTCGCAAGCTGAAGAAACTCGTTAAGGATTGCGAAGATCGTGCCACTGGCCTGCTGATCGGATGCGACGCAAATGACCACCACGAGATGTGGGGCAGTACCAACACAAATGTGAGGGGTGAGTTACTTTTTGAATGCCTTCTCTCCACTAACCTATTTATCTGCAAAGGGGAAACGACCCCACTTTTGTAATTAAGGGCAGGGAGGAGGTCATAGACCTAACCCTTATTTCTAACTGCATGCATGACCAACTTATAGGGTGGAGCGTTTCTAAAGAACACTCCTTCTCGGATCACAAAATATATTGACACACGATTGTGTGCTCCCAACCCTGAACCAGTAACGTTCTCAAACCCCGTAGAACCAACTGGCCAGCTTTTATAAATAGACTGGCTAAAGCCCTTCCAGTTCCACCAGAGCAGATTCCTCCATCGGAGGAACATCTCACTCTTCTCACGACAGTCTTCACTGAAGCCTGCAACAGCGCATATAAAGCATCCTGTCCAATCAGCAACCCGAGAGGCAAATGGAAACCACCCTGGTGGAATCAAGAAATAGACAAGCTGAGGGGGGAATGTAGGAAACTCTTCAACAGAGCAAAAGACTAAGTTGTGAACAACATTGGTCTGAATATAAACACAGTCTAGCTCAATTAAAAAGCTCATTAGACAGGCAAAAGAGAGGACTGGAGAAAATTCTGTTCGGGAATTGAATCCTCTTCGGAAGCTGCAAGATTACGAAAAGTACTCTCAAAGTCGTCCTCGAATCTGGGTTATCTCAAGAAACAGGACGACTCGTGGACTTCTTCTAGCGAAGAAACACTGATGCTATTAATAGACACGCATTTTCCAGGAAACACCTTAGGTCCCCAAACAAGCGACCCACAACCATACTACCCGGTCAGATCAT
The DNA here is from genome assembly GCA_014170255.2 of Drosophila triauraria. Classification (NCBI taxonomy): domain Eukaryota; kingdom Metazoa; phylum Arthropoda; class Insecta; order Diptera; family Drosophilidae; genus Drosophila; species Drosophila triauraria. The sequence goes on from CM024333.1 coordinate 34,158,395, forward strand.
TGGATAGCATTATGACTGAATCCAACATCAAATGGGCTATAAATAGCTTCGCTCTGAAAAAAACCTTGGAAAGATTGATAGGGCTACACCTGAGAACATCAATCAATCCCTCTCTGCTATCTGAATCTCAGCATGCATACCGTAAAGGCAAATCGACAGAAACAGCACTTCACTCTGTCATGTCCAGTATAGAAAAATCCCTGCAAGACAAGGAGTATACCCTAGCCGCCTTCTTGGACATAGAAGGAGCTTTCAATAACATCGACTCAAGGGAAATAACCAATGCAATGCTGAGCCTTGGAGTAGATGCTCAGTTGGTGAGATTAGTCACGCAGCTGCTCCTGAGCAGGAAAGTGACCTCTTCACTAGGAGCATCTACTCTGTGCATGCACGTCAGCAGGGGTACTCCTCAAGGGGGGGTACTCTCCCCTCTTCTATGGAACTTAGCGGTAAACACGCTGCTACGCGACATAGACGATGGCGGGTGCAAGATTATTGCATATGCGGATGATGTGGTTGTTATGCTGCGGGGAAAATTTCCGCAAAGCCTATGTGACATTATGACAGTTAAATTAAGAAAACTGTCAAGATGGGCATCCGAAAGCGGGTTGAACGTAAACCCAGGTAAAACCGACCTTATTCTCCTCTCCAGAAAGACTAAGATCCCAAAGCTATCTGCCCCAAAATTAAATGGTTCCGTTCAGCGACAGTGCAAAGTACTTGGGGCTTGTACTAGACAAGAAACTGAACTGGAATCTCACTATAGCGGATAGAGTGCGAAAAGCCAACATTGCACTCTTCACTTGTAAAAAGGCAGTAGGCCTCAAATGAGGGATGTCCCCGTCTGTAGTTAGCTGGTTATACAGCGCCATAGTTAGACCCATCCTCCTGTATGGGGTATCCATTTGGTGGCCAGCGCTGTTGTATAGTTCTAAACTCAAGGCGCTCAACAAGATGCAAAGAGTAGCTCAACTATGCATGACAGGAGCTCTTAGAACAACCTCTAGTGAAGCGCTCAACGCTATTACTAGCATATCCCCAATTCTGCCAGTGGCAAAAGAAACCGCGACCATCACAGCACGACGTCTGAGAGACGCAAACTGCTGGACAGTCCATCAATATGGGCACTCATCCATCCTATCAGTGGGCGCAAGCATGCAATTAATAGATTATTGCATACCCGTAGAACACACTTCTACAACGTTCAAAACAGTCTTTCCCTCCAGGGAGGCTTGGATGGCAACTCCCTTTGGACAAAAGGACTGCATAAATTTCTTCACAGACGGCTCCAAACTCGACAATCGAGTTGGAGGAGGAGTCTTCTGCGAACAACTCAATCCTAAAATACATTTCCGTCTTCCGGACCACTGCAGCGTTTTTCAGGCAGAGATTCTCGCCATAAGCGAGGCTCTTAGTTGCCTACGCCACTCTAGCCTCATAAACGGAGTAATAAACATTTACTCAGACAGTCAGGCAGCAATAAAATCACTTCGCGCGCTATCCTCAAAAGATGGCACAGCAGTTCGTTATCTCCCTAGTCTGGGTGCCAGGGCACCAAAATATTGAGGGGAACGAAATAGCTGATGAACTGGCCAGACGCGGCACCACCACAGTTCTCCTTCCAGACAAGGAGGACATCCGTATGCCCCTAGCAACTTTTAAGCTCAGGACAAGGGAAGTTTTCAGATCCCTTGAACAAGAAATGTGGAACAATACCACACACTGCAACATCAGTCGCCAAACATGGCCTAAAGTCGACGCCAAACGCACAAAAATGCTTTTCAGTCTACACCGCACACAGTGCTCAGCTGTGATTAGAGCAATCACAGGCCACTGGCTCGTAGGAGCCCACGCATCCCGACTAATCGTCCTAAACAACAACTTTTGTAGAAGTTGCCAAAACGAGGAGGAAGTAGAATCAGTAGAGCACTTCTTCTGCTCCTGTGTGGCCCTAATCAGGCGCAGGAAAAAGCATATGAGGGAATATTTTCTTCACAATCTAGCTGAATTAGCAGCTGTCTCCCCGAAGAAAATTGCAGGTTTCATTAGAGAAACGGGCTGGGACTCCTTCTAACTTTGTGGTAAGAGGGTATAAAAGATCCATTGCGGTATCACAATGGGCCAGTGATGGCCTAAGTGGGTTGACCTTGTGTCAGCCGCCGCCCTAACCTAACCTAACCTAATAATTACTATGTAATTTCATTTCATCATGTTACGTCGGTGGTATCGTTGTGCATCAGTCCGTAGGGGACATAGGGCTGAGGGAGTGGCCGCCCGGATACCAGACACGATTTGTGCAGCTGAGCTCACCGGGTTTGGGGTGGGTTCTTTGGACGCCACTCGCCTCTCCAAACGTAATCAGAATAATTATTTACGTGCCTGAAAATAAAAGAAAGATGTGTTCGTCAGTCTGTCGTTCTGTCTTCACCGCCCACAAGCTCCGCGTAAGCTTGATCATATTCGATCGGCAGTGCTTCAGCCAATTCCGTCCCCTTTACGTCTTCGCGTGCCAATGGATCATCGCTGGCTGCGCTATATGATCCCCTGTAGTGTTTATTCGTTAGTCAAAAGGTTTGTCATTTTTCTTGACCCATTTTTTCATTCGTACCAATGCCCCAATGCCAATAATATGGTTTCTACCAAGACATGTTTAGTATTCTGTGAACATTATAAATTTGTTGAAAAGGTTTATTATTCTAATATATGTCATTGACATGCAGAAAAAGATAAATTGAATTAAATCTAATTATAATTGGAGTGACATTAATTAAACAGCTAAAAGTAATTATGTAAAGAAAAATTGAATCTTAGACCTGAGGATATATGTATATATTAATATATATGGTTATTAAAAAAATCATAGAGAATTATAAAAATTTAGTATTTAAGATGAAATAAAAATTATCATTATAGAAAATTTATTTGAAATGGTATATTTGTATATTTTTACTTATATTTAATATTCAAAAGAAACGAAAAACAAAACTATCATTATAGGAATTAAATCTGAATAAACGGTGAGAATGCGTATGTATTACGTTCGATTTAAAAGTGAAATAAAATATGTCTCCTAGTGGAGGTATTTGCGCACATAAATATATATCCAACAAAGGTGGGAATATTATGTCCCGTAAGGCTTACCCTCTTTATAAGTCCAACGACGAGAGATCTCCCGGTCGAATCTTGGGCTGTGGAATTAGAGTCATATTATGTTATATTTATGTGCACTTCAAAAAAAAATATATCTAAGTGAAGAAAAGCTTAGGTAGGCAAAATTTAAGTAAAAACAAAAAAATATATATATATAAAAATTAAACTCGGAGAGCTGCGTCGCCGCCGGGGTTGCGACTGCGGTGTCGTCTTTGCGTTGATTCTCTTTGATGGGTACAGGGAGGGGGACACGTTTGCATGTGCATTAAATGTATTTATATTGCTGCTGCTGGTTGGGAGTCAATATGTATTGCTCCAACTGGGTTTGGTTCTAATATATTTTGACCAGATAGTTAAACACTTCATAAATGATTAGGCTTTGAACTAATAAAAAACTTGGTGGTCTTCACAGGCCCACATTTGCTGTCTTCAGGGGCATTTGGCTGCAGCTGGGCCTTCTTACATTTCACCTTCACGAAAACTATTGTGGTTTTGATTTAATGCATTTATTTAGCTTTTATATCTTTATTGTTGGTTTGGCTGCTGATGAGTTTTGGACATTTTTTGTTTGACAGTTTTGTTTAACAGTTTTATTTTTATTTGTTAGAAATGTGTAAAAAAAAGGATTGCTGCTGCTGATTGTTTATTGTTGTTATTTGTTGAATACGAGGCTCGGCTTTAGTTTTGGCCAGTAGACAAGGTATTGGCCAGAGTTACCACTTTCTCCAACTCGTGTTGGCGGTCCCTGTTTCCCTGGACCATCTTCCTGTAGGCACTTAGTCCCTTGAGTATCAGGGCGATGAGGAGAATGCCAGTGTTGATCAGGAGTATGCGGTATACCTTATCGATGTCTTCTTTATGGTCCACCACTTCAATCGAGTTGATTACGTTGGCCGGGGAATCGGAAATCTTCGATGAGGTGGATCCCATTTTATTCCCGTTTAGTTATTGCGATTTGGGTTTTTAGCTCTATGTCTTCCGAAATTAAAAAGGTGCGTCCAATTACTTTGGATTAACCGATACAATTTTAAGGTTGCGGTGGTCGATATTAGAAATCTCCCGATTGCTTCCAGGTTTTGGTTGTTTCTCTCCTCCCGGTACCAATCGGCCAGGGTCTTTTATACCCAAGGGTGTTCCAGATTCCTACTATTCCACCTGAATGTACCGCTTATGTGTTCCCGGTTAAGTGCATTTCCCCTTTATTGCACCTGAAAAACGAATGTGTTCCCGGTTATGTGCAATTCCCCTTTATTGCACCCAAAAAAATAAAATGAATGTGTTCTTGTCCGAGTATTTTCCTACCCATGGATGGGTAGCCGGCTCACCAACCCACCGGTGCTGGGTTACCGTGGGACCGTAGTCTGAATTGGTGTGCTTATGTATATCAATGCCTGGAACCATGTACTAGCGTAATTTTTGCCAACGTTGCTGTTCGATGACCATGGGATTGCAGTACTTTCGTGAGAACCGTGAGGTCGCCATTTTCGCTCTGGGCCGTGCATTTGTAGCACCTGGCGTGTTATCTCTACCCCCCTTATTCTCTCCCACGTGTACCTGTTGTCCCCGTCAGCAGAACCGACGTACGTAACAAGCTCGGGTTCGTCGATGCTAGACAGCATGGAATGATCCCGTGAGGAAATTCACACTCGAGGTTATGCCTTTTTTTTTTCGTGCCAAACGTTGGCTTCGACCCATCCCCTGAGGTTGAGACTCCTGCTCTACCGACTGAGCTAGCCGGGCTGAAATGTACATTCGAACCAAAAACAAAACAAACAAAGAAAAAAATATATAAAATAAAAAAAATATACGATTCAGTTAATACTGGGGATCGTCAAACAGGTATACGGACCGAAAAAAAAAACGTTGCTGAAAAGAATTAGCTGAAATAAAAATAAAACAATTTTTTTTTTTTTCCCCTTCCCGAGCTAAGTAAAACAAGTGTAAAGATTTCTTATGTCAATGAATAAATTTTGTTTTATTTATGTTTTTGTTTGACAGAAAATTTTACTGTGAGTTTCTCCTGGGTCGTACCTCCCCATCCTCATCGTCTGAGGGCTCTTCGTGGGGAGGTATCCCTTCCTTCCAGTAGAAGCGTTCCCCGGGACTCGGTAGCCCGGGGGGCAGGCTTACTCTTCTCCCCAGTATGCGTTCTTTAAATCCTCCTCGTGTAGGATCCTCCGAACTTCCCTGTCGACGGCCATTATTGACAGGTGTTGAAGGGTCGGCGGCGCTGGGACTATGGGCACGTCATGCCACCAGTCCCATTCGCGTTGCGACGCCCGCTCTCCCTCCTCTCCTGAAGCCTCCACAAATGTCGGGAAGTCTCCCGCCAGTACCCGCTCGTAACGGGTTTGCAAGCCTTGGTTCATGCCGAGATCCATTTTGATCGCCGTTTGAATTCAGAGTGAATGCTGGAAACTTGGCGTCGCTCCCCGAAGCCGAGAATTCTGGGTTCTCTCTCATGCCGCAAAAATATCTTTTGCATGGTAGATCCCAACGCTCTTTCCGGCTCCTTTTCCCAGCTCATACATAGCGTTGCCTTTTTTTTGCAACACAACACATCGAATTCGGTTGGGCCCTAACTTTGCGTTATACCCTTCGGATCGACTGCTTTGTTTGTAGTTTTTCGGTAAACCACCTGTCCTACAGCAAATTCGACCATCCTACTTCTAGTGTTATATGTTTTGGCCGCCTTTTCGTGAGCCTGCGCTAATCCTTGCTTCACCTTTTCACGAATGAGTTCCATTTTGTCTGATAAAAACATTATACTCCTCTGTCCCTAAGTCTCCGAGAAGCCTGCGCACTGGATACGCACTAGCATGGGTAACCATGCGAGTTCCAAACATAGCGTAATATGGTTCTAAGCCCAGCGCTTCATGATGCCCACTCCTTAGTGCACACGCTATTCGGCTTAGTTGAGTGTCCCAGTTTCGCTGGTCCTCATCAACTGCTGCCCTCAGCATTTGCAAGACCGATCGGTTTACACGCTCGGCAGCATTGGACTGAGGCGAGTAAAATGCTGTTCTCACCGCTCGGATACCATACCGAGAGAGGAATTCGGCGAATATATGCGCTACAAATTGTTTCCCCTTGTCTGAGTGTATATACTCAGGTACCCCAAACTGATGAAAAATATGTCTCTCCAGAAAGTCGATCACCTCCGTGGCGGTAGCCTTTCGCATGGGCTGCAGCCAGACAAACTTTGTAAAATGGTCTATACACACAAAGATTACCGTATTACCGGCCCTTGTCCTGGGATAGGGCCCCATAAAATCGATAAACAGTCTTTGTAGTGGAAATTCCGAGATAAATTGTTGTCCCATAGGTGGTCTGTTGGTCTGATTTGAAGTTTTGCTGATTTTGCAGATTTCAAAGTTTTTTATCACTTGCTGAACGTCGGTTGTCATGGACGGCCAGTAATAAAACTGACGCAGCCGCGCTAGTGTTTTGTGAAACCCGCCATGTCCAGCGGAAATGGCATGATGTGATCTCCAAGCTAAGTCTTAACAGAGTTCTGATGGAACCCAGAGTTTCCAAGCTCTGTCATTGCTGATCACATCATGTGTACCGGTACTCAAGCGTTTAAATACTACGCCCTCAGATATCTGAGTGTCTGATATTTTCCCCGCATTTTGCTCAATCCGTTGTATTAATAACTTATACTCTGGAGACTGAAAAGCGGGTGACTTGAGGTCCAGTTGTAATTCCAAAGTATCAGCAGAAGGTGTTTTAATTTCGTCCATATACACCCGTGAGAGCGCATCGGGTACTACATTTAAAGCCCTTTTCGATGTTCAATTGTAAAATCAAATGCCTGTAATTTAAGACTCCATCTGGCTAGTCTCCCGGATAAATCCTTCTGACCCATGAGCCATTTTAAACTAGCGTGATCCGTAATTACTTTAAACGGCATTCCCTCAACGTAGGCCCGAAATTTGCTGATTCTAATTATCGCGGCGTAACACTCCAATTCGGTGATACTGTAATTCCGCTGAGCTTTGTTTAACTTAGCGGATACATAAGCGATTGGGTGCTCGCCGCCGTCATTGTTTGTTTGAAATAATACTCCCCCACTCCCGTTGTAGAGGCGTCACATTGTATAGTGAATGGTTTCTTGAAAACTGGTGTGAGCAGCACGGGTGCTGACACCATATTCACTTTCAATGCCTCGAACGCTTGTATCCCCTCTTCACTTAGCTCAAATCTTTTGAGTCTGTCCTTTTCAGGCACTCGTGTAGAGGCGCCGCAATTTGTGCGTTATTTTGAAAAAGCTCCGATACCATCCAGTCATTCCCAAAATCTTCGCAGTTGTTTGGCGGAGATAGGCTGTGAAAAATCCTGAATAGCTTTAATTTTGGACTGGTCAGTTTTATACACCCTCCTACGACATATCCCAAATACTTTGCTTGTTTATAGCAGAATTTACTTTTTCTACATTGATGGTCAGTTTTGCCCGTTTGAGACAATCACTGACCTGCCGCAACATCTCCAAGTGTTCTTCAAAGTAGGAGAACACACCAACAAATCGTCCAAATACACAAATACATTTTCGCGTAGCGCAGCTGGAATTACTTTGTCCATCAGCCGGCACATTCTCTGTGAAGCGTTACACAAGCCAAAAGGCATGACTGTAAATTGATATAAGGGCCTGCCGGGTACGGTAAATGCAGTTTTCTCTACTTTTAACTTCTAGTGGGATTTGCCAAAAGCATCTTTCAAGTCGATTGCTGAAATATAATATGTTTCTTGCAGTCGACTTAATAGTCCCTCAATATGTGGCAAGGGAATGCATCTTTAATTGCCCGTGAATTTACCTTGCGTGCATCTAAACAAAGGCGGTTCTTTGTGCCCTTCTGCACCAAGGTAACGGGGAACTCCAGCTACTATTACTTTCCTCAATCACTCCTAGCCCGATCATCCTATCTAATTCTGCATATACGAGTTGTTGTTTAGCTGGTGATATCGGATAGTGACGCTGTTTAATGGGTAAGTTTTCTTGCGTTACTTCGATGACATGTTCTTCTAAATCGGTTTTCCCTAAGCCCATGTCTGTACAAGACGGAAAAGTATTAATTAGTTTTTGTAACAAGCTATTTTGCTCAGCTGTTAGTTCATGTGGCATGTACGCTGTCTCGGGTCGGGTTACATCTTCTTCTTCCGATACTGCCCCTACTCCTAGCTCTGCGAACTGTGCTAAGCGTCGCCCTGGCAACGGCAACCGAAATTCATCCCAGAATTTAATTCCAAAATAAAACTGCTGCTGTAAGGCTGGCACTATTAAAATTTTAATTCTTTCGTTTCCCTTCCCTTCGACCGGCAAGTGAATTGTGCCTGTAACTTGAGTTCTTCCTCCGTTGGCTGTTTGTACGTTTTGTTTCTTCAATGTGTGCACTCTATGCTGTCGCCCATGCAAAATATTTCCGCCCCCTCTTTCAATGCAATTTGCACTAGCACCCGTGTCAAGTAGTGCCACTATTTCTTCTCCGTCTACTTTAGTCTTGGCGAATAGGCGATTATCATTTTCGAGGCTTATTACTGCCGCTATAATTTTATCTTTGTTTTTCTTAGCAATTTCTTTACAGCGGTGTAAACATTGAAGTTTTTGTCTTTCCTGTTCTCTATTGTGTCTTTGCCATTAAATATTTTTGTCGCGCGCTGCCTCATATTCTAGTTTTCGCTGACAATAGGATTTGTCTGGCGAAATCTGTACTGGCCGCGCGTGGTTATGCCTGATTATGTTGGGGTGGGACTGGTCTGAGCAGGCTTCCCCGACCCTCCTGTCAGACTCTGTTGTAAAAACGCTGACTCAGTCGAATGATATGAGTCGTTTTTGCCACAAAAAGGCGACGTACATTCTTTCCCTGAGTCGGCGTCCCTCCTACCTGGCAAAGCGTTCCCACCTGGCTTTCTGTCAAAAACGTTTCCTCTCCCATACGAGGCTCCCCCTTGGTTCTGAGGAGTACGGCTCTTTTGAAATGCCTCGACTTGATACTCATCTGTTTCGATGTCACCCACTGGGTCTTCGATGATTTCGTTTACATGTCTAGGTCGAGCCCGTTTCTCTCGGATCCATTTCTCGACTCTGATCCCCTCTTTCTTAAAGGCCGCCAATGTATTTATCGGCGAGGCAAGTAAGAAAGCTCCCATTTGTGTGTTCAGATTTTCCTTCAAAATTCCTACGAAATTATCTTCCGGAATTTTGTTTTTCAATTTGAATTGGAGATTATGCATGGCTGCAATAAAATCGTCAAAGCTCTCGTTGTACCCTTGGCGTCGTTCCATAAGTTCTTTAATGGTAACGTAGTCATTGTCTGACGTAGAGAAAGCCTTAGTCATTTCGTAAGTCATGTCATAATATCCAAATTCAAAATCGTCGGCCCGATCTTCCATCAATTGCCAGTACCATTTGGCGGCCGTGCCACTCAGTAGACAGTGGAATTCCTAAAACTTGTTCGTGATTGTACCCATACATCTCCATCAGGCGGCTCACTCGAAATAGAAAACTTTCTACAGATACGCCCCTGCTGGATCCATCGAACTTCAGATTCCATTTGTCTAATCTGACTGGTCGAGTTCCCGGGTAGCTGGTAAGCTGCGCCTCGCTGTCTCTAGAGTTGGAGTGGTATTGGTTCTCCCCACTCTCCCGCGGACTTGGTACTGGTTGATTTGCTGCTGCAGGTATATGTCTTGGCTCGGGTTGGCTCCGCCGAACTGCTCCCTGCTTCTGGGGTGTCGAACTGACCTCAGGGTTCCCCCCTGGGTATTGGGCTCTCCCTTGGTTGTGTTGCTGACAGTTCCGTCACCTTGCGCCGCAAGCTGCTGAGATCCTCTTGTAGCTCTGCCATTCTAGTTGCCATGGTTGTTCTTATTTCATTATTAGACACCACCAGTGCGGCAAGCATTCTTTCGATTCGGCTTTCGCCTTCCTCCCTCTTGGCCTAGCCCTTGGGTATTCGGAAGAATGCTGGACCGCCCTTGTGGTGGTCCTAACTCAATGTGTTCCCCCAACAGCCCCTTCGAAATCGTCCATAATGACACTACTACAATCGGCCAGACTTCCTAAGTTGTTTAGCTTGCTATTAAAGCTTAGTGACTGGTTGTTTTCACCGACTGGTGACAAACTGGTCCTTTCTTCTGGTAATTCGGCCCTAATTTGCCTAGCTGCTCTAGCAGCCAGAGTTGCTGCTCTAGTTGCTCGCAGCGAAGGTATATTAAGAGTAACTTTCTTCTTCTTCTTATCTCCTGCCATATGTTATCGTAATCTGTATAGTTATATTCGGTCGACCACTCTGTCGCGTAACCGAATTGCTTATTTATCGTGTTGATTAATTAATTGTTTCGTAGTATATAAACATAGAAGTGTGGATATATATATATAAAGATGTGTATTTGTTGGTTATATATAAAAACAATTATCGTTCGTTATCGTCTTTGGTGCTGCAATATTTTGCTGGTCAGCAAAACCGTTGTGACAAAAATGAATGTGTAATTCAAAACGGGGTGCGCTGGTACTCATGGGTATTGGTATAGGTCAAGAATCGTCCGAAATTAAGCCCCAAACAAAATTTAAATATGCCCTATTCAAGTAGATTCTCAGAATGGATTCAACTGCTCTCCACCGGAGTGATCAGTTCCTCTTGTGCCCACTTGACCTCTTCCCGTGGAAACGCAGTGCATTGGACTGCTGTTTTCCCACAGGAAGGCTTTGTCCGAACCCCTCCCCCTGTCGTCGGAAAACAGGTAGACTCGCTCACATGCAGACGGATGTAGTTTTATTCCAAACAGGCGAAAGGAATTTTCTCCCTGCTCCTCTCTCTGGACTCGAACCTTGCGAGCGACCTGGCATAGCCTAGTACAACTGAATAGCGTCGGGCAGAGATAAGTTCTGTCGTCCCGCCCAATAGTCAAGGTAACCGTACAGACTCGAACCTTGCGAGAGACCTGGCATAGCCTAGTACAACTGAATAGCGTCGGCTGTACGGTTACGGTCTTTCCCCACCCCTTCAGTACTGGATCGACAAACGATGACGAACCGCTACCCCAACCGATGATGGCGGCTATATTATGGCGATGACTGGATACTATTAAGACCGGTCGGTGGTGCGCCGTTATACGTTTGCGACTCTGCTCTTCCTGGACTCGAACCTTGCGAGCGACCTGGTATAGCCTAGTACGACTGAATAGCGTCGGCCAGGAAGATCAGCTAAGTTTATTTACGTTACACATTTTCAAAAATGGTCTGCACTTTTATAGAGAAGCTATTATGGTATTATTTCATTTAACGAGGTACTATGGTTTAAGTGTTGAATTAAGTATTTAAAATTTACAAGGGTTGGTGACTTTAAACGAAGATACAGAAAAGTTATATTTGTTGTGTATATTATAAATTTACCGAAAAAAAATGTTATAAAAATTGCAAGCTAATTTAGACATCAAAGGGATCCGCTCTGATATCTCTAAGTTCTTGAACCAGTAATAAGAAAAAAGTTTATTTTGATAGTAAAGTGTTACTCGTCAAAAAAAAAAAGTTTTTGGCAATAAAGGATCAAAGGATACTGCCTAATTAGTTGGGCGCCATTTCTGTTACGTCGGTGGTATCGTTGTGCCTCAGTCCGTAGGGGACATAGGGCTGAGGGAGTGGCCGCCCGGATAGCAGACACGATTTGTGCAGCTGAGCTCGCCGGGTTTGGGGTGGGTTCTTTGGACGCCACTCGCCTCTCCAAACGTAATCAGAATAATTATTTACGTGCCTGAAAATAAAAGAAAGATGTGTTCGTCAGTCTGTCGTTCTGTCTTCACCGCCCACAAGCTCCGCGTAAGCTTGATCATATACGATCGGCAGTGCTTCAGCCAATTCCGTCCCCTTTACGTCTTCGCGTGCCAATGGATCATCGCTGGCTGCGCTATATGATCCCCTGTAGTGTTTATTCGTCAGTCAAAAGTTATGTCATTTTTCTTGACCCATTTTTCCATTCGTACCAATGCCCCCTTTAATATGGTTTCTACCAAGACATGTTTAGTATTCTGTGAACATTATAAATTTATTGAAAAGGTTTATTATTCTAATATATGTCATTGACATGCAGAAAAAGATAAATTGAATTAAATCTAATTATAATTGGAGTGACATTAATTAAACAGCTAAAAGTAATTATGTAAAGAAAAATTGAATCTTAGACCTGAGGATATATGTATATATTAATATATATGGTTATTAAAAAAATCATAGAGAATTATAAAATTTAGTATTTAAGATGAAATAAAATTATCATTATAGAAAATTTATTTGAAATGGTATATTTGTATATTTTTACTTATATTTAATATTCAAAAGAAACGAAAAACAAAACTATCATTATAGGAATTAAATCTGAATAAACGGTGAGAATGCGTATGTATTACGTTCGATTTAAAAGTGAAATAAAATATGTCTCCTAGTGGAGGTATTTGCGCACATAAATATATATCCAACAAAGGTGGGAATATTATGTCCCGTAAGGCTTACCCTCTTTATAAGTCCAACGACGAGAGATCTCCCGGTCGAATCTTGGGCTGTGGAATTAGAGTCATATTATGTTATATTTATGTGCACTTCAAAAAAAAATATATCTAAGTGAAGAAAAGCTTAGGTAGGCAAAATTTAAGTAAAAACAAAAAAATGCATGTGCATTAAATGTATTTATATTGCTGCTGACATGTAGATTCTGTGAGCTGGAGCCAGAAACATCAGAACATGTTCTATGTGAATGCCCCTCACTAATCAGACGTCGACTTCAACAACTAGGAGGTGAACTTATCCCTCCCTACAGGATTTGGGAAGAGATAGACCTCGCCAAAGTGCTCTCCATCATCAGAAGCCTAGGAATAGAGGCTCTACCTTAATCATACAGGCCGGCACAAAAGACCTAACATCTGGTCGCGGTGCAATAAGGCCATAGTAATAATAATAATAATAATAATATATTGCTGCTGCTGGTTGGGAGTCAATATGTATTGCTCCAACTGGGTTTGGTTCTTATATATTTAGACCAGATAGTTAAACACTTCATAAATGATTAGGCTTTGAACTAATAAAAACTTGGTGGTCTTCACAGGCCCACATTTGCTGTCTTCAGGGGCATTTGGCTGCAGCTGGGCCTTCTTACATTTCACCTTCACGAAAACTATTGTGGTTTTGATTTAATGCATTTATTTAGCTTTTATATCTTTTTGTTGGTTTGGCTGCTGATGAGTTTTGGACATTTTTTGTTTGACAGTTTTGTTTAACAGTTTTATTTTTATTTGTTAGAAATGTGTAAAAAAAAAGGATTGCTGCTGCTGATTGTTTATTGTTGTTATTTGTTGAATACGAGGCTCGGCTTTAGTTTTGGCCAGTAGACAAGGTATTGGCCAGAGTTACCACTTTCTCCAACTCGTGTTGGCGGTCCCTGTTCCCTGGACCATCTTCCTATGGAATAGCTAGCTCTCCAGCTATATTTCAGCGTCATTTTGAACAACTCCTAAGTAGTATAGAAGGTTGTGGGAACAGTGAATCAACATTATCCATTTTATGCATTTTACAGGCGAATATCATGAAATGGAAGAGAAATGCTTTTTTTTAAGGGATGTGATTAAGTATCTAGGATAAGAGTCAGTGTCAAGGCATTCTTCCATGTTTATCAGGAATTAAAGCCGCCCTCTAATCTACAGCAGTTAAATGCGTTTATGGGAAAAGTAACCTAACATATTACTGCAATTTTATTTCAAATTACTCGCAGTTAGCTTCGCCTCTTAATCAAATTCGTAGGAAGAGCACGGATTTCAAGTTTGGCCCTGACCAACAGCAGGCATTCAACGAATTGAAATGACACATTCTTGAAGCTTCTAGCCACTGATGCATCCTCGTTCGGCATTGGTATAGTTTCGTCTCACATTCATCCTGATTCCAATGAAAGGCCAATAGCTTTTGAATCAAAAACCTTAGATGTACACCAAGTAAGATACAACTAAATTGAAAAGGAAGCCCTTTCAATCTTTTTTGGGGTAAAGAAATTTCACCAGTATTTATATGGCAGGAAATTCACTCATATAAGTAATCACACACCGTTGGTCACTATTTTTAATCCAGGCAAGCATTTATCGACAATGACTTCCAACAGACATCAGCGTTGGGCAATAATATTGATGGCATACAATTTTGAAATTTAATATCGCTCAACTACAGCTCATGGAAATGCAGACGCTCTCTCACGTCTTTCAATGGCCTTAGATGCCAATTTTGATAGGGAAGAGGCGTGCTATAATGTTGTCAACAGATCCAGTCCCATAAATGCCGACGAAATAAAACCAAATCTGAAAAGCTACAATACTTTGCAACGGGTCTATCAGTTTGTATAAAGTTGATGGTCAAAACAACAGAACGATGATTGCCATAATTCAATCGTAGATTTGCTTTAACGATCAACAACAACCTGCTTTGTCTTCATTCTTACGTTAATCGAATTATCATTCACCGCAAGTTTCGAAATAAATTTCTTAACCTCCTTCACGACGGTCACCGAGCAATAGTTTGGATGAATCAGCTAGCACGTCACCATGTTTGGTGGCCAGGTATCGACGAAGATATTGCACAATTGGCAAAAAGTTGCAGCGTTTGCAAGATTGGAAATCCAGCCCCAGTCAAAGAATTTTAAAGCTTGCCAACAGCTACATCAGGCTGGCAAAGGATACACATTGATTTTGCTGGTCCTATTTTAGACTCAATGTGGTTGATATGCGTCGATGCTTAGTTTCGATTTTCAGTTTCCATTTATAACACAAATGTCATCAACGACAACTGCCAATACCATAGCTGCACTTAGAGCCATAATTGCCATCGCAGGTTATTATAAGGTGACTCTTTTGAGGGTTTTTGCTTTCGGCATGGAATTAATCACCTGATTATAGGCCCATTTCGCCCAGCAACAAATGGACTTGCTGAGCATTTCGTTCAAACTTTTGAAATCTCAGTCAGCAAAAACTTATAAGAAAGGTATTCCGTCAAAACATACGATACAAAATACCTCAGTTCGTACCGGTTTACTCCTAACCCAGAAGGTAAATCACCTGCTGAACTTGTACAAGGTCGCCTAGTTCGTACAATCCTGAGCTAACTCTCCGAGAAACGATCTGAAACTCAACAAAATAGACAAACATTATATTCTCCAAGCCAAAAAATATTTGCGAAAAATTACGCAAGTTGAGAAAAGTGGATCAAAGCTGTCATCGATCGGTCCGTCGGCCGAATGATGTTTATTCTTCGTACATCCACAGGTTTCTAAATCTAAACTCATCAGCAGCTCTAACGATGCCAATAACCTGTTTTGGGGGTTGCCCGACTCTCCAAGTCCAACTACTACAATGTCCAACTCCAGACGTAAAGAAGATGAATTGTCTAATTCACCGTAGCATCTTCAACCCATCCCCGGTTTCAACGGCGTACCAGCAGCATCCCGGCAACTTGTGCATCAGGCCTCACAGCCACGACGATCATCTATTCCAATCCGAAGCAGTACTCGTTCACGCCAAGAAGTCAACCGTTACCAGCCTACATATTTCAGAAAGCGTATAACTACTAACAACATGTAATTTAAGGGGAGAGATGCGATATGTATCGTAACTTCTATCATTATTGCATCATCTTTATTTTGTGTTAACAGCCTTCTTAAGCAACATATATTAATATTGCATCATCCTTATTTTCTGTTAACAGTCTTCATACACAACATAAGTTTGTATTGCATCATCTTTTATAATGGATTGTTACAGCTTCAGAACGTAAACCAAAATGCTAACAGAGCTGAATAAATCAGTCAACCCGATTGTATCGCTCTTCTCATTTTATTCGGAACACAAAATAATACTTTCCTCAGGGTATATTTTTTTTGAATGCGGACGAAGACGCTATGGGATTGCTAGTAACCCAAATGTTTTACAATGTTTTCTGTGTTAAGAATAAGAAACTTTGAATTATTTTAAAGTATTTAAACATGTAGCCAAAGACATTCAATTTTAGTTGGTCTTCATTAAGAAATGTTTTGTATCATTTTCTACTATTTAATTCTAAACTTTTTTCTTAACGTCATTTTGAACTCAATAAGGTTTGTAGACGTTGATCTACGTTTCTTAAAAACATAAGGCAAGGGGGACATTATTTGAGCTGCATTGGTGCTGAAGTTGAGCAGTAATTAATAGTTTTGATATCCATCGGCAGTTTTCAATGTTAGATTTGCTTCCCTTTTCATTAAGCGAAATGATAAAAGATTCCTTCAAATTTAAATTTTAAATGTTTGTCTCTAACTAAATAAAAGGGTCATATATTTAATTTGATTCCGGTATCTTTAAAAACAACAAAAATTGGCCCATTTTGGCCAATTATTCCTATGGCAGCTATACGATACAGTGGTGCGATTTCGTCCTTTCCGACATATCCAGCTACAATAGAAAGAAAAGTTTCATTCAGATAGCTCAAAACTGATAGACTAGTTTGCGTAGCAACGGACAGACGGAAGTGGCTAGATCGACTCGGCTGGTGATGCTGATCAAGTATATATATTCTTTATGGGCTCGGAGATGCTTCCTTCACGGCGATGCAAACTTCTGATCAAAATTATAATACCCTCTACATGGGTATCTAAAGGGATATCTAAAAAAATTTTGAAAGTGGGTTAGACATCGCATTCGCACAATTTTTCAGAACGCAGCTTGGTACCAGTTGTGGAGCAGAAGCAACGGAAGACTTAATAGGTTAAAGATATTGAAGTACAACATCCTCACAGATTAGGGGAATAAAGGTACAATTAAAATGCGTAAGTGAGTAAGGATATGATTGTCGTTTTCTCTTTTAAGGTAAACAGTCGTATTTTCGTATTTGTATTAATTGTATTTGTGTTAATTCTTTGCCATAAACCACCGGAATATTTTTTAAAGCTTCTGTCTTGTGCTAATAATAATTCACTTATTTTCTTTGAAATTCTGATTCTGACTCTAAACATTGCACGTGTAATTAAAACTTGCATAAAAGAAATTTCTGCCGGATACCCTATTATCGGTGGCTGGCTTTGTGATAATATCGTGAACGCCAAGTGGATTAATTCCACAGACCGGTGGGCTGATAGCAAACGTATGGTTTGTTAAGATCTCTTCCCCCAGTTAAAAGTCTGTTACCCATAAATGTTCGTATGTTAATTGCCAAGGCCTGTTTAATCCCAACACTATTATATGGTATCGAAATTTTTTTTACATTGCGATGCAGCCAGCCATCAAAAAAAAAAGTGGCATATATAAATATAGCAAGATTTATATTCAATCTGCGCCAACTTGACCATGTGACCAGCTATGCATATAGAATATTTGAACTTAACTTGACCGACTGGATAAAATTGAGAGTATAAATCTATCTGCACAAAATAATTTACACGACGGAGCCAACCTATCTTTTTGAAGCATTAAGATTCCCTTCCTCTAGAAGAGCAAATAACCTTATTCAAATAAGACCCAGATCTCTGCTTTCAGAAAGACAGTATTTTGTACACGCAATTAGGCTATGGAATCAAATTCCAAGCCCCCAAAAAAAATATTAGTATCGCAACGCAGTTTAAGTCAAAACTTTCATTACACCTGCAAAATATCAACGTAATTTAAAAAAAAATACACCTTTCATTAACCTTTAGTGTTTAAGTGTAACTTAAACATTTTTATTTAAACTTGTGATTCAAAATAGTAATTCAAACCTGTATTTATGTTAATTTGTCCTAAGTGACTATCGCTATAATTATAAGTTATTAACTTGTAGCGTTAGGAAAACATTATAAAATAAAATTTAAAACTGAAATTGAATATTACAAAAATTTAAGCAAATTTGATCTGCGTGCTCCCGAATAATCTTTATTATTAAGCTTAATCAGGCTTATAACATGGCGTCAGAAGTAAAAATGTCAATCTTTGATTCACGCGGATCTCAATAGAGAGTTTTTTGCCGGAAATTGACTGCTTAAGCTTACAAATGAGTGGCCGAAATGGAAGATGTCATTCATCATGTACATGATGCACGACCAGAAGTGAAGAAAATAGGCACATTCTTGTGGTTGGCTAGATCAAAAGCTATGGAAATATACAACACAATGTTTCCCAACGATGGAACCGCACATGGTTCGGTGGGCACCATGGCGACATCTTCAGAGTCGCAATGGAGTCCTATAAATTCTACAACATCTTTCAAAATGAGGGACAGCATTTTACAGAGTTTGAAACTC
Organism: Drosophila triauraria; assembly: GCA_014170255.2. Lineage (NCBI taxonomy): Eukaryota > Metazoa > Arthropoda > Insecta > Diptera > Drosophilidae > Drosophila > Drosophila triauraria. Next base: position 34,176,817 of record CM024333.1, read on the forward strand.
AACTTCGCAAGCAGGTACAATTATGTGACTGTGGACAAAAATATGAAGAACGCATGCTTCTGGATCGCATAATAATTGGGATACATTATAAAAGGCTGTAGCTAAAACTACTTGAATCAAAAAATAAGAAACAAGAAAAAATCATCACCGAATGTAAAGCCTTTGAAGCGACTACCAAAAACAATGAAGTCCTACAGAACCAGAATCGTGAGAGGTCTGTTAACGCAGCAGTCCGTCACGGCTATATCTGTGAAACAATTTTCGACGCGAGTCATCTTTCCGAGTGCCGTGCAAAGGAAATGACAAGCTACTCATGCGGAAAATCTGGACACTTCGCCAAGTACTTAAAGCAGCAGAAAAGACGTGTGGACAACAACAACATCAACAGCATACCAGTGGATAGCAGGGCCCTACCCGCAATTTGGGTGTCAACGACAGCTACCACGATACTCCCACAAGGGGCCTACCTTAATGGTACCGAAATTACAGGCTCGATGAGCCTCACCTCTTTAGCTCCGGCAAGCTCGGATAGGGCACCCTTACCATATTAGTCGCCTGTCCTACGACAAGCAACGGCGAGCTGTGGCAGTATTCTCAGCCGCTAACCACACGGCTTCGGACAACAGGTGCAGAACATTTTTGGATATTTACAAAATTAGTCTTATAATAAGCGATTGTGTCCGAAACAGAGTAAAATGGACGAAAACTTTCAAAATAAATGGAAAAGCTATTACGTTTAAGGTGGACACTGAGCTTATGTTAACTGCATTTGAGTTAATTTAGTTAGGACCAATTTTTCAATGTCAGGTAAACTTATTTCATTGAGGTAAATTTCTTTCGGAGTAATGTAGGCCCTTCGAAATCATGTTTTGAAGTGAAACTTCTTATGGGAGGGTTTTGAAATTCCGATCGGCAACCTTTTTGGTGACGCTCGCTCTAACGTAGTAAGTAAGAGTGAGAGGCCTCCGGGAATCGAGCGAGAGTGAGACGGAAGACTTTCTGTCTTTCATGTCATTCTCTGCGTTCAGGCGGCGTCGCGATCGCGGAAAACAGCTGTTGGTTTCTAACACAGTGATCACAAGCAACGTATTTTGTTTTTGTGCGTGTCTTTATTACTTAAATCGAGAGTTTTGTGCAAATATGCCGAAGTCGGGTGAAGAAAGGACAAAAACGTGGCGGGAGAAAAAAACGGGCGAGTGAAGGGATTGATCAGAATAAAAACGAAAAAAAGTAGAACTGAAATTAAACGAGATAGCAGGGAACGGAGGCAAACACGTGCTAACCTCTTACGTGACAGTGTGGACGATAGTGTAAATAATCCAGAGAATGAACTATTATCAACGACTTCGACTCATCCTCCTCCTGATTGTGATGTATATAGTGGTGATCGATTACAATATTCACACTTTAATGAGTTTAAAACTGCACATAAGAACTTTCACCGTGATTTTATAAATAATCCATTCGGTTTTACGTGTTGTGTATGTGATAGATTATGGTTTAAAAATGACTTGAAGACTCTATCCGTTGAAAATAAAATTCGTATTCAACAAAAATTTCCAGAATTCAGAAGTAATAATAAGCTGGCATGCACCAGCTTTCGCCAGGCTTTGAGGAGAGAAAAAATTCCAACATTGTCGAAACTGAATGGCTTTGTATATCCCCCGATCCCTGCACATCTTCCGAAGTTAGATTTAGTGTCCGAGAGACTCATTTCTCCTAGAATTCCATTTATGCAAATTCGCAGATTGCGTCATGTGCATGGACAATTTGGAATTTTGGGGCAGGTGATCAATGTTCCAGTGGATGTCAATACAATGTTCAATCACTTGCCCAGGAACATTGACGACGAACACTGTGTTTTCGTTCATATCAAGAGAAAAAAATAATCCTTGCCGATCCAATCATTCAGTTTCACTTCTATCGCGTGTCTTTATGACACACCATTTTTTTTGTTTTTCTGACTGACAACTCCTGACTAGTTAAGATGATAGCAAACAGGATATTTGACGAATAAATAACTTATTGAATACCTTATTGAATAAAGTCAGCCTGACATTGAAATATCGGCCCTTAAAAAAATTAAAACTTGGAGGTAAACAAGAAAACATTCTAATTTTTGACTATAAGTTCATTATTTTGGAATAGCTAAAGCAAACTGTTATGATCTGAATTCAAAAACGGCAAAATGTATTGCATTTTTAGTTATTGACGCAAAATGCGAACCCTAAATAGGTCTTACACTAGTCGGCATATGTATTTTGACAACATTTAAATTTAAATTTACGCATTATTTATACTTACTTTAAAAAACGTTTGGTATCAATGTATAGGTAATTTAAATTCCGTTTTAAAGATACAATACTCTTCTTAACCCATTAAGTACCCACTGAAAGTTTTCAATTCTTCCAAAGATCTATTTTCAAAACTTTTTTTTCCGGGCTTAAACAAAAAATGTTTTGATGAAAAAAGTTACTTTGAAAAATTCTAATAGTTATTTAAAAAAAATTTGTTCAAAAATCTCTTCGCGTGTATTTTTTAAGATTTTTTGAAAATTGCTAAATATGACTATTTTAACCTCTTTTCATTAAAAATGTTTATTTTTTGCATTTTCAAAATATTTTGAAGTGTGTACATAATTCAAAGTCCCGGTCATAAACCTAAGTGGCCAAATTACGAACCGATCGCTACGCCTTGGCCCGCACACAGAAAGTGCAAGTGTTAGCATAATTATAACACGAGCGGACCTCATGTATGTGCATATACCTCCGCGCTCCAGCCTAAGCGAGCATAGCTATATACTTTAGAATATATAACCGTCTCACCGCTGCCGCTTTTGGCAGCGCAGCTGCGAGACTTAGACTTAGCTCCTAAGTCATATTCATATGAAAAGAACCTCCTGAGAGATCGACGATCGATCAACGACAGATGCTCCAACCAAATTAATGAAACCAAATAAAATTGAATTGAATAAATGAAACCAAAAGGTCGAGAATCGTTATCGAAACGAAAACATACACAAAAAGTAGAGCAAATTAAACAACTATTTTACAAGCAATACACAAACTCCAAAAAATTAAATTTGTGAAAAATTGCCGGCCGAGTCACAGTCAAATTAAATAAAATTCGAAAACAAATCAAAACATTTACATTTCTCTGGCTATCACCGATTGATTACTTGCCACCGCCAAACCAAAGCGAACGTGAATACAAAACGGAACCAACACACTTAGATCACAAACACACGCACGGGTTTACATACCCAAAACTGTTCAAATGGCTCCAGCACCTAAACGCTAACGCGAAGCTACGGCTACTGACCTGAAAAGGGATCGGCCTTCTGATGTTCCGTCTCCTAAGCTGCTCGATTTAATCGAGAACAAGTTTGCTGAGCAAACTGCCAGCATTACTGCCACAATCACAACATCAATTCAAACATCCGAGGATCGCATTCTGCATGAACTGAGCGAAAAGGTGAATGTGATGAGCGAGAAAATACAAAAACTCACTCAAAGGGTGCTCCAGCTGGAAAGAGAAGTCGCCGGTGTGGAGCAGCTAAAGAAACAGATGCAGCAGTTGGAGGCCAATGCCCAAGAAACTCAACATCTGGGTGGGCGTCTTGGTGATATCGAGGCTCAGGTTGCAACACAGGCCAACGCGAGCATCGCAGCAGACCTTCGAGTCCACGGAGTCCCTTACGATCAAAATAAAAATTTAAAATCACTGATACACTCCCTCTGCTTCAATTTAAAACTCACGCCACCACCAAAGATCCGTGATATTCTCCGGATAAAACCGAGGAGGCCTAATCCAGCCGTGGATCCAACCATTATTTTTAAATTTGACCACGTGCGAGATAAGGCCGCAATGCTACGTGCGGCTAGTGCGTACCGAAGAGAATTTAAGTAGCCACTAAACCTTCAGCTTTTGGGGATCAATTCGTCGGCAGCCCTCTACCTAAATGAGCAGCTTTCAAGAGAGAACTACGCTATCTTCAAAGAGGCCATGCGCTTAAAAAAGCTTAAGCGTCTTCTCTGGGTGTTTACACGACGGGCGGTCGTACACGTCACACAATACAAGGGAGCCGAGGTAATTAGCATTGAGAACATGCAGAAGCTTCACGACCTCCAAGCGAATGCCTCGCTATCTCTTGAACCCTCTTCTGTTGGCCGCGGAGAGGAATTAAGAGAAGAATTAAGAGAAGGAGCACCTGACCAAAATCTTTTTCGTTAATGTATTTCTCTCAGGTATTAAATTTAAGCTACGTTTTTTAAGAGAAATTACCTTGATAGGATACATTAATTGTTATTTATTAATTGTTCATAGATTGCGTGTGTGCTTAATTTATCATTTTAATTCAATAGCTCTGATTTAGAAGCATCCAGAGCGAACAGTGGTGCAATAATAAGGGTTCTTGCCAAACAAAAAAAAAAAGGCTACACATTTGTCTTCTTAATGCACAAAGTCTAAGCAAAAGATTGAAGAGTTCCGGTATCTATTTGTAAAGTCTAATGTTGATGTTTTGTGTGTTAGTGAAACGTGGTTTGTCCCTGAACTTAGTGATGTCCTAGTAGCATGTGAAGGTTACGACCTTTACAGATCTGACCGTGAGGGGCATGCTGGGGTGTTGCGATTTATGTTAATAAAAGTCTAAAAGTAAATTTATAAGCAAACAACCCTCTGGCAGCTCGATAGAGTACCTCTTTTAAGAGTAAGTGGGTGTCGAAACTCTTCAAATATGCTACTCGGATGCGTTTACTGACCACACCGAACGGTTGACTATAGTGACTTTGTTAACGATGTATCTACATTATGCACTGACTATACTGACGTTTTAATAACTAGGGACCTAAATAGTAATATGCTTAAGGAACGACATCTAAGCTTTAAAATGGCAAGCCTTGGAGTGAAACTTGTAAATGAGACCATACCTACACACTACACGGCAACTGCTAATACACTTCTTGATGTTTTCTATGTCAGCAATAATGACAAAACTCTTTTATATGACCAGGTCTCAGTGCCAGCTTTTTCAAAACATGACCTAATGTACATGACGTACGAATTTGACCCTAATTTTACTGACCAAACCATTTATTATAGAGACTTTAAGAATATTGAGTTGGATCACCTTAGCCATGAATTGGATATTTATGACTGGAACTATATGTATACATTAACTGATGTAAATTCCCAATTACATTATTTAACAGAATGCATAGACTTGATGTACGAAAGGTATGTGCCACTTCAGCATAAGTTTTTTTCTCTTGGGCGTTGAAGATGCACTACGGTCAGTACACTCAAGTGGCAATTTAAAACCAAGCCCGGGCTTGTTAGGGTAAGGTGTTAAATAGGCGCGAAAGAAAAGTATAGATAAAAGAATGCGAGGAAATATAAACTACTATCAGGCAGCTCGATTGTTATCTTGCAGGTCTAGTACACCTGCAAGATTAAGATTAAAGTTTTTAGTTTAGGAAGGCTATCTACAGATGAGGTAATTTTATACAAATCATTATAATTTGCACATAATACTCTAAAGGGTTCATGCATTTCATACGATGTTCTGCAGTGGTGCAAAACCAAAGGCAGGTAGGATCTTGTGGATCTACATGGTACGTGGAAATTCAACTGACCCAATAGATCGCTGCTTTCCACGTCACCACAGATCAGATTATACATAAAGACAATGCCTAACATCGTTCTACGGTTTGCTAAGGAAGGTAGGTTAATCAGGAGAAGTCTACTAGAATAAGAGGGCAACCTAAAGTTTGCATTCCAGTTTAAGCCACGAAGAGCGAAAAGTAAAAGTTCTTTTGAACTGACTCAATGCGTTTGCTGTGGACGTCCCACTGGGAACTCCAAACGCAAGATCCATATTCTAAAATAGGACGAACTAACGAAGTGTATAAATTCTTCGTGACGTAGGGGTCATCGAATTCCTTCGACCCTTGCGGGACACCAGAGGTCACCCGGAGAACATTCGACAAGTTGTTTTTAAATAGAACCTTTGCGTCCTACCATTCAGATAACTTGAGATCCACCTAAGAAGATCGACAGGAAAACCCATTAAGTCGAGTTTCCTAACAAGAAGGGAATGATTAACGGAGTCAAATGCTTTACTGAAATCAGTATAGATCACATCTGTCTGCAAATTTTGTGGAAAGCCCCTTATAATGAAAGAAGTGAGCTCCAGAAGGTTAGTAGTCGTTGATCTTCGTTTAATAAATCCATGTTGACATGGAGAGATTAAAGATCTACACAGGTGCTGCAAATGGGGAGTAATTACGTTTTCGAAAAGTTTTGGGATGGCTGACAACTTAGAGATTCCTCTATAGTTGTTAGCATCCACTTTGCTACCTTTTTGTGGAGAGGAATCACGAATGATTCCTTCCAAATAAGGGGAATTTGGGAAGTTTCTAAGGATAAGGTAAACAATTTTAGAAGGGGACTGCACAGGGACTCGGCACAATACCTAAGCACACAGCCTGGTATTCCGTCGGGACCTGGCGAATAAACCGGCTTGACACGTTGAAGCCAAAGGTAATCCGTGGTTTAGCCAAGGTATTGCCGCCATGATTTGTCGACGTGATATTGCGTATAGAAGATGGAAAAGATACAAAATTCCAGATTACTATATAGAATTCAAGACTTTAAGAAAGAAAGTGAATATAATGATTGCCAGTGCGAAGAGTAATTATTTCTCTCAAACATTTAGTAGTGCAATATCAATGAAACAAAAATGGAGGGAGCTTAAGATGTTGGGTATCGGAAAATCGAAAGACAATAGCAAAATAGACGCAGACCCAAATGAACTCAATAGACAATTTTGCAAACAAACGTACCAGAAACATCGACGAACTCTTATCTTGACAATATTGTGAGTAATATCTGTGATAATAGCTTTAGTTTTATGTGTGTCTCTTCGTGTGATGTTCTTGAATCTGTCCTTAAGGTAAAGTCGAGTGCTGTTGTGCTTGATAACGTTCACCCCACCTTTATAAAAATAATACTACCGAAGATATTAAACAAAATAACATATGTATTCAATTTCGCACTGACTACATCCTGCTTCCCAGACTGCTGGAAATCAGCAAAGATTGTTCCTGTCCCGAAACCAAACGGTAAATATCGGCCGATTTCCATACTTCCATTTTTTTCCAAAGTCTTTGAACAAATAATGGCCAAACAGATTAACTCTTTGTTAAAACAAAACTCTCTTATGTGCAATAACCAATCGGGGTTTAGCCCATATAGAAGCTGTACCACTGCAATCTTAGATATAACCGAGAACATTAGACAAAAACTTGACAACAATCATGTGACATTTTTAACTTTATTGGACTTCAGCAAAGCGTTCGACACGGTGAACCACGAAATTTTATGTACTAAGCTATTAAAACTCTTTTCATTCACGGACACCGCTGTTAAATTAATATCGTCTTATTTGTATGGCAGAACACAATCTGTGATCACAGACAATGGATCTTCCGACTCGATGATATTAACGCGAGGTGTACCTCAAGGCTCCGTTCTTGGTCCACTTCTCTTTTCTATGTACGTAAATGACCTTCCGACTATATTAGCCAGGTGTAATGTCCATATGTATGCTGACGATGTCCAAATGTATGTTAGTTGTCCTGTTAGTAGATTATTTGATTGTGTAGATGTATGTAATTATCAAATATTAGTAAGTGGGCAAGCAGAAATGGACTTTCGCTTAATCCGTCAAAATGTAAATGTTTAATTATCAGCAAAAGATCGTCATGTATTCCAACTCTCCCTAGCTTACGCATTAATAACTCTTGTATTGAATATGTAGAACAAGTCGTTAATCTAGGGATTACAATGAGCAATAACTTATCCCGGCTCACACATGTTACAAAGGCGTCTCTAAAAATTTATGGTCAACTTAGGCAGCTCTATATGACACAAAAAAACCTCTCGACAGCTATGCGACTCATGATAGGAAAAGCATACCTTATGCCTACCCTGAGTTACGGAATTAAAATTGTTGGACACTGTGATGCTGCCTTACAGCATAAATTAAACGTTGCCTTTAACAACATAGCCAGATATATATTTAATGTTAAACGAGGGGAACACATCACGCACATGGCCAACAGCATATACGGCTTTAACTTTAAGAGTTGGTGCAATACCAGAAATCTTATTCTTTTGCATAAGATAATAAATACCACGGAGCCCAGCTATCTATTTGAAAATTAAAATTTGGAACCTCAACAAGAACCAATAACTTAATTAATATTCGACATAATCTCGCCTCTTCCGAACGTCACTTCTTTATTCACACTATTCGCTTGTGGAATCAACTGCCGCAATATTTAAAAACAATAAGTAGCACACCGCAATTTAGGAATAATTTAATAAAGTTTTTAGAAATCAAAATATAAACGATAATTAATTAATTAGAAAAATACAAAAAAAAAAATAAATAAATAAATAAATAAAATAAAAATCAATAAATAAATAGAAAAATTATGAAAATCGCCTTAGTGGCCGAAATGTTAAATATAATAATAAATAAAAAATAATAAAAGACAAATAAAGAAATGTTAAATATAAGAACATTTATCGCAAACAAATAGGATAAGTAGGGTTCGTTTTTAAGTGTAATGAATTTAATATATTTTTTTGACTAGTGTACTAATTTATAAGGATAACCTTGTAGCACTAGAAAAATAAATAAAATAAAATAAAATAAAATAAAATGTTAATAATTATTGGAACTACTTTGTGACAACTACAATGGGTAAAGAAAAAATAATCTCCCCAGAAGCATACCCTTCCAGTTAGGTGAATAACAAAAAATGGAAAAGCAAACGGAAAACTCAGAGTTTGTTTAGATCCCAACTCGGTAATTAGGGCACCTAAACAAGAAAATTACCTTATACAAACGATAGATGATTTTATGATACAATTATCCCGAAAATAGGTTTTTACAATCCTGGATCTCTCCCATGGATTTTGGCAAATGCAAGTTGATGAAGCTAGTTTAGATTAAACGACTTTAAAGACTTCATTTGGGATATTTAAATATAATCGTATTCCATTTGGAATCAATAGTGCACCTAATATGTTCCAACGGAATATGGTAGAAATTTTTGGGGAATTACCAAATGTAATAGTTTACTTTGCCGACATAGGAATATAAGGGAAAGTTTTGAAGAGCATGATGCCACATTATTAACATACTTCAGCGAGCTAAAGAAAATGGTGTACGTTTTAATCCTGACAAAGTTCAATATAGGAAAATGCAAGTTGAATTAATGGGCCACATCCTATCAGAAGGTCTCATACAACCTCAAAGAGTGCTCTCTTAGAAGTCATTTAAAATATTAAAATTCCAGAAGACAAGTTGGAGTTTTACGCATTCTTGGACTTTTTAAGTATTTAACTAAGTTTATTCCAGACTTGTACTCTAGAAATGCAAGTCTAAAAAATCTGACTAGAAGTGAAACTGGACTATAGAAACTTGACTGTAGAACATCAAAACGAACTCAATGACTTGATGAAAACTATTGGAGAATTGCTAGTTTTGTTACAAATGGGTGGCCATAATTTCATAAATTAAACCAATTTTGCCAAAACTACTATAAATTCAAATCTTAATTACACTTTGAAGACGGTCCCCTTTTTGCCTTGGCAGACTAATAATCCCAAACCAAGTCCATTAGGTATTGAAAAAACCTTAGCTCGAGCAAGAAAACTGAATAACTGGAAAAACATAAGCGTACAGATTAAGGAATTGGTGTACGCCTGCGAAATATGTGAAAAATATAAAAGTAACAATCAAAAGTTACCGCTGATAGAAGATAAAGCTCCAGAAAATTCATTTCACATGGCATTAATGGACATTTTCGAATACGGGGGAAGAACTTTTGGTTAATCTTAGACACATTCTAACATTCTAACTTCTTGACTGTTAATCGGCCTAAAGGAAAATTTGTTGCGGATGTCACAGATAATTAAAAAATTCTTTTGATAGTTATGGATACCCATCAAAACTTAAATGGGAATCCTTTTAATTTTTTTCTCGTTCAAAATTTTTGCTAATGAGTGTAATATATTATTTCGATTTTCAACGGGTTAGCAGAAAAACTGGGAGCGATTACAAAGAATATTTTTAAACGTTGCTCTAAAGCAAGTGATTACCAGTTCAGAATTCTAGAGTAAAAAGCTACTCCTGTAGCGGGTTTAGGCCTTGCTTAATGGACATTATTCTTTGGAAGAATGAGTAAAAAGCAAATGCCAAAAATGGTATCAGAACTGTTTAAGAATCATATTGAGGAAGAAAAAGTAATGGAAAGGTATATGATAAAATAAAAAAAACAAAAATTTACTATTATTTACACTCAAAAACTCTTCGACCATTGAACAAAGGTGATAGAGTACAAGTTAGGAAAATAGCCTATGAATGAGCATACGGATTTGCTGAAAAGAGAGTAAATTAAAGATCTTGTATCATAAGGAATGATCTCAACAACTACTTTAGAAGAAACAGAAGACTAATGAATAAAATAAAAAATAAAAGTAATGATGTATATGAATATATTCTAGATAGTATTATATGATATACGAAACTGTTAACTTAAGAGAAAACGAAACTGTTAGTTTAAGAGAAAACGAAACTTAAAATGGTAACGAAGAGACTGTAAAATATTTACGAAGAACCACAATTTGAAGAAACTGAAAATGTTGATCTAAATCAAACTAATAATTTAAGCGCTGAAGAAAACATAGATCCTTTAGGTGGTAGTACGTTTGCAAATGAAAGAAATACTGATATGTCTATGGACTATGATACCTTTGGAAGTTTCAGTTCTGAAGAAGAGGTTGAACCAACCATAATATTACGATCAGGGAGAACTATAAGACCACCTAACCGCAAAAAAAAAAAACTGTAATAATAGTGAAAACACAGCTTAGAGTTTAAGTGAGAACATAATACTAAAATAAGGTAAACTATCTGAAGCTATCTGGTCACTCTGAAGCGTGTTGCTTCCGGAGGAGACTATTGAACAATAAATACGTAATCTAAAAGCTCCCGAATAATCTTTATTAGCAAGCCTAAGTCTTTCCAGCTATGTACACAACGTACAGGCTTGATCGGCCTCTCAGGCGAACGGGTGGGGTGCTTATTGGGGTAAACTCCAACCTCACGTCTGAATTATTAACTTTGGAGGAATGCAATGATGTTGAATTTCCTTGTGTGAAGCTATCATTTAATGGTAGTTTTACTTATATTACATGTTCCTACATTCCCCTCTTCTCGGAACTTCCTATTTATTGGAACCACCTTTCCGCTATCCAGTCGGTCTCCAAAAGATTTTCGGATAGGGACCATTTAGTTATTTAAGGTGATTTTAACATTCCTGGAGCTATTTGGTCCACGACTGAGTCCTCAAACACACTTTTAACTACTGCACTTTACGACTTTATTGATGGCTTGTTTGACATTTCGTTGTCTCAGGTCAACCATGTACGAAATTCCTTAGATCGCCTGCTAGACCTCTGTTTTGTCTCTGATCCGGCAAGAGTCAGTTTGGTTAGGGTCCCGCCCTTGACGCAACCCGAAGATCCATACCATCCTACTTTCGATTTGACTATCGATATTGGGACTGCTATGGAGAATAAGTCTGATCGGCCAGCTAAGAAAATCCACTGCTTTCGCAAGGCAGATTGTCGACGGCTGAATAATTTTATATCTGACTTTAATTGGTACGATCTTTACAAGTGCACTGACATGGTTGGTGCGATGGATATTTTTACAATGCCATGAATTTCTTTTTAACTGGAAGTGTTCTATTATACTATGCCTTAATCTCAAATAAGCCTCCCTGGTTTAGTAAAGAGATGACTCGCCTCAAAAACATTAAGTCCGATAGGGTTCAGTTTTGAAATTTTGTCAACACTAAACGTAAGCCAATTACAAATTCTTTCTCGGTTTTATTTAAAATACGACAGCAAACATTGAACAAGCACTCGCTAACCTTTGCTAAGTTTTTTCAAACAGCTCATTCTCCATCGAACCAGACCTATTTTTATAACAGGCTCAAAGCATACAAAATCTTCAGTCCTAGCTTAAACGAATTGGCGCTTCTCTGCTTAGGTATGCTAAGGTACTGTGCAGAGACCCTGAGCAGTCCCCTGCTTAAATTGCTTATCATTCGTCTAGCTGCTTAAGAAATTTAACCTTAAACCTTTAAACCTTATCCTTAGAATAATCTAAATTTCCCCTTATTTGAAGGGATCATTTGTCTGGCTTCTCTGCAAAAACTCAATTACTTCCAACTTTCAGCACCAGCGTAGATCAGTAATCTCTTAGTGTTCACATGGATTTATTAAACGAAGATCAACGACAACTAACCTTTAAAAGTTCACTTCTTATATTGCAAAGCGTTTTCAACAAATTGTGCAGACAGATGTGATCTATACTGATGTCAATAAAGCATTTAACTTTTATAAACATTCCCTTCTTGTTAGGAAACTTGAGGTAATCGGTTTTCTTGTCGATCTTCTTATATGGATCTCAAGTTATTTGTATGGCAGAACGCAAAAGGTCCTCTTTACAAACAACTTGTCTACTGTTTTCCGGATGACCTCTGGTGTCCCGCAAGGGAGCCACCTGGGTCCCGTTTACATCGATATTTAAGGAACTGCCCAAAGTTTTGACTAACTCCAGTGTACTCATGTACGCTGACGACTTTAAGCTTTGTGTGCAATACAAGGACCGCGCTTGCCAGTCGGATTTACAAACAGATCTTAATAACTTTCAAACATGGTGCAATGCAAACTTATTAAACCTAAATGGCTCCAAATGCAAGCTGATGACATTCTCACGTGACCCATGCTTGCGACTTATACGCTGAACTGCTGCTCTTTGGAAAGGATCACTCTAGTTGACGATTTGGGTATTCGCCTTATTCCTATTTTAGAATATGGATCTTGCGCTTAGAGTCCCCAGTGGGACGATCACAGCAAACGCATTGAGTCAGTTCAAAGAAAATTTTTACTTTTCGCTCTTCGTGGCTTAAACTGGGATGCAAACCTTAGGTTGCCCTCTTATTCTAGTAGACTTCTCCTGATTAACCTACCTTCCTTAGCAAGACGTAGAACGATGTTAGGCATTGTCTTTATGTATAATCTGATCCGTGGTGACGTGGAAAGCAGCGATCTATCAGTTGGTCAGTTGAATTTCCACGTAGCATGTAGAACTACAAGATCCTACCTGCCTTTAGTTTTGCACCAATGCAGAACATCGTATGAAATGCATGAACCCTTTAGAGTATTATGTGCAAATTATGTCTGGTATGCGTACTAAGGCTACTGATGTCTTTTGGCCACATCGCATGGTGATCACGATGTCATTGCATTAGTTGAAACCTGGCTCAACATGGATTTTTTTGATAATGAATTCTTTGATTCAAACTTGTACCAAGTATTCCGAAAGGATCGGGATGCGGTAAAACGCAATGCTCTAGAGGAGGAGGCGTCTTAATTGCTGTTCGGCGTAGTTTGAGGTGCGCTTCTATACGACTCTTAAATGATGATTCTCTACTGGACCAAATTTGCGTGTCTCTCGCTGGACCTATCGAAACGATCTTTCTGGTGGTATCGTATATACCCCCAAGTAGCAGCTTTGAACTCTATAAGGCGCACGTGGACAATATTGCCCATATTCAGCAGAATCTTGAGGATTCTCAGTATATCTGTGTTCTTGGCGACTTCAACCTCTCTTCGCTGGTGTGGGTTCAGGATGTGGACTCTTCAGCAATGGTGCCCAGTAATTTGCATTTGCCTCACGAAATCTTAGTCATTGATGACCTGTTCAGTATGGGACTGGTCCAGATGAATAATGTATTTAATAAGTTAAATAAGCTTCTAGACTTAATTTTCGTAAATCCTGATTTGAATATAAATTTAGTTGCAGCGATAATCCATTATCTGAGTGTGATGCTCACCACCAGCCCCTAATTTTATCAATACTTACATATATTTTTGCACCTTATAAGCCTCGCTATACACAAATTTATATTAATGCTAGTATTTTGGACTCAATTCGCAATGATATTTCTCGTGTTAATTGGGTGGAGGTCCTTTCGAATGCTAGTGTTGATACTTGCTATGAACGTTTTTAATCTCCATATCTGCTTTCATTAGATCCCATGCCAAGAAAAGGTTTCAGAATTCTTATAGTTTACCCTGGTACACACAAGGGCTAAAAAAGTATAAAAACCTCAGAAATAAATTCTACAAGCGGTTCGTAGCAAGTGGTAATTCGGCAGATTTCGACCGGTATAAACAACATAAGCGTGAATTCGAATTCCTTAACAAATTCTTATATAACCAATACATTGCGGATGTGGAACGTAAATTAGCTATTAATCCCAAATCATTCTGGCATTTTGTTAATTCTAAGAGAAATACATCATATATCCCTTCCTCCATGTCATTAAATAATGTATCAGCATCGACGGATCGCGGAGTGGCTAATCTCTTCGCAAATTATTTTGCGTCTAATTTTGAACCACATGCCCTGTGGAATGATGAGGTAACGCTTTCCGCCATTGCTTCAACTTTAAACATTGGGTGCTTGTATGTCAGTGAGCTGGACTGCCACAATGCTGCTGAGAGCTTTAACAATTCTGAAAAACTAGACTGCGATGGCCTTTCACCTTTCATTTTAAAAATTGTATTGGAGTTCTTTCAGAGCCCCTCCAAATTATCTTTAATAAATCCCTCACCAGTGGAGTCTTCTCTTCGAGATGGAAGTTGGCGTCAGTTACTCCTATTTTCAAGTCTGGTGTAAAGAGTATAATCTCTAATTATAGGCCAATAGCAAAGCTAAGCAATGTTTCCAAGTTGTTCGAACGAATTATTGCTAAGCAGCTCTCTTTTCTTGTAGCTGGCACCATTAGCCCTAACCAGCACGGTTTTATGCCAGGCCGTTCGACTACCACAAACTTAGCGGTGTTCAACCATTTTTGCATACACTCCTTCTTGAGTCATTATCAAGTAGATGTGGTTTACACAGACTTTGCCAAAGCGTTTGATAAGGTCTACCACAACGCTTTATTGGCGAAACTTAAGAAAATTGGTTTTCACTCGTTTATCCTGAATTGGATAAGATCCTACTTAAATGGTCGGATGTATAGAGTAGAGTGCAATAGTTATTTCTCTAGTCCTTACTTGGCAACCTCTGGCCTGCCTCAGGGAGTGCCTTAGGCCCGCTGCTTTTATTCTATTCATAAATGATATAGGCAATCAAATAAAGAATTCCGAATTTTTATTATTTGCGGATGATCTTAAAGTTTTCAAATCCGTGAACTCCGTCTTGGATAGTGAGTTCCTCCAAAATGACTTATGTAGAATTGGGAGTGGTGTTCCCGGAATGCTTTGCCTTTGAACCTTTCTAAATGCTTCACGGTTACTTATAGTAAGCGGCACAATAACTTATTGTCCTCATACTCGATCAATTCTAATAACCTTCCCTGTAAGAATGAAGCCCTGGATTTAGGTGTCATGTTTGATACTAAATTTCTTTTTATTGATCACATAAACTACATAGTTCCGAAAGCATACGCTATGTATGGTTTTATAAAGCGTAACACTGCTCAATTTTCAGACCCATATACTTTGCTCAGCTTATTTTTCTCATTTGTGCGCTCTAAACTCGAGTACGCTTCATTTATTTGGAATCCGACGGGGTCCATTCACATTCATCGGCTGGAACGCATTCAGAAGAAATTCTTAAGCTATGCCCTAAGTCTCTCAACTTCAGCCATCCTGTTCCCTCGTATCCTGCTAAATGTCGTCTTGTACATTTGTCCACTTTACAAGATAGGAGAACTGCGTTTGCCTTAATTTTTATTTTTGACTTAATAACAGCTAATATAGATTGTCCGTCCTTGCTTAGTAGGGTTAACTTTGCAGTACCGGGCAGACATCTAAGAGATTTTGAACCCTTTATATTCCTGTTTTGAGGACTAATTATGCCCTAAATGAGCCCTTATGCAGAGCCTTAATATTTTTCAATTCTTTGCCACCATGCATGCGATTGGACCCAAGCTCCCCAGGGATCTAATTAAGAAGGCTTTGCTGCATTACCTTAGGTCATAAACTGTAACGTTAAGATTAGTTAAGTAGCCAGATAAGGAAACATCTGTTGGCGAAATAAATAAATAAATAAATTATAATGATTTGTACAAAATTACCTCATCTGTAGATAGCCTTCCTAAACTAAAAACATTAATCTTAACCCACTTAGTACACATGCAAGATAGCAATCGAGCTGCCTGATAGTAGTTTATATTTCCTCGCATTCTTTTACCTATACTTTTCTTTCGCGCCTATTAACACCTAACCCTAACAAGCACGGGCTTGGTTTTAAAGGGCCACTTAAGTGTACTGACCGTAGTGCATCATCAACGTCCAAGAAAAAACTTGGAGGTCTTCACAGGCCCTCATTTGCTGTTTTCAGGGGTATTCGGCTGCAGCTAGGCCTTCTCACATTTCACCTTCACAAAACAATTGTGGTTTTTATTTAACTCATTAAATGCATTTATTAAGTTTTATATATTTTTGTTGGTTTGGCTGATGATGAACAGTTTTGTTTGACAGTTTTATTTTTATTTGTAGAAATTTTTAATTGCCAGGATTGGAGGAAAATGATGGCTGCTGCTGATTGTCTATTGTTGTTGTTAGTTGAATACATAATTTTTGTTTATGGTTGTTGAAGATAACTGCGGGTCTTGTCGATGTCTTCTTTGTGATCCACCACTTCAATAGAGTTGATTACATTGGCGGGGGAATCGAAAATCTTCGAAGAGGTAGATCCCATTTTATTTTTTCTTAGTCTGCTTAGGTATGCTAAGGTACTGTGCAGAGACCCTGAGCAGTCCCCTGCTTAAATTGCTTATCATTCGTCTAGCTGCTTAAGAAATTTAACCTTAAACCTTTAAACCTTATCCTTAGAATAATCTAAATTTCCCCTTATTTGAAGGGATCATTTGTCTGGCTTCTCTGCAAAACTCAATTACTTCCAACTTTCAGCACCAGCGTAGATCAGTAATCTCTTAGTGTTCACATGGATTTATTAAACGAAGATCAACGACAACTAACCTTTAAAAGTTCACTTCTTATATTGCAAAGCGTTTTCAACAAATTGTGCAGACAGATGTGATCTATACTGATGTCAATAAAGCATTTAACTTTTATAAACATTCCCTTCTTGTTAGGAAACTTGAGGTAATCGGTTTTCTTGTCGATCTTCTTATATGGATCTCAAGTTATTTGTATGGCAGAACGCAAAAGGTCCTCTTTACAAACAACTTGTCTACTGTTTTCCGGATGACCTCTGGTGTCCCGCAAGGGAGCCACCTGGGTCCCGTTTACATCGATATTTAAGGAACTGCCCAAAGTTTTGACTAACTCCAGTGTACTCATGTACGCTGACGACTTTAAGCTTTGTGTGCAATACAAGGACCGCGCTTGCCAGTCGGATTTACAAACAGATCTTAATAACTTTCAAACATGGTGCAATGCAAACTTATTAAACCTAAATGGCTCCAAATGCAAGCTGATGACATTCTCACGTGACCCATGCTTGCGACTTATACGCTGAACTGCTGCTCTTTGGAAAGGATCACTCTAGTTGACGATTTGGGTATTCGCCTTATTCCTATTTTAGAATATGGATCTTGCGCTTAGAGTCCCCAGTGGGACGATCACAGCAAACGCATTGAGTCAGTTCAAAGAAAATTTTACTTTTCGCTCTTCGTGGCTTAAACTGGGATGCAAACCTTAGGTTGCCCTCTTATTCTAGTAGACTTCTCCTGATTAACCTACCTTCCTTAGCAAGACGTAGAACGATGTTAGGCATTGTCTTTATGTATAATCTGATCCGTGGTGACGTGGAAAGCAGCGATCTATCAGTTGGTCAGTTGAATTTCCACGTAGCATGTAGAACTACAAGATCCTACCTGCCTTTAGTTTTGCACCAATGCAGAACATCGTATGAAATGCATGAACCCTTTAGAGTATTATGTGCAAATTATGTCTGGTATGCGTACTAAGGCTACTGATGTCTTTTGGCCACATCGCATGGTGATCACGATGTCATTGCATTAGTTGAAACCTGGCTCAACATGGATTTTTGATAATGAATTCTTTGATTCAAACTTGTACCAAGTATTCCGAAAGGATCGGGATGCGGTAAAAACGCAATGCTCTAGAGGAGGAGGCGTCTTAATTGCTGTTCGGCGTAGTTTGAGGTGCGCTTCTATACGACTCTTAAATGATGATTCTCTACTGGACCAAATTTGCGTGTCTCGCTGGACCTATCGAAACGATCTTTCTGGTGGTATCGTATATACCCCCAAGTAGCAGCTTTGAACTCTATAAGGCGCACGTGGACAATATTGCCCATATTCAGCAGAATCTTGAGGATTCTCAGTATATCTGTGTTCTTGGCGACTTCAACCTCTCTTCGCTGGTGTGGGTTCAGGATGTGGACTCTTCAGCAATGGTGCCCAGTAATTTGCATTTGCCTCACGAAATCTTAGTCATTGATGACCTGTTCAGTATGGGACTGGTCCAGATGAATAATGTATTTAATAAGTTAAATAAGCTTCTAGACTTAATTTTCGTAAATCCTGATTTGAATATAAATTTAGTTGCAGCGATAATCCATTATCTGAGTGTGATGCTCACCACCAGCCCCTAATTTTATCAATACTTACATATATTTTTGCACCTTATAAGCCTCGCTATACACAAATTTATATTAATGCTAGTATTTTGGACTCAATTCGCAATGATATTTCTCGTGTTAATTGGGTGGAGGTCCTTTCGAATGCTAGTGTTGATACTTGCTATGAACGTTTTTAATCTCCATATCTGCTTTCATTAGATCCCATGCCAAGAAAAGGTTTCAGAATTCTTATAGTTTACCCTGGGTACACACAAGGGCTAAAAAGTATAAAAACCTCAGAAATAAATTCTACAAGCGGTTCGTAGCAAGTGGTAATTCGGCAGATTTCGACCGGTATAAACAACATAAGCGTGAATTCGAATTCCTTAACAAATTCTTATATAACCAATACATTGCGGATGTGGAACGTAAATTAGCTATTAATCCCAAATCATTCTGGCATTTTGTTAATTCTAAGAGAAATACATCATATATCCCTTCCTCCATGTCATTAAATAATGTATCAGCATCGACGGATCGCGGAGTGGCTAATCTCTTCGCAAATTATTTTGCGTCTAATTTTGAACCACATGCCCTGTGGAATGATGAGGTAACGCTTTCCGCCATTGCTTCAACTTTAAACATTGGGTGCTTGTATGTCAGTGAGCTGGACTGCCACAATGCTGCTGAGAGCTTTAACAATTCTGAAAAACTAGACTGCGATGGCCTTTCACCTTTCATTTTAAAAATTGTATTGGAGTTCTTTCAGAGCCCCTCCAAATTATCTTTAATAAATCCCTCACCAGTGGAGTCTTCTCTTCGAGATGGAAGTTGGCGTCAGTTACTCCTATTTTCAAGTCTGGTGTAAAGAGTATAATCTCTAATTATAGGCCAATAGCAAAGCTAAGCAATGTTTCCAAGTTGTTCGAACGAATTATTGCTAAGCAGCTCTCTTTTCTTGTAGCTGGCACCATTAGCCCTAACCAGCACGGTTTTATGCCAGGCCGTTCGACTACCACAAACTTAGCGGTGTTCAACCATTTTTGCATACACTCCTTCTTGAGTCATTATCAAGTAGATGTGGTTTACACAGACTTTGCCAAAGCGTTTGATAAGGTCTACCACAACGCTTTATTGGCGAAACTTAAGAAAATTGGTTTTCACTCGTTTATCCTGAATTGGATAAGATCCTACTTAAATGGTCGGATGTATAGAGTAGAGTGCAATAGTTATTTCTCTAGTCCTTACTTGGCAACCTCTGGCCTGCCTCAGGGGAGTGCCTTAGGCCCGCTGCTTTTATTCTATTCATAAATGATATAGGCAATCAAATAAAGAATTCCGAATTTTTATTATTTGCGGATGATCTTAAAGTTTTCAAATCCGTGAACTCCGTCTTGGATAGTGAGTTCCTCCAAAATGACTTATGTAGAATTGGGGAGTGGTGTTCCCGGAATGCTTTGCCTTTGAACCTTTCTAAATGCTTCACGGTTACTTATAGTAAGCGGCACAATAACTTATTGTCCTCATACTCGATCAATTCTAATAACCTTCCCTGTAAGAATGAAGCCCTGGATTTAGGTGTCATGTTTGATACTAAATTTCTTTTTATTGATCACATAAACTACATAGTTCCGAAAGCATACGCTATGTATGGTTTTATAAAGCGTAACACTGCTCAATTTTCAGACCCATATACTTTGCTCAGCTTATTTTTCTCATTTGTGCGCTCTAAACTCGAGTACGCTTCATTTATTTGGAATCCGACGGGGTCCATTCACATTCATCGGCTGGAACGCATTCAGAAGAAATTCTTAAGCTATGCCCTAAGTCTCTCAACTTCAGCCATCCTGTTCCCTCGTATCCTGCTAAATGTCGTCTTGTACATTTGTCCACTTTACAAGATAGGAGAACTGCGTTTGCCTTAATTTTTATTTTTGACTTAATAACAGCTAATATAGATTGTCCGTCCTTGCTTAGTAGGGTTAACTTTGCAGTACCGGGCAGACATCTAAGAGATTTTGAACCCTTTTATATTCCTGTTTTGAGGACTAATTATGCCCTAAATGAGCCCTTATGCAGAGCCTTAATATTTTTCAATTCTTTGCCACCATGCATGCGATTGGACCCAAGCTCCCCAGGGATCTAATTAAGAAGGCTTTGCTGCATTACCTTAGGTCATAAACTGTAACGTTAAGATTAGTTAAGTAGCCAGATAAGGAAACATCTGTTGGCGAAATAAATAAATAAATAAATTATAATGATTTGTACAAAATTACCTCATCTGTAGATAGCCTTCCTAAACTAAAAACATTAATCTTAACCCACTTAGTACACATGCAAGATAGCAATCGAGCTGCCTGATAGTAGTTTATATTTCCTCGCATTCTTTTTACCTATACTTTTCTTTCGCGCCTATTAACACCTAACCCTAACAAGCACGGGCTTGGTTTTAAAGGGCCACTTAAGTGTACTGACCGTAGTGCATCATCAACGTCCAAGAAAAACTTGGAGGTCTTCACAGGCCCTCATTTGCTGTTTTCAGGGTATTCGGCTGCAGCTAGGCCTTCTCACATTTCACCTTCACAAAAACAATTGTGGTTTTTATTTAACTCATTAAATGCATTTATTAAGTTTTATATATTTTGTTGGTTTGGCTGATGATGAACAGTTTTGTTTGACAGTTTTATTTTTATTTGTAGAAATTTTTAATTGCCAGGATTGGAGGAAAATGATGGCTGCTGCTGATTGTCTATTGTTGTTGTTAGTTGAATACATAATTTTTGTTTATGGTTGTTGAAGATAACTGCGGGTCTTGTCGATGTCTTCTTTGTGATCCACCACTTCAATAGAGTTGATTACATTGGCGGGGAATCGAAAATCTTCGAAGAGGTAGATCCCATTTTATTTTTCTTAGTTATTGCCTTTTGGATTTTTAGCTCTATGGTTTCCGAAATAAAAGGTGCGTCCAATTACTTTGGATTAACCGATACAATTTAAAGTTGCGGTGGTCGATATAAGTAATCTCCCGATGGCTCCCAAGTTTTTTTTTTCTTCTCTTCTTTGGTACTAATCAACCAGGGTCTTTTATACCCCAGGGTGTTCCAAATTCCTACTATTCCACCGGAATGGAAAGCTAAAGTGTTCTCGGCTAAGTGCATTTCCCCTTCCTTGTACTCAAAAAATATGAAAGTGTTCTCGTCCGAGTATTTTCCCACCCAAAAATATCAACCCTACCAGCCTCTTTTAACCTGGCTCATGCCTTCCGGTGTTTAGGGAGTCCTTGGCAAACTCCGTGGTGTTTAACACATCCTTAAGCACGGAGGAAGATGTGAACACTGCGATAAGCACACTGCTTGCTAAGATAGGAGAAGCTGCCGTAGCTACTGCCCAAACCAGACCATCAAACCCTCACCCTATAAGACCACGGAGCGAGCTCTCAGATGAAGTTAAGGGCTCAAGAAAAGGCTCAGGCGTGAGTTTATCCGCAATAACGACCGCAGGATAGATAAGATGTTTCGTAGGATCTTCAACAGAGTGAAAAAGAAGATGTCCTTACTTAAAGATGAAGCAACAGACCGGCTATTGGAGAACGCGACAGCTGATGCAAGCTCCAACTTCGCTCTCTGGAAGCTTACCGAAGCATAAAAGAGGCAAGCTACTCCTAAGTATAATGTAAGAAGGCTGATGGCACATGGGCAAAATCCACTCTGGACCGTGTATAAACCATTGCTGGAGACCTGGAGAGCAGGCTTACTCCGTTCAGCACTTCCTCTGATACCCTCGACAGGACGCATCAGATGGAGCTCCCAGTGGCACCTGTAACCTTGCCGGGGGTTAAAAAGGACATTGGTGGACTGAAAATCAAAAAGGCTCCTGGTGAGGACTCGATCGATAACCGAGTTACAAAAGCCCTGCCTCTTAGAGTACTTTTGTACCTCATGCTTATTTAATTCTGCCCTGAGACTCGGTTACTATCCTAAGGCCTGAAGGAACCCTAGGATTATTATGGTCCTGAAACTTGGCAAGCCCCGGGAGACCTCAATAGCTACCGCCCCATCTGTCTCCTGACCACCTTTGGCAAGCTGTTTGAACGTTTGAAGCAGAGTACTGCAGTCACCGATGGTAAAGCGTGCTATCACAATCTTCCAGTTTGGTTTCAGGCTCAGACATGGCACCCCTAAGCAACTGCTTCGAGTGACGGAGTTCATACTGGATGGTTTCCATAAGAAGCAGTATGTCGTTGCTGCATACATGGATATACAACAAGCGTTCGACAGGGTGTGGCACAACGGCCTCCTATCAGAGTGATCCAGGATGGAACGATGTCTACTGAGAGGCGGATCAGAGCAGGTGTATCACAGAGTAGTGTTTTTGGACCTACCCAGTTTAGCCTTTACACTCACGACATGCAGAAGCCTCCAGTACACTCTCAGAACCTGCTGCTGGCTCCTTCGACGGATGACACAGCGGCATTGTGCAGATCCACTTGCATATACACTGACACTGACAGGCTCCAGTTATACCTCAAGAAATTTGAAAACGGGGCCTGTCATTGGACTATATCTCTTGTACCTGCAAAGTGTGCAGTCGAAACCAACACACTCAGAAAGGACACCTGGCCAGGATTACTCCTATCACAAATACCTGGGAGTAACCCTCGACACTAGACCAACACTAGCAAAGCTCGCAAAACTCGTCAACAACACACTAGAAGCCAATGCCAAGAAGCTATCTTGGCTTTTAAAGCCAAGTAACCACCTAAACCTTTCACTCAAAATCAAAATACACAAAAACAGACTTACCCTCACATGGAGATATTTGATCCAAGTATATGGTACTGCTGCTGCTAAGCCGATCAGAATTTTCCAACGCACACTTTTTGGAGCCGAATGGTAAATTCGAAATGTTGACTTGGCTAGGAACCTCCATGTCCCCTCTAGTTGGAGATGTAATCAACACACAAGCTGAAATTTACCTCAAAAAAATGACGAAACACCTAAATATCTTTGCCAGAAGACTCACAGAACATAGAAGCAGAAGAAGACTCAAAAAAACACATCCCAACGACCTATTTATTTATTTATTGCATAACAAATATCTGTTAGCACAGCTATACTTAAATTCTAAACAATAAGGCTTAAAACTATAAACTTAACAAAATTACAGTTCGGACGACTCAAGAAACATGTAAATCTTATTTGTAATGACTTCGATTGACTCGTTAGAAATTATATGGTTCACAGCATTGAAATTTTTACATAAAACATTAAATGGGTCATGCTGTGCATAATTAGATTTACATATAGGCAAACGTAAAGGACGGAAAGAACGAGTAAATCTTGAAGGGACAGCAATATCAACATTATTTAACAAAAATTGCGAGTCGATAAGACCAAGAAGGAGCTTGTGGACGAAGATCGCTCCACTGCAAACTCGGCGATGATGTAGGGACGGAAGGTCGATTAATTTAAGCCTATGCCGGTAACTCGGTAAGAATCTTTCAGAATCCCAGTTTAAATTTCGAAGGGCAAAGATAAAAATTGCTTTTGAACAGATTCAATAAGATCTTGCTGTTCCTTATACTGCGGGCTCCACACACAGGAACAATACTCTAAGATTGGACGGACTAAGGATACAT
Source organism: Drosophila triauraria (assembly GCA_014170255.2). NCBI lineage: Eukaryota > Metazoa > Arthropoda > Insecta > Diptera > Drosophilidae > Drosophila > Drosophila triauraria. The sequence goes on from CM024333.1 coordinate 34,201,170, forward strand.
AGAGAGTCTTTGTAGTATAAGGGTCATTAAATTCTTTGGACCATCGCTTGATAAATGCTAAGACACCTTTAGCTTTATTTACCATGGCAGTAATGTGGCTCTTAAAACTTAATTTGTGATCGAAAAGAACTCCTAGGTCATTCGATGATTCTATCCGATCAAGTGAATGATTCCCCAAGGTGTAGGAGACAAGATGAGGAGAATAGCGAAAGGTCAGAAGCTTACATTTAGAGTAGTTAAGAAATAGAAGATTTATCGAACACCAACTGAGAAGAGAATTAAGGTCATGTTGAAGGTCATTATGTGAGAGTCGATTTGAGTATGGTAGGCAGATCTTGACGTCATCGGCATACATTAGAACAGATGAGTAGGATATCACTTTGGAAGGTCGTTAATAAACAAGATAAAGAGAAGTGGACCAAGGTGACTGCCTTGTGGGACACCGGAAGTGACATTAATAACATTAGACAGTACATTATTGAACAGAACACGTTGAGTACGGTTTGACAAATAAGAAGCGATCCATTTCAGAATAGAAGGGAAAATCCTAAAGAGATAGTTTTGAAGAAGGAATGAGTGATTTACAGAATCAAACGCTTTACTGAAGTCTGTAAAGATAACATCGACTTGCATACGACTTTGAAAACTTCGGTTGATCAGATTAGAGAATTCCAATAGATTAGTAGTTGTGGATCGCTGTTTAAAAACCATGTTGCGATGATGACACCAGGCTTCTACATAGGTGTTGCAGTTGACGAGTTATCAAGTGCTCCAGAAGCTTAGGGATAGCCGAGAGCTTGGCGATGGCACGATAATTGGCTACATTTGATCTAGAGCCTTTTTATGGAGGGAATGATAAAAGACTCATTCCAAATACTTGGGAGAGAACATTGTTTTAGCGATAGATTAAAAGATAGGTCAAAGGGAGACATAGAACTTGGGCACAGTGCTTAAGGACACAGCTCGGAATATTGTCAGGGCCAGCAGAGTAGGACATGTCAATAGTTTTAAACCATGCAGAACATCACTCTCTGCGAAGAAAGGTACGCAGATATTGTTAGCATGAGCTAAACTATAAGGATAGGAAGTAGAAGAATCGTTGGAGACAGAAGTATAAGTAGATTGGAAAAATGTTGCAAATAGGTTGGATATGCCCAGCGAGGAAGATTCAGATTGGTCGAGAAAACTAAGCGATGGAGGGTAGGCATTAGACTTACGTTTTGAATTTACGAAATTGTAGAACTGTTTTGGATCAGATCGGAAATCGGATTTACATTGTGTAAGATATTGTGAATAAAGTTGGGAATTCAGCGCAAGAAATTGTGATCTTACTGATAAATATTGAGCATAGACATGCGGGACCCATTTTTCTTGTATTTTTTAAAGAGGCTTGCCTTTTTATACCCTTGCAGAGGGTATTATAATTTTGCCATGATATTTGCAACGCAGTGAAGGAGGCATCTCAGACCCCATAAAGTATATATATTCTTGATCAGCATCACCAGCCGAGTCGATCTAGCCATGTCCGTCTGTCTGTCTGTCTGTCGGTTTCTACGCGAACTAGTCTCTCAGTTTTGAGCTATCGGGCTGAAATTTTCAGCAGTCTTATTTCTTTAGCACGCAGTATATATGTCGAAACGGCCGAAATCGGACCACTATATCCTATAGCTGCCATAGGAATGATGGCGAAATTAATGTACAAAAATTTTAATTTCTCTGTTTTCAACGAATTTCTATAAATTTCGAGATATAGTCGTTTTTATAGTTCTAGAATTACGGTTTTAATTTCATTAAGATCGGACAACTATATCATATAGCTGCCATAGAAGGGACCGGTCGATTTATATGAAAATGTAAAATTCTACATGTAAAATGTAAAATTTACAAAATTTACATAATTTGACATTTTTTTTTACATTACCAAATTGGATCGATTTTCAATGATCCAATTGCTGACTGCAAGGGTATATAAACTTCGGTTTACCGAAGTTAGCTTTCTTTCTCGTTATTTTTTAGGTAGGACAAGTTTTTGTTGAACCATGGAGGCTTATGGGAAGCAGAAACAGTCAATTCCGGAACAAAAGTGTCAAGTACGGAGCCAATAGCTGAGTTAAATGCATTTACAGCAAAGTCAATATCATTAAAATTCGTTAAGAATGACCAATCCATTTGTGAAAAAGATAAATATAAACCATCAAAGTTAGCTTTACGGAAACATTTGTAACGAGTAGAAAGTGACGAAGTGACAGTATTAACAGAGATACAACATTCAACAGATATTGATAAAGTGGGATGATATGGATCTTCTGGATAGGACATAGGACAACATCTGGCTACCGATACCAAGGAAACATCGGTTACAAATATGAGGTCTAAAAGCCTATCTCGATTATTTTTGACGGGATTAATTTGCGCAAGTGAAGAGTCAGTTAAACCGTCAATAAATTCATGTTGAGTGTCCGATAAAAGAAGATTTAAGTCGTTACAGGGAAGCCATGAGAGATGAGGAAGGTTAAAGTCGCCCATGACAACTAGTTGGTCTTCAGGGCTTAGGCCAGACATAACAGTTTGGATAGCAGATAGATGATTCGCATAGACACTAATATCAGATCGAGGAGGTATATAAGAACATGTTAAGAACAAGTTTGCATTGCCGACGCTGACTTTGACGGCAATAAATTCAATACCCTCAGTATCAATAACTGGGAATAGTTCAGAGGAAAGTCATTTTTAACAGCAATAAGAACACCGCCACCAAAGCTGAGCGGTCGGATCGGTAAATTGAAAAATTATTAACTAAAATTTCCTGATCCGAAACTGAAGAATTTAGCCACGTTTCTGAAAAGGCGATAGCATCAAAATCAAACGAGGCACTATTAGAATAAATTTGAGCTAGTTTACCTAGAATACTACGTACATTTTGATAATGGACGCAAAAATATGATTTAGTTTTTGGCGTATTAATGCTGGGATTCTGATTAGAGTTCTTATAAAGGAATTCATGAAGTATCGTGTGTTCAGGCCAAATATTTGGGTCAAGAGCTTTAGTCAAAAGGAATCCGGAAGAATAATTTTAAATGACGATATACTACGCTTATGTTTAAAATTAAATTTAGTGACTATGATGTCATTCGGAGAAACTCAGGTTTGGAGCAAACGTGATTTTAATATCATCTTTCGTGGCTTCCGGCATGAGCCGAGAGACAAAATGGTTTTGCGAGGAACCACGGCTCTGAGTAATAGTCCTGAGGAACGGGATGGCGGGGCCACGCCCATCAGTGGCTTGGGACCGGAGGTACTGGCAGCAGTGTTGGACATCGTAGCAGCAACAGGAATCGGATGACTAACAGCAGCAGCAACAGGAATCGGATGACTAACAGCAGCAGCAACAGGAATCGGATGACTAACAGCAGCAGCAACAGAAATCGGATGGCTAGAAGCAGCAGTAACAGGAATCGGATGGCTAACAGCAGCAGCAACAGGAATCAGATCATTACCAGCAGCAGCAGCAATTACCGGATAAGAAGCAGGAGCAGCAACAGGATCAGCAGTCAGCAGTTGATCAGTAACCATTCCAGGAGTCGGATTACTAGCCGGAGCGACAGGAACAGAATTAGCAGTCGGCAGGAGATCAATGATCATTCCGGACGGACGAGCAGCCAGAGTATTTTCCGTCGCCGAGGAGTGATGAGCAACAGATACTCCATCGGGTAGGCCAGGATCAGGAAAATCTGAGGTCGAATTCTGGGTCAATCGACTCAGAGAATGAGACGGCTGGTGAGATAGCAGCATCCCTTACTGGCAGGTGGGAGGCAGGAGTATGCACAGATTTACTTGCAGGTGGTTGGTATTTGCAATTTTACGTCTCGGTGATTCGCTGAGAAGTTTAAGGCCAAGAAACAGGGACTCCAGATTCAGAAATTGGTCGTTGAGGGAGCTAACCTGCTTTCGAACCTCCAGAAAACCATTACGAGTTTGCTTCATAAACGTGCGCATTTCGCCCTCTATTTCATGACAGGCTAGACAAGACCAGGTCAATCCAATATTTTTTCCAAGAAGATCACTAATTCGGCCATAATGACCAATGCCAGCACATTTTAGGTGGGAACGGTTATCGCACAGCCAGCAAGTGAGATACGATTCAGCAGTGATAACTCCACTAAATTCACATTTCCTTGCGGTGCAGATTATACTCATTTTGTCCAGTGTTTATATGCAAACCTCTAAGTTAAGAGAGCGCGCAAAAGAGAGTGGTGAATAGCTGATCTTTAAGCAGAGCAAGTGCAGTAGCCACAGGCGGTCTAGCTGAGAGTAGGTTCAAAGCTGACAGATTGGGAGAGCAGTTAAAAAGACCTGGCAAATCCAGCGCAGGTTGAAGATCGGCAAAAGCAGGAGCAGCAACAGCAACAGCAGAGTAGTTCGGGAGAGTCCAAGAGAGCGGTCCAAAACCGTGCACAGGCAGCGTCAGTGCGACGATCCAGCGAGAGTAGGTTCTGAGCAGACAACTTTGGGAGAGCTGTCAGATTGGGAGCAATCAAATCCCGCGCAGTTGAAGAACAGCGAGCGAAAGTACAGCTTCAGAGCGAGCTTTACAGCAACAGCTGAGTATTCGAGAGAGCAGTCCAGGAGAGCGCAGCAGCGTCAGTACGGCGATCCAGAGAGGTGTAACAGGAGAAAAGAGCAGCAAGCGCGGTGTAACGGGGTCGAAGTGTAAACAACAACACCGATGTCAAAAACAAAACACTTGGCGGTCTTTTGTATGAGGACAGTATATGCAAATTTATAAATTGTTATAAACTGGCAAGGTAGAAACTTTTTGCGGTCCAATGGTAACGTAAATATAGAAACGTTCCCGGCTGATTACAGTAAAATCAAAGACAACAATTTTAAATGACTCTTTACAGGCGAATGAAAATATTCGTAGGAGCGAGCAAAAAAACACGACCGACACCTTCGAAAGCTTTTGCCATGACCTACCACACAGAATTTTCTAAAGTTCATTAATCTGATCAACCGAAGTTTTTAAAGTCGTATGCAAGCTAATGTAATCTTCACAGACTTCAGTAAAGCATTTGATTCTGTAAATCACTCACTCCTTCTTCAAAAATTATCTCTTTTAGAATGTCAGCTTGTTATGTTCAATAATGTACTGTCTAATGTTATCAATGTCACTTCCGGTGTCACACAAGGCAGTCACCTTGGCCCACTGCTATTTATCTTGTTTTTAACGACCTTCCAAAAGTGATATCCTACTCATCTTCTTATGTATGTGTTGTTCTTATGTATGTGTGTTCCTTTGTATGCCAATGATCTGCCTACCATACTCAAATCGACTCTCACATAATGACCTTCAACGTGACTTAAATCCTCTTCTCAGTTGGTATTCGATAAATCTTCTATTTCTTAACTACTCGAATTGTAAACTCATGACCTATCCTCCTCATCTAGTCTCCTACACTGGATCGGATAGAAGCGTCTAATGACCTAGGAGTTCTTTTTGATCACAGTTTCAAGAGCCACATTACTGCGATGGTAAATAAAGCTAAAGGTGTCTTAGCATTTAATAAGAGATGGTCCAAAGAATTTAATGACCCTTATACTACAAAGACTCTCTATGTATCCTTAGTTCGACCAATTTTTAAGTATTGTTCCTGTGTGTGGAGCCCGCAGTACAAGGAATAGTCCCAAAAATTGTATTTTGTAGTCACAATTTTTTCGTCAGAGACAATTTTTTGGGTTGCTAGATCGACTACAGTTGGGAAAATGCTCCAAAAATTGCAAAATACATTTTTTTTAAGACATTCTATCGTATTATATGCAACCTACAATAATTAAAAACTAACAATATTTAACAAAAAAAAAACTAAATCGTTATTTTATGTCTATTTTCTTTATTGTTGCCATTTTTAATATTATACAAAATCGTTTTCATAGCAAATTTTGATCCGCGACTAGCTTTCCAGAAATTAACTGAGATAATTATATTGCGCTGGCTGGGAATTTATCTGTAGTGTATTTTAGAAGACGTCAACAACAAATGTCTTCATCTATTTCAATAAAGAAAATCTAATATATATGATGAAATGAAAGTGGTTTTTATTCGATTTTTCTTGTAATCTGGCAATGGTACATCGCAGAGAATGGTCATTTGCATAAAGTCAGTGAGACAATTTATTTTTCCGCCTCGACACAAACTATTTTTTTTTTAATCGATATAACAAGTAGTAACACTTGTATTAAAAATCCTCAAAAAAAAAAAAAAAAAAAAACAAATACTAGAACAAAAAGGACATCTTCTATTAGTGTGCTTTGAGTTCGCCGTGTTCGCCGCAAAATAAATTAATGCTAGAAATTGTGGCTGAAATAACATAATTTCAGCCTCAGCAACTACAAGTGACTCACATAAATTTCTGCCACTCGCGGACGCCCGCGCCTATTTCCTGAAACCTCAGGCAGATTGACGTCGTCCCCAGTGGCCCCTGCCGTTCCAGTGGAATTACCAGCCCCAACCAGGTCGATGGGATAGACCCCGGCGTTCTTCAACGCTACTAATGACCCACTTCCTGAATGGAAGGTCATTTGTGTGGATAACACTTTTAAGTCAAGCTCTGTTGCCTGGCAACAAGTCCGCTCTAGGAAGCGCCGCCTACAAGACCTGGTTTTCGCATTACCAAAGGGAACCCCTCATTGGTATATGTCTACGCCTGGTCTAGTATTTTAGTATTTTCTATTTACGATAAATTTAAGCCTTTGTTCATAGAGGAGATCTGGTCTCATCAAGGCCATGACTTTTTTCTTTCAATTTTTTGCTACTTTTTGAGAACATACACATGAACATTGAACACACACGAAATACGAAATAAAACCCTGGATATATATATTGGACAAACCACAACACACCGTCTTCATTCATTTCTACACATACATTTTGATTTCTACATATACATTTTGGTCCTTCGAGCCGGATTTTATATATCAGCCAGCTAAGTACATATATACATGCATTTTGTGCCATCCGTCTTATATCCTCATACATATGTACATTTATCCTATGTGCGTGCGTAGTTCCTTTCTATTTGTGTGAAAGTGTTTTTTCCAACATACATTTGAACGTACATTTCCAACATACATTTGAAAATACATACATATACACACGTACAGTGCCATCCGTCTCATATGTACATATCATTGCACATATTTTTCCTGTATTTCCAACATAAATTTGAACGTACATTTCCAACATACTTTTGAACGTACATTTTCAACATACATTTTTTTTTACGTTTTCAACATACATGTGAACATGATCCCAATCTATTTGTGTGAAAGTGCTAAATGAATAAATTACACATTTCAACATACATTGGCTCATGATACAATTACCGAAGGTAGTCTAGTCGGCTCGCGAAGCGCTCGCGTTCGGCTTCAGTGCATGTTCGTTGCTTGACGCGAGAGCACGTCTGCGGACGAATTTTTGCCCATTTTAACCCTTATGCAGAAATGACTTTTTGCAATGTGTGTCGTAAACATGTGGAGGGTGTAAAGTTTATAAGATTAGAATATATTTTAGAATACAGAACCTAAACAAACGGCTTGCAAGCCGAAAACAAAAACAACGCCTATTGTCAAACTCAAAATTATTAAAAATTAAACTATAAAAAAATCTTCAACTCTTTTTATTACAACACGCAACTTAAAGCCCCACTCACAATCTAAGGGTTAATCCACACACTCAATTGTCGATTCGCTCGCACTTACTGGGCGAGCCCCTCTCACTCGCACTCATTGTAGAGATGAGATTTTGCCGACGAGACTACCTTCTGTAATTGTATCATGCATTGGCTCATATATCTACGTTTAAATTCCATTCGTTCCTTAGTTCCACAGGGCACCGTTACGGTAGCGCTGAACCGGTAATACCATATTCACACTTTTCAACTAATTAATTAATTAAAGCAACTTAAAAAGAAAACAACAGCTAAAGGGAAATAAAATATACTATCCTGTTATATAGATTGACCATATCCAACCATACTACGCTGCACATATTTTCTTACATTTGGGTTTTTAGCAAGTTGCCAGTGAGAACAACGCCTTGTTGGCCGTGTACGCCTTTATAGTGGAATTAATTGTTTTCACTTTTGAATTATTTTCAAATAGCGCGTTCACACTTCCACATCGTGGGTTTTTACTTGCATAAATTCCAGCCTCCACTTCTATTAATCTTGATTAATATCAAAACTCATTTTTTGCGTAAACAAAAAGCAAACACCAAACATGCCAGACGGGGCCGGAAATCAATTAGCCAAAGAAGGAAAGAAGGATGATAATACAGGGCCTTCTGGCAATCTAAGATCCAATGTAAAGGGCAATCGAGGCACAGCAACTATGGAATTTATTGCTACAAGCGATCGATTAATCAGATATGAGGCACAAATTTTTACACCGTTAACTATCGAACCAACCTCGTTTACTTTAAAGGTCCGTCTCGACCAAATTCAATCCCTATGGGAAAGGGTAGAGAGGGAATTTGACTTGTGTTCCCGGTTGCTGATTCAAGAAGGCGGCGGCAGCTGTCCGTCGTTGCAAAGCAAATACAACAATTGCTACTCAGTTTACGAGAGATGTGCATCGAAATTGAGTGAGCAAATCGCTTTCATTTCTGCTTCTACAGCACTGTCACGGCCGAATCCGGGGCCTGACTTTAGTTCCAAAGGCTGTAGTCTTCCACCATGTGATACAGAGGTGTTTGACGGTGATTATTTGCGTTGTCCAAAATTCAGTGACCTATTCACAGCCATTTACGTCAACAACCCCAGGTTGACTAAAGTAGAAAAATTATTTCATTTGAATGCTAAAACCAAATCTCCACTTACTAATGATGGTTTTGAATCCGCATGGGGGGCGCTTATAGAACGTTTAGAGAATAAGCGACATCTCGTCAACAGCCAATTAAAAATCCTTTTTAATCTGTCAACGATAGGTGTTGAATCAGGGACAGCATTAAAGGAAATCCAAAGTACCATTCAAGGGTATTTGGTGGCGCTTGAGCACTCTGAAGTTTTCACGTCTAATTGGGACTGTCTTTTGGTCTTTCTCTGCTCATCCAAGCTGCCAAAAGTCACTCTTTCACTATGGGAGTAGTCATTATCCAAAAAATCTGAGATTCCCACTTGGAAAGAGATGAACACTTTTCTGGAAGAAAGGTATCGCACACTAGAGGCGATTGAGGATGTCAGAGTGATTTCGGGCGCTCCTTCTCATTTCAAGGACCACAAAACCGGTGCCGCACCGAAAAGAGTGAACTCTTTCGAGATCCAGGTTGCTCAGAAAGTGCGCAGCTGTGATCTCTGCGTCAAAGAGGCACATCCAATTCGACTTTGTCCTCGCTTTCTCTAGATGTCTCAACCAGAGCGAGAAACTTATATTAAAACAAGTGAGAAAGCTACAGTCGAGTGTGACCGACTGTGAGATACCCGGTACCCAAAGTACGTGAAATTAAATAGCACACAGACATGGAAAAAACAAAATGTTGACAAATAAAGACAAATGTTGCTAAAAACATGTTGAGCAAAGTTTAAAGAGACAAATTCATTACGAATTAATACTGCGCCCGAAAGCACGCAACACTTTTTTTCGCTACTGCCGTTGTGGCTCAAGAAGAAGAAACTATTGTTTAATAACTTCCATGTTAATCATCCGATTTTACTCAAATTTTCAGAAAACGTCCGCAAATGCCTACTTATTTATTTTATCTATATACTTTAGGCCAAAATTACGATTATTGCATATATAAAGTTTTTACGAAATTCGGGGGCGGAAGTGGGCGGCCAAATTTTAAAACAAACTTGATCTGCGTGCAATAGATTCCAATGTTGTCACCAAATTTGGTAACTCTAGCTCCTATAGTCTCTGAGATCTGTTGTCTCACACGGACAGACAGACGGACAGACGGACAGACGGACAGACGGACAGACGGACATGGCTAAATCGACTCGGCTGGTGATGCTGATCAAGAATATATATACTTTATGGGGTCGGAGATGCCTCCTTCTGCCTGTTACATACATTCTCGGTTGGCACTAACTTATAATACCCTTGTACCCTATGGGTACCGGGTATAAAAAGGCGTTTGTGTTTAAATTGCTCCGCTAGAGGACATCATCTGCGTGAGTGCAAAAGTAGGTACAACTGTTTTACCTGCAAGGGACGCCACAATACGCTCCTACATAAAGACATTCCTAATAACCATAATAGCTCTGCACAGGGTCAAACAACTATGCAAGAATCTACCCCAATACAGTCCACTTATGTCCACTTTGTTTCCAATCAGCAAGGAGTCCTTTTAGGCACAGCCATCGTCCATGTATGTCATTTAGGAGAAAACTTCTCAGCCTGAGCCCTGATCGACTCAGGTTCGGAAGGCACTTTTATTTCGGAAAGACTTGCCAATCGAATTAAAATTCCATTTCAAAACGTGAGGACTAAAGTTACAGGGCTGAACCAAGCCAGTTCTGGAGTCTCTCAAAAGCTGTGGTATTTCCAGATTGGCAACCCTGCCAAACCATTACTTAAAGTTGATACTACTGCACTAGTCTTGCCGCAGTTGGCTGGAAATCTTCCGACGACCACAATTGATCGCAGTATTCTCAGAGAGCTACCAAATATTCAGTTAGCTGATCCACTATTTTTCCAGCCTTCGCAAATTGATTTATTAATAGGTGCGGATATTCTTCCGTCAGTACTTCTCTCAGGGTCAAAACCTAACCTGTGTGGCTCGCTACTGGGCCAAGAAACGATTTTCGGGTGGATTTTGACCGGCCCAATTTCTTTAGCCAGAGAAAAAAGTGTTGCTTCCTTCACAACAAAGGTGTCCTTAGATTTTGAGCCTACTATGGAGACATTACTCACAAAGTTTTGGGAGGTGGAGGATCTCCCAGGTAAAGTTGTGAAAGAATCCGATAGTTTTTATGAACAAAATTTCGTCCAGACGACTGCCAGATCAGCAGAGGAGAAATATGTAGTATCCCTACCCTTTAAAACTGCAGAACGTGTGAGTCTGGGGCACTCAAGGTCTTTCGCCCTCGCACAGTTTCTACGGAACGAAAACCGTTTAAAAAAAAATGCTGTTTTGAAAAATATTTATGACTCAGTCATCAAAGAATACTTGGATCTTGGCCATATGAAGCAGGTCTCCTCAGACACGGACAGTACCAATTTTATTTACCCCCACCACGCGGTTTTTAAGCCCGAGAGTGCCACTCCAAAGGTACGTGTAGTTTTCAATGCTTCGAGTCCATCATCAAATGGGAACAGTCTAAACGACATTCTTTATCCGGGTCCAATACTACAATCTGATTTGACCCTTCAATGCCGACATTACAAAAATGTACCGCCAAATCGGAGTAACCCCCTCACACACTCCGTTTCAAAGAAATTTCAAAATGATCAAGGGGATATCGCTGATTACGAACTTCAGACAGTCACTTTTGGAGTAAACTGTGCTCTTTTTGGCCTTACGCACCCCGCAGCAGCTATCCAATGACGTCAAAGCACATTATCCCCGTGCTTCTGACATTATTTCAAATTATATGTATGTCGATGATGTGCTTTCAGGAGCACCTACAAAGTCCGAAGCCATTTTAGCTATTTCGGAGTTGCGATCAGCGCTCAGTTCAGCTGGTTTCCCCCTTCGTAAATGGACATCCAATGAGAGAGACCTTCTCGAGTCTCTCCCCAAAGACCATCTGTTTCTCGGTCGACTTCCTCGAGATTGAGGAAGTCAGCACTACAAAAACGCTGGGAGTGCGATGGAATGCAACTGCAGATGAGTTTTACTTCGTTGCGTCTTAAGTAGAGTTGAAATCGAAGTTTTCAAAACGAGAAATCCTGTCCCAGATTGCTAGACTTTTCAACCCAGCCGGCTGGCTATCCCCATTTACATTTGGCTAGCGAAAATTGGTTGGGACGATTTTCTTCCCGGAGATTTACTTCAAAGGTGGCACGATTTCCTTCGCAGCCACAACTTCCTGCAGAATTTCAACCCGGCGCAAACGTCCAGGTTCACGGGTTTTGCGATGCTTCCCAAAAGGCTTTCGGGGCGGCGATATTTGTTCGAGTTCAACGCGGCGGTATCGTTTCCTCTGAGCTTCTGACAGCTAAAACTAAGGTTGCGCCAGTGAAAACAGTATATCTGCCTCGCCTTGAGCTTTGTGGAGCTGCTCTTCTGGCAGAACTTTGGGCCGCAGTCCTTCCTCAAATTCCACTTGGCGTTACGGATACTTTTTTTGGACTGATTCCACTATTGTTTTGGCCTTGCTGAATAAACCATCGTGCCAATGGACAACGTTTGTGGCTAATCGAGTGACCAAGATCACATTAGCTACGCAAGGAAGCAAATGGTCTCATGTGCGTTCAGAACACAATCCAGCAGACCTAGCTAGTCGAGGAGTATCACCTGAGGAATTGGCTGACAGTGACCGATGGTGGCATGGACCCTCATGGTTAGTTCGCCCACAGCAGGAATGGCCTAAGCCTAGTGACGCAGTTGCTGAAACTGATCTTGAGAAAAAATCAGTGCGTTGCCATTTTGCAAGTCCAATATGGGACATTCTTGATAGATTATCCGATATCAACAGCATGTTAAGGGTTATGGCGTTCGTGCAGCGTTTCATAAACCGATGCCGACTTTTTCGCAGCACCTATCCACCACATTTGGGCGCAGATGAAATATCCAATGTCCAACGAATCCTAATCATTCAGACCCAACAAAATGAGTTTCAAAAGGAATACAAACTTCTTCAATCCAAGAAAAAACTTCCTACCTCAAGTTGTATCCTTAACCTGAATCCGTTCCTTGATTCCGACGGCGTCATCCGATCATGTGGTCGTTTGACGGCATCTGACTCGCTGTCATACGATGAGAGTCATCCGATTATTTTGCCATTAGTCCGATTGACACACCGTATTTCTTTTTACGGTGGTAACCAACTCATGTTGCGTCTTATTCGAACGAAGTTTTGGATTCCAAAACTTAGAAATCTTATTAAGAAGGTGACGACCACATGCAAAGTTTGCCTTATTCATCGAAAGCAGGTGCAGTCACAATTGATGGGAAGGCTGCCAAAACCCAGAAGCATATTCTCACGGCCTTTCACGCACACTGGCCTTGATTTCGCGCGGCCTTTCGAAGTGAAGAGTTACACTGGCCGAGCCTGCCGCATCACTAAAGGATATGTTTGTGTCCTCGTGTGTTTCTCTACCAAAGCAATACATTTGGAAGCTACATCAGACTTGACAACGGAGAAATTTCTTGGTGCGTTCTCCAGATTCGTGTCAAGGCGAGGTTGCCCTCTTCACCTTTATTCCGATAATGGAAGGACCTTTGTCGGAGCTGAAAATGTTTTGAACAAAGACTTTCTTGAAACCTTGAAGGCAAAGGTCACTTCGACGTTTAACCATCAAAGCCTATCCTGGCATTTCAATCCCCCCGGTGCACCAAATATGGTAGGTTTGTGGGAAGCGGGAGTTAAAAGTTTCAAAACCAATTTCTACAAGACGACGGGAAATTTTAAATACACGTTTGAAGAGTTATCCACTCTCTTGTGTCGCATCGAAGCGTGTCTCAATTCGAGACCTATATCGGCAATGTCTGATGATCCTTCTGACCTCCTTGCGCTCACTCCTGGGCATTTCCGAACAGGTGGACTATTACTAGCGGTTGCCGAACCACCTGTGACCGGCGAAGCCAGTTCTATTCTGAACAGATGGCAGCGAGTTAAGGCTCTGAGCCAACTGTTTTCGAGGAGATGGAAAACAGAATATCTCCAAGAGCTCCACAAAAGGAGCAAATGGCAGACTCCAACAAAGAACTTGACAGAAGGTTACTTGGTCGTTGTTAAGGAGGACAACACGCCATCATTTGACTGGAGACTTGGTTGTATTGAGAAGGTCTATCCTGGCTCTGATAACAACGTTCGCGTAGTGGATATTCGCTCTACTCGCGGAATACTCCTTTGTGATGATATAACTTTCTCAATGTGATAATATAAGTTTCACTTCCTTTATAATGAATAGTCTTTCATTTAAGTTTGTATGTTTTCTTTTATTTAAATGTTTCAGTTTTGTTTTCGGAGTAACCGTTGTTGTCGCTCCGAACTCATATTCGTCTGTGTTCTTTACAAATTCACTTAGGAGCTAATGAGGTCTATGCCTCGTAGCAGCGCTGCCAACAGCGGCAGCGGCGAGGCGGTTATGTATTCTTAAGTATATGGATATGCTCAAAAGGCGGGAGTGCGGAGTTGCATATGTGCACAAACACGAGGACCGCTCGTGGTGCATTTATGCTTGCACTCTTTGTGTGCGGGCCAATGTATAAGTGGGCGGTTCATATTTCGTCCACTTGAGGTTTATGACCGAGACCTTTATTTATGTAAACACTGCAACAAAGTGTTACAGTGTGTACCCGCTAAGTACTCTTGGTACAGTGGGTATCTAATATATGTGCATACTACACCTTAAAAGACCTATTAGTAAGGTGGTGTTCCTCCCCGTAGACAACAACGTGAAGAGTCTATGTGTTCAATGTCAATAACATTATTTTTGGCATCCGCTAATCCAATCCTTTTCCTTCAGTCTTCAGTATTTTTTCTTCGCTACCTTTTTTCTTTGCGTCACCGGACAATGCCGTCTCACCGAAGCGCCCAATCAATGGAAAACAGATGTTCTTGAGGCACTAAATCGTTCCGATGCCGAGTCTGTACAGGAATACATCCTCTACGGATTTGCTTTCGTTTCCTACGGTTGACTGCGGAGCGTCGTATGCGGGCAGTTTTAATAAATAAATACTGTCCCAAGTGCCTGGCACATCAACATTCAGAGGGGACTTGTCGAAGCAAGTGCGGTTGCCAAGTGTGTGGCAGTGATCATCACACCCTGCTCCACCTTTATCGCATGAAGGAGCGACGTCAACGTTCCCCAACTCCGCCTCAAGCTGCTGAGATGCCTCGCCTTTCAACCGTCCTCGCGCACACCTCGACAACTATCCTGCCCACGGCAAATTTACGTTTTGATGTAGGCTCAAAAAAATTTGATGTCAGAGTCATGGTGGATGCCTGTTCAGGCGTCAGCCGGATTGACTACTCGCTGGCCGAAGCCATGCATGCGAAGTCTGCAAAGCTTCCCTTATCCCTATAAATGCACAGACACCTAGGATGGAGGTGGTTTTCAGCGTGGAAGACCAGCTGCGGATTCGTACTCCTGCGAGGGAATTGTCCGACACAGTCCGGACACAATTTGCCAACATTGTCCTGGCAGATCCCAGTTTCTACAGGACAACAGGAATCTCCGTGGTTCTGGCTGCAGACGTCTACCCTAATCTGATCCAGCCTGGACTATTACCGAGTCTGAGTGGCGCAGAATACTGTGCTAGGATGGATGGTATCTGGTACCTGTGCACAATAATGCATACGGTGCTCCTATTCATTAAGGACTTCTTTTTTTTTTTGCAATTTGAAGTATATTGCAAGGCGGGCGGAATGTCTACGTCTGGTCTAGTATTTTAGTATTTTCTATTTACGATAAATTTAAGCCTTTGTTCATAGAGGAGATCTGGTCTCATCAAGGCCATGACTTTTTTCTTTCAACTTTTTGCTACTTTTTGAGAACACACACATGAACATTGAACACACACGAAATACGAAATAAAACCCTGGATATATATATTGGAGAAACCACAACACACCGTCTTCATTCATTTCTACACATACATTTTGATTTCTACATATACAGTATACAACCAACTTTCGCCGCTTGGCTAAACCGCTCTAGCAAAACCAATTTGCTGAGTAAATGACCGATGTTGATGATGCCGATCTGTCGGATGCGGTAGCATCGGCGAACAGGAAAACCCAGGAAGTCACGCCCCATCAGGATTCCTGGGGTGACAGACATCAATTCCGTAAATCGCCTTCGGAGAATGTACGAATTTACGTCGAAACGCAGAAACTTATAGACACATTATTCAAACACACACATTTGCCTGGACGAGGACAAGACATATAGTGTGGTGGTACGCAACCTTGCTGCCTCCACCCCAATGGTCAAGATTGTGTCTGAGTTTCGCAAGCATGGACGCCTTGTGATAAACACTCGCACAAAATTTGGTTTATTTAATGTGATTCGTCCTTGTTTATGTGTGCTTTTGTAATGTAATATTTCCAGCAATTCTAACATCAAACTCGTTGTGTTTCGTGGAATAAAAGTATGTTGTATTTGTGTGTATTAGTTGAACTAACAACGTAAAGTTGTTGCTTAATGTGTGAATAATGCGACTGTACTAATATTTTTTGCCCGTTTTTGCCCCTTTTCCTAAAAATTGAATTTTTGTATGCAACATTAATTTCAGTTCCGCTGAATTACTTGAGTTTTGGCTCGAAACGGAAAACGGTAATGAAGATGATTTGAGCACATATGAATGTATCGATGACTATTCCTTCGATTTAGACGTGGGAACTGATTAATTAACTCACTAAATGTATAAAAGTTTAATTCAATAACAGAAAAAACAAAAAAGGTGTGCATTTTAGTAAAGGTTTGTATAGGGGCTATACCATCCAGTAATCCTAGGTTGTTGAAATTCACATGGTATGTGCATATGGGTTAAACACTTATAGTGTCCACATTTCAACTTGATAACACAAAAACAAAAAAAGTTGTTCTAACAAAAACATTAATATGAATATGGTGGTTGTATGGGGGCTACCACTCCTAGCGGTCCGATTCGGTTGATTCTGACATATGTGCTTTGTGTGTGAAAAAGAAACCAATGAGCAAAATTTTAGCTCGCTAGCTTACAAATTAGAATTTCTGCCACTTATTTGGGATTCTGGACCACAGTGCAGCGTACAGATCTTGCCCAATATTCATCCACAAGTTCACTATCCCACGCACTGGGCCCAATTTGGCAGCTCCTGGCCAGCGAAGCTCACGCGCACAGAACCAATCTGTACCGGCCATCGCTGCTTACAAGGGCTTGTCCTTTAAGGATGTGTTTGGGTAACCTCCTGCGACTATAGTCTCCCCTTCTGCTTCTCCTAACAAATGGAACTACCGTGAGCAGTTTCTCGCTAGTCTTGGCAAAAACAGGAGAGCCTGGTCCAGATTTAGGGTACACTTTGGCCCCCCTGTTCCTGTTCCCCTGACTGGCACTCCTTCGGACTTAAGTGTCATTCTTAAAATTGTCCAAGAACTCTAAAAGGTGCTAAATTACAGTGTCCTACTAAATACAACACAGCTGCGTCGCAGCTGCCAGATCAAAAAAGAGAAAGAGAAGGCAAGGCAATAATAAATTAAATTTCGTTTTTGTTAAGAAACCAGCCCAATATAATAAAACACTTTGATTTAGATTTTAGTTTTTAATTCTGTTTTCAATATGCACGACTTGTCTGTTCAAAGGTTCACAAAAAAAAGAGAGGGAAGCTAGAGGTGGTAAAAGTAAACATGAGGATCGTGTTGTGTATCGATTCACCTCACAAACGATATCTTTGTTTCTTTTGACTCATCACTATTTTAATAGGGATATTCCTACAGTTTTAGTACGTTAATGCGTTTTTTCTGGTAAAAAAGTTGCTGGCCTGAAACAGGCAATTTCACAGTTTGTCTTTTTGGAGAAAACAGTAGCTATGGAACGATCTCTAAGTGAGTTGTAAATATCTATGAATGGATATGGAAAGGTTGCCGTTGCCTGACTGCACTTTAATAGCGTGACCTGCAAGTAATTAGTTGCAAAGCTTTGGTGAAAGTGGTGTTTGATGCGTTCTCTGATTATAATGCCCATTTCGCTGTGGGCCTTACCATCTGGATGATCTGTGTGGAAGCTGTATTTGCTTGTGAGGTGCGTCTCTCCCTGCAGCGTAATGTCGATTTGATTTTTATTCAGGATCTGTGTTATTTTAAGTTTGTGCCGTGAAATGCCATTGGCGTTATTCGTCGATTATTTATTAGTTATTTGGATTGCTGAGCTACAAGCAACTATATCACCGTGTTCTGGTTTTGAAAAAATTTTTCCATGGTCGTTTTCATCAAGGACATTAATTCTGTTATACTTTGTTCTATGGTAAAAATAGCTTCCATTTTGCTTTGTGGCTGTTCTGGGGCTTGCTGAATGTTTTCTAGACTAGACTGGAGGGGGGTTTCCATTCCAGTTCGATCGGTTCGGCGTTCAGCGGACCAAATGAGGATCTTGCGGCCTTGGTGAAAAATACGTCCGGCGTCGTTTGGAAGTTTGTGTACACGTTTCGTGTATTCTGATGTCACTTTGCTGTCACTCGTCGCATGCAACTCTTCAACTCCTTGTAGACCACGCAACCCCTGAAGTTTGGTGTATGGTTTCCTCCGCAGTTTGTGGAAGTCTTCACAAACTACACACACGGACCGAAGTGTGCAGTATGTCCTGGTGTATCCATACTCCTGGCAATTTGTGCATTGCACTGGCCGTTTCTTTTATGTGGTTCTTCCGCCGTAATTCCTTGGTTCAATAGGACTTGCATCTTATAAATGGGTTGAACTTAATTTTTCTTCAAGGCTCTGCTGTCTGGCTACAGCTAGACCTTGAAGAGTTTTTGTGGCTTTTTTGCAGAGGGTATTATATTGATCAGAAGTTTGCAAGGCAGTGAAGGAAGCAACTCCGACCCCATAAAGTACATATATTCTTGATCACCAGCCGCGTCGATCTAGCCATGTCCGTCTGTCCCTTGCTTTTTCTTTTTTTTTTTTAGTGATTTATTACTGTGTCGATATACACAGTGTAATATTGTTTACTATTACTGTAATGTAGTAACTTTTAGAATAGTGTAGGCATTGGCGAATAGCTGTGTAATATGCCAATTAGCATGTCATAATTATTAGAAAAACTGTATACATAAAATGGTTGATTTGTTTTAATAATACTATTGCTGATTCAGGTGAGATAATCGAAACAATGCAAAATCTAATTTTTTTATTGATTCCTGAGTTGATTTTTTAATTTGTTCTAGTGCCTTTTGGGTATAAAAATTTTGGTTCTTTTCTGAATTTAAAGTTATTAATTTGTATGTTTTATCAAAAAGGGTAACTGTGCTATTTTTGTAATTTATAATTGATTGTGCATTTTTCAATAATTTTCTGCCAATTAGTATATTATAATTATTAGAAAAGCTGTGTACATAAAATGGTTCATTTGTTTTAAAAATACTATTGCTGGCTAACATAATTAAGTTGTTCAATGTAATATTACCATTTGATGTCAAAACTTTACATTTAGTATTTTGAATAGGAAGACAAAATATAATTTTATTGATCATATTTATTGTGGAGCCTGTTTCTATAAAGCATTTTTTTTATTTATTTATTTATTGCATAACAAATATCTGTTAGCACAGCTATACTTAAATTCTAAACAATAAGGCTTAAAACTATAAAATTAACAAAATTACAGTTCGGACGACTCAAGAAACATGTAAATCTTATTTGTAATGACTTCGATTGACTCGTTAGAAATTATATGGTTCACAGCATTGAAATTTTACATAAAACATTAAATGGGTCGTGCTGTGCATAATTAGATTTACATATAGGCAAACGTAAAGGACGGAAAGAACGAGTAAATCTTGAAGGACAGCAATATCAACATTGTTTAACAAAATTGCGAGTCGATAAGACCAAGAAGGAGCTTGTGGACGAAGATCGCTCCACTGCAAACTCGGCGATGATGTAGGGACGGAAGGTCGATTAATTTAAGCCTATGCCGGTAACTCGGTAAGAATCTTTCAGAATCCCAGTTTAAATTTCGAAGGGCAAAGATAAGAAATTGTTTCTGAACAGATTCAATAAGATCTTGCTGTTCCTTATACTGCGGGCTCCACACACAGAAACAAAACTCTAAGATTGGACGGACTAAGGATACATAGAGAGTCTTTGTAGTATAAGGGTCATTAAATTCTTTGGACCATCGCTTGATAAATGCTAAGACACCTTTAGCTTTATTTACCATGGCAGTAATGTGGCTCTTAAAACTTAATTTGTGATCGAAAAGAACTCCTCGGTCATTCGATGATTCTATCCGATCAAGTGAATGATTCCCAAGGTGTAGGAGACAAGATGAGGAGAATAGCGATAAAAGGTCATGAGCTTACATTTAGAGTAGTTAAGAAATAGAAGATTTATCGAACACCAACTGAGAAGAGAATTAAGGTCATGTTGAAGGTCAATATGTGAAACCTTTGTATGCTATTTCTATGTTGGTGTTGTCCGGGGCAATTAACCAAATATTTTCATTTGGCTCTGAGCTATTTTGATTTTTTTCATCATTATTTTGGATGGATTGTACCTGTTGTTGCCCCTCACTAATCAACCCATAGTATTGATTGTGGTCATAATACTGTTGTTCATAATAATAATGTTGAAATTCTTCGTATCGTGCGCGTCTTGAAATCTCAATTCGTCAATAGACATTTTGGTTTGGTCACTGTCCGATGTTCTTAGTCGATTGGTAACCGGGAAGTTATTTTTTTAGATGTGGACGGTTGTTGTAGTTGAGGGTATGTATTTCTTTTAAAATATGCTGTTTTAGGACATTAAATTTTATTGGAATGTTGTAGAAAAGAATTTTTGTGGGTAATTGGTTGTGTGTTCATGTACTGGTTGGGTCCAAAATGATATGGTACGTGCAACATAGTTTGGAATAAAATTATGTTGGAATGGTTGAGAATATTGTGGGTTACTTTGTCGATATTTTCTGGATTTTTATTCAATTATTAATTAAAATGTTCTTCATATATTGCCTCATTTTGTGCAATAGTAATTACCGATCTTAAGTCTGTAAAATTATGATGAACCAAAAAAGTGAATATTTGTATTGGTAATTTTTTGATCAGTTTTTTAATGGAACCTTTAATCGCCTGAACACACATAAGAAAATCTGCTTGATTACCTTCCAGATGCAATTTCAAAATCAGTAGTTGACGTCGTCTTTCCGCTTCTTCGCAGAATTCCCTCAGATTTAATTTGTAAGGTGTCTCCTTGAAGTTCTCCAGTAGTTTGTAGTTCGGTATTTTAGGTTTAAGTTCTGCAATTAGTCTCGATCTAAGGGTAGGCCAACCTTCGATGTTCGGAAGGCCCAATGATTGTGGTACACGTCCGTTCAAGTTTCTTTCGATGGCTCCAAATAGAATCCTTTGTTGTCGCACATCATTAGTTTGGTAGAGTGAAATTACATAGTCCACTCTGCTGATGAAGGTGTGGAGAGTTCCTGGATCACACTTAAATGGCATGATGTCTTTTAGCTGCCGACGAGCTTCAGCAAGGTTGTTGTTGCTGAGCGCCACGATTTGAGCTGCGGCGATAATTGGTTGTGCCATTGTTATTATAAAGTTGTAATTTTGTTGTTACAGTAAAAATAAATATTTTGTTCAGTCACCGACTACCTCTCATCGATTGCGGACGTCTGTTACATATCTCCCGGCAGTTATCTTCGATCTACGAACGTTTTTCTTCTTTTCCTTTCTTATCTCTTACGCTTACGCAAAGCCTACAAACGCAAAAAAAAACAACCTTGTAACCATGGCCCCCGGGCCTCCCAGCTTAGGGGACAACCGCTTTGCCTCCTTAAGCGATAGCCCAAAACTAAGAAAAAAGACCTTACCAAAAGTTTCCAGAGGAATTCCCTGAATTACCTGAAACAGTGCAAAAACCCTAAATTTATAATCATCACTGCCAAAACTCAGAAAAAGCCATCTCAGACTTTTCCTGCTTCGCCGTTCATCGTGCACTCAATCTAATCAGCAAAGAAATCATCTCCATTTCCACCCTTCGGGACGGAAATCTCCTGATCTTAGTGAAAACTAAAGAAGTTGCCGAAAATTTCTAAAAATCGATCGTCTACACGGAATCTGTGAAGTGGAAGTCAAGTACCATGAGGCACTTAACTTCGTAAAGGGAACCATCTATGCTCCTTACTTAATCAACATTCCAGAAGCAGAAATAAAGAAGGAACTAAGATCCCAGAATGTCTACGACATATTAAAATTCTCCGGACAACCGACGGGGTCTCTGCCACTGGCGTGATCTTGGTAACCTTCGACTTATACACCCTTCCAAGCAAACTGGACATCTGTTGGCACACCGTCAATGTCAGAGAATACATACCCAACCCAATGAGATGCAAAATTGCCAAAAATTGGACACACGGCCAAACACTGCAAGAACACCGCAATTTGCGGGACCTGCAATCTCCTCCTCACGCTCCAGAAACATGCACACGTATAGAATGTGCAAACTGCGCTGATAAGCATCCCGCCTCTTCACCCGTCTGCCCAACATACCAACAACAAAAGAACTGCTCCGGATCAAAACTACAAAGAAATGCAGCATGCGCGAAGCCAAAATTATCCACAAGCAACAACAACATCAATTCTTATCGACAAACAGATCTACGTCCACTTTCGCGACCGTCGTCGCTCCAAAACATCCATCGACAACACAAACAACAACACCAGAAAATCATCAAAACAAGCGAACCATCATCAACAAACAGCCACAGCCGCTCCGTCTTCCTCTCCCTCTCCTTTTCCCTCTCGCTCTCCCGCTCCCTCTCCCCTTCCACTCCCCGCCACCCTGATGCCCAACCTCCTCCATCATCATCCTATAATTCAAACCCTACCGCAAAGTATCGACACAATGAATTGATAAAAGAACTTGAGCCCTCTGTAGAGAAGCACGAGATCTCCTAACTCCTACCGATTTGTCACCAGATTCAAATAGTCCAGAACCACAATCTAAGAACCCACCAAGCGACTCAGATTCATCTATGGTTTTGATGAATAGCAGATAACTCTTTTCAAATCCCTCCAAATATAAGCCGTTAAACATCCCATATATCCACCCAGAATGTCACTAAAAATAATTTAATGGAATATAAATGGTTTATTTAACAATTATAACGAACTTTCCCTTATGATAAACGACCTCTCACCTGATGTTTTATGCTTGCAAGAAACCCACTTGCCCCACAACTTCCAAAACTTCTTCTGTCCAAAAGCCTATACAGGCTATTTTACAATTTCCCTATAACACAACCAACAAGCAAGGTGTTGGGGTGCTCGTTAAGCGACACATCCCTCATACCCATAAAGAAATAAATTCGACAGTCCTCTGCAGTGCCCTTCAACTCCAACTTGATAGGCCAATTACCATTATAAATATCTACATACCCCCGTCTCAAGCATTCACCAGCAGTGATTAACTAAACATCAAGAATCAATTCCCTGGCGCCCTCTTAATGTTAGGGGACTTTAATGCATGGAGCCCCTATGGGGATCGCCAGTACCAAACAACCGTGGAAAAATCTTAGAGCGAGCCATAGCTGATTCCAACTTGATCACCCTGAACGACGGCACAGCAACCCACCTATCCACCCACAACACATTTACACACGTAGATGTTTCGCTGATTTCGCCACAAATTGCCCACATAGCCGACTGGTCTATTTCGAAAACTCCACACGGGAGCGATCATTTCCCAATTCATATTAAGTTGGCTCTAAGTCTAAACCCTGACAATACTCCTCCTCCCCAAAATATTAAACCGACCTTGCCGACTGGGATTGTTTCCGGAGGAATGTTCAAACTTTTCCGGAAAATCGAAAGCATATAGCATCAACCACCAAGTTGCCCAAATCACCAAATGCATTCGAGCCGCAGCTAATAGCAGTATCCCACAAACTAAAAGGATCAGACATAAAGCCAAAGTTCCCTGGTGGAACAACAGGCTCCAGGAACTCAGGGACGAAAAGCAAGCTCTTTTTCATACATTTAAGTCAGACATGACCACAACAAACTTGTTAATCTACAAAAATGTAACTCCCGGTTCAAAAAGCCGTCCTGACAGCAAAACGATCTTGTATAGAAAAATTCACGTCCCAAATCTCGCCCCTGTCCACCTGCAAAAGGTATGGTCCGACATTAAGCGCATAGCCGGCGTACCTCCCACAAATATAAAATACTTAAAACTGAAAGTGGTATCGTCACCTGTGAAAGGAAAATAGCTGAGGAATTTGGGCTTACTTGGGCAAACTACTCTGCAGATCGAAACTTCTCCCAACAGTATGTTCTGCTCAAACAAACATACGAAAACGGCACCTACCAACCCAACTCGCTATCTCAATCAGCAAGGCAATTAGAACTAAACTTCACTCACTTGGAATTGCAAATCGCAATTCAAACTGCGAAAGAAAAGTGTCCCGGTCTAGACAAAATATCCTACCCGATGCTTAAAAACACTCCCTGAACTGAACGATAAAATCTTGCGGTTGTTTAACTCAATGCTCCAAAACGGATACTATCCACACAGCTGGAAATCAGCCATAGTAATCCCCATCCCAAAGCCAAACAAATCAAACTACGAAACAAAAGTTTCCGCCCAATCTCACATCTATCTTGCCTAGGGAAAACAGTCGAGAAAATGATCGCACGCAGACTTATGTGGTTTATTACCCAAAAATCGAATCTCGCACAACCAGGTTGCATTTAAAAAGTCATAGTACAATGGATGCTCTTTGAGATTTTCACTTCGCGTCCAAAGCCATTTCTACAAAAATCACGTATCCATTTTGGCTACGGATTTTGAAAAGGCTTTCGATCGCGTAGGGTTACATTCAGTGCTACGTCAACTTGAACTCTGGGGCGTTGGTCCAAAGCTTTATAGCCTTATAAAAGCCTTTATGACCAACAGAACTTTCAGGGTCCGAGTAAACAACTCCATGTCTAACCTTCAAAAACTTCACAATGGCATTCCTCAGGGCTCTCCTTTATCGGTGATACTTTTCATGACTGCATTTGAGCAAATTAACTCATTATTTACTAGACACAAAGATATTTCTATCTCACTGTACGCTGACGACGCATTTATTTTACTAAATCAAAAGATCTTAACTCCGTCAAAAATACGTTTTCTGAAGTTTTGGAAGAGCTGGAGCAATGGGGCGCGTCATCTGGGGCACCCTCTCTATCGAAAAATGTCAGATCTTACATATATGTCGCAAACACAACTGTAGTTTTCCCGAAATTGTATTTAAAAATAAAACGATCACACAAACAGACAATCTAAAAATATTAGGAATTACCTTCGACTCGAGGCTTACATTTAAAGAGCACTGCTTAAAATTAAGAAAACAGTTGGAATCTCGCCTAAATATAATTAAATTTCTAAGTTCTAAATATTCACATGTTCATATTAATACCCTAGTCAATATTACCAGGGCATTAATGCTTTCCAAAATAGATTACGGTCTCCCAATTTTCGGCTGCGCAGCCGCTCAAATCAGGAAAATACAACCACCGTACCATGGAGCAGCACGCAGATCAATCTACGCCTTTCCTACTTCTCCGATCAGGTCGTACTGGCGGAATCCGGACTGCCCAGTATTTCCGACAGAATTAAAGAAGCAACAATGGAACTTATTCCAAAGCTATATACGACACCAAACCGCTTACTGGCAACCGACTTCTCGACCACTTTTAAAGAAAAACGGAAATATAAATGCTACTCTACTCTCCGGATATGCGCAGACTTCAGCAAAAAATTGACCTACCTCAACCAAAACTAGCCAAACTGTTCGACCCATCACCAATCTGGGCTCGAAATCAACCAAATATAAATACCAATTTAAGAATCTTGGCAAAATAGCACACCCAGCTCAACGCATCGGACCCGATTCCTAAGCTAAAAGGAACTTCTCGGAAATAAGCAATGGCTCTATACTGACGGATCCAAACCCTAAACTCAACAACATTCGCCGTCGTCGAGTCCGAAAACTCCATCATTGCGGGAGGGCACTCCCCTGTACAATTCCATATTCGTTGCAGAAGCCACGGCTATATTACAAGCCTGCCGGTTCGCTATCAAGAACCAGGGCAGCTTCGTAATCTGCACTGACAGTTTGTCATCACTCTTGGCTATCAATAATCCAGAGCACTCCGATCCTACTATAAGTGAGATACAAAGGATATCAAAACGTAATTCTGGAAAAATAACGTTGTTTTGGGTCACCAGTCATCAAGGCATAAAGGGGAACGAGGATGCTGATAAAGCAGCACACGACATGGGTCTCTCCCCAACTTTCCTATTCACCCCAATTAACGCAAAGGATATATACAACCTAATAA
This sequence comes from Drosophila triauraria, assembly GCA_014170255.2. Lineage (NCBI taxonomy): Eukaryota > Metazoa > Arthropoda > Insecta > Diptera > Drosophilidae > Drosophila > Drosophila triauraria. The sequence continues at coordinate 34,227,368 of CM024333.1, forward strand.
ACCGACACATCCAACTCAATAAGATCGCGGAATGGAATACATTTATCCATAGATACTCAACAATAAACCCACTAGCCACAAAGATCCTCTTTCCGCCATCAATTGGTAGAAACCCTGCAGCACCTTCGTCCGGCTGCGTATAGGCCACACTCAACTTACACATGAGCACCTACTAAAGGCACCATCAACCCAATCTGCAGGTCCTGCGCAGGGCGTCTAACCACCGACCACCTATTAGATAATTGCACTGGACTTTCCAGTATCAGAGCCCACTTATTTGGGTCTCACCCACCGTCACACACCTTTGACTGCCCATCTGCACAAAATATACTGAAAATGTACGAGTTCATTAAGAAATCCAAGCTCCCCATGTAGCGTGTAACGACTGGGAGAAGTGTTTTGAATCCGGTGGAATCTGTAGTTGCGGGTGCTTGCTATAGGATCCGGCTCTCGCTCGTCGGCTTTGGGGGTGGTGGTCTTGCTTGTACAGATCCGAACACTAACTACACCTTATTATTGCTAAGACTAGAATTGAGCAAGCTAGCGACAAGAGAGAATACGATAAACGGAACCGGAAGAGAGAATAGACAAATTCAGGAAGGAAAGGATGGTATAGACATGATTGAGAGAAAGTCAGAGAAAGCGAAGCCACTGTTGTTGTTGTGTTCGCATTTTGCCCGCCCAACCTATGATCACCTTCCTGGTAGAGATAAGCTCCGGTGACCCCTTCAATACCCTACGATTGGCAGAGTTCAGAAAGTTATGGTTTTATTTTTTACCATGATTTAATTTGAGATTTCTTAATAATAATTATAATTAAGAGATGTAGACATTAAGATAATATAAAGACGAATGCAGGTTTATGTAATAAGGTAAAGTAAGGTACATGACAAGGTAAGTTATAGTAAGTATAATCATATAATTAAATATAGAATTTTAAAACTTGTATATTTTCAGTTAAATTCAGAATTTTCAATTTCAGTAGAAGTTTCTTTTAGCTTCAATATGTTTCAAAGTTGTTAAATAATTGATAAAGTTTACGTAAATGTTTAAAGAAATGTGTAAGTTTAAAATCAAAACAATTAATTAAAGTTTGCATTCAAGATTTTTCAGATTAGGTTTAGCGAGAGAATTCGAGAGGCCTTGCTTTGAGTTCGATAAGAATGGCGAATAAATTCACTCACTGCAGTAACTCCAACGATGAAGATCGATCTCCAAATAGGGTTTGCTGTAAATAAACTTAGCGGCTTCTGCCGAGGGGAAAACAATATTTGCATTCGTGACTCTTTGACTCAAAAAGGATTAAAATTTTAAAATTTTAAATTTTTCTAATAGCAATGATGTTAAACTTAAATATTAAAACTATAGATTAATACTAATTTACATGGCCTTAAGGCTCGGTATAACTTCAGTACATTCATTATTTAATCTTTCCTATTTCGTTTCAATACGGATTCGGTTGTGTAGGTTAACTTTAGTTAAACATCATTAAAGCTTAAACGGAGACGAATTAAGGTAGAGAAGAGGCGAAGGGTTTGCAAAATTGGCTTGATCGGGTATAACCAAAATACAGGGTATTTAAAAAGCTGGGTTATGTTCGATTCGGCACGCGGAGAACTAAGTCCCTATTTATTAATTTTCTTCTTACGCGTGCTTTTACAAATGCTGGCCCAAATTTAGCGTTGTATCCGGTTTGAAAGCAACTTTGCTTAAAATTCCGTCGAAATACTTCCTGCCCTACAGCAAAAGAAACTTTTCTAGATCGCAAGTTGTAACGCTTCTCGTTCGAATCGTGAGCTTTCTGCATTTGCTTAGTCGCTTCTTCTCGAATAATCTCGAACGAATCCTGCCGGTTATACATCAAGGAGCGATCATCTAGCATATTTAACTTCCTTGACAAGGAGTATGTTGAACCGGACGTTACCATATGTTGACCAAAAGCCATATAATAAGGAGTGGTTCCTATACTCGAATGGATCGAGGACCTTAAGGCACAACATATTTTATTCAGGTACTCATCCCAGTCCTTTGATCTGGACGAAGATAAGCCCTTATGCCTGAGATGACAGAGCGGTTCACGCGCTCGGAAGCGTTGGCTTGGGGCGAATGGACAGCTGTTAGTGTGCGATATTTCGTACTGCCGCATTAGCTTTTGAAATGCTTCGGAACGAAATTGAGAACCGTTGTCTGAGACGACTGTTTCCGGTACTCCAAAAGTCATAAACAGCTCTCCTTCTAGATACTTGATAACGACACTAGCATTTATCTTCTTGACCGGTTTTAAAAATACGAATTTAGAAAAGTGATCAAGAACGATGAATATTCCGATATTACCACTTCTTGAACGTGGGTATGGTCCAAGAAAGTCGATGAAAATACGTTTGAAAAGTCGAACCGTTTCTGGTACTTTTCCTAGAGGTGGCCTGAGAACACGGTTCGGCGATTTCGTAGCCTTGCAAGTCTCACACGCATTGACGTATGCTTTTACATCCGGTACGAGTCGAGGCCAAAATAATATCTCCTTACTCGCTCGATAGTCTTATGTATTCCTCCGTGGGAAGCTAAGGGACTATTGTGCGCTTGAAAAGAACTTTAGGAACAAATTCTGCGGGTATCCACAATTTCCATGCATATTCGTCATGCTTCTGCTCTCCAGTTAAATGTTCTGCTTTCCTGTAAACATATCCACCTTCCGTTTTAAGATCAGGAAAGTTATCTTTATTCGCCTTAACCTTTGCTACTAGATCCCTATATTCAGGAGATTTGAATTCCTCTGATCCTAGATCAACAAGCAAACCTTCTTGCAGATCTATAGCTGCTACTTCGTCTTCATGGACACGCGATAAAGAATCTGGAACAACATTCAGAGTACCTTTACGATGTTCAATCTTGAAACGATATCTTTGCAGCGCTAACGCCCATCGAGCTAATCGCGAGCTAAGATCGTGATTTGACATAAGCCATTTCAGCGAAGCGTGATCAGTTATAATGGTGAACTCGTGACCTTCCACGTAGGCTCTAAAATTTCTCAAAGCTACAATAGCAGCCAAACATTCCTGCTCGGTCACAGTATAATTGCGCTGAGCTCGATTCAATTTCTTTGAAATAAACGCAATCGGACGCTCGTCCCTTTCTCGGATACTTGCACTAGCACAGCACCAACACCAGACTTGCTAGCATCGCAATGAATGGCGAATGGCTTAGAAAAGTCCGGGCTACATAATACCGGAGCTTTACTAAGACGACTCTTTAACATTTCAAATGCTTCTAGCGCTTCGGGTGTTAAAGAAAATCTTCGCTTTGTTGTCATAAGATCGGTTAACGGGGAAGCAAGAGTCGCGAAATTCGGAACAAATTTACGGTACCAACCACATAAACCCATAAAGCTTCTCAAGCCTCGAAGTGTTTTTGGCACCGGAAACTCGGTAATTGCTTTCACCTTTTCAGGGTCTGTTCGTATCCCGCCATCACCTATGATATGGCCAAGATAGCGAACCCGTCGCATGCAGAAATGACTTTTGCCAATATTGATTGTCAATCCTGCACGCTTGATGTGAACGGCTATCTCCTGAGAACATCAAGGTGAGTCTCGAAGTTAGACGAAACTACTAAGAGATCGTCAAGGTAGACGAATACTTCGTTTCGAAGATGTGCGGGGACTACTTTGTCCATTAAGCGAGACATGGTACTGGTGGCATTACACAGTCCAAAAGGCATCACCTTAAATTGGTAAAGAGGACGACCAGGGACTGTGAAGGCAGTCTTATCTCGGGATTGTTCTTCTAGTGGCACTTGCCAATAAGCATCTTTCAAGTCGAGGCTTGAAATATACTCAGCCTTAGGTAATCGACTGAGGATTCCGCTAATTTGGGGAAGTATAAGGATACGCGTCCTTCTCAGTGAAACTATTTACCTTTCGGCAATCTAAACAAATTCTCACTTTGCCCGGTTTCGTTACCATGACAATAGGAGAAGACCACGCGCTTTCTGATTCCTCAATCACACCTAGTCTCAACATTCTGTCGATTTCTTCGTACATACTCTTCTCCACAGCTGGCGAAACTGGAAATTGCCGCTGTTTGACTGGTTTTGCGCTACCTACATCAATGGAATGGGTTATCAAGCTGGTCTTACCAAGTCCTTCCTGTGTAAACGAAGGAAAACAATTGATAACATTTGCTAATTTAGCTTTCTTTTCCTCAGATAGGTCGTGTTGATCAACCTCGACATTACTGTTATTAACATAATTCGATTCTAATTCCGATATGCACAAATTCTTGGGAAGAAGATCGTACAGTCTCCAAAAGTCTATACCCAAGTAAAGATCTTGTTTTAGAGAAGGCACAATATAGATAAGTAAAGATTTTCTAACATCACCGTATTCTACGTCAACTTTCATTTTGCCTACTATGCGTTGTGGACTTCCATCTGCCGTGGTAGCACTAACGTTCAACGATTTGTAAACATAAGCCTTTGACATGATTTCTTTGGCTAATTCTTCACCAAAACAACTTATTGAAGCACCAGAATCGAGTAAACCGTAAACAGTACGATCTAATAATCGTATTGGCAAGAACGGACGAGGATATCGAGTACCAGTAGGAATCGAACAAATGTATTTCAATCCACGTCTGCAGTTTCTAACACTCTGCCAAAATAATCTGATTCTCCTTGAGCTTCGAGATATTGGTTTCCGAATTGGTGGTTCAGGACAAAAGATAGGAATAGGAATATCTGGTAAATTTTTAATTTTACAATGCAGTAAACTAACATCACTATTTAGAACGTCAGGGGTTATTGTTGGTGGTGCTTCTGAATATGCATCCACACTTAATCGGTCATCGTTGACTGGTTTCGAGCGGCATTCGAAATCTTCGGTTTGTATGGCGACTTCGAAATGCCGAAGTGTAAGTTTTTTGCACACTTAGAACAATTTGGCTTATAAGTGTTAGCTGCTCCGCACCCGTAGCAAAATACGCGTTTCTCTGCTAAGCAATCTTGGTATCGGTGACCGTCTTTACGGCAATTCCAAAAGACCAAGGAAAATGCGTCAACTTCTAACTCGCTTTCGGATTCGGAACCGATTCGCGGACTATCTTCTTGGATCAACTCCGAGACTTCTCTTCGGAAAGGAGTGGCTCTAGAGTAACCGTGGGAGTGCTTGACATCGTCAAGAAAAGCTTCACGTCGACGACAGATTTCTCTCAACTCGGGAACTGTTCCAATATCTGCATTTAAAATTTCATGCCTTATTTCAGGTCTTAAATTATTCTTCAGAACACGAGCTAGTTTTCGTGTGGACCATGGTGTCTCTAGCTTTTGCTTCCTATTTCGTATCAACTCTTCAATGTCAACATCATCTCTTCTTTGACGAAATTGTAAGCGGAAAGCTGAACATAATCTATCCCAACGAACTTCAGATACTGATTTGTGGTAACGCCAATAAAACTCGTTGGCTTTACCTTCGAAGAGAACGCTAACGTGTTTGCAGAGCACCGAGAAGTTTCCTTCTAAGGTTTGGTGCGTAAGCGCATCTACTCGGTAGATAAAGTTATCTATCGTTACACCTGATCCGGAATATTTAATTTTCCATCCGTTTAAGATATGAACGACCTTGTCGGGTCTATTTATGAGATCAGACGAGGAACTTCTATGTGAAATGGGGGAGCCAGTGTTAGGCATAGCCATGTTTGTGTTTGGTATTTGTTCTCCCCTTTGTTACGTCGGTGGTATCGTTGTGCCTCAGTCCTTAGGGGACATAGGGCTGAGGGAGTGGCCGCCCGGATAGCAGACACGATTTGTGCAGCTGAGCTCGCCGGATTTGGGGTGGGTTCTTTGGACGCCACTCGCCTCTCCAAACGTAATCAGAATAATTATTTACGTGCCTGAAAATAAAAGAAAGATGTGTTCGTCAGTCTGTCGTTCTGTCTTCACCGCCCGCAAGCTCCATGTCAGCTTGATCATATCTGATCGGCAGTGCTTCAGCCAATTCCCTCCCCTTCACGACTTCGCGTGCCAATGGATCATCGCTGGCTGCGCTATATGATCCCCTGTAGTGTATATTCGTCAGTCAAAAGTTACGTCATTTTTCTTGACCCATTTTTCTCATTCGTACCAATGCCCCCTTTTATATGGTTTCTACCAAGACATATTTAGTATTCTGTGAACATTATAAATTTATTGAAAAGGTTTAATATTCTAATATAGGTCATTGATATTGAGAAAAGATAAATTGAATTAAATCTAATTATAAATGGAGTGGCATTAGTTGACCATACTAAAAAAAAGAAAGGTAATTATATAAAGACAAATTGAATCTTAAATATGAAATTATATAAGTATATAATGCAAAACTATGGTGAGTAATTAAACTTGACTATTTCAAAGGAAAGAGAGTTGATTTAAATTAACATTATAGGGAATGTATTCGAATAACCGTAAAGAAAATGTATGTATTAAATTTTACTTAAACAGACAAGTGTTATCGAATGTTTCTCCTAGTGGAGTATTTGCGGCACATAAATATATATCAAACAAAAGTGGGAATATTATGTCCCGTAACGCTTACCCTCTTTATAAGTCCAACGACGAGAGATCTCCCGGTCGAATCTTGGGCTGCAGAATTAGAGTCATATTATGTTATATTTATGTGCACTTCAAAAAATTAAAAATAAAAGAAAAAAATATATGAAAAAACAACTTAGGTAGACAAAATTGAAGTAAAAGAAAAATATAAAAAGAATTAAACTGGGAGAGCTGCGTCACTGCCGGGGTTGCGACTGTGATGTCGTCTTCGCGTTGATTCTCTTTGATGGGTACAGGGATGGGGACACGTTTGCATGTGCATTAAATGTATTTATATTGCTGCTGTTTGTAGGGAGTCAATATGTATTGCTCCAACTGGGTTTGGTTCTTCACGAAAACTATTGTGGTTTTGATTTAATGCATTTTATTCAGTTTTGTATCTTGTTGTTAGATTGGCTGCTGTTGAGTTTTGGACATTTTTTGTTTAACAGTTTTGTTCTTATTTGTTAGAAATGTATAAAAAATTATTGCTGCAGCTGATTGTTTATTGTTGTTAGCTGTTGAACACGCGGCTCGGCTTTAGTTTTGGCCACTGGACAAGGTATTGGCCATCGTCACCACTTTCTCCAACTCGTGTTGGCGGTCCCTGTTTCCCTGGACCATCTTCCTGTAGGCACTCAGTCCCTTGAGGATCAGGGCGACGAGGAGAATGGCAGTGTTGATCTGCAGTATGCGGTACACCTTATCGATGTCTTCTTTGTGGTCCACTACTTCAATCGAGTTGATTACGTTGGCCGGGGAATCGGAAATCTTCAGCGGTAGATCCCATGGTTGTTCCCGTTTAGTTATTGCGATTTAGGTTAGTTTTAGCTCTTTGTCTTCCGAAATTAAAAAATGTGCGTCCAATTACTTTGGATTAACCGATACAATTTTAAGGTTGCGGTGGTCGATATTAGAAATCTGCCGATGGCTTCCAAGTTTTGGTTTCTTCTTCCTCGGTACCAATCGGCCAGGGTCTTTTATACCCAAGGGTGTTCCAGATTCCTACTATTCCACCTGAATGTACCACTTATGTGTTCCCGGTTAAGTACAATTCCCCTTTATTGCACCCGAAAAATGAATGTGTTCCCGGTTATGTGCAGTTCCCCTTCCTTTGTACCCCAAAAAAAAAAGTGTTCTTGTCCGAGTATTTTCCCACCTTTGAATGGTGGCCGGCTCACCAACTCACCGGTGCTGGGTTACCGTGGGACCGCAGTCTGAATTGGTGTGCTTATGTATATCAATATCAACCATGTACTAGCGTAACTTTGCCAACGCTGCTGTTCTAAGACCATGGGATTGCAGTACTTTCGTGAGAACCGTGAGGTCGCCATTTTCGCTTTTGGGCCGTGCATTTGTAGCACCTGGCGTGTTATTTCTATCCCCTTATTCTCTTCCACGTACCTGTTGTCCCTGTCAGCAGAACCGACGTACGTAACAAGCTCGGGTTCGTCGATGCTAGACAGCATGGAATGATCCCGTGAAGAAATTCACACTGGCGGTTATGCCTTTTTCCTTTTTTTTTTGTCCAACGTGGGCTTCGACCCATCCCTGAGGTTGAGAGTCTCCTGCTCTATCGACTGAGCTAGCCGGGCTGAACTGTACTTTTGAATCATAAACAACACAACAAAAAAAATATGTATATAAAAATATCCGATTCCTCTCATACTGGGGATCGTCAAACGGACCGACTACAAAAGATCTTGCTGAAAAGAATTAGCTGAAAATAAAAAGAAATTTTTCCCTTCCTTCCCCTTTTCTTTTTACAATTAACAAATTTTGTTTATTTCTTATTTTTTGATACAGAGTAAAAGAAAAAAATTGCCGCTAGCATCTATTCCGAGCCTCTCCTGGGGCGTACCTCCTCCTCCTCGTCGTCAGAGGGCTCTTCATGGGAGGTACCATTGTCCTTTCCAGAAAAACGCTCCCGGGACTCGGTAACCCGGGGGTAGGCTTGCCCGCCTCTCCAACCGCCGGTCCTCGAACTCCTCCTCGTAGAGGATCCTTTCACTTCCTTGTCCACCGCAGTGATAGCCTGGTACTGCAGCGATCGTGGCGCTGGGACTGTGGGCACGTCATGCCACCAGTCCCATTCCGCTGGGACGATCGCTCGCCCTCCTCCCATACTGCCGCCGCAAATGTCGGCCAGTATTCTCCGAGCAGCCGCTCGTACTCCGCGTGTAGGACTCGATTCATATGTAGATCCATCTTGTTTGATTTCTGGATTCAGAGTGAATGCTGGAAACTTGGCTTCGCTCCCCGAAACCGAGAATTCTGAGTTCTCTCTCATGCTGCAAAATATCTTTTGCATGGTAGATCCCAACGCTCTTCCGGCTCCGTTTCCCAGCTCATACATAGCGTTGCCTTTTTTTTGCAATACAACACATCGAATTCGGTTGGGCCCTAACTTTGCGTTATACCCTTCGGATCGACTGCTTTGTTTGTAGTTTTTCGGTATACCACCTGACCTACAGCAAATTCGACCATCCTACTTCGAGTGTTATATGTTTTGGCCGCCTTTTCGTGAGCCTGAGCTAATCCTTGTTTCACCTTTTCACGAATGAGTTCCATTTTGTCTGATAGCAAAACATTATACTCCTCTGTCCCTAAGTCTCCGAGAAGCCTGCGCACCGGATACGCACTAGCATGGGTAACCATGCGGGTTCCAAACATAGCGTAATATGGTTCTAACCCCAGCGCTTCATGATGCCCACTCCTTAGTGCACACGCTATTCGGCTTAGTTGAGTGTCCCAATTTCGCTGGTCCTCATCAACAGCTGACCTCAGCATTTGCAAGACCGATCGGTTTACACGTTCAGCTGCATTGGACTGAGGCGAGTAAAATGCAGTTCTCACCGCTTGGATACCATACCGGGAGAGGAATTCGGCGAATATATGCGCTATGAATTGTTTCCCGTTGTCTGAGTGTATATACCAGGTACCCCAAACTGATGAAAATATGTCTTTCAAGAAAGTCGATCACCTCCGTGGCGGTAGCCTTTCGCATGGGCTGCAGCCAGACGAACTTTGTAAAATGGTCTATACACACAAAGATTACCGTATTACCGGCCCTTGTCCTGGGATAGGGCCCCATAAAATCGATAAACAGTCTTTGTAGTGGAAATTCCGAAATACGTTGTTGTCCCATAGGTGGTCTGTTGGTCTGATTTGAAGTTTTGCTGATTTTGCAGATTTCACAATTTTTATCACTTGCTGAACGTTGGTTGTCATGGATGGCCAGTAATAAACTGACGCAGCCGCGCTAGTGTTTTGTGAAACCCGCCATGTCCAGCGGAAAGGGCATGATGTGATCTCCAAACTAAGTCTTCACGGAGTTCTGATGGAACCCAGAGTTTCCAAGCTCTGTCATTGCTGATCACATCATGTGTACCGGTACTCAAGCGTTTAAATACTACGCCCTCAGATATCTGAGTGTCTGATATTTTCCCGCATTTTGCTCAATCCGTTGTATTAATAACTTATACTCAGGAGACTGAAAAGCGGGTGACTTGAGGTCCAGTTGTAATTCCGAAGTATCAGCAGAAGTTGTTTTAATTTCGTCCATATGCACCCGTGAGAGCGCATCGCGTACTACATTTAAAGCCCCTTTCGATGTTCAATTGTAAAATCAAATGCCTGTAATTTAAGACTCATCTGGCTAGTCTCCCGGATAAATCCTTCTGACCCATGAGCCATTTTAAACTAGCGTGATCCGTAATTACTTTAAACGGCATTCCTTCTACGTAGGCCCGAAATTTGCTGATACTAATTATCGCGGCGTAACACTCCAATTCGGTGATACTGTAATTCCGCTGAGCTTTGTTTAACTTAGCGGATACATATGCGATTGGGTGCTCGCCGCCGTCATTGTCTGTTTGAAATAATACTCCCCACTCCCGTTGTAGAGGCGTCACATTGTATAGTGAATGGTTTCTTGAAATCTGGTGAGCAGCACGGGTGCTGACACCATATTCACTTTCAATGCCTCGAACGCTTGTATCCCCTCTTCACTTAGCTCAAATCTTTGAGTCTGTCCTTTTCAGGCACTGTAGAGGCGCCGCAATTTGTGCGTAATTTTGGATAAAGCGCCGATACCATCCAGTCATTCCCAAAAATCTTCGCAGTTGTTTGGCGGAGATAGGCTGTGGGAAATCCTGAATAGCTTTAATTTTGGACTGGTCAGTTTTATACACCCTCCTACGACATATCCCAAATACTTTGCTTGTTTATAGCAGAATTTACTTTTTCTACATTGATGGTTAGTTTGGCCCGTTTGAGACAATCACTGACCTGCCGCAACATCTCCAAGTGTTCTTCAAAAGTGGGAGAACACACCAACAAATCGTCCAAATATACAAATACATTTTCGCGTAGCTGGAATTATTTTGTCCATCAGTCGGCACATTCTCTGCAGTTACACAAAGCCAAAAAGGCATGACTGTAAATTGATATAAGGGCCTGCCGGGTACGGTAAATGCAGTTGTTTTCTACTTTTAACTTCTAATGGGATTTGCCAAAGGCATCTTTCAAGTCGATTGCTGAAATATAATATGTTTCTTGCAGTCGGCTCGCATAGTCCCCAATATGTGGCAAGGGAATGCATCTTTAATTGTCGAATTTACCTTGCGTGCATCTAAACAAAGGCGGTTCTTTGTGCCCTTCTGCACTAAGGTAACGGGGAACTCCAGCTACTATTACTTTCCTCAATCACTCCTAGTCCTATCATCCTATCTAATTCTGCATACACTAGTTGTTGTTTAGCTGGTGATATCGGATAGTGACGCTGTTTAATGGGTAAGTTTTCTTGCGTTACTTCGATGACATGTTCTTCTAAATCGGTTTTCCTAAGCCCATGTCTGTACAAGATGGAAAAGTATTAATTAGTTTTGTAACAAGCTATTTTGCTCAGCAGTTAGTTCATGCGGCATGTACGCTGTCTCGGGTCGGGTTACATCTTCTTCTTCCGATACTGCCCCTACTCCCAGCTCTGCGACCTGTGCTAAGCGGCGCCCTGGCAACGGCAACCGAAATTCATCCCAGAATTCAATTCCAAAATAAAACTGTTGCTGCAAGGCTGGCACTATTAAAATTCTAATTCTTTCGTTTCCTCCCATTCGACAGGCAAATGAATTGTGCCGGTAACTTGAGTTTTTCCTCCGTTTGCTGTTTGTACGTTTTGTTTCTTCAATGTGTGTACCCTATGCTGTCGCCCTTGCAGAAATACTTCCGCCCCTTTTCCAATGCAATTTGCACTGGCGCCCGTGTCCAGTAGTGCCACTATTTCTTCCCCGTCTACTATAGTCTTGGCGAATAGGCGATTGTCATTCTGAAGGCTTATTACTGCTGGTATAATTTTATCTTTGTTTTCTTAGCAACTTCTTTGCAGTGGAGTAAACATTGAAGTTTTTGTCTTTTCTGGTTTCTATAGTGTCTTTGCCATTAAACATTCGTTCGCGCGCTGCCTCGTATTCTTGTTTTCGCTGACAATAAGATTTGTCTGGCGAAATCTGTACTGGCCGCGCGTGGCTATGTCTGATTATGTTGGGGTATGACTGGTCTGAGCAGGCTTCCCCGACCCTCCTGTCAGACTCTGTGGTAAAAACGCTGACTCAGTTGAATGATATGAGTCGTTTCTGCCACAGAAGTTGCAGGTTGTCTCGTGAAAGCGGGCTTGGCATCTGGCCCCTCGGTTCCTCCTCGTTTTCGGAAAAGTCTGGTGGTTTGTTACAGGTGTAACAAAGATAAGTGTGGAACGGCGACGTACATTCTTTCCCGGGGTCGGCGTTCCTCCTACCTGGCAAAGTTTGCCCACCTGGTTTCCTGTCAAAATTGTTCCTCTCCATACGAGGCTCCCCCGCTGTCCTGGGGAGTACGGCTCTTGGAAGGCCTCAACTTGGTACTCAGCGGATTCTATATCACCCACTGGGTCTTCGATGATCTCGTTTACCTGCCTAGGTCGAGCCCGTTTCTCTCGGATCCACTTCTCGACGCGAATTCCCTCTTTCTTAAAAGCCGCCAAGGTGTTTATTGGCGAGGCAAGTAAGAAAGCCCCCATTTGTGTATTTAGATTTTCCTTCAGTATCCTGTAAGGTAGTGTCCTGGGCTGGGATATGTCTCAGTCTGGCCAGGGTTCGTTTACAGAAAATTTATAGATTTGGGACCGATTTGGGGTAGGACAGGATCAGAGAGAAAGTTGGCTGCCCTGATCCCAGCTTAGGTCGGTTGAGCGATCCTGGGCGGCTGCTAGTGGGCGTGGCTAACTTGGGTAAACCGCGGTTGTACACCTGGACTCCAGGGCCGGATTGGCTACGCACGGGGCCAAAGAAAATGCAAACAAGGGATAAACCACAGTTGTAAGCATGTACTGCGGGGCCGGATCAGGCTACGCGCGGGTGAAAACAAGAGAGCCCAGAGCAAACGCAAACAAGGGTTAAAACCGCAGTTGTAAGCAAGTACTACGGGGCCGGAACAGGCTACGCGCGGGAAACTAAGAGAAAGCCCAGAGCAAATGCGAACAAGGGTTAAAACCGCAGTTGTCAGCTTCACTACAGGGCCGGATCGGGCTACGCGCGGGGAAACTAAGAGAAATCCCAGAGCAAATGCAAACAAGGGTTAAGACCGCAGTTGTAAGCTTCACTACAGGGCCGGATCGGGCTACGCGCGGGAAACTAAGAAAGCCCAGAGCAAATGCAAACAAGGGTTAAGACCGCAGTTGTAAGCTTCACTACAGGGCCGGATCGGGCTACGCGCGGGAAACTAAGAGAAATCCCAGAGCAAGTGCGAACAAGGGTTAAAACCGCAGTTGTAAGCAAGTGCTACGGGGCCGGAACAGGCTACGCGGGGAAACTAAAAGAAAGCCCAGAGCAAATGCGAACAAGGGTTAAAACCACAGTTGTCAGCTTCACTACAGGGCCGGATCGGGCTACGCGCGGGTGAAAATGAGGCAGAGCCCAGAGCAATTGCAAACAAGGGTTAAACCACAGTTGAAGGCAAGTACTACCGGGCCGGAGCGGGCTACGCGCGGCTGTAAATAGTTCCCAGGGTAGAGACGAGATGAGAGTTTAGATTCTAGTACTTCAGTTTTATTTGGTCGGATGCTCTAGTGAACGTGGTTATTCCTACCTAACCGCACTCCCATACACTCTTCTACTCACTCCGTACAGAACAGTGGCGGCAGAGCGGGCTGGATATGGTTCTCGGCGTTCGCTGGGCACTTGGTGGGCTGTGGAGTCCGGCGGGCGTGGCTGGTTAAACTCGCGATGGGCGAGCACGTGGTGGGGCGTGGCACTTGGCGGTTGCGTGGACCCTGGCGTACGGCAACGAGGAACTCGGCGTCGGCGCGGAGTACTTTCGAGCGGGGTGATATGCGCAACTATGCACTGAGGTACCAGACGTGGGCGTGGAACTAAGCGGCGGCGTGGAGCACTGGCGAGCGATGGCGGCGACACGTGTTAAACTTGCGGACTTCCGCGAGACGCGCTCGTAACTCCTCTTTCTTGACTCCTCTTTCTGGATCCCGAAACTCGACTGACTTCGACTCCGGCGCTGTACCTTCGCTAAGCCGGCTCAGAACTCAAAGCTCCCCTTTAACTTCGCTTCGTCTGCATACTTGCTCTCCGGCTCGGTGCAGGTGGCCAATCCCGATCGCGGAAGGGTTTTGCGGCTCTCCCGCTCCCGCTCGTTCGGGTCGCCGTGCATGTACCGACGCCTGGGCATGGAGTCCGTGTGCCCGCCGCTCGGCTTTCCTCGTGGCCTCTTGTGCTCGCACCTGCAGCGATGCAGCCGATCGCCCTTTTTCTTTGGTTAGCGGTGCGAAAGCGACTCGCTGCGCAGCCTCCAAAGCTGTCTCCGTGGGTCGTGTGCTCGGCTTGTCACTATTCTCCTCTCTCCTCGTTGATCTTTGCTCCGCTCTGTCGCTGCCCTGCCCTGGCTACACTGAGAGAAACTTAAACTAAGAATATAATATATAAATTTGAAAATATGAATTGTGCGCTCGGAACGGAGCGTCACACCCCTTTACTTCGCCGGGCGTAAAGAGATGGTAACCTGCCCAGTGGTGTTGATGCGGATCTGATACTGCGCTCCATTTCCGATCTCCCGAAAGCGGATGTTTCGGTGTGAAGCACACCCAGCTCGGGCTTGCACCCGCTCCATGACATGTCGAGGTAGTTGGCGGTGGGGTGTGTTCACCCGCCAGGCTGGTGGTGCGGTAACCCAATCCGACTGGGCATCCGGATCTCGTTCGTCCGTGGGGTAAGGCGTGGGGCGTACCTTATGTTCCGGCCTTCGGCTTAGTGATATACGAGGGTCACGGGGTACCGTGGCGACGGGCGGTCTTGGTGAGCTGATCCCGGTTATAGGTAATCCCTCTGGGCGGCGGCTTTGGTTGTCTAACCGGCGTTGAGCCTGTGCTGACGTGCTTGGCCCATCTTCATCGACCTCCATACGGGAGTAACTGGCTTCGTCTGGTGGCACCGGGTTATATCGCACGAGGGTGGTGTCTCCGGCGGTGGGCATCGGGTTGGCAAGTGGGTCGTGCTCGGAATATGGCGGCGGTGGTGTTCCATCGGTGGGAATACCGGCGTCATCTACGTGGGTAATGTGGCATGGCACTCGGTGGAAGTACTCGCTTGATGAATGTCTCCTCCTGACCTCCGGTGAGGTGGGTCCGGCCCAGGCACCATATCGCGGCGGCGGAGGGTTCGCAGCCAACAAGCTGCCGGTTGGTACTCGGTCTTCCTCTTCGTCGCTGATCTCGATGACTTCGATGACGGTCGGCGGAGGACGGCTTGCCGCTAGGGTGTGCCGCTGAAGTCTGGCCTGTTCTGCGGTGCGCCTACGGGCGGTTGGTTGCGGCATGGTCGGTACTGGTTGATTCTCGGGCACTGTGCTCGCTGGACGGCTTGTGGCGAACCCCGCCAATTGGGCTGATCACTCGGATGCGAAGGTTCGGGAACCGGTCCGTGCGCCAGGGTACTTCCTCTTCGCGTGCGGTGCCGGGTCCACCGAGCGGGTGGGGCTGCTCCAGATGGCCGTCGAGGTATTCGAGAGTCCGCGGGCTCAGTTCTCCGCTGAGAGTAGGTGAGACCTGGCCGGGGCTCGTATTTGGATCGGAGAGTTTGTCTAGGGTCCATCCCCCTGGTCCGAGAGGCACCACGTCGAGTGCTTCCTCGAAGGTGGCGACGACTTCCGGCGGTAGCTCCAAGGTCCGCGATGGAGTCCGGGCTGACCGGGTTGACGGTTTCCTCCTCGGCGTGCTCCGCATTTCGACTCAAGCTGTGGAAAACGTATGATTAACTACCTGTGCTGCTGGTCCCTGGAGTGCGGTGTTACAATAAAATACTAGCGTTTGAACTTAAAGTTACTTAGATACCCCACCCAAAACCTGGATTTCAATGTCCTCCTCGGCGTCTTCGGGTTGCTATCGGCGTCATCGTCGTGGAAAACCTTGAGGTCCGTTAGGCCGGCTGTTCGTCGGCGTTTGGTCTTCGGGTCCTGTAGCCGGATAATATTCTGCGCCAAGAACTTCACGACCTTGAAAGGTCCGTCGTAGCGTGGCGCCAACTTGGCGGCAAAGCCTTCGGCAGCCTTAGAGAGGTGATGCTGCTTTAGTAGGACGAGATCTCCCAGTGCGGGTCTCCAGTCACGCCGGCGGAGATTATAGTGTTTGCTCTGGTTCTCACTCGCTTGCTGCATATTCTCCCGAGTGACCTTGAAGACCTCCCGCAAGTGGGCGGCCTTGTCTGTGGGCTTGGCCGGCTCTCGGCCCGTTTGCGGCGTGACCTCGTTGTAGAGCGCCCCGGGTAGTCGGGGTTCCCGTCCTTGGAGCAGGTATGCTGGGCTAAATCCCGTTGTGTCTGATGCGCTGGAATTTATGGCAAGGCTTATTTCCGGCAGAGCTTCATCCCACATCTTCTGGCTTCCTCGACGTATTGCGCAATCATGGTTTTACGGTGCGGTTGGCTCGTTCCAGGATTCTGCTGTGGTGAATACGGGGCGGTGTGCTGATCGTCATTCCGAGACGCCTCCCGAATTCCTTGAACCCTCGACTGGTGAACTGCGTTCCATTGTCGCAGACAAAGGTGGCTGGCACGCCGAATCGAGCCAGTATCCTTTCCCGGAATGATCTGATCAGGTGGGCTGTGGTAGCCTTGCGCAACGGCACTAACTCGACCCACTTGCTGAAGGCGTCGAAGAAGACTAAGAGCATTGAGTTCCCATGAGTGGAACGAGGTAAAGGCCCCACGAAATCGGCACATAACACCTCGAATGGTTCCGTGACGCTCCGCGAGTGCATCTGCCCAGGGGGTTTAAGTTGGCTCACCACAGTTGTCAGCTTCACTACAGGGCCGGATCGGGCTACGCGCGGGTGAAAATGAGGCAGAGCCCAGAGCAATTGCAAACAAGGGTTAAACCACAGTTGAAGGCAAGTACTACCGGGCCGGAGCGGGCTACGCGCGGCTGTAAATAGTTCCCAGGGTAGAGACGAGATGAGAGTTTAGATTCTAGTACTTCAGTTTTATTTGGTCGGATGCTCTAGTGAACGTGGTTATTCCTACCTAACCGCACTCCCATACACTCTTCTACTCACTCCGTACAGAACAGTGGCGGCAGAGCGGGCTGGATATGGTTCTCGGCGTTCGCTGGGCAACGGTGGGCTGTGGAGTCCGGCGGGCGTGGCTGGTTAAACTCGCGATGGGCGAGCACGTGGTGGGGCGTGGCACTTGGCGGTTGCGTGGACCCTGGCGTACGGCAACGAGGAACTCGGCGTCGGCGCGGAGTACTTTCGAGCGGGGTGATATGCGCAACTATGCACTGAGGTACCAGACGTGGGCGTGGAACTAAGCGGCGGCGTGGAGCACTGGCGAGCGATGGCGGCGACACGTGTTAAACTTGCGGACTTCCGCGAGACGCGCTCGTAACTCCTCTTTCTTGACTCCTCTTTCTGGATCCCGAAACTCGACTGACTTCGACTCCGGCGCTGTACCTTCGCTAAGCCGGCTCAGAACTCAAAGCTCCCTTTAACTTCGCTTCGTCTGCATACTTGCTCTCCGGCTCGGTGCAGGTGGCCAATCCCGATCGCGGAAGGGTTTTGCGGCTCTCCCGCTCCCGCTCGTTCGGGTCGCCGTGCATGTACCGACGCCTGGGCATGGGAGTCCGTGCCCGCCGCTCGGCTTTCCTCGTGGCCTCTTGTGCTCGCACCTGCAGCGATGCAGCCGATCGCCCTTTCTTGGTTAGCGGTGCGAAAGCTTGTTCTCGCTGCGCAGCCTCCAAAGCTGTCTCCGTGGGTCGTGTGCTCGGCTTGTCACTATTCTCCTCTCTCCTCGTTGATCTTTGCTCCGCTCTGTCGCTGCCCTGCCCTGGCTACACTGAGAGAAACTTAAACTAAGAATATAATATATAAATTTGAAAATATGAATTGTGCGCTCGGAACGGAGCGTCACACCCCTTTACTTCGCCGGGCGTAAAGAGATGGTAACCTGCCCAGTGGTGTTGATGCGGATCTGATACTGCGCTCCATTTCCGATCTCCCGAAAGCGGATGTTTCGGTGTGAAGCACACCCAGCTCGGGCTTGCACCCGCTCCATGACATGTCGAGGTAGTTGGCGGTGGGTGTGTTCACCCGCCAGGCTGGTGGTGCGGTAACCCAATCCGACTGGGCATCCGGATCTCGTTCGTCCGTGGGGTAAGGCGGGCGTACCTTATGTTCCGGCCTTCGGCTTAGTGATATACGAGGGTCACGGGGTACCGTGGCGACGGGCGGTCTTGGTGAGCTGATCCCGGTTATAGGTAATCCCTCTGGGCGGCGGCTTTGGTTGTCTAACCGGCGTTGAGCCTGTGCTGACGTGCTTGGCCCATCTTCATCGACCTCCATACGGGAGTAACTGGCTTCGTCTGGTGGCACCGGGTTATATCGCACGAGGGTGGTGTCTCCGGCGGTGGGCATCGGGTTGGCAAGTGGGTCGTGCTCGGAATATGGCGGCGGTGGTGTTCCATCGGTGGGAATACCGGCGTCATCTACGTGGGTAATGTGGCATGGCACTCCGGTGGAAGTACTCGCTTGATGAATGTCTCCTCCTGACCTCCGGTGAGGTGGGTCCGGCCCAGGCACCATATCGCGGCGGCGGAGGGTTCGCAGCCAACAAGCTGCCGGTTGGTACTCGGTCTTCCTCTTCGTCGCTGATCTCGATGACTTCGATGACGGTCGGCGGAGGACGGCTTGCCGCTAGGGTGTGCCGCTGAAGTCTGGCCTGTTCTGCGGTGCGCCTACGGGCGGTTGGTTGCGGCATGGTCGGTACTGGTTGATTCTCGGGCACTGTGCTCGCTGGACGGCTTGTGTGGCGAACCCCGCCAATTGGGCTGATCACTCGGATGCGAAGGTTCGGGAACCGGTCCGTGCGCCAGGGTACTTCCTCTTCGCGTGCGGTGCCGGGTCCACCGAGCGGGTGGGGCTGCTCCAGATGGCCGTCGAGGTATTCGAGAGTCCGCGGGCTCAGTTCTCCGCTGAGAGTAGGTGAGACCTGGCCGGGGCTCGTATTTGGATCGGAGAGTTTGTCTAGGGTCCATCCCCTGGTCCGAGAGGCACCACGTCGAGTGCTTCCTCGAAGGTGGCGACGACTTCCGGCGGTAGCTCCAAGGTCCGCGATGGAGTCCGGGCTGACCGGGTTGACGGTTTCTCCTCGGCGTGCTCCGCATTTCGACTCAAGCTGTGGAAAACGTATGATTAACTACCTGTGCTGCTGGTCCCTGGAGTGCGGTGTTACAATAAAATACTAGCGTTTGAACTTAAAGTTACTTAGATACCCCACCCAAAACCTGGATTTCAGTGTCCTCCTCGGCGTCTTCGGGGTTGCTATCGGCGTCATCGTCGTGGAAAACCTTGAGGTCCGTTAGGCCGGCTGTTCGTCGGCGTTTGGTCTTCGGGTCCTGTAGCCGGATAATATTCTGCGCCAAGAACTTCACGACCTTGAAAGGTCCGTCGTAGCGTGGCGCCAACTTGGCGGCAAAGCCTTCGGCAGCCTTAGAGAGGTGATGCTGCTTTAGTAGGACGAGATCTCCCAGTGCGGGTCTCCAGTCACGCCGGCGGAGATTATAGTGTTTGCTCTGGTTCTCACTCGCTTGCTGCATATTCTCCCGAGTGACCTTGAAGACCTCCCGCAAGTGGGCGGCCTTGTCTGTGGGCTTGGCCGGCTCTCGGCCCGTTTGCGGCGTGACCTCGTTGTAGAGCGCCCCGGGTAGTCGGGGTTCCCGTCCTTGGAGCAGGTATGCTGGGCTAAATCCCGTTGTGTCTGATGCGCTGGAATTTATGGCAAGGCTTATTTCCGGCAGAGCTTCATCCCACATCTTCTGGCTTCCCTCGACGTATTGCGCAATCATGGTTTTACGGTGCGGTTGGCTCGTTCCGTAGGATTCTGCTGTGGTGAATACGGGGCGGTGTGCTGGATCGTCATTCCGAGCCGCCTCCCGAATTCCTTGAACCTCGACTGGTGAACTGCGTTCCATTGTCGCAGACAAAGGTGGCTGGCACGCCGAATCGAGCCAGTATCCTTTCCCGGAATGATCTGATCAGGTGGGCTGTGGTAGCCTTGCGCAACGGCACTAACTCGACCCACTTGCTGAAGGCGTCGAAGAAGACTAAGAGCATTGAGTTCCCATGAGTGGAACGAGGTAAAGGCCCCACGAAATCGGCACATAACACCTCGAATGGTTCCGTGACGCTCCGCGAGTGCATCTGCCCAGGGGTTTAAGTTGGCTCACCTTAAACTTTTGGCACGGTTCGCACCGGCGGACGTACTTGACGACGTCTCGGAATAGACCTGGCCAGTAGTACCGCTGCATGACCCGTTTGGCCGTCTTTCGGATGCCCATGTGTCCGGCCGCGGGTTGGTCGTGACACTCCTGCAAGACGCGGGGTCGAAGAGTCCTTGGTACACATAGCTTCCAGGGAATGTAGTCTTCCTCCTCTGGCCGGTTCCCACAACGGCGGTAGAGCTGCCCGTTCTCCTGGACATATTCGGGATAGTTCGCCGGCTCCTTGGCGATCCGAGAAAGCATCTTGCTGATCCAAGGGCATTTCGATTGGTCTTCTGTGGCTTGTTGCAGTCGTTCCAGGGGCTGGCGGGAGAGTGCATCGGCGACGACGTTTTGGTTTCCCCGACGATAGTGGACATCGAACCTGAACTGCTGTAGCTCGAGGGCCCATCGAGCAATGCGACCGGTGGGGTTCTCGATGGTGTTTAGCCACTTCAGTGCCAAATGATCTGTGACTACGTTGAAGTGATAGCCTTCAAGGTAGCATCGAAACTTGCGCACTGCCCACACAATTGCTAGGCACTCCTTCTCAGTGGTCGAATAATTTTCCTCTGCTGCTGCTAGCCGCCGACTAGCGTACGCGATGACCCGTTCCTTGTCGTCAATCCGTTGAGTGAGGACTGCCCCGAGGCCAAAGTCACTAGCGTCTGTCTGAACCGTGAATTTCTCCAGAAAGTTCGGGCAGGCCAAGACAGGTGCTTCCGAAAGTCTGCACTTTATTTCTTCGAAGGCTTGCTGCTGGTCGGTGGTCCAAGTCCATTTTGCCCCTTTTGAGCAACTTCGTGATGGGTTGGACGATGCTAGTGAAGTTTGGAACAAACCTTCGGTACCACGACGCGATCCCGAGGCACCTTCGGAGTTCTTTGACCGACGACGGTGGCTGTAGCTCCTTGATCGCAGCTATCTTCTCGGGGTCGGTGTGGATGCCCTCTTCGCTGATGTGGTGCCCCAGATACACGAGACTCCTCTGAAAGAATTTGCACTTGTCTCGGTTGAGCTTCAGGTTCGCGTTACGTAGCCGACTGAGTACCTCTCGCAAGTGTTGAACGTGCTCGTCGAGGGTCTTGCTCACGACGATAATATCGTCAAGATACGCGAACGCGTGAGGGTCCATCTCCGGCCCGATGACTCCATCTAGCGCGCGCTGGAACGTGGCTGGAGCCGAGTGGAGGCCGAAGGGCATGACCTTCCAATGGAATAACCCTCGTCCTGGCACCGTAAAGCGGTACTCTCGACTGGTAGCCGCCATGGGGATCTGCCAGTAGGCACTCTTTAGATCCAACGTGGAAATATACCTGGCGTTCCGCAGCTTCTCGAGAATATGGTTGATTCGAGGGAGCGGGTATGCGTCCGGGACAGAACGGGCGTTCAACTGGCGGTAGTCCACGCACATGCGAACGTCGCCGGTTTTCTTGCCAACCAACACGATCGGTGCGCTGTGGGGACTTTTAGACGGCTCGATACGCCCATCGCGCAGCAACTCGTCCACTTGGTCGTCGATGATCTTCTGCATTGCGGGTTCCGGGTGAAATAACGTTGTTTGATCGGACGCTCATCTCTCATTACGATCGCATGCTCGGTAATAGTGGATACCCCAGAGAGGCCTTTGAATTTGTCTAGTTCCTCGGCCAGGAGGGAAAAGGCGCGCTTCATCTCAGGGTCTGGGTCGTCTGTTGGTGGCTGGCTATCGGCACCTCGACTGGTGTCTACGGGATGCTCGTCGACCGACGGTGTTGCGACATCGGCCAGGCTAATTGTCTCTCGTGGTCGTCGAAAGGGGTTGCTTTCGACTGCTTGTGCGCACGGCGGTGGCAGGTAATCCCTAGGTAGGC
Source organism: Drosophila triauraria (assembly GCA_014170255.2). Lineage (NCBI taxonomy): Eukaryota > Metazoa > Arthropoda > Insecta > Diptera > Drosophilidae > Drosophila > Drosophila triauraria. Next base: position 34,249,576 of record CM024333.1, read on the forward strand.
GGGCGATATGCCGTTCCCGGTACTCAGGGGTGCTTGTGGGTGATCGCGTCGGAGGCTGGACTGTGGGACTAGTGGTCGTGGGCGCGATTGAGGTCTTCCGTACTACGGACGACGGTGGCTCCAAGGGAGCGGGGCCTGTGGTAAACGAAGCGTGGGTCGATGGGACAGACGTGGCAGAGGATGTACTTGGCGGCGGAGCCAACGGAGACGGCGAGGCGCAAGGGGCCGAATGCGGCGACATAGCAGGTGCATGGGCGGTAGGTAGCGAGGCAATGACTGTCGGAGCCAGGGGAACTTGATGAGTAGAAGCGGGTTGCAGTTGGAGCCTTTCTGGGCCGATTTCTAAGACAGCGCCAATTCCGGCGAGAAAATCAATCCCTAGTAGCACGTCGTCAATCGTGGAGGGCAGGACTAGGACCGGCATGGTCACCTGCTGAGACCCTAGACTGAGTGTGACGTTGAGTGCCTCGGTGATCTCCCTACAGCTCCCGTCGGCCAGGCTGAGACGAGTCCTCACCGCTCGTTGATTTTGCTGTGTTTTAACCAACGCAGCGGTCCTCTCGCTGATGAACGTCCGAGTCGCTCCAGTATCGACAGTGGCAGCAAAGGGTCGACCCTCGATGGTCACAGACGCGACTACTCTGCCCTCTCACACCGGAGAGCGGGTTCTACTGTCGGGTTGGGGTTGACGCTGTCTCCGTCCGTTCCCCTGATGGGCGGAAGCGCTCCCCGTTTCCCGGCGCGGCTGCTCGACAGCAGTCGATAGTCCGGACTCCTCGTAATCCGCAGTCCCAGCAGAACAGGACGCGTTCGTTGCGGCATTCCCGACTAAAATGGCCGGACTGACCGCAGTTGCGGCAGGCACCCCGTACGTCGATCCGCGACTCATCTGCAATTTGGCGGCTGGCGATTTCCGTTGATATGGGCACCAGCGCGGTGGAGTCTCTTGGTCTCTCCGGGCGAGGACTGTTGCGGGTTGATGCCGGCACGGTGGGGGTTATAAGTGGTCTCAGCGTGGTCAGGGCCTGGGAGTATCGGGCTTGGTCACGATCACGGGTGACCTCGAAAGTGGTCACCAGGCGAGTCAATTGCGCCAAGGTAGTAAACTCGTGTCGACGAGTGAAAAGTTGATAGTCGGGTAGGAGGTTTTCATAAATACGATTCAGCTCCTGGGCGGCATCGTACTGGGCGCGGCGCATCATCAATCGCAGGCTGAGGGCGAAGTCCTTGAAGTTTTCTCCTGGTCGCTGTTGCCTGGTTCGAATTTCATCCTCCAAACGCTGGTAATACTGAGGGGTAAAAGAAGTCAAGGAAGTCATCCCTAAATTCTTCCCAAGTCGCGCCTTGAAGACGGCTGACCCGGAACCAGTCCCCAGCGCGACCGAGCAACACGCTGGACAAAACCTTTGGAAGCTGCTGGAGGTCGATCTGGTAGGCATCGGCCCTTTCCTCCAGTTGTTCCAAGAAATACAGTGGATCGGAGTTCTCTCCGTCAAAGAATATGCCCCATTTCCGAAGCTTGTCTGCTAGCCCGAACTGGAGTGCTCGGTCACCGTCGGCTCGCAGGGGCCGGAGGGCTGCGAAGTGTCCTGCTGTCTACTCGAAGAAGAGCCCGGAGTGGTCGTGGGACTCGAAGGCGAAGTGACGAGGGGTCAGGGCTGGCCCGCCTTTGCGGTCGCACAGAGTCAGGGTCGTTGGCCGGATTTGGGGACGCATCTCGAGATCGAGTATGGTGCACTAGCTCCAGCTCGGCTAGGCGCAACGCACGGTCTTTAGGCAGCTCCGGTTGACTGGCATACTGGCCCAACCGTTTCCGCATTTCGTCCACAGTGCCTTCGGTGTCCAGTCCGAACTCGGTGAGGACGTCCTCTAGTTCGGCTTTGCGTAGGTAATAAATCCACTGCACTCCCATTGTTGTGATGGATGCTCTTCAAGGGGTCCGTAAGTCAATGGTGCAGTGGCCCGTAGGATATTTCTGGGGAGAAAACTAGCAGCGACTACGCAGGATTCGAGGATTAAAGTTAACTCGGGGTGCGGCTAGTGTACGGCAAAAATGTCTTGGTCTGTGTTAAAATATTCGCTCAACGACTTTGTGGCTATGGTGACGTTTTAAGTCACAAAAGATGGAGTGTCCTTGATGTCCTTAATTCCCTCGGGTCCCTGCTCGGGCGCCATCTGTAAGGTAGTGTCCTGGGCTGGGATATGTCTCAGTCTGGCCAGGGTTCGTTTACAGAAAATTTATAGATTTGGGACCGATTTGGGGTAGGACAGGATCAGAGAGAAAGTTGGCTGCCCTGATCCCAGCTTAGGTCGGTTGAGCGATCCTGGGCGGCTGCTAGTGGGCGTGGCTAACTTGGGTAAACCGCGGTTGTACACCTGGACTCCAGGGCCGGATTGGCTACGCACGGGGCCAAAGAAATGCAAACAAGGGATAAACCACAGTTGTAAGCATGTACTGCGGGGCCGGATCAGGCTACGCGCGGGTGAAAACAAGAGAGCCCAGAGCAAACGCAAACAAGGGTTAAAACCGCAGTTGTAAGCAAGTACTACGGGCCGGAACAGCGCGCGGGGAAACTAAGAGAAAGCCCAGAGCAAATGCGAACAAGGGTTAAAACCGCAGTTGTCAGCTTCACTACAGGGCCGGATCGGGCTACGCGCGGGGAAACTAAGAGAAATCCCAGAGCAAATGCAAACAAGGGTTAAGACCGCAGTTGTAAGCTTCACTACAGGGCCGGATCGGGCTACGCGCGGGGAAACTAAGAGAAAGCCCAGAGCAAATGCGAACAAGGGTTAAAACCGCAGTTGTCAGCTTCACTACAGGGCCGGATCGGGCTACGCGCGGGAAACTAAGAGAAATCCCAGAGCAAATGCAAACAAGGGTTAAGACCGCAGTTGTAAGCTTCACTACAGGGCCGGATCGGGCTACGCGCGGGAAACTAAGAGAAAGCCCAGAGCAAATGCAAACAAGGGCTAAGACCGCAGTTGTAAGCTTCACTACAGGGCCGGATCGGGCTACGCGCGGGAAACTAAGAGAAATCCCAGAGCAAATGCGAACAAGGGTTAAAACCGCAGTTGTAAGCAAGTGCTACGGGCCGGAACAGGCTACGCGCGGGGAAACTAAAGAAAGCCCAGAGCAAATGCGAACAAGGGTTAAAACCACAGTTGTCAGCTTCACTACAGGGCCGGATCGGGCTACGCGCGGGTGAAATGAGGCAGAGCCCAGAGCAATTGCAAACAAGGGTTAAACCACAGTTGAAGGCAAGTACTACCGGGCCGGAGGGCTACGCGCGGCTGTAAATAGTTCCCAGGGTAGAGACGAGATGAGAGTTTAGATTCTAGTACTTCAGTTTTATTTGGTCGGATGCTCTAGTGAACGTGGTTATTCCTACCTAACCGCACTCCCATACACTCTTCTACTCACCCGTACAGAACAGTGGCGGCAGAGCGGGCTGGATATGGTTCTCGGCGTTCGCTGGGCACTTGGTGGGCTGTGGAGTCCGGCGGGCGTGGCTGGTTAAACTCTCGCGATGGGCGAGCACGTGGTGGGGCGTGGCACTTGGCGGTTGCGTGGACCCTGGCGTACGGCAACGAGGAACTCGGCGTCGGCGCGGAGTACTTTCGAGCGGGGTGATATGCGCAACTATGCACTGAGGTACCAGACGTGGGCGTGGAACTAAGCGGCGGCGTGGAGCACTGGCGAGCGATGGCGGCGACACGTGTTAAACTTGCGGACTTCCGCGAGACGCGCTCGTAACTCCTCTTTCTTGACTCCTCTTTCTGGATCCCGAAACTCGACTGACTTCGACTCCGGCGCTGTACCTTCGCTAAGCCGGCTCAGAACTCAAAGCTCCCCTTTAACTTCGCTTCGTCTGCATACTTGCTCTCCGGCTCGGTGCAGGTGGCCAATCCCGATCGCGGAAAGGTTTTGCGGCTCTCCCGCTCCCGCTCGTTCGGGTCGCCGTGCATGTACCGACGCCTGGGCATGGGAGTCCGTGTGCCCGCCGCTCGGCTTTCCCTCGTGGCCTCTTGTGCTCGCACCTGCAGCGATGCAGCCGATCGCCCTTTTCTTGGTTAGCGGTGCGAAAGCTTGTTCTCGCTGCGCAGCCTCCAAAGCTGTCTCCGTGGGTCGTGTACTCGGCTTGTCACTATTCTCCTCTCTCCTCGTTGATCTTTGCTCCGCTCTGTCGCTGCCCTGCCCTGGCTACACTGAGAGAAACTTAAACTAAGAATATAATATATAAATTTGAAAATATGAATTGTGCGCTCGGAACGGAGCGTCACAATCCCTACAAAGTTATCTTCTGGGATCTTGTTTTTCAATTTGAATTGCAAGTTATGCATGGCTGCAATAAAGTCGTCAAAACTCTCGTTATACCCTTGACGCCGTTCCATAAGTTCTTTAATGGTGACGTAGTCATTGTCTGACGTCGAGAAAGCCTTAGTCATTTCATGAACCATGTCATAATACCCAAATTCAAAATCATCAGCACGGTCTTCCATCAATTGCCAGTACCACTTGGCTGCCGTGCCACTCAATAAACAGTGGAATTCCCTAAAACTTGTTCATGATTGTATCCATGCATTTCCATCAGGCGGCTCACTCGAAATATAAAACTTTCTACCGATACGCCCCTGCTGGATCCATCAAACTTCAGATTCCATTTGTCTAATCTGACTGGTCGAGTTCCGGGTAACTGGTAAGCTGAGCCTCGCTGTCTCTAGAGTTGGAGTGGTATTGGTTCTCCCCACTCTCCCGCGGACTTGGTACTGGTTGATTTGCTGTTGTAGGTATATGTCTTGGCTCGTGTTGGCTCCGCCGAACGGCCCCCCTGTTTCTGAGGTGTCGAACTGACCTCAGGGTTTCCCCTGGGTATTGGGCTATCCCTTGGTTGTGTCGCTGACAATTCCGTCACCTTGCGCCGCAAGCTGCTGAGATCCTCTTGTAGCTCTGCCATTCTAGTTGCCATGGTCGTTCTTATTTCATTATCAGACACCACCAGTGCGGCAAGCATTCTTTCGATTCGGCTCTCGCCTTCCTCCTCTTGGCCTAGCCCCTTGGGTATTCGGAAGAATGCTGGACCGCCCTTGTGGTGGTCCTAACTCAATATGTTCCCCAACAGCCCCTTCGGAATCATCCATAATGACACTACTACAATCGGCCAGACTTCCTAAGTTGTTTAGCTTGCTATTAAAGCTTAGTGACTGGTTGTTTTCGCCGACTGGTGACAAACTGGTCCTTTCTTCTGGTAATTCGGCCCTAATTTGCCTAGCTGCTCTAGCAGCCAGAGTTGCTGCTCTAGTTGCTCGCAGCGAAGGTATATTAAGAGTAACTTTCTTCTTCTTCTTATCTCCTGCCATATGTTATCGTAATCTGTATAGTTATATTCGGTCGACCACTCTGTCGCGTAACCGAATTGCTTATTTATCGTGTTGATTAATTAATTGCTTCGTAGTATATAAACATAGAAATGTAGATATATATATATAAATATGTGTATTTGTTGGTTTTGTTGAAAACTATTTTTTTTTTGTTTTGTCTTTGTGTGCTGCAATATTTTTGCTGGTCAGCAAAAACTTTTGTGACAAAAATGAATGTAATTAAAACGGGGTGCGCTGGTACTCATGGGCATTGGTATAGGTCAAGAATCGTCCGAAATTAAGCCCCAAATAAAATTTAAATATGCCCTATTCAAATGGATCCACAGAATAGATTCAACTGCCCTCCACCGGAGTGATCAGTTCCTCCTGTGCCCACTTGACCTCTTCCCGTGAAAACACAGTACATTGGACTGCGATTTTCCCACAGGAAGGCTTTGTCCGAACCCCTCCCCCTGTCGTCGGAAAACAGGTAGACTCGCTCACATGCAGACGGATGTAGCTTTATTCCAGACAGGCGAAAGGAATTGTCTCCTGCTCCTCTCTCTGGACTCGAACCTTGCGAGCGACCTGGCATAGCCTAGTACGACTGAATAGCGTCGGCCAGAGATAAGTTCTGTCGTCCCGCCTAGTAGTCATGATAACCGCACAGACTCGAACCTTGCGAGCGACCTGGCATAGCCTAGTACGACTGAATAGCGTCGGCTGTACGGTTACGGTCATTCCCCACCCCTTCTGTACTGGATCGACAAACGCGTGACGAACCGCTGCCCCGACCGATGATGGCGCTTGTATTATGGCTATGACTGGATACTATTAAGACCGGTCGGTGGGGCGCCGTTATTCGTTTGCGACCCTGCTCTTCCTGGACTCGAACCTTGCGAGCGACCTGGCATAGCCTAGTACGACTGAATAGCGTCGGCCAGGAAGCGCAGCTAAATTTATTTACGTTAAATATTTTGAAAATGGTCTGCACTGTTATAGAGAAGTTATTATGGTATTATTTCTTTTAACGAGGAATTATGGTGTAGATTATCAATATTTAAAATTTAAAAGGGTCTTCAAAGTCAAGTGCCAATTCTAAAACTACAAGTGTCGGATCGGAAGGCCTTCCGCTTCTACAACTATCTGTCTGAGAAGTTGGTGACTTTAAACGAAGATACAGAAAGGTTTATTTGCTGTGTATATTATAGATTCACCGAAAAAATGTTATAAAAATTGCAAGCAAATTTAGACATCAAATTGATCAGCTCTAACATCTCTAAATTTTTGAAACAGTAATTAAAAAAATGTTTATTTTGATACTAAAGTGTTTCTCGTCAAAAAAATAAGTTTTGGGCAATAAAGGATCAAAGGATACTGCCTAATTAGTTGGGCGCCATTTCTGTTACGTCGGTGGTATCGTTGTGCCTCAGTCCTTAGGGGACATAGGGCTGAGGGAGTGGCCGCCCGGATAGCAGACACGATTTGTGCAGCTGAGCTCGCCGGATTTGGGGTGGGTTCTTTGGACGCCACTCGCCTCTCCAAACGTAATCAGAATAATTATTTACGTGCCTGAAAATAAAGAAAGATGTGTTCGTCAGTCTGTCGTTCTGTCTTCACCGCCCGCAAGCTCCATGTCAGCTTGATCATATCTGATCGGCAGTGCTTCAGCCAATTCCCTCCCCTTCACGACTTCGCGTGCCAATGGATCATCGCTGGCTGCGCTATATGATCCCCTGTAGTGTATATTCGTCAGTCAAAAGTTACGTCATTTTTCTTGACCCATTTTTCTCATTCGTACCAATGCCCCCCTTTTTATATGGTTTCTACCAAGACATATTTAGTATTCTGTGAACATTATAAATTTATTGAAAAGGTTTAATATTCTAATATAGGTCATTGATATTGAGAAAAGATAAATTGAATTAAATCTAATTATAAATGGAGTGGCATTAGTTGACCATACAAAAAAAAGAAAGGTAATTATATAAAGACAAATTGAATCTTAAATATGAAATTATATAAGTATATAATGCAAAACTATGGTGAGTAATTAAACTTGACTATTTCAGAATAACCGTAAAGAAAATGTATGTATTAAATTTTACTTAAACAGACAAGTGTTATCGAATGTTTCTCCTAGTGGAGTATTTGCGGCACATAAATATATATCAAACAAAAGTGGGAATATTATGTCCCGTAACGCTTACCCTCTTTATAAGTCCAACGACGAGAGATCTCCCGGTCGAATCTTGGGCTGCAGAATTAGAGTCATATTATGTTATATTTATGTGCACTTCAAAAAATTAAAAATAAAAGAAAAAATATATGAAAAAAACAACTTAGGTAGACAAAATTGAAGTAAAAGAAAAATATAAAAAGAATTAAACTGGGAGAGCTGCGTCACTGCCGGGGTTGCGACTGTGGTGTCGTCTTCGCGTTGATTCTCTTTGATGGGTACAGGGAGGGGACACGTTTGCATGTGCATTAAATGTATTTATATTGCTGCTGTTTGTAGGAGTCAATATGTATTGCTCCAACTGGGTTTGGTTCTTCACGAAAACTATTGTGGTTTTGATTTAATGCATTTTATTCAGTTTTTGTATCTTGTTGTTAGTTTGGCTGCTGTTGAGTTTTGGACATTTTTTGTTTAACAGTTTTGTTCTTATTTGTTAGAAATGTATAAAAATTATTGCTGCAGCTGATTGTTTATTGTTGTTAGCTGTTGAACACGCGGCTCGGCTTTAGTTTTGGCCACTGGACAAGGTATTGGCCATCGTCACCACTTTCTCCAACTCGTGTTGGCGGTCCCTGTTTCCCTGGACCATCTTCCTGTAGGCACTCAGTCCCTTGAGGATCAGGGCGACGAGGAGAATGGCAGTGTTGATCTGCAGTACGGGTACACCTTATCGATGTCTTCTTTGTGGTCCACTACTTCAATCGAGTTGATTACGTTGGCCGGGGAATCGGAAATCTTCGAAGCGGTAGATCCCATGGTTGTTCCCGTTTAGTTATTGCGATTTAGGTTAGTTTTTAGCTCTTTGTCTTCCGAAATTAAAAATGTGCGTCCAATTACTTTGGATTAACCGATACAATTTTAAGGTTGCGGTGGTCGATATTAGAAATCTGCCGATGGCTTCCAAGTTTTGGTTTCTTCTTCCCTCGGTACCAATCGGCCAGGGTCTTTTATACCCAAGGGTGTTCCAGATTCCTACTATTCCACCTGAATGTACCACTTATGTGTTCCCGGTTAAGTACAATTCCCTTTATTGCACCCGAAAAATGAATGTGTTCCCGGTTATGTGCAGTTCCCTTCCTTGTACCCCAAAAAAGTGTTCTTGTCCGAGTATTTTCCCACCTTTGAATGGTGGCCGGCTCACCAACTCACCGGTGCTGGGTTACCGTGGGACCGCAGTCTGAATTGGTGTGCTTATGTATATCAATATCAACCATGTACTAGCGTAACTTTTGCCAACGCTGCTGTTCTAAGACCATGGGATTGCAGTACTTTCGTGAGAACCGTGAGGTCGCCATTTTCGCTTTTGGGCCGTGCATTTGTAGCACCTTGCGTGTTATTTCTATCCCCCTTATTCTCTTCCACGTGTACCTGTTGTCCCTGTCAGCAGAACCGACGTACGTAACACCTTGTATTATTATAGTTAACAACTTCTACTAACGTTGGAGGTGTGGCTGACCTTTCATCTCCATTAGCAGCGGAATTTGCAGGAGTTGCAATTAATCTTTGAACACTTTCGACTACTGTAGTCTGAACTAATTCAGCCATTTTCTCCGATAGTATGGTGAGCATCCTTCGCTCCATTGCAAGAAGAGTAATAGCATTAATTGAATTCATTTGATTATTATCCCTAACTAAAGCGCTACATGAGCTTGCAGAAGTACCAGGGCCTTCTTCAGCTGGGTTTCTACTTTCACTAACTTCTGTTTGCCGACTTCTAGATTGAGATCGAGTTTGTAAACCTTTATTATCGGCTACTGGCCTACAAGACGTTTCGCAAACAGGACAGCTTTCGCTTTTCTTGAAATGAGCTTCTAGGCACTTCCTATGAAATTCATGGTTGCATAAAGTTTTAAAAATGTCATTTGCGGACTTAATTTCAGTTTTACATAACGGACAGACTGGCTTTGAGACTTCCTGAGAGCCTTTGCCTGGTGATCGGTCTAAACCCATTTTCAGATAAGATAAAGATAAGATAACGATAAGATAAATTTAAGATAAATACAACCAAATGTATAACTCAAGACCAAAGAAATAAAAAAAAATTGTATAAGAATTTTCTCAACAAAAGATCAGATAAATATATAGATAAATTTGAATAGATATAAATCAATTTTAAATCTGAACTCAATGCTCGATGTCCTTTGATCGCAGAATAATATTTTTTTAAATACTGTACTTTCTCGAAAAATTTGAAAATTAAAGTCATAGTTTTGTTTGTTTCCTATCTTTCAACAAAATAGAAACAAAGAAGGGAGATTGTTAAAAATCAAAGTTAAAACGGCCAAAATCTATTCGAAAACAAAACTGTTGTATTCCTGCTTCACCTTTAATAAAATCTAACTCCTCAAAGGCGAATTGAAATTAAATTTTTCCATTAGTCATTCGCGGATAGGGCACTTCTCAGAGATTGTACCTCTATATTCCATGCCGTTTGAACTTAACGAAAATTTCCAATTTCTAACGTTTAGATAAGGCAATGATTTGGTAAATCAGGCAGGGCCAGAAGATCGACCAAAATCGATGCTTTCTGTATTTTCCTTTACCTAATTCTTCCTCACCATTACTTAATGTAGGAAAATCTTCAACGTTAAAATTTAATTGTGGCCAAGATAAAAACTTGCGTTCTCTATCTCTGTTATCCAAAACAATTAAAAATTAAAGAGAAAACTTTGTATAGAAATGAAAGTAAAGATGAAATTTGGAAGATATAGAAAAAGAATTTGAATTTATCTATCGGTGAGTCTTAATGAGTTATTACTGTACTCACTAAGGCCCTACACGTTGGGGCGCCACTTTTCTTAATAATAATAAGGAATTATAACTGTAGCGTGTAACGACTGGGAGAAGTGTTTTGAATCCGGTGGAATCTGTAGTTGCGTGTGCTTGCTATAGGATCCAGCTCTCGCTCGTCGGCTTTGGAGGTGGTGGTCTTGCTTGTACAGATCCGAACACTAACTACACCTTATTATTGCTAAGACTAGAATTGAGCAAGCTAGCGACAAGAGAGAATACGATAAACGGAACCGGAAGAGAGAATAGACAAATTCAGGAAGGAAAGGATGGTATAGACATGATTGAGAGAAAGTCAGAGAAAGCGAAGCCACTGTTGTTGTTGTGGTCGCATTTTGCCCGCCCAACCTATGATCACCTTCCTGGTAGAGATAAGCTCAGTGACCCCTTCAATACCCTACGATTTCGGGTACATCGGCAGAGTTCAGAAAGTTATGGTTTTAGTTTTTCATGATTTAATTTGAGATTTCTTAATAATAATTATAATTAAGAGATGTAGACATTAAGATAATATAAAGACGAATGCAGGTTTATGTAATAAGGTAAAGTAAGGTACATGACAAGGTAAGTTATAGTAAGTATAATCATATAATTAAATATAGAATTTTAAAACTTGTATATTTTCAGTTAAATTCAGAATTTTCAATTTCAGTAGAAGTTTCTTTTAGCTTCAATATGTTTCAAAGTTGTTAAATAATTGATAAAGTTTACGTAAATGTTTAAAGAAATGTGTAAGTTTAAAAATCAAAACAATTAATTAAAGTTTGCATTCAAGATTTTTCAGATTAGGTTTAGCGAGAGAATTCGAGAGGCCTTGCTTTGAGTTCGATAAGAATGGCGAATAAATTCATAATAAACACTCACTGCAGTAACTCCAACGATGAAGATCGATCTCCAAATAGGGTTTGCTGTAAATAAACTTAGCGGCTTCTGCCGAGGGGAAAACAATATTTGCATTCGTGACTCTTTGACTCAAAAGGATTAAAATTTTAAAATTTTAAATTTTTCTAATAGCAATGATGTTAAACTTAAATATTAAAATTATAGATTAATACTAATTTACATGGCCTTAAGGCTCGGTATAACTTCATTCATTATTAATTCTTTCCTATTTCGTTTCATTACGGATTCGGTTGTGTAGGTTAACTTTAGTTAAACATCATTAAAGCTTTAACGGAGACGAATTAAGGTAGAGAAGAGGCGAAGGGTTTGCAAAATTGGCTTGATCGGGTATAACCAAAATACAGGGTATTTAAAAAGCTGGGTTATGTTCGATTCGGCACGCGGAGAACTAAGTCCCATTTTTCACGGAAATAATCAATTTAAGCAACTGCTGAAGCTATCCTTCATTTTCTTTAATTTAACGATCAAGATAAAGCTGAGTAATCAGCCAAAACTTAGCTGCATAATTTCCCTCGCAGTTGCAGCAGTTTGCAGTAGTTACTTCCTCATTTAGCCGATCAAAAGGATGCTCCATAGGACCCAGTGGTGTCTCTACATAATTATCCCTCGCAGATTATGTTCGCCGCTTCTCCATAAGAAAATCTTCATTGGGGTGCTCCTCGGGCACTGACGGTGCTCCCTAATACATCTCCCTTAGGAGGGTGCTCCTGGGGACATTACGATCTTTCTACGAACTTTCTCTAGCCTGGGAAAATCTTAGGTATCCACTACCGGCGGGCACAATCTAATAAATCGAATACAGAGTTAGCCGTGTAACATGGCACCGGCACTGAGAGTTACAAACATACCTAATGTGCCCCAAGCGTTATTTGGCTGGGATTCCTGGACAGTAACTCCTCTGCCGGGCTGATATACGGCGGCTGCGCGACTTAAGCAGCAGCAGCGCGAGCAGCGTGCACCGTTTGACCGGCGGCAGCGCCGGCTGAGACAATTAATTGTGACCTGCAGTAAGTTTTAGGTTAAATTGCACTCACTTGCTCAAAAATCACTTTCAGGTATTCTAAAACACTTTCACTTTCACTGATTGAGTCGATATTTGGTACTTTTCAACTTATGCGCGTCTCGACAAACACGGGAGCAACACGTCCGTATGATCCGCCGGTTCAAATGAAAAGAATGGGCACCGGAACCGGGACTAGATCAGCTAACATGGCTGCGGTAATACGTGGCAGCTGCTGTTGACAGGTGTCAAGGCTAAGCTTTCCACAGTAACCCTGCTAACTATCGATATCAAACTTATGGATCTGGCAACCTTGCTCTAAGCCTGGCTTGACTGTTCGAATTTTAGAACACCTTCCGATCTGGCATCGCCGTCTTCAGTGCTCGAAAATCCCTAGAATTTTCAAGACCGGTTTGAGTCCTCACTCAGCTGTTCGAAAACGGTCCAAATTATTTCCAATCAGCAAGGTCAGTTAAAATCTGGCTTGGATGGAAAAAATTATTTAAAGTCTGCTTTTAGGCAAAACTGGTTTTGGGTCGCTACAGGCGCCGCTACACCCATTAAAAAAAAAAATACTGTTATCTATATATATACATATGTAATACTAAATTAAACCCACAGTAAAACAAGTCACAGCCAGAGTCGAAGGCCACCGCTGCTAGTGCTCGGTTAAATAATTATTAAGTTTAACATTGTATGCTAGACTTAATTTGTTAAATAAAAATAAAATATTTTGTTTTATTATTATTTTGATTTCACTTATTAACGTTTTTAGTATTTGTTTAACTTCATTTTCTTAAAATTTGATATGTTGCTTATAACTGTTAGTTGTCGTTACTCTTTGTTGGACAACCGAATTGGAATTATAATCCAAGTTGAAGGGTTTTGAAATGTGTTGCGTAATTATTTATTGAAAACTGAATTATTAAATTTAATTTATTTTCAACTCGAGGTTCTTTTTTCGGATACCTTTTGTATCCTACCGACTGCGCCAGTGAAATGTTTTTTATTTATCCGAACGCTAAAATAATTAACCGAAGAATGAAGGAGGTTGTTCTTTATTCAGTGCATTTCAGCTTAAAGCCTAGTACTAAGATCAACGAAAACCGCTCACGGCATTTCGTGAGCGAAATTGCGATATATTTCGTTCGGGAACCAGTGTGACCGAAGAAAACAAAGAAAATGGTCAGAATCGGTAAATATCGGTCGCACTGACTTGTATTTCCAGCTGTGTTTTGTAAACAAACTTTATAAATAAACTTTAAAAGAGAAATTAATTTAACGAACTTGATTGGGCGTATTATTAATGTAATGTTCCGTAATGGAGTTGAAGGCAAATAATAGTGGCGCTACCGCCATCGCCGCCAATAAAAAATATGCAATAAAATTGTCAATAAAAACACAGAAAAAGTTAATTTATGTACTAAATTGCATATAATATGGCTTGCCTTTACGACTTTTATCAATTCCACATTATTCTCACGGCTGTCGAAGCGCTACAACCGAGCAGCGATTGCCTCCTCCCCCTTCCCCCTGCATGCTGCTTACGAAATATATGCAATTGATATAATTCGCTTACGGAATCACAGCTGTTTATTAGTGTCTTTTGCCAACCGTTTTACCCGGTTCGCTCACGGAATTCCGTTCATCTTAGTACCCGACCAAACGAAATACCACAAAAAATTTTTCTTCTTGGTCTTTTCGTTCTTTTTTTATATGAAGTTTTCCGTTTATGGACTTTTTTCGTTCATCTTAGTACTAGGCTTAAGACTAAATTCATTTTAAGATCTTAATTCTACAGCACTTGTTTACGTAATTTGGGAGCGGGAGTGAGAGTAAGAATTAAATTAAATTGGAGAACGGCATCGCCTGCTCCAAGTGTTTATGGATTACATAGCTTGACCGTGGAATCGCCTACACTGCATATTCTGAGCGTGGGACCCTTTACGGTGCATTTTCTTATTTATTGGATACAATATTATAAAAATGTAGCTTTCAAAGTTACACTTATACATAAACTTAAATATTATTTCCACCTTTTAAATCAATTCAGAATATCACTTTAATGTCCAACCTTTATCATTTATTTTTTTATTTATTTATGTTAGATTAGATAAGATGAATTTATTTAGTCAGAGTTTCACTTCTTACTTCTTGGAGATAAGACGTGTTACCTCTGAGCTCCCGTAGTGCTAATCGCCAACAACAACTCCCGCCAGCTTACCAGCAAAAAAACCAGAAAGTGCACAAAACAAAATTCACAAAAATCAAAACAACAAACACATCAAACACAAATCCACGTGCCGGGCGCCAGCCCAATAAAAACAAACACAATGGAAAAACCGCCTGACATAGGTAGAACATCAATTTAAATTGATCGCCTAGGCGAACCAAAATACATTGTAATCAACAGAATCGACAATAAATCTTTTGAAAATGTATCACCCTTTCTAATTAAAAAACCATTGATTTCACATGCGGAGGAGAATTGGAATCATGCAAAAACACTCGATCGGGCTACTTATTGGTTAAAACTAAGAACAATTTACAGGCAAGCAGGTTACTTAGAATAAGAAACATGGCAGACATTGAAGTAAAAGCCACCGAACACAAGACTTTGAACTTTTCTAAGGGGGTCATATACTGCAACTTATTACGCAGCATAGACGAATCCGAAATACTAAACGAACTAAATTCTCAAAAAGTCACTGAAGTGCGAAAAATCCTAAAAAAACAAGATCAATCTTTAACAGAAACTGGCTTAATTATAATAACATTCCAAACCCTTACTCTCCCAGACTCCCTGAACGTCGGATATGAAAAGATTCGCGTACGCCCATACATCCCACTCCCATTAAGGTGCAGAAAATGCCTACGTTTTGGACACCCGACTCCAACCTGTAAAAGCCCCGAAGAACTTTGCAAGAATTGCTCCGAGAAAGTCCACACAGAAGAAAACGAGAAATGCAACAGCGAAAAATGCTGCATTAACTGCAAACACATTTTCGAAACAGACGCAAAACACAGCCCACTAGACCGCAATTGCCCAACATTTATAAAAAAAAAAAGAACTGACCACAATAAAAATTACACAAAAAGAGGATCACAAAATGCACTAGAACTATACTATAGAACAACACTCGTAGCAACGAACATCTTAGCAACAGCTTTGCATCTGTCCTATCTAAACAACAGACCAACAAAACAACAACAAACACAAAACAACACCCACACCCCAGCACACAAAACAAAATAATGACACGCAAGCAACACACGAACATCAACAAAAAAAACCAATATCATACCAAGACCTCTCAACAAACACCCCACACCAACTCAATTTACAAACACCACACCACACCCACTAACCTCACCCGCTCACCAAACAACTAATGTTATCAACATAGATCTCGACCCCCTACCACATCAAAAGACAACATGGCAAGCGAAAGGACCTAAGATCTGAAACTTCGTATTTTCTCCAAGGACAAAAACAAGACACTAACAACCAGCCTAAAACCCACCAAAACTAACCAACCCAAAAATCTAAACCAAAACAAGCACATTAAGATAAGCGACTCAGAAAGAATGTGACACTTTTAGCAGCAGTTAGTAAAAAACAGGTAGTTAATCAACTAATATTTTATCAACACCAAACAACTGGCTCTTAAAATGACTATGAAGATTATACAATGGAATATGAATGGATTTATCAACAACTACTGCGAACTTCAAACAATCATTAAAAAACACACACCACTTATAATATCTTTACAAGAAACACATATAAAATTTACCAGGCACATTCCCATACCCATTAACTATACACTTATTTCAAAAAACACCTCATCTTCCCACGGTGGCGTAGGTCTTCTATGTTAGCCCACAAATCACTGCACGCTCGAGAAATAACCCTTAGCGATGATTTTGACGCGATATGCATTGAACTGAGCTCCAAACTAAAATTCAGAATTATCTCAGCCTACATCGCACCCAACAAATCTTTCTCACTGCAAAACCTTCAGGCCGTACTAGACACCTCACACATACCCACCTTGATCACTGGCGACTTTAACGGTTGGCACAAAAACTGGGGCTCAAATCAAAACAGCTCTAGGGGGAAAATATTAGAGAAATTTATAACCCAATCAAACTATATTTTTTTAAACGACATGTCTCCTACTCACTTTAGCACGCACAGCACACTCACAAACGTTGATCTAACTTTCAGCAGCCCAATACTACAAATCGACAGCACATGGCAAACAGAAGATAATCTGTTTGGCAGCGACCACTCCCATAATAATTACCCTCTTCACTTCCAACACATCGAACCGCCAAGTCACTCCACGTAAGCCTACATTTTTAACCGACAAAGCAAACTGGCAAAAATTTTGCAAGCTAACTGAAGAATACTCCGCACAAAGCCAACCAAGCAAAAACATAAACAAGGAAGCTGCAACAATTCACAAAATCATCCTCTCCAGCGCTCACAAGGCAATACCCCAAATACACCCTATAAGAAAGACCCAAAATGTACCATGGTGGAACAATAACCTTAGCCAATTGAAAGTAGACAAAATGAAGAAATGGAACGATCTAAAAAGAAACATAACTACAGAAAACATCCTGAAGTACAAAAAAGCAAATGCACTTTTTAGACTTACACTAAAACAAGACAAAAAACAAAGTATAAACAACTTCACTTCCCAAATCTCACCCAAAACAACATCCGCAATTTTGCGGACTCAACCCTCAAAAAAACATACACTGCATATTTAACCCAACCACAAATTAAAACACCACCCACAAACTAGAAATCGCAGACTTATTTTGCAAAAAATTTTCAGAAATTTCATCCGATTCAAATTTAATCACTACGATCATACACGAAAAGCAAACATCACTTAATAACACACACACGCTGTCATACATTTCCAGCAAAAGAGCAATAGAAATAGAAAAGCCCATAACACCAATAGAATTCTCAGCAGCACTAAACACACTAGAAGGAAATACACCCGGACTGGACAGAATTAACTATACAATGATAAAAACATAGATAAAACAACAAAGAATAGAATAATAAACATCCAAAACTCAATACTAAATAACAACATCCCACAAGCCTGCAAAAATAGTCTGATAATACCAATAAAAAAACCAAACACAGATAAAACCAACCTAAACTCATACCGGCCAATCTTACTAAACTCATGCCTATCTAAAATTCTGGATAAAATTATAGAAAACGACTATTGTGGTTTGTACTAAGCGACAAACTTATCCAAAACAGCCAAACTGGTTTCAGAAAAGGTAAATCAGCTATGGACAGTCTACTGCTAGTAGACCATCTATTAGCAAGAGCTATCTCAAGAAGAAACCACGCATCCATCATATCCCTAGATTTCGCAAAAGCTTTCGACAGAATTGGAATCCACTCCATACTCAATCAACTCGCCATATGGAAAACAGGACCAAAAATAACAAACTACATTAAAAATTATATGACTAAGAGAAAAATACTGGTTCGTATCAACTCCGACTTCTTTTCCTTTCAGCCCATCCAAAACGGCATACCTCAAGGCTCTCCACTTTCCGTGATCCTCTTTGTAATAGCATACAGCCAACTAGCAGAAAAACTCACTCTTCATCCCAACATTAGCCTAAACGCATATGCGGACGACTTTAACCTGATACTAAAACTAAAAAACAGAAAAAATATCAACATAAAACACCTCCATATTTGCAGAAAGCACAACTGCAACTGCACTTTATCCACGGGCAACATACAAATACAAAACGAAACATCACTAAAAATACTTGGCGTTCAATTCAATAACAAATTCAAGTGGAAAACGCACACAGAACTACTCGCACATAGCCTCAAACAATCAATTAACATAATAAAATGCCTCTCAAGCCCAAAATTCAACTGCAATACGTCTACACTTCTAAACGTCACAAAAGCAATCATCACCGCAAAAGCAGACTACGGCCTCCCAATCTACGGATATTGCCCACAAACAACATTACGAAAAGTAAAATCAACGATAAACACTGCCTTCAGAACTGCTCTTGGCGCATTCATTACGACACACTATGGGGCGTCTAGAACAAATACCGCGACAAAATGAAATTTTTTTTTCTAAGATATTCAAAATTGTGTAAATGCCACTTTAAAGATAATTAAATTCTGCATATAAATCTGAAAGAAAACGAATATGCGTTGATTAGTTCTCCCACAACATGCTTTTAAAGTAGAGGCTTGGAATACATTTTGCAAAACTATAGAAATAATACAGTTTAAGGCGTTTTAAAATTGTTTTTTTAACGCATTGTTTAATTCAAAGTAAAATTATTATAACTATAAAATTGGACTTTACTTAATATGTTTATAAAAATAAAACCAAATTGCTTTATATTATCTATTTTATTTTTTTTTTAATAAATACTAAAAAATACTGTTTTTTTTTGTTATTGTTGGACATAAAGTAGTGAAGGCCGTCGAGTTCCGTTGTTAAACTACTTTTAAAAAACTTTAAATATTAAACTTAAAGTCATAAAAAATTAGCCTGCCCTTTTGTGCCTTTTCTGAGAAAATCCTCTTTTAGTTAGCGAAGATATTTTACAAAATTTAATTCTCGTCAGCCCTGGTTCCGTAGCGCGCACTTACTATACGAATCCCTAGTATAGGCGGCTAATGAGGTGTTTGCAAATAACTTTGTTTTGGTTGGCGGCATGAGCTTTTGGTTGAGTTTTCTTATAACATTTTATATTCTTGACCCAGAAATAATTTAAGTCGCACTTCCACCAACTGAACAATAGTCCAGAAAGCACGAAACAAGGACTTCAAACATTTTTGAGGAAAGTGCAGTCGACAGAACTCAAATATGGATGGTTTAAATAGATTGCTGATTAGCTCAGATCCTTTAATTTTAAACTTTTTAAGAGTCCTCAAAACAAATACTTAGAATGCCGAAGGCGGATCTTGATCTGTAAAAGGACTCCTAAAGAACAGCACGAGTATGAAAATATGTTTGATTATTCTGAGAGTGATAGTGAAGATAATTATGATGAATAAATGTATATACAAATGTTGGGTGTATAATATGGTTATATTATTGGCTAAATGAACTAGAATTTAACTAGAACTTAAAACATTATTTTAATTTTAAAACTATTCGAGATTCTAGACAATTTTATTGAAAAAGTTAAAATATGGAAGTTTGGCCCTATTATTCCTATGACAGCTATATTATATAGTTGTCCGATCCCAAAAATTAAAACCGTAATTCTATAATAGTAAAAAATGGCTATGTCTCGGAGTTGATGTAAATATGTTGAAAAACAACGAAGTTATAATTTTTTCCTTGAATTTTTAGATCATTCCTATGGGAGCTATAAGATATAGTCGACCGATTTTGAAGTATTTTTTTTTAATGAAATTAAATCTAAAAAATAATGTTAAAGTTAGAACATGATCTAAGAATAAATAATTTAGTTATGGCAAAAAAACATAAAAAAATAAATATTTTTTAGTGTAAAAAAAAAAATTTGCACTAAATAATTTCATCTTATGATGTTTTTTTACTAACTTTATTACTTCTAACAATACCTCATACAAGTTTTTTTGCTTCACGGCTCCGCTGATTTAAGTCGCTGTTTTGCCATTTTCGCCCCATAGTGCGACACCTATCGACAACATCTTGTACGAAGCACGCGCAGACCCGCTAGAAGATAGACGTCACCTCCTAACAACAAAAATTATAAAATCTCTGATTAACGCCAAAAACTCCCCAATAATAAAAATTCTTAAATCACACCGACCACCAAAACGACCACAATACAAATTAACAATAGACCGCATAATAGAAATCTCCATAGCCCACAACCTTCCCTCAAACAAGTTACTCAACGTGCACAGACCACACCACCCTGGAACATTGATATGTTAAAATCGACACAACGCTAAGTACATACAACAAAAAACACAACACCACAAACTTTTCGGAAACTATTCACAGAAATTAAGACAAAAGACAATCACAAATTCACCTACATTTACACAGACGGATCGCACACAAACACAATTACCAGCCTCGCAATCACAAACGAAACAGATTGCATAAGACTAGGCCTTCTACCACACTACTCGTCAGTGTTCTCCGCTGAGCTACTAGCAATAGTAGAGGGACTCGAAATATTAAAAACAAAGAGGCAAGTTTCGCATATGCTCTGACTCTCTCTCTCTCTCTCTCTGCCATCGATGCAATAAAAAACACAAACAATATCGAACGTTACACTTCACACGCCCGCAACCTGCTACGAAAATTCCCTAACAAATTCAAACTACTTTGGATACCCCGCCACGTAGGAATACCAGGAAATGAACTGGCGGGCACCCTAGCAAAAGACGCAATTAAACAACCACTTATAACTATTGAAAATCTAAACACAAAAGACATACTAAAATATATAAAAAACACACACCAAGCAAAAACACTATCATACATAACGAAGACATTAGCATGGTACTGTAAGGAAGTGTCTCTGGCCGGGGTGATCCTCAGCGGCCCAGAGTTCCCCTCACAAAATGTATATTTATGAGACGGCCAGACATAAAGTGCCAAAGGTTTTCAGTGGCTTTTTTAGATGGGAATCAAGGGCAGATAAGGGTTAATCCCTGTCCTGCTAGCCCGGAATTCTCCAGCGGCCAGTGCCTAAGCCCACGCCCGGAAGTGGTCCAGCAGCGGGACGACCCTAGGGACAAGCGAGGCGCGCCCGGAATGCTCCAGCGGCTGCGCCCGCGACCACGCCCGGAATTACCCAGCGACGACGGCCACGAAGGCAAGGCGAATGGTC
Organism: Drosophila triauraria; assembly: GCA_014170255.2. Lineage (NCBI taxonomy): Eukaryota > Metazoa > Arthropoda > Insecta > Diptera > Drosophilidae > Drosophila > Drosophila triauraria. The sequence goes on from CM024333.1 coordinate 34,270,731, forward strand.
CGGAATATCCCAGCGGCCACTGCCCGAGTCCTCGCCCGGAATTACCCAGCGAGGGCAGGCTCCTATTCCCGTTCCGCCTGAACCCTCGCCCGGAAAGATCCAGCGGCGGCGGGCGCAAGCGGGAGGGGAACAGTTGGGACCACAGGGAGGCGGGGAACCGGCGACCTCGTGCTGCAAGTTCGGGCTCGGAATGCTCCAGCGGCCACGTACTCCTATTCCCGTCCTGGCTTTTCTCGCGTCCGGAATTTCCCAGCGGCAACGGGGAAAGCCTGAAGGGGATTAGAGGACACAGCTGAAGGCACCGGCCCGTGAATCGAGGCGGGAATGGTTCAAGAACCTAGGTCGGGTTCGACTGTACATGATTTATTTTTCAGCAAACAACGGTGGAGAGAGGGAGAGGGAAGATGCGGGCTAATGTCCCCGATCTTTATCACTAATGGCCTGCCGCCATGCTCACCCGCTACTTGGGGGCCTCGCCGCCCGTGTCCTGTCGGGTACCTTAGGTCCTGCGTCCTGTGTCCTGGGTCCTGTGTCCCGGCGGGTGGCCACTCCTGTGTCCACGTGCACTTGTCTTTCACTTCACTTCGATTTCCAAGTTCGCGGGCACGCGTCTGTTTGCTTTTCGGGGTCGTACGAGAGTGTTCTCCGCTTCCCGCTTCTGCCGACGTTTTCGTTGGCAGCGCTGCCGCGATCGCTTCGCTCCCCTGGCCATCCTCTGCCAAGAATTTTGCAGTCGGCGCGTGCCGGCGGCTGCTCGCTGTCCCCTTCACTCTTTTGCTCGGATGCTGTGGCCCTTCGCTCTCTGCCTTTGTGATTGGCGCATGTTTGTGGCTGCGCACTCCTGTGTTCTTGGTCCGATCGTTCGCTCCTCTCTTGTCCCCTCTGCTCTTATTGACTCTAAGCTTCCCTGCCTCTCTCCCCTCTGCTCTTAAACTCTAAGCTTTCCTGCCTCTCTTACCCCTCTGCTCTTATTGAAACTAAGTTTGCTACTTCTCTTTCAAGTTTACTGATCGCGGCTTCATGCCATGTGCGTGTGTGTGTGTAGGTGTCTTGGCTCCATGCTCCATCTTTTTTTTATTATTGTTGGAGAAGTAGTATGGGTAGGTACATGGAGAAAAGCAAAAGACTATAGAGGGATTTACAGTAGTAGAGGGAGAGGGAGAGGGATTTACAGTAGTAGTGGCAGGCGGTCAAGTTGCCGCTCAGCTTGGGTCAGCGCGTCGGGACTGCTCCCTGCGTCTCAGCTCTCTCATAATTGAGGCTGCCATATCGGCAACCGCGTTTCAATTGGCTTGGCTCTCCAGCATGTAAGCGATGACTGTATCAGGCGTTAGTGGGCAGTTCGAGGCTGCTTCCACCGAGGCTCGTTCCCTACTGAATAGGGGCAGGCAAAGAAGGCGTGTTCCGCGTCTCAGTGTAGGCACTACCGCAGAAGTCGCAGTGCGGATCATTCTCGTGCTTAAACTTCCACAGGTATGCCTTGAAGCATCCGTGGCCTGTGATGAGCTGCGCGGTGTAGAAGTCCACCTGCCCGTGGCGTCTCTGTATCCAGGGAGTCAGCCTGGGGATGAGCCTGTGAGTCCATCGTCCTGTGCTCGCGTTGTCCCATCTTTCCTGCCACCGAGCGACAGTGCTGCTTCGCTGGACTCTGCTGCCCGAGGTTCCTGTCCTGCGCTCTGCTGCAAGTAAGTCGATCGGGATTGCTCCCGAAACAACTAGAGCTGCTTCTTCCGAGACAGTGCAGAAGCAGCTTGATATACGCAATGCGCAGCGTCTGTACCCAGACTTACATTGCCGGCTGTAGGTTGGGGACGTCATGGCCTCTGCCCATACGGGCGCTGCATACAGGATGGTCGAGGTCACCACTGTGGCAATGAGCCGTCTGCTGTGTTGTTTGGGGCCACGCGTGTTGGCCATCATCCTTGAGATAGCTGCGGTTGCCTTGGATGCCTTGGCAGCTGCATACTCCAGGTGGCACTTGTACGTCAACCTGTGGTCGATCAAGACGCCTAAGTATTTGATCACCAGGCTGGATTCGATGCTGGTGGAGCCGACCTAAAGTGCAACCTCTCTACCGCCTTTCTGCTGCTTATGAGCACTGCCTCTGTTTGTGCTCTGCCAGCGCTAGTCCGTTTTCTGCGAGCCACTTCATCAGGGTGTCGATCGCCTGGCTGCATTACCGGAGACGTCGATCAAGTGCTTCTCCACCGTAACCAGCGCGATGTCATCCGCGAAGCCCACTACGGAGCATCCATCAGGTAGACGCAGCCTAAGGATCCCGTCATACATGACATTCAGAGGATTGGCCCTAGGACAGACCCTTGTGGTACGCCCCCTGTCACCTGGTACTTCTGCTTACCCGCTTCCGAGCTGTACAGAAGGATGCGGTCCTTAAAATAGTCGGCTATTAGGTGGATGAGGTAGCCGGAGATGCCGCCGCGCTGGAGTGCTTGGAGGACAAGGCTCCAGTTCGCTGAGTTGAACGCATTTTGACGTCCAGTGTGCAGACAAGGCAGTATTTCTTGGCGCCGCCCTGCCACCTTTCGCCCTCGATGGCTTTGCGGCCAGCTGTGTTACCTCCCGGATAGCGTCAACTGTGCTTCGCTTCTTCCGGAATCCATGCTGGTGGTCCGAAAGTGCTCCGCGTTCTTCTATCTCTTTCTCCAGCAGGTTGCAGATTATGCGCTCGAATATCTCCCCGGTGTATTGAGCATGCAGAGAGGTCGATATGAGGAGGGTCGTCGTTGAGCTTGCCGGGCTTCGGGATGAGTACGAGCCTTTGCATCTTCCATATTCTAGGGAAGGTTCCTTCGCTGAGGCACCTGTTGTACAACTGCACAAACAGTCTCGGGAGGCTTTTATTATAGCTAGCAGTGCCGCATTGGGGATGCCATCCGGTCCAGGGGCCTTGGACTCCTTGCTGCATGCTAGCGCTCTTAGGACTTCCGCCTCGTCAATGTGAGCCGGTTCTCCGACTTCCAAACTTGGGGGTGTTAACGGCGGCTGTGCTGGGAAGAGTGCGGAGACTATCGCTCAAGCTGTTCCTGGCAAGATGGGGTCGGCTGTCTGTTGAGTTTACCCATGACCATCCTGTACGCAGAACCGAAAGGTTCTCGGTCCGCCGCGTCGCATAAGGCAAGAAAGTGCTTGCTCTTGCTGGCTTTATAGCGATCTTGAGGGCCTTCTTACTGGCTCTATAGTGAGCCTCATAGAGCTTCTGTGTGGGACGTCCTCTATTCCTCTGGCACCTCCTTCTCGCAGACAGGCAGTCGCTCCTGACCTTAGCAATCTCCTCGTTCCACCAGGGAACTGGGCGCCGCCTGGTTCCTCCCTTGCTAGCGCTCACCATAGCTGCGTCACAGGCTTCCCTAATCCTAGCCGCTACCACCTCCGCACAGGTGTTTGCATCGCCGTTTAATGTGGTGCCAGCCAGTTTGTAGCCCACGCGTTGAAGTCCTCAGCAATTAAGACAGGGGCTCGTCCCCTGGCGTCCTGGACGATCTCCTGAATTATGTCCCTGAATCCGTCTATGTGTATGCTCGGGGCTATGTAGCAACTATAGGGTAACCTTTTGGAATTTGGCCCTGGAGTAGCCAGTTCCCGATGCCCTTTGCGAAAGGTGCCCTGGAGGTTGCCCACAGCTCCAGATGGCTGCGCCGCCGTCCTTGCTCTGCTGCCACACGCCTTCTGTTTTGCCTTGTAGGGCTCGCTTAGGATGGCGATGTCTACTCCCTGCTCGGTCACAGTCTGTGAGAGTAGATCCTGTGCTGCTCGACAGTGGTTCAGGTTAAGTTGCAGGAGCTTAACCATTTAGGCTTTTAAGGGCCTTCTGGTACTCTGGGCATGACCTGCTCAGGGTGGTGTGTTCTGCCTCGCTGCCTTTTTCCCTTTCCTCGTGCATAGGATGCAGCTGGGTTTGGCTTCAGTGCACTTGGCGTGCTTGTGTCCTGTGCCTCCGCATTTGAAGCATGACTCCTGTGTTAGGGTGGCGGTTGCTTCGGTCGCTCGGCATCTCACCGAGGTGTGCCCAAACTCCATACATTTGAAGCAACGCCTCGGCTCCGACTTCTGCCTGATGCTGCAGATAGACCATCCAATACGGAGCCTCTGCGCTTACTCGGGTCTTAGGTTGACCGTGGCAGTTTGCGAGCCACCGTAGCCTTTCCTCAGCCTAGGTGTTGCGTCGCCCGGGATGTCGCTTTCTTCCCCGCAAACAGCGCCATGGTAACCTCCTCAGCATTAGTGAGCTCGTCCAGGTCGCGGATCTCCACTTGCACCGTCTCTTGCATAACCGCCACCTCGGCCTTGCCGGCGATGGCCGTCCGGATGGCTGCCTGGAGATGCTGCGTGGAAGGGTCTCTGGGGTTCTGCATCCTGAGCAGCAGGCCGCCACTGGCTGTCCTTCGAATTCCTTGGACCTTCTCCTTAAGTCCTTGGAGGGTGAGCTCCGTCCTAACCATCTTAAGCATGTCCGCGTAGGACCCTCGCTACATTTGATGAGGATGGCATCTGGGCGGTGCTTTCTGGGTACCGCCGTACGGGTTGATTGGTCCGCGTTGATCGCGGAGCTTTCCGCTTTCTTCTGCGACTTTCTGCTTTTTGGCATTACTTGCTGCCAGGTGGGATTCGCTGCTGGATTGAATTCGGTCACGGTCGGGTGGGGTCCGTTGGCTATCCTGTTAGGGTGGGCTACTGGGCCTACCAGCGAGGGTGTGGTCTGCTGCCATACGCTACGGGTCGTCCCCTCGCGTTTCTCTTCTCAAAGTAAGGCGCTTATCTCCTGTTGCAGCTTCCTCATTGCTTGCAAGGATTCTATAGTGCCCTGCGTGACATGGCGGACGGCCTTTTGTTATTGCTCTTGGTGTCCGTAAATTTGCCGATCATCTCCTCCAGCATCTTCCCAAGTTCCTCGGTGAGGGCTGGGGCGCTCTTCTGTATGCGCTGCTTCTTTTGGGAAGCCAGCATTCCCTCAGGGCTGGTGGAGTCCCAGCTTCTTTCGGGGTGACCTGATCCTCTGTGTTTTGTCCAAACACAAACACAGGCCCGTGCACTTTGGGCGGCGCCGAGATTGGGTGTGGCTCCATCGCCGGTGACCTTTGGACCTTCTGCTTGATCCGCTCGAAGTTGAGCAGCAGCTCCTCTTCTGCCCTGGCTACTGCGAGGGCCGGGATTTCGTCAGCCCGGCCTACCGACGCTAGCTCCATCGTACCTAGGTTCGAATAGGGGTCCCTCGGTGCACTGGGATTTCCCCAGTGGAAGCCTGAGGGAGTTATTCCGCTCCTTCTCGGACCCCAGAGCCCCCAATTTAATGGCGCCGCCGCAGCGAGGGGGTTGGGAGGTAGCCAGTTCCTTGGCCTTTAGCACTTTGTAGCCCCTGTAGCCAAGAACCGACGGTTACCTACGAGCTTTGAAATTTGAGCTTTAAAATTTGAAATTTAAAGGAAATTCAAATAAAACGCTTAAGCCCGCGCTTTCTGCAATTCCCAACACTGCGATCTGCCAGGCACAACAGTGCGCACCGCAAAGCTCGCTGTTAAGCTTTAGCAGGTCGCTGTTAGATATTAACAGCCCGCTGTTACCCTCAGTGTTGCTCAACACTATGGTCAGCTGATCGTGTTTACCGACGGGAAAGCAGAAAACAGAAAGCGCGGTGAAAACTTGGCTCCTGGAAAAGTGCGCGGGAGAGAGGCTTTCTCGCCTATGGAGTGCGGAGAGGATTCCCCCGGCCCCCCCCCCGATCCGTCCAGCGGATCCACAGGTGCCAAAAGGTGGAGGATGGCCAGGAAGCCTGGCGGATTCAGATTTGGTACGTACCCGCGTCCCAAGAAGTCCCACACTGCACACTATCCCAATTTCAGGTGTCAGGTGTTCAGATTCGCTTTCAAAGCGCGGTGAAAACTCGACTTTCCTCAGTGAGTAATGACCAATGCCGTGTGTGTGTAGGTGTGTGGGTGTGCTGGGCTTTTTTTTTTTTTTGTATTCATATATTTATTTACAACTACAATTACGCTATGATATATAACATTTATGGGACATGCGTTGCGCGTGAACCCATGAGACGGGGCAAGGGCCCGCATTGTGCAGTACGGCCGCAAAGCAATGCTTCGCACAATTAAGGACCGCTCAGCCCGTCCGCTCTGTTCTCCCTCTCTCCAGGGTCCTAAGCTTCTTCATCAGCTTCGCTGAGAATTCTGCTGCCGCCGCCCAGGTCCTATGGTCCGCCAACATCAGCGGCACCAACGTGTCCACCCTGATCGGTGACCCTGCTACCGCTTCCAGCGCCTCCCTCTCTTCGTCGAACCGCCGACATTCGAAGATGACGTGGTGCGCATCTTCGGGGATTCCGGATCCGCACTCCGGGCAGCCATCTTCCTCATCATGGCCGAACCTCTTGAGGTAGCTGCGGAAACAGCCGTGACCGCTCAGCACCTGGGTCAGATAGAAATCCACCTGCCCGTGCTTCCTCTCCATCCAGGCCTCAATGTTGGGGATCAGCCTGTGCGTCCATCGACCTTTGACGAGGCCTCCCATCTCTCCTGCCAGGTCTCATAACTCCGCATTCTGGCCGCGCGCTTAATTTCGGCCTTACTGGCGCCCTCCGGTACCAGATGACGCTCAGTGCTCTGCGCAGGTCCGCCTTCTCGCGTACCATCTCTTTCAACGGGACTAGCCCGGCTATGACCAGCACCGCGACGTCCGAGATGGTCCGAAATGCGCTCGCAACTCGGATGGCGCACAGTCTATAGGTCGAGTCGACTCCCCGCATATACGTCTTTACCTCAGCCGCCTCCGCCCATACAGGTGCCGCGTAGAGCAGCTGGGAGGTGACGACGCTTGTCAGCAACTTCCTCATGGTCTGCTTGGGGCCTCTGGTGTTCAGCAGCATACGAGAGAGTGCTCCTGCGGTCCCGCTGGCCTTCTTCTGGTTGTACTCTAGGTGCTCCTTAAATGACATTCGGGTGTCGAGGAGGACACCCAGGTACTTAATGGCCCTCTGGGAGGTTATCGCAGCTCCAGCGACACGGATCTCGGCTGTCTCTACGACCTTTCGGCTGGAGATTAGAACCGCTTCCGTTTTGTGCGCTGCCAGCTCCAGGCCCGCGCTAGCAAGCCACGCTTCGATCGCTCTGATCGCCTCGTTCGCCTTCTCCTCCACTGTGGTGCGCTCTTTTGCGACTCCGACCACTGCTACGTCGTCTGCAAAGCCCACGATGGTGGTGCTACTGGGCATGGGGAGCCTCAGAACCCCATCGTACATGGTATTCCAGAGCAGGGGTCCCAAAACGGAGCCCTGCGGGACTCCGGCTAAAACTTCGTATGCTCTGGAACCCATGTCCTTCTCCACAGTGAGTACCCTCTCGCTGAAATAGCTCCCTCCCTCAGGCACTTGGAGAACAGGTCCGCGTACTCCTTCGGGTGCAGGGCGATGGACAGTTTCAGTGCCCTGTTGGGAACTGCGTCCGGCCCTGGCGCCTTTTCGGGTGCACAGCTCTCCCGTCCGGGATACCTCCTCTTCCGTCACGTCGCAGGAGCCAATAGGGTTGACGGGATGTCGCTCCTCCCTGGGCTGGATGCGTACTGGTGCCCCTCTCGGGAACAACGCCTGCACGATGCCATCCAGAACCGTGGGGTCCGAGGGGCGGTGCTGCCTGCCTTCAGTCCCTTGACCACCAGCTTGTACGCGCCGGCCCAGGGGTCATTATCCGCCGCGTCGCAGAGCCGCAGAATGGATTCTCTCTTCGCGTCCCTTATGGCCGCCTTGAGAGCCTTCCTCGCGGCCTTATAGGCCTCGTTGCACTCGCCGACGAGCGGGGTTCCGCGCGAGCGGGTCAGTTGTCTCCGGGTTCGGAGGCAGGTGGTCCGTAGGTCGGATATCCTGTCGCTCCACCAAAACACCGGCTTGTGTTGCCCCGAAAACTCCCTACGCCGCATGCTCCGGTCGCAGGCGTGTTCCAGGACTGCAGCAATCCTGTTCGCCGCCGCGTTTGCTCCCTCCTCAGCCTCCACTGTCATGTCACGCAGCGCATTTTCGAATGCCTGGGTACGGGCAGTCTGTACGCCTTCGCGGGTCTCGGCGCCGGAGCGGCTCTCTCGCGGGCTCGCCTACCGTGCACAGGATCGCTTCGTGGTCGCTCCTGTGTACACGTCGCTGACTCTCCATCTGGCATTACTGGACGTTGAGCTGCTTGCGAACTTGAGGTCGATGAATGACGCCGCTCCTGCTCTGACAAACGTGTGCCGCGCTCCATCGTTCAGGAGCACGACGTCTGTCGAGGCGAGTGCCTCCAGCACCACCCTACCTCGAGCATTTGTCCAGGTGGAGCCCCACTCCTGGGCCCACGCGTTGAAATCGCCTCCGACAACGACGTTGGCTCTTCCCCTCAGGTCACAGCAGAGATTATCCAGGATCCTGCTGAATGCCTCCAGCGGTAGACTTGGCGCCAGGTAGCAGCTGTTGAGCCAGAAGCCGCTGACCTCGGCCCGGACGAATTCATCGGCTGCCAGGATGCTGGACATCTTCCGTTTCCTGTCGCCGCACAGCCACAGGGCCGCCTTGCCAGTGCGGTCCTTGGCCCAATACCTCCTTCGCTCACCCTATATGGCTCGCTAAGGATGGCAACATCCGCTGCTACCTCCCGGACTGTCTGCAGCAGTAAATCCTGCGCAGCTCTACAGTGATTCAGATTGAGCTGAATCAACTGCATATCGTCCGTTGGGGTCGCCACCGCCGGGTCTGATCGGGCCGCTTTGACTCCGGGTCTGCGCGTGGCCTCATGCCTGAAGGATCCTTTGCCGGGAGGGCGCTGGCTCCTTTTGCAGGCAGCTGCCTTGTGCCCTGCTTCGCCGCACTTGATGCAGCACCCGCTCCTGTCCACCTCGCTCTTGCACCTGATGGCAATGTGCCCGAGCTCCAGGCACCGGAAACAGCGCGGGGACCGTCGCGCTCCCGCACTCTGCATCTGGTCCATCCTATCCGGACCTCAGCTCGGCGCCTGACCTCCTTGGCCATCGAGCATGGTAGGCTGATCACCGCTATTTTGGACTCGCCATACCCGGGTCGGAGACTGCGGACCTTAACTGCGCCCTCATTGAGCTGGTACTGCTTCGTGAGTGCCGTGCGGATCTCGCTCTCCGTCGTGATCGCATCCAGATCACGAATCTCGAAGATGCTGACCTTCGAGTCCTCCGTCATAGCTCGGACCTCCGCTGCATCGCCAAGGACACGAGAGATGCTCTCTCGCATCGTTTCGGCGCTCTCTGAGCCACCTTTGGCCACTTCCAGGAGCAGGTTGCCCTCGCCGTCCGTCGGACCCTGTTGACTGCCACTCCTAGCTCCGCTAGTTGGCGGTCCTCCCTTCGTGTGACCAGAGCCAGGATCTCGTTGTACGACTTCCCGCTCGCCTCCACTATCACCGCGTCGGGGCGCGATCTACGGGTCGGCTTCTTCCTGACCACAGTGCTCCACGAGCTTCCTGCTGTCGCGGCGTCCGCTGCCTCGGGACCCGTGGGCTTTTTCGCGCTCCCTTGCCGCTGTTCCACCTCGCCAGGCAGTTCCGGGTGGCTTTACCGGCCTTCTTGGCGCCCTTTGCTGAAGCAGCAAGGGCTGTGGGCCGGACCGGTTGGGTTCGCGCCGTTCTCGGCCCTCGGGTCTCGACCGGGACATCGGGCTGGCTTAGCCTCCGCCACGGCTCTGTCTGGGCCGCACGATCCGTCCTCCTTATGGTCGCTGTCTGCTGCTCCTTGTCGACACCAACAGCCCCTTTGAGATGGCGTGCTCACATCTGCGACATATCCCGTCCAGGGCGCGCGCCGGGCTGGTCCGTCTCGATTCATCGACAGCTCGATGTCGGACTGCAGCTTTTTCATTTCCCCAGCATATTCTTCATGCCCATGTTGATGTGGCGCACCTGCTTGTCATGTATCAGACAAAGCAGCTCGTCCATCATCGTGCCGAGCCTGGACACATTCTCGGCGCATGTAGGCATCTGGATGCTCACATTCCCGGTGGGCTCCTCCTGCGACGCTCTGGTCCTTTTCGGCTGCGTTTCCCGCTGAACGCTCGCCGGGCTGGCCGGGTCTCTACCCCTTTTTGGCGTGTCCTTTGGCTCGCCGCCCGCAGTCCTCTCAATCGCCGGGGATGGGGCAAGGACCGGGGATCTTCGGAGCAGGTTGCTCTTTCTGAAGGCAGCTGCGTCCGCATTGCGCTGCTCCTTCGCTTCACCTTGGCTTGGTGTGTTACCTAACGTGGCGGCCAAGTCAGCCACCGCCACGACAGGGTGTTGGAGAATGTTAGGTAGGGCCTCCAGAATCCGTGTCCTAACCGTGGGATTTCCACGGGTGGATTTCCACTTTCGTGGCTGCCACCTGGAGTAGTTATGTTATTAACTGACATTCCTTTCCAGTTGCATTGTCACCCAATGTTCGGTTGCATTTTATACCTCCTGCCAGGTGTGGTAGCTGCCGGCCAATATGGCTCAGACGCAGACCACGCAGCCGCCCACTGTGGGCAGACGCTGCGTGGGTTTGATCCTGCTTTCCAGGAAGCTTCGAGTCGTGTTGGGTCGGATCGGGACGACACGGAGCCTCCCACGTTGGCCGAATATTTCCCTCGACTACATATCCGATGGGGATATACCGCCCCGCCTCGGTCGCCAGAGCCCCATTTCAGGTGTACCGCCGGCGCGGCGGGATGGCAATCGGTCAGATCCGTGACCTTCACCACCCGTTGGCTCCATGTGCGTGCCTCGATACCGACGCGCGCCACGAAACTCCGACTCCTTGCCAAGGAGCGAGAGCAGCAGCCCGGAAATGTATGCTACGGTTTTACGGCGATCGGTGGCCGAGTCTTGTAGCATGTAGCAGTTGACAGGCAGCAGATTCTACACCCGTAGGGGCGCTGTAGTGCAACAAGCGCCCTCTAGGACGTAACGCTGCAGCGTTGCCAGACTCCCGCAGAGCACTCGTTACCGAGCACTGGCCAACAGCTGATCGTGCGATCAGCTGGCATGACCGGCATAATACATGCGGGCCTCCACATTTGCAGCACAAATTGAGTGCGGAAGCAAAAGAGAAAGTAGAAGAGATTGTTTTGGGATAGAATGTCCCCTCACCCTGACCTGCGACCCTCTCTCCGGATCGGTGGAACAAGGCGCTTCTCCCGCGGGCTGCCGCGATAGGGTCTCGACGGGTAAGCCCTCTGCCAACTTCGAGTTGCCTTCTGACCACTTTTCGTCCTAGGGGGTTCAGCCACACGCGAGTTACAGCCGGAGCACCCGCGCGGGCGTCCGCACACATTGACCGCACTTTTCACCTCGCTAGGCTTCGTGCCGTGTGTCTGTAGGTGTGTGGGTGTGTGACTATAAACTAAACTTAGCCTAATATTTACATTCCTAAATTATCCTACTATATACATTAACTTTCACGGCGGTGTGTTGTGACTTCGTCACAGTACCAGTCAATTAACCAACTCCAATTTAACAGCTACCACATCACAAAAAACAACCACTTATCCATCTCACGCTTAGACCAGATAAAAATAACAAGACTCAGACTTGGACACACCAAAATAACCCACACACACTACATCGATCCAACCCATATCAATACCTGCCTACTCTGCAACGACATTGTATTAATAAGACACTTAATTTCCACTTGCAACGCGCTAAACATCCAAAGACAACAAATTTTTAATAACATTAACCCACTAGAATCACTTTCCAATCCCACACCACCAAACATATCAAAATTTATACAATTTCTTAAAATCACAAATCTATACCACCGCACATAAAATAATTCCACCTAAGCTAAACAATAGAAATAAATACCTATAAGAAACCCAAACAATAATATCATGTACAATTCGAGCTGAAGGCCCACGTTGCCATTGCTCAACATCATTGCTAGCTCATAATTTTAATTATTTGTTAGCTCTTTATAAATAAATAAAATAAATATTTATTTAATATCCTGACGCTACAAGAAAAATACTTTAAAGTTATTGCGTCAGTAACAAAAAGATTTCATAAATTATTAAAGATATCTTAACATTAAAAAGATTTATTTGACTCATTGAAGTAATGATTTAGGAATTATATTATTTATAACTAGCGGACTCGGCGAACTCCATTTCGCCACCAGGTGGCTTCGTTTTATGTAGCATTTCGTTTGGTGATTAAAAGATGAAGAACAATTTTTTTTTTGTTTTATATTTTTATTTTACAACAGTAATGAATTCATTTCGATTATTGTTATATGTCAGTGTTATTTAGTTGAATTTTTCGAAGTAAATGAAAGTGAATCCAAAGTAAATACTAAATACGTGTCCGCAAATTATCCGTTTTATTGAAGTGCTCTTTGGTAAACCCATGACATTCGTTCCAATGCTGTTTTGAACATATTAACCACAGCATTATTAGCGTCAAAAATGCTTGCAACTGTTCAATAATTCGTCTTTTAAACTGTTGTGTTCCCTGTATACTGCACCGCACATTCAGCTGATCAACGATCGACGAAATGAAATATTTTTGCAGAAATTGATGCGGTTCATCTGGTGTTGGCACCACTGAACCATGCAATTGATATATTTTTCCTTGTATCTGTAAGTGCAAACAATAATTTGTTGAAGAATACGGTGTAACTTCTGATAGTGTGATGGTGCAGTGTGTGGTGTATATGTAGTTGTTATGTGTTGCAATTCATTGTGTTGGTGTGAGTGATTGGTTATGTGTGTTGTATCTTTTACCTTGCAAGTCGGCATGAAGCCGCATTCTCGAATGATATTAGCTCGAAAGGAAGTCATGCGAAAGCAGTTATTGTATAAAGGATATGTTGAAGAAAATGGATGGAATCGGGATCACTTCCATCAAACAATGGTTTCAGTGGCTGTGGTGGTGTAAGTAATGGATCCAGTTTGACATTTCCACTTGCGCAGCACAATCCAGCCGTTTCTCTTTTGAACTTTAACGCATTGCAATATCGGCATATAGTCGTCATTGGTCCAGTATCTAAATTTGCATTATCACTGAAGTTCGCAGTGGGATCATATTGGAATGCCAAGCGATTGTATGATGCCAATGATCTTCGTGTCCTCACGCGTTGTCCCAATCGGGCATTTTCTCTTATTGCATTTTGTCTTTCTTCGCTTGAGTTCTGTGAATACGCTTGTTGCTGGCTTGCATGTCTTGTGCGGCGATGTTCGCACGTCGTCCTTTAGGCATTTTGGACTATGGACAGAGTGGTGAATTTGACCTCAAATGCACGATCCACATCATTTACATAGTTCAACTTACCAACTTAAAGACAAATCCCTGCTGAATAAAAATTTGCACAGTAAACGTGATTGATTTTATGGTTTTCAATTGAAATGTTAGGAAACGAATAACTTATTTTTTTAAATTTTTGTTCACAATTTCACAGTGAACACAATACCGGCTTGTCACATGAAATTAACAGAGCAGAGAACAATGAGTAGCTTTCAAACATTGTATCACGGACCGCATTCTATATATCAGAGATGGCACTGTAAAAAAAGATTTTCCCGCTTGAGTCGCGGAAGTATCACGGAAGAATCGCGGAAATATCTCGGAAGTAAGTATTACCTTCATCTGCACTCCGTGATCGTCTTTGTAATACCCCATTTGTACTACGCGTTCGCCTTTCTATATTTGCTCGTCTTAGTCTTGAGAAAATAAGAAAAATTCACTCACCATTTATATAAACGACAGGAAATGTTTAACAAAAGTCACCTGACAATTATATCAAAGCAGCCGTTTTAGTTAGAAAACGTTTGTATGTGAAAAAGAAGAGGGCTGTTTTTAGGGTTTTCCCGGCAATTATTCGATTATTTGGACTTCAACGAACATTTAAAAAAAAGAATTGGCCAAATTGTTCCAGGCGTTGTTGAGTTATGCGCTTAGCAACACATTTTGCGATTAATTTTTATATAATAGATTATAAGAAAGTGTATTTTATTTGTTTGAAGTGTTTTAAGTTTTATGATTTATGTGTATGTGTGTGCTAAGATAAGTTTTTAATTGTTTTTCGAATTGTAATGTGCCTCTAATTGACTTCAGTTGGTTGGGTAGATGGTTCCATAATTGAATAGCGTAGACGAAGAAAATCTGACTACGTCAAACAAATACTCAGGCTGTAATGTAAAATTTGCAGTCAAACTAAGATTTAGCTATAGCTTTGAGGCTTTAAGCTAAGATTATTTAATGAATTTCTATTGATATTCAACCATTACTAAATTATAATTAAGTTGCCTGTAGGATACAATAGTTTGACTTAGTGTCTTTAAATTTAACTATGCGTTAATATTTTTTGGTTGGTTGTTATATTTATATGACATTAATTATATTGCTAGAGTGGTGGTATATAATATTTCTAAGTAAGATGGGTTGAGATCAAACAAAGATTTTAGAGGGTTTGGGTGGGTAAAGAGGGAAGATCCTATTGGTTCTAAATTGGGGCATTCTACATGGATGTGTCTAGGTGTTGTTTTTTGGCTGGTGCATAGGGGGCATGTTAGTATTATAGGGGGCGGGTAAGTATTTGGCCATGTGTCAGGTTGGTGTGCCCTAAGCGAAGGCGAATAATTTTTGAGAATGTGTGACTGTGTGAGAATGAGAGAGTTTTTTTATATGGCTTTTGATGTCAGTAACGTTAAGTTTATTATGGAATGTGAGTGGTAAAAGAAATGAGTTATTTGCTGTTTCGTCGGCAATTTTGTTGCCCTGTATCCCGCAATGCTCCGAAATCCATATAAGTTTTATTTTGCGTAGGTTTTTTAATTTAATTTGTCTTATGGCGGCTGGGTAAAATTTACTATTTGTCGGATTTGCTATGGCATTTAATGCTGAAAGGGAGTCAAAACAAAAGACTGATGGGTGTCGGTTTTGTTGGACTATTAGAGTGGCGTTGTAAATGACTATGATTTCGGCAGAGAAAATTGAGTTGTAGTAAGGTAGGAGGTATTGTTGACGCGAGTCGTTGCTTATTACGCTAAAAGATGCTGGATTATTATTTTTTTTTAACCGTCCCACTATGGGGCCTCTAGAGCAAACGGCGTTGCCAAAATCAAAAATGCCCGTTCGATGTTTTGAATACGCAAATCTTATAGGTAATTGTTCAAAGATTACAAATATAAAATGTTAATAGCCTACGATTTTTTTAAAGATATACCGTATCAAAGTTGACAAATTTTTCAATTTCAACAATACACTAAATTTTTAGGAAATTTGAGATAATTTCAGGTCGAATTTTAAGAAAACTTGGTGATGTATCCCCTTTTTTTTTATTTATTAATTTACTTATTAGGTATAAAAAAAAAACATTTTACTGTTTGCTTCTTGTTTCTTCAGGTAATTCATTTTTTACTAACTGTCCATATATTCACTATTTTTGAACTTTGATCGAAAAAAACAAAATTGTACATTTTTGTACACCTGCCATATTTTTGTAAAAAATTCTTTGAATATTTCTTAATCGAATTCAAAAGAGTCTTGCTGCAGCTGTCTGCAGCCCCCATACACCTCGAGGCAAAAAACGTAAGAAAGTCACGATTTCAGAAGTTGTATTTCGTGCAGCCCTGGTGTAAAATCCCTGATAAGCATACGACTGCTGGAAGAAAACAAAATATTACAAAATAAAATATTTTTTGTTTTGTTTTGTCAAACGTTTTTTTTTTAATTTAAAAACAATAAAAATAAGCACAAAAAAATCTCAAAAGGTGGAAAAAATTTTTCTTTGTAAAATATACGTGATTTTTCTATTATATTTACAAATTTTGACTATGGTAAATCATAAGAAATCATTTCGTCAATCAAATCGTAGCACCTTGTTAAAAGACGTTTATAAAAGGTTAAACAATTATCTATCAATTGCCTCTTAAATTACTCAATTATCTTACTGGGTTCAAAAGTTATGATTTATGCAGCGCAAAAACTCAAATGGCCCCACTGTGCGTCGGTGTAGATGAATGTGCTTGGGTAGTGATTGTTTTTTACTTCCATACATTTATGCAGGTAAGCTGATGATTGGGAAGCGGTTTTTTTAAGGTTGTGTATTGACATGTCATCTAATATATCTATCCAGTAAGGGTTTGGGTATTTTATATTTTTAAAGGAGAAAATCTTAGGGTTTAGCTTTTAGAAAATTATCGATCCTTGGTTTAAGCGGAGAGTTGTTGTAGGATAGGGTTGATAATTTTGGAGACTAAGAGTTTGTTTCGAATATATTGATTGGCATCATGTTGACTTTGAACAGTAAGTTGAAAGTCGGAAGGAAAGTCGGCTGACCTGATGGGGGAGTATTTACGTTTGGGTGTTTTTGTTTATCTTTCTGAATATTTGGTAGTCGTCGGCGTAAGCGCAGAAGTTAAATTTTTAATGTTTGTTGATAGTTAGATTTAGAGATAGATTTTTTTGTAGTTTAGGGAAGTTTTTATGTGGTATTAGATGGGTTTCTTGTGTTTTTTTTGTGTGGAATGTTTTTATATTAATATTTAGGGATCCGTTTCATTCAATTGAAGGATTATTAACACTTGCTTATATTAAAATAAGATTGAAGATAGATTTAAGAAGTTTAGCAGGGATAAGTATGAGAAAGAAAAAATGTGGGTAGTTGTTAGGATTTTAAACTTGGGGTTTTGTGGTCAACTTTATCCTCAAATTTTAAGGGTTTTGTAAGAGTGTTTTGCTTATTTTGAAATAATATGTTCCTTTTGTTGCGGTTTTTTGTATGGGTTTATCAAGTTTTGCCGGGGTTATGTCCATATCGATGTCGTCGTAGGTTGTAATGTGTCGTTCATGACTTTGAAGATTCTGTGTGGATTGTATGGGTTAATAGTTTCGTGTTTGTTTGAAGAGTTAGATGTGCTTAGTAATGGGTTTTTCCTGGGTTCTTCCTTTTTGGCGGTGGCTGCTAATGGGGGGTATAAAGTGATTTGAATTGGGCGGCCTGAGTTAAATATTTGGATGGCAGTTTTGTGGTCGACTTTTTGAGTTATTTTTGTTACAGTGAGTTCGTTTTGTTTTATGTAGATCGTGCACTTATTATCCATTGGTAAGTGGTTATTGTCGGTTTCGTTTCTGCAATTGATGCAGACTTTGTTGTTGAAGCAGATTTTATTTTCGTAGAGGTGTTCTTGTTATTCACAATTGCGGCTTGATTTGTATGCCTGCTTGCAGACTGGGGTGGGATGGCCGAAACGAAGCCATTGTTCACATCTTTATGGGCGTTGGATATATGGTCGTATCGAAACTTGTTCCGAGTAAATGACTCCTTTCGTGTGGTTTAGGGATTTGTGTTCGTTTACTGTGACTAAGCATGTATGGAAGAGTTTTAAGTTCAGCAGTTTTTAAGTGTGCTGGATACTTTTGGTTTTTTCTAAGACAGAGCCAGCTCTTGTATTTTTGCAGCTTTCAAGTGGTCCATTGCATTGGTGGTTAATTGACTTTTTTGATGATAAAGGGTGAAATCGTGTCAAAGTTACTGTTGTCGTCTCTGGTGATTATCAGTTATTTACTATCGTTGTTATAACTAGCAGCATTGGTCGATACTTTGTGTGCACTTATTAGGACAGATGCTTTGGAGAGCTAAGGCTTAACTGTGTTTTTGTGTAGTTTTTGTTGATTGATTGATTTATTGACTTACATCCTAGCACAACAAGATTAACTTATCTTTAGAGTACTAGTCACATCGATTTTAAACATTGAAATTCTTATAAATAACAAATTAATTTTAAGTATAATATTAAATTAACATAAAAGTTTTGTGACATATTATGAGTGTAGTTTTATTTTATAAAAATTTTACTTATCTATGTATTATAATTATTTATATTTATATTTTTATTTTTTTTATTGTTAGTATTATTATTATTATTATTATTATTATTATTATATAAATTTTTTATTATTTTATTTTTTGATTTTATTTTATTAATTTTTTTATTATAATAATTTCCCAATTGCTTCTGTGTTTATTATTTTAGGTGTTGAAAAGGAGTTATTTAAATTGCGTTGCGTTTTTGATCTGCTTGATGTGGTTTGGAAGTCGATTCCAAAGACGAACAGCGTGTATATAAAAGTGTCTTTCAGAACTTGCGAGTTTAAATCTTAAGCAAACTATATCACTTCTTCTTATAGAAGTGGCGAAACGTAATTTTTCGAACAGGTATGATGGCTCTTTAGTAAATATTATTTTGTGTAGCAAAAGTAAAGCCCTTGCGTTTGTCCAGTCATTAAAATTGAGATTAAATATTTTATACGAAAAAGGAGATACATGATCAGTTCTTTAAGGTTAAATATATACCTTGCCACACTATTAAAAGCTACTTTTAATTTCTGCTTGCTTATTGCATCACAGTTTCCAAAACCTCTACTCCATAAAATAAGGTAGGCATTAGAAAGGTTTTAGCAATAAGCATTTTTAGTTCAGGAGTTAAAAGTATTTTGAATTCTGTAGTTGCCTAAGTAAGCCATATGTTTTTCCAACCGCTTTAGCAATATGATCACTCCAGCTCAAAACGGAGTTAAATGTAAAGCCTAGGTTATTGGCAGTGCTTACATATTCAATGGAGGAGTTGCCTATTCGAAGTTTTGGAAGGTCTGCCGTATTTAACGATTTTTATATATGATTAGACATTTTGACTTGGTGGGATTTATAAGCAACCCATTTTTCTTCGCCCACTCATTTACGGCGTCCAGATCATTATTACATATACTAATACAATTATCGATACTACGCAAAGGACGACTTACATACATTTGAACATCATCAGCATATAAGTGGACATCACATACAGAGATACTTTTGGACAAATCATTTACATAAATTGAGAACAACAGAGGACCAAGAACTGACCCCTGTGGAACTCCGCGTTTGACATACAATAACGACGACGATTTAGACATGGTTACTACAGATTGAGATCTATTACATAAATAGGAGGTCAGAAGGTTCACAACCGATGACGAAAAACAATACAAATTTCTTAACTTTGTACATAAAATCTCGTGGTTAACCGTGTCAAAAGCTTTGCTATAGTCAAGTAGAGTTAAAAAAGTCACATAATTGCTATTTTGACGCTGTCCAATATCTTCACTAATTTCAAGAATTGCTGTTGTACAGCTCCTATTTTTCCTGAATCCCGACTGCTTATTACAAAGTAATTGGTTCAACAGCATAAACTTGTTTATTTGTTTGGCCATTATATTTTCAAAAATTTTAGATAGATATGGCAATATTGAAATCGGCCGGTACTCCTTGTCCGTTTTCGGAAAAGGCAAAATTTTGCTCTTCCACTGATTTGGGAATTTAGACATAGTAAATATGCTGTTGAAAATATATGTTATGTACCGTATAATTTTAGGAGAAGTATCTTAACGAATTTTGGATTTATGTCATCTAGACCTGTAGCATTAGATTTAATGTCAAGTATTGATTCTAAGACGTCACAATGGTCAACACATATAAAGCTAAATCTACTATCACAGCTGGTTGCAGGTACAGAGTTCAGGTACTCGTTATCAGGGACATCAGGCACTTTTGTTTGCACAAACGCAGCATTGAGGGCTTCAACATTAAGATCATCTTGGATAACTACTCTCTGCTTCCCAATTTCCAACTGCCTCAATTTACTCCATGTTTGACTAGAGTCTATTGCACTTTGAAACTGATGGGCATAATATTCACGTTTCGCTCCTCGTATAAGAAAATTAACGTATGTTCTGTATTTCTTGAATATACTATAAAGCTGAGATGTTCGAAAACGTTTCCACCTTTCATACGACTTGTTTCGCAGGAGAATGGCGTTTCTTATACAATTGTTAAACCATAAAGTTTTCTTTGGCTTAATTACTTACCTGTTTGTCTGTTTTATGTTTTATGCATTGGTTTGTTTTTTTTTGTCGACAAGCATTTTTTGAGGAGGTTTAGTTTCACGTCTTGACTCAATGAAATCTCGGGTGATACTGACCAAGCTTTCTTAATAAATTTGTAATGTGAACATTTTTTTTTATGATTTATTACTGTGTCTACGTGTCTCTTCTTTTTTTTTCATCTTTTTCAATGATTTATTACTTTGTCTATGTATATACACAGTGTAATATTGCTTACTGTTACTGTAGAGAAGTAACTTTTACAATGGTGTAGGGCGGTGTTCAATGGATAATAAAGAGATTGTGTGGGAGAAGGAAAGTGTTATGGGTTAAAAATTAGTGGAGAATTTTAGTTTATGTGGAGG
Source organism: Drosophila triauraria (assembly GCA_014170255.2). Lineage (NCBI taxonomy): Eukaryota > Metazoa > Arthropoda > Insecta > Diptera > Drosophilidae > Drosophila > Drosophila triauraria. Next base: position 34,290,985 of record CM024333.1, read on the forward strand.
TTTAAAAAATTTTGTGTGGTAGGTCGTTGGTATGTGTTCTTTTGAGTTTTCTTCTGCTTCTGTGTCCTGTGAGTCTTCTGGCCAAGCTAATTCGGGTGATTCGTCAGTTTTCTGAGATAAATTTCAGCTTGTGTGTTGATTACATCTCCAACTAGAGGGACATGGAGGTTCCTAGCTAAGTCAACATTTCAAATGTACCATTCGGCTCCAGAAAGTGTGCGCTGGAAAATTCTGACTCGGTTTAGGTTGCTTTTGGCAGCAGAACCATAAACTTGGATCCCATATCTCCATGTGAGAGCAAGTCTGTTTTTGTGGATTTTGATTTTGTGTGAAAGGTTTAGGTGGTTATTTTGCTTTAAAAGCCAAGATAGCTTCTTGGCCTTGGCTTCTAGTATGTTGTTGACGAGTTTTGTGTGCTTTGCTAGTGTTAGTCTTGTGTCAAGGGGTCACTCCTAGGTATTTGTGATCTTTCTTCTGGTCCAGGAGCTTTCCGTGTGGGAATAATCCTGGCCAGATGTCTTTTCTGAGTGTGTTATTTTCAACTGCACACTTTGCAGGTTTAACAGATATGTTAAAATGACAGGCCCAGTTTTCAAGTTTTTTGAGGTATAACTGGAGCCTGTCAGTGGCAGGGTATATGCAAGTGGATCTGCACACTGTCGCTGTGTCGTCCGTCAAAGGAGATAGCAGCAGGTTCTGAGAGTGTACTGGAGGCTTCGGCATGTCGTAAGTGTAAAGGCTGAACTGAGTAGGTCCAAGAACACTACCCCATGATACACCTGCTCTGATCCGCCTCTCAGTAGACATCGTTCCATCCTGGATCACTCTGAACGTCCTGTTAGACAGAAAAGACTTGAGTGTTTCATTCAGGTGTGGGTTGAGCAGTGTCTTCAGCTTGGATAGGAGGCCGTCGTGCCACACCCTGTCGAACGCTTGTTGTATATCCAGATATGCAGCTACGACATACTGCTTCTTATGGAAACCATACAGTATGAAATCCGTCACTCGGTGCAGTTGGTCAGGGATGCCATGTTTGAGCCTGAAACCAAACTAAAAGTTTGGGATGGCACGCTTTACCATCTTCTTAGAATGCAGCGTTCAAACAGCTTGCCAAAGGTGGTCAAGAGACTGATGGGGCGGTAGCTATTGAGGTCTCCCGGGGGTTTGCCAGGTTTCAGGACCATGATAATCCCAAGGTTCCTCCAGGCCTTAGGATAGTAACCGAGTTTTAGGGCAGAATTAAAAATAAGCATGAGGTATAAAAGTGCTCTGAGAGGCAGGGCTTTTGTAACTCGGCTATCGATCGAGTCCTTTCTTTAGGAGCCTTTTTGATTTTCAGTCCACCAATGTCCATTGTTAGGGATTGCCTTGTACACGAGGAAATCTATGCAGGAAGGGGTGGCTCCACCACTTGGCGGGTACCACATGGGGCTTCCTGTTGTAAGGACTTCGGCTGAGAAGCTTGTTATGCCATCGTGCAGAGCCTTTGCTCTTCTGTTTTACCTGTAGTTGCCCCATAGTCGATGTTTTGCATTCCAAAAGGAAGCGCACTTGGGCCTACTCTGTTCGTCTTTTATTCCTAACGTATCTCGGCGTCCACCTTGTCAGACGAGTAACCTTGCGAAGAGACATCGAATGCAAAAAATTACATATAAAACTAACTCCACTAGATTTTAAACGCCCGATCGCCACTGAGTCTGGACTACAAGGTCCTGCTCTACAGCTTCACTGACAAGCCTATCTGGACATATGGCTCCCAACTGTGGGGGAACGCGATCAGCAGTAATATAGACATCAGACAGCGTGCACAATCGAAAATCCTGAGAACTGTCACTAGGGCACCATGGTATATTCGCAGCCTAAACATCTTTAGGGACCTCGGCATTCTTGCAGTAAAAGATTAAGTAGACAATAATAATAAAATAAAAAACTTACTGTGCACCCAAATCATCTGGCAGGAGGCTTGACTCGTGTTTCCAGCAGAGCCCACCTACAACGAAATGACCTTCCAATACAGCAATAATTTTCAGAGTCTTTGCTTACATGCAACAATACTCAAGACAACAAGACAAATCGATTTATGCTCGTCAAACTGGCTCCCGAAAAGGAAAGTCCGTATCAGATAATCTTCTTATCTTAGACCACCTGAAATCGTCCTCCCTTTCCACAAAAAATCATATTTCACTAATCTCCCTAGGCTTCACAAAGTCCTTCGATAAAATTGGTATGCACTCTGTTGTTGATGAATTACGCTCATGGAAAATAGGCCCAAAAATTGTAAACTACTGAATTAACTTCATGACCAATAGCATAACAAGTAAGAAAGCGACAGTCGAGTGTGCTCGACTGTGAGATACCCGGTACCTAAAATATTGTGCTTTACATTAAAATGAAATTAGAAATAATACATACTATATAATACTATTTCGATACTTCTTAAAATAAATCGACGATCGAATTAGTTCCTATTGATAGCCTATCGGTCTAAGCGCTGGAAAACGTTTTTAATGCAAAAAAGGTCTAAGTTTTGGCTTTTTCAGTTTTTCTCTTTTTTATTCAGTTAATACATTTTATTTCAGTTTTGCCAAAATTAGGTTATGCTTCGACTACTTAGTACAAAAATAGCCGCTTCACGTGCAATATTAGTAATGACCCAGTTGTCTAAGAGGCCGATGCATTTACATCTTGCAAAATTGGCCCAAAATATATATATATATTTTTATCATTTTTATTTTACTCCTTAATTTTTCTCCGTGCATATTAATAAAAAAGGAAAAAACGCAAAATAACAAAAAAAAAAAAACTAAAAAGGTTTGAACCCAAGAGCAAGAAGGCTACAGGCTTCGCAGCCTGCCCTAGGGGGCTGTCTTAAAATTCGAATTCGAATGCTAATATTTCCCATGTTGTTTAGGTCAGCGGCCCACTGTACCGCCGCTGCTCACTGAGCTTTTCGCTCTCGTCCCTCTTGCGCTCCCGCGCTCGCTCTCGCGCATCTTTCATGCTCCGGAGCGCGGGCCTCATGCTCAGATCGGAACTTCACGATCGGCCGCTGCCGAGCTCCCGCTCTCGCTATAGCGGAGTAAGGCGGGTGGGAGCGCGGTCTTACGCTTAAGCTTCGTTTTTAGTTTCATGTATGCAGCGAAATAAAGCTGACGCGCACACGCACTGAATTGAACCTCGACGCCCCCGATCTTTTTCCTTCTAACCTCGACGGGTTATTTATTCGCTTCGCGCCGTGGGAGATCTTTGTGGTGCCAGTTCAGGAAATTTTTTAGCGGCCGGATTAATTTTTCGTGTCAACTCCATGTCGGAGTTTTTCCGACACAACGGCAGTTGAGAAATTTATATTCTTCGTTAAATTTTCCATCCGTCTCCGCTTTGTGTGCGTCGCCAAATTTCTTGCCTTCCTTTTCGTTTCCCCGTTGTACATCAACTTGCCAACGGTCAAGGCATATGTGCATACACACATACGCACATACGCGTGCCAACTTATGCACATATTGCAGTGCAATTCTGCCTCCATGAAAAAATTCGCCGAGTAAAAGTGAAATTGTGTATTGAAAAATAAAAAGGCATAATTAATATCAGCCAACAGGTGTGCGCTAATTACGGGAGTTTCCCTGGTCACCGAACAGTCCGCCGCTGTCAAGATATTTGTTTGTCCTGTGTATGACATATTTTCTTTTTCTCCACATAATTTTGTTCTGTTCCGTCTACTCAAATACAGTCCACTTCTCGATACTCTACTGTACCCACACATATACATAATCGAATGCATGCCCATATATACATAAAAATATTTTCTGCCTCCATACTTTTTTTGTATGCACACACACACACACACATACATGTTGTGTCTGCCCATATATAAATATATTTTCTTTTTGTACGCCCTCGCAACTACAGTCCAGCTATCGGGTTTCCACTGTACGATAAACAGCAGCAGCCAACAGAAGTACACACACATACATATTGTGCGGGCTAACTAATCCAGCTATTTACGCTATTTTGCATTGGCAAACGGTTAATGCAAAAACATATAAACACACACACGCATTGTCTCCAAAACAGTATCGGGGCAAATACAGCAGCGGTCAACGAAATATATACACTCAAATAAAATAATTCTTGAATGCTTTTTTATTAGATTCCAACTAACTAATAAAGTTAGAAACCAAAGTACACCTCCATATTCGCAATAGTGTGACCACATATCTATCGATTTAATTTAAGCATTTCTCCCGAACCAAAGCCAAGGTTCTTTTAATTCCACCTCTCCGGCTCCGTAATAATTAAGTGTGAAAATTTATTTACGGCTAAAAAATTACCAAAATTAGTAATTAGTTTATTAATTTTTATTACAGGCCTGTTTTTTCCTACTATAGTTAGCGAGCGAAAATATTTCGCCACCCCCAAAAGGCAATAATAATAATATATAAACAATTTCGCAGCAGAATAATAAATTAAATAAATACAATTAAATAATTTGGCAAACCATACTAAAAGAAATAATGAATATAAACAAGAAAAATAAGAACTGAACAAATGGGATAACAAATTTAAATTAAATAATACAGTTTCATCGAGCTCCAGATACTGGTCCTGTTTTTTTTTCTTGTTGTTACTGCACTGTGCCTCTGCGGGTTATTCCTTTCTTCTTCTCTGTTTGCCTTAACGTTAAATACATAAAAATAAAAATAAAAATTTATATAAATAAATAAATTCAAACGATTCTCACGCCAGACAAACTTGGTTCATGATAGGTTTCTGAATCGACATTTTTTTCATTCCGACATTCTAGTTCAAGTACAAAAAAATTCCAACTGGTTCCGTTTCCACAATTCGTAACAATTTATTTCTGAATTTAGTCTGCTTCCCCTTCTGACAATTAACATTAAGTCAATCGGAACACAGACGTTGCCTAAAATTTTACTCGTAGTGCTTTGCGGCATTCGCTGTCTGGATTTCCGAGTCCGAGAAAGCCCACGGGAGACGACAAGAAGCCGCGGTCGATCCCATCAATCCGATTGGCAAGATCCCAATCCCCGTCTCCGCGGCCGTCTCAAATATCGCCAAAGGCTGCCACTGCCATTCCAAGGGCAAAAGCGAAGAGTCCGTCAATACTATCTCTGATCCCTCGTCAAGGCTTACTCGGTCTATGTCCAAAATGGCTCAAACTGAGGTCGACATTGCCCTCAAAAAGTTTATTGCCACAACAGACCGGATAAGTCAATTTCAAGCGGATATCCATACTCCGGGCGCCCCTGACTCTGAGCGGTTTCCCCTGGCATGTGCCAATGTCATCGGGACCAAATCCGGGCCCTGTGGGAAAAGGTGGAAAAGAGCTATGAAATCTGCTTTGATCTTCTTAAAGTGTCCGCCGATAGCACGGCCACTTCGACAGTGCTTGAATCCAAGTACAGTTACTGTTACTCCGTCTATTCAAGGTGTTTTGTCCAGCTTCAGGACATAATAAACAAGGCCGCCTCCCAGTCAATTCAGGCCCCCGTCAGTGTTCCCACACCCCCGTCTACGGGTTGTCGTTTGCCACCAGTGGACACCGAAGTGTTCGCTGGGGATTATCTTCGGTGACCTACCTTCAGAGACCTTTTCACCGCGATATACATCCACAACTCACGTCTGACACCGGTGGAGAAGTTGTTCCACCTGTTATCCAAGACAAGTGGCGATGCGCATGCCATTTATTCCATTCCCCGCTGACCAATGAAGGGTTTATCTCCGCGTGGCGAAGCCTCACCGACTCCTTCGAGAATCGGCGGTTATTGGTCAAAAGCCAGTTGAAAATTCTCTTCAACATTCAGGCTATCCCCCAAGAGTCCGGAGCCGGTCTGAAAGAGCTGCAAGGCACAATCCAAAGGTGCCTGACAGCCTTAGAGCAGTTCGGAGCAAGTTCCGTCAAGGGCGACATCAGCGAGCGCCCCAGCACGTCGACTTAATTCTTTCGAGGCCATAGTTGCTCCAGGCCCAAGAAAGTGCAATCTCTGTTCCAGGGAGAACCATCCGGTTCGCTTATGGCCGCGCTTCCTTGAAATGGATGTCAATGGTCGCTCCGACTACATTAATAGAAAGCAGCTTTGACTGAACTGTTTTGCCCGAGGGCACCAGCAACGGGATTGCACTAGTGCCCATAGTTGCTTCACATGCCACAGCCGCCATCACACCCTCCTGCACCGCGGTAATCCATTCGCGGCCGCTCCAAGTCCGTCAGCGCCAGCCAGGCCTCGACCAGCGCCATTCCAAGAGGCACGGTAGCCTCAGAGAATCACTCTGATGTACAAGTGTGTTTCGCTTCCAGTTCACGAGCCGTCCTACTGGGCACAGCCCTCATTAATAATATTTGCCATCTAGGGTGCAATTTCCAGGCACGAGCCTTGATCGACTCTGGTTCCGAGGCCACCTTTATTACGGAGAGGCTTTTTAACCTCGTCAAACTTCCATTCAAGACTATCCAGGACCAAGTCTCTGGCCTTAATCAAACCGTTGCCGCTCAGTCCACGAAACTTTGTCATTTTTCTATTCGATCGCCTTCCATACCCGGGCTACAGTTAGAAACTACAGCTTACGTTCTTCCGCAGTTGGCCCGGAATCTGCCATCGTATCCAGTCCCCTTGCGGACCCCAAGTTCTTTGAAAGCTCCTAAATCGATGTGTTAATAGGAGCCGACATTCTCCCGTCCATCCTCCTCGGCAACTCCAAGGCTAATATTTGCGGTTCTCTTCTCGGCCAGGAAACCACTTTTGGATGGGTGTTGACAGGCCCCATATCTCCAGCGGCCCTCGAAATGTGTCCGTCTTCTCACGCGAGTTACCTGCGGCCTCGACGACTCGTTGGACCAGCTCCTCACCAAATTCTGGGAGGTGGAGGAAGTGCCCAAATCGTCGCCGAGGCTGATTCTGTTTGTGAACACAATTTTTCCAAACTACAAGAAGAGACACGTGTGGAAAATACGTTGTGACTCTCCCTTGCGCGACCCCAAGCAGAGTGGTTCCGAGCTCGAATCTTCACGATCCTTCGCTCTGGCTCAGTTCCTGCGTAACGAGCAGCGGCTGAAAGGGATTCTCCCTAAAGGCCCGGTATGACGCTGGGATCCAAGAATATCTCGATTTAGGTCACATGGCCGAGGTTTCTTCGACGAACAGTTCCTCCACGTACTACCTTCCGCATCATGCCGTTCTCAAGCCCGAAAGCACAACTACTAAAGTGCGGGTGGTTTTTAACGCTTCTAGCCCTTCCTCAAACGGTACCAGTTTGAACCACATACTGTACGCGGGCCCGGTTTTACAGTCCGACCTCACGATTCAAATCCTAAAGTGGCGATACTTTAGGTTCGTTTTCAACGCCGACATCGAAAAGATGTATTGGCAAATTTGGGTAGACTCCAGCGTATCTTGTTTCGCAATGTCAATCGGGAAATCCGCGACTACGAATTGAAGACCGTCACCTTCGGAGTCAATTGTGCCCCGTTCCTAGCGATCCGTGTCTTGCAACAGCTTGCGGACGACGAAGAGTGGAGGTATCCGTAGGCGAGTCGGATTATCTGGCAGTACATGTACGTCGATGACGTTCTCGCGAAGGCAGACTCCGAAACCGAAGCGCAGGTGGTGTAGCGGCGCCTGTAGCGACCCAAAACCAGTTTTTGCCTAGAAGCAGACTTTTATAATTTTTGTTATCCAGCCAAGCCAGATTTCAACTGACCTTGCTGGTTGGAAATAGTTTGACCGTTTTCGAACAGCTGAGTCAGGACTCAAACCGGTCTTGAAAATTCTAGGGATTTTCGAGCACTATTACCGCAGCCATGTTAGCTGATCTAGTCCCGGTGGCCATTCTTTTCATTTGAACCGGCGGATCATACGGACGTGTTGCTCCCGTGTTTGTGGAGACGCGCATAAGTTGAAAAGTAATAAATATCGACTCAATCAGTGCCATCCGGCAAGTGAAAGTGGTTTAGAATACCTGAAAGTGATTTTTGAGCAAGTGAGTGCAATTGTGCCGGCCGTTTTATATGGTATTTAACCTAAAACTTACTGCAGGTCACAATTAATTGTCTCAGCCGGCGCTGCCGCCGATCAAAAGGTGCACGCTGCTCGCGCTGCTGCTGCTTAAGTCGCGCAGCCGCCGTATATCAGCCCGGCAGAGGAGTTACTGTCCAGGAACCCCAGCCAAATAACGTTTGGGGCACATTAGATTGTGCCCGCCGGTAGTGGATACCTAAGATTTTCCCAGGCTAGAGAAAGTTCTTAGAAAGACCGTAGTGTCCCCAGGAGCACCCTCCTAGGGGAGATGTATTAGGGAGCCCAGTCAGTGCCCCGAGGAGCACCCCAATGGAGATTTTTCTTATGGAGAAGCGGCGAACATAATCTGCGAGGGATAACTATGTAGAGACACCACTGTGTCCTAAGGAGCATCCTGTGTGATCGGCTAAATGAGGAAGTGACTACTGCAAACTGCTGCAACTGCGAGGGAAATTCTGCAGCTAAGTTTCGACTGATTATACAGCTTTATCTTGATCGTTAAATTAAAGAAAATGAAGGATAGCTTCAGCAGTTGCTTAATTTGATTATTTCCGTGAAAATTGGACATAGTTCTCCGCGTGCCGAATCGAACATAACCCAGCTTTGTAAATACCCTGTATTTTGGTTATACCCGATCAAGCCTATTTTGCGAACACTTCGCCTCTTCTCTACCTTAATTCGTCTCCATTTAAGCTTTAATGATGTTTATCTAAAGTTAACCCACACAACCGAATCCGTATTGAAACGAAATAGGAAAGATTAAATAATGAATGTACTGAAGTTATACCGAGCCTTAAGGCCATGTAAATTAGTATTAATCTATAGTTTTAATATTTAAATTTAACATCATTGCTATTAGAAAAATTTTGTTATTATTTTTTCCTTCGGCAAAAGCCGCTAAGTTTATTTACAGCAAACCCTATTTGGAGATCGATCTTCATCGTTGGAGTTACTGCAGTGAGTGTTTATTATGAATTTATTCACCATTCTCATCGAACTCAAAGCAAGGCCTCTCGAATTCTCTCGCTAAACCTAATCTGAAAAATCTTGAATGCAAACTTTATTTAATTGTTTTGATTTTAAACTTAAACATCTCTTTAACATTTACGTAAACTTTATCAATTATTTAACAACGTTGAAAAATATTGAAGCTAAAAAAACATCTACTGAGATTGAAAATTCTGAATTTAAATGAAAATATACAAATTTTAAAATTCTATATTTAATTATATAATTATACTTACTATAACTTACCTTATCATGTACCTTAATTTACCTTATTACATAAACATGCATTCGTCTTTATATTATCTCAATGTCTTCATCTCTCATTTATAATTATTATTAAGAAATCTCAAATTAAATCATGAAGAACTGAAACCATGACTTTCTGAACTCTGCCGATGTACCCGAAATCGTAGGGTATTGAAGGGGTCACCGGAGCTTATCTCTCCCAGGAAGGTGATCATAGGTTGGGCGGGCAAAATGCGACCACAACAACAACAGTGGCTTCACTTTCTCTGACTTTCTCTCAATCATTTCTATACCATTCTTTCCATCCTGAATTAATCTATTCTCTCTTCCGGTTCCGTTTATCGTATTCTCTCTTGTCGCTAGCTTGCTCAATTCTAGTCTTAGCAATAATAAGGTGTAGTTAGTGTTCGGATCTGTACAAGCAAGACCACCACCCCAAAGCCGACGAGCGAGAGCCGGATCCTATAGCAAGCACCCGCAACTACAGATTCCACCGGATTCAAAACACTTCTCCCAGTCGTTACACGCTACAGTGGCTATCCGCGAGCTCCAGGGGCCCTAGGCTTGCCAGGTTTTCCAATGGACATCCAATAGTAAAGCAATATTGGCCCACATTCCAATTGACAATCACCTTCGCGCTGATTTCCTCGAAATCGACGCAAAGAGCACAGCTAAAACTCTCGGTATGCGGTGGAAAGCGACATCGGATGAATTTTTCTTCATTCCGCCCGAATTAACCTCGGGTGCGTCGTTCACGAAGCGTCAGGTCCTATCCCAAATTGCCAAATTATTTGATTCAGCGGGCTGGCTCGCCCCCTTTATTGCAAAGATTTTCATGCAGGACATTTGGCTCCTCGAGATTTTTGCCAAAGATGGGTTGACCTCCTAGAAAATTACTATGCTCTCGATCAGATCCGCATTCCCCGATGGGTCGCTTTCCGACCACAGCTGAAAATCGAGCATCATGGGTTCTGCGACGCCTCGGAGAAGGCGTACGGCGCCGCCATTTACGTCCGAATTGAGGCGAGGTCCACGGTAGTGGTGAACTTGCTAACGGCAAAGACTCTGGTGGCCCCAATAAAAACGGTGTCTCTCCCGCGGCTCGAGTTTTGCGGAGCCCTTTTATTGTCCGAGATGGCCAATTCCATTCTTCCGAAGATGCCCGGGACTGACTCGACGATTGTTCTCGCCTGGTTGTATAAGCCGGCGTGTCACGGGACAACGTTCGTGGCCAATTGTGTGACCAAGATCACCCAGTTCACCGAGGTGGAGAATTGGGCACAAGTCCGCTCCGAGCATAACACGGCAGATCTCGCTAGCCGGGGGGTATCGCTTCAAGACCTCGCGGAGAGCCAGCTGTGGTGGCATGGTCCTGCCTGGCTGCAAAGGCCTCGATGCGAGTGGCCCCATCAAGGCTATGACTCCCCTGTGACTGAACTCGAGAAGCGAACAGTCAAGGTTCATGTTGCAAAGGCTCCCCCTGAAGACATTCATGAGCGTTTTTCCACGCTAGACAAAGCGTTGAGAGTCATCGCGTACGTTCATCGCTTCATCCAGCGCTTGCGAAAGCTCATGTCTGCGGTTGAGGATCACATGACAGCTCCTGAAATAGCGTCCGCCGAGCGCCTCCTGATTTCTGTCACGCAACGCAGGCACTTCGTCCTTGAGATTGGCTGCTTAAGCCAAGAGCGGCCTGTGCCGGCATCCAGTCTTGTTCAAAACCCGAACCAGTTGCTTGATTTCCAAGGGCTCATGAGAGCATGCGGCCGGGTCACGGCCCTCGAACTTCTCCAATATATATGACAAACGGCATCCTGTCATCCTTCCATACGACTGCCATCTGTCTCGACTCCTCGTCAACTCTACGCATCGCATAACTCTGCACAGCTGTAATCAGCTGATGATCCGCCTGATCCGTTCAAAGTTCTGGATACCGAGGGTGAGGAATTTGGTCAAGTCCGTCATATATTCGTGCAAGGTATGCGTCATCCATAAAAAGAAGTTGCAAACGCAACTCATGGGAGACCTACACAAAGAACGGACGGCCTTTTCCCGTCCTTTCACATATACCGGTGTGGACTATGCCGGTCCCTTCGACATCAAAAACTACACGGGACGAGCCTGTCTCATTACCAAGGGGTATGTGTTGGTGTTCGTGTGCTTCTCCACTAAGGCCATCCATTTAGAGCAGAGGTCGGCAGCACCGTATACACAGTGTATAGGAAACATTTTCAGGCAGCGCTGTCGGCACATGTATAGTATAAGCGCTTCGTGTTTGTTCGGGATTCTGTTAGGCTGTCGTAGCAAGCTTGGGGTCTATGTAAAAACGGCTTCGTATATATATGTTCGGGTACCGCTGCAGCAGAGAAACTACCAAGTAGCCTGTACACAATTGCTCGGTTTTCGCAGCAGCAGAGAAGCAAATCGTTAGGGTCTGTTATTATCATTCGGGTCTGTTAATATCATTCGTTTCTGTTAGCTTCGCACACATAAAAAAATGTGTGTGTCTGGGTGCCGACCCCTGATTTAGAGCCTACGTCCGACCTTATGACTGATAAGTTTCTCGCCGTTTTTGCTCGATTCGTGTCCCGAAGAGGATTCCCCCGTCAGGTTCAGTCGGACAACGGGAAGACCTTTGTGGGTGCGGCTGTCCTACTCTCCTGAGATTTTCTTCAAGCTGTCAAAGAGGCTGTGACGGGTGCCTATATTCACCAGCAGCTGCCCCCACATGGGAGGCTTGTGGGAAGAAGGCGTTAAGAGCTTTAAGACCCTCTTTTATAAGTCTGCTTCCACGCGAAAATATACGGTTGAAGAGCTGTCCACGCTTCTGGCTAGGATCGAAGCATGCCTGAATTCGCGTCCGCTCGAGCACTTTCTTGTTGGAGGGCCCCTCCTCGCCATGGTTGAACCCGAGATGAAGGGGGACACCACATCCATTATAAACCGCTGGCAACACCTAAAGGCTCTTCATCAGCAATTTCGTCTGCGATGGAAGGAGACGTACCTCAAAGAGCTCCATAAGCGGTATAAGTGGCGAGGCTCTACAAGAAATCTCCGTTCCGGGGACATGGTGGTTGTCAAGGAAGACAACCTCCCGTCAAACGAGTGGCGACTAGGCAGGATTGACGCCGTGTTTCCCGGATTCGATGGCCATGTCCGTGTGGTCGACATCCGCACTGCGCGGGGACTCATCAAGCGTCCCATAGCGAAGGTCGTCCTTCTTCCGATGGAAGCGATTCGTATATCCAATTCATAGTTGCAGCCCGTAGTTCCAATTCGTAGTTCTAACCAGTACTGATCCAACGTTTTTCATCTGTCCTATTCCGCCAAACAGATCACCCACGATGTCTCCACATCCACGCAGCGCCAGCGCCTTGGAAAACAAATGTTCTCGAGGTACGCAATCGTACCGTTGCCGAGCCTGCAGCAGGATCCACGCGCTTCGGATATGTCGGCGTTTCCTCCGTTTGAACGCCGAGAAGAGGCTCCGGGCTGTCCTTTCCAACCGGTACTGCCCCAGATGTTTGGACCACGAGCACTCTGACGGAACGTGTCGGCGAGGTGATCTCTGCAAAAGGTGCGGTCAGGAACACCACACGCTTTTGCACCTCTACGAACCGGCGATGCCTTCCCGCCAGTCCCGTCCGGCGGCACGTCAGTCGCGGAGCACTGTTACCGCTCCACGGAACTCTTCTGCCGCTCCTCTGCCCTCGTCCTCCACCCCGCGGCACTCTTCAGCCGCTGTTCAGCAAGTTTCCGCCACTCGTCAGGGTGCCACGCAGACCCCGGTCGCCGCTCCGTCCGTATCGTCCCTCCTGCAGTGGCACAGTGTCAACCTCCTTCCGACTGCTTTGGTGCGGTTAGATACCGGGACTCGAGTCTTTGACACGGTAGCGCTCATAGATCCTTGTACGCCTATGAGATGCATCGATGCGTCGCTAGCGGCGAGTTTTCACTTGTCGACGACCAACGTGGGAGGCGAACAGATTTGTTCGGGCATCGTGGGCTCTAAGAGGGACAGCGCACGTCAATCCGGGAGCTGAGCGACACGGTGCGGACCCACTTCCGGAATATAACGCTGGCTGACGAGCGCTTCTACCTCAGTAGGTATAAAATGAGAGATCTGGCCAACATTGGGGTGGGAGAGGAGGTGGGGAGGCAATTAAAGGGGTAATCAATCTAAAAGGTTGACAGGTGGGGTCAAAGAGGGTGTAATTAATTAAGAGAGGTTGACAGGTGGGTCAAAGAAAAAAAACGCACCCTTGCATTTGCGAGCACCCTAATTTTCACCTGTGAAATTAGGCACCTGCGATCGCAGGAAAACGTTTGCTTGTTTGTTTGTTTGTCTTAAACACGCCCAGCGTTTTGTGTTTGTCTTAGAAAATAAACGCCCTCAGCCTTAGGACTCTGAGTGTGACGATTTTCTTTTCAGCCAGTGGCTGTTGATAGCACGTTCTTGAAGGTTTGATTAAAGGAGTCAAATGCTATGTTTAGTCTCAGCGATATGTATATGCAATAACAAAGGTAGCGATTGTAAGGTCAAGCACAAATGCATATTATGCTGACATGAAGAAGTCGAATTGGGCACCGTTTCCCATTTCTGCATAGATCATAATACTCGGTAACCCACATTTCTTTTACACACAATTTCGTTGACATACCGTAAATACCGTTAAGTTTCCTCAATAAAATCAGTAATTGTTTTGACCACAATGCAAGCGTTACTCATTTGGCTGCAATCAACAGAGGCTGTCGCTGAGTCTTCAGACCCTTATGTGCACCATATATAGTCCAACTGGTTCATGTTCTAGTTGCAGCGACACAAGGCAGACAGTTCAAGTACTGTATGCCAGGCACCTTAGCCTACACTTTCACATTTGGTGACCCCGACGGTCTAGATCCTAGATCCTTGAAGGATTTCAATCATCCTTTGGCTCAGAACTCAGATCTCTAGCCGTTCCTAATCGCAGGAAACATCCGACCTTTGAAGGATTTCAATCATCCTTTGGTCACAACTCAAAGTTGTCAATCAGGCGACACTTTGAGGGATTTCAACATCCTTTTGGCTCTGAACTTCTAGCCGTTGATCACATTCAGTGATCCCTACAGGAAACTATTCTGCACACACTTCTCAGAGTTGTCAACAAGGCGACACTTTGAAGAAATCTTCCAAGCCATTGTTCAACTTCTTCGACCATCGACGGTTGCGAACAGGAGCGTATCCAGCTTTTCAGCAAATAAAACACTCCCAACGGGTCAGAAGTGAAGTAAGACTATAATGGCTAATACAAAGGAAGAGCAAGCAGTCGCCGAGACGTTAGACTTGCAAGAAAAGATCAGTCAAGAGATCTCGAAATATATCCGCAACTACAAAACGGATTCAGCGGAGAGGAAACTAAGTCCCACGTACTACCAAACCAAATTGGCCGCCATCGATGACGCATGGAATCGGTTTGCGACGAACCATCTTAATATTCCTGAAAAATATAGAACCACTGAGTATACCAAGTTCTACAATGACTGTCGTGCCACATACGAAGAATACAGAGCGAACATGCTCGACAATATAGAACAATCAACAAGCCACGCTGATGCAAATCCAGAAGCGGGAAGTATACATCAGCCCATGATAGCATCTGACAAACTCAGATCGGCATGTCGCCGACAAAGGGCGATATCCGAGTCTATCAAACGCGCTCTGAAAGAGTTTTAAGAGACAGGAAAGACCATCACTAGTGATTTGATAAAATCACTATGGTCTCAGACGCAAGAAATTCATTTTCCGTTCACGAAGAATACGATGACCCAATTAAGGGAGGATATGATATGCAGTCCTTCCTAAGATTGGAAAAGGAAATTCAAGCGGTCTTAGGGGCAAAAACAATACATCAAGCAACGAAGATGTGCACTTGCCCAGAGTCAGCATCCCAAAATTCGATGGAGATCTGCTCAAATGGACTAAATTTTTCGATATATTCAAATGCATGGTCCTTGACACTAACATGCCCACCGTACGGAAAATGTGGTATCTCAAAACCACCGTAACCGGAGAGGCGGAAAGGTTGATAAGGCATATCGATCTTAAGCAAGAAAATTACTTGCATGCACGCTGAAGGCACAACAACTACCGATCATGTAATCTTCAAGATTACACTTCCTCTGGTATCCACAGCGCAGCAGGAAGTGTTCAGCATCATCCCCATCCCGGCGTGGAAGGCAGGAAGCTGGCATACACTCGATATCAAGACAAATATCATTGCCGTCAATGCTCATAGAGATAAATTTATGGGATTGACTGAAGTCAAGTGCCAAACGATGAGCACATATGCTTTAATCATCAAGCTACGTTTAGCGCGGACAACCAGTGTGAATTTCAATTGTTTAACAACATGACTGAAACACTATGTGAGACTGTTCAAACAAAATCCGATCTGATTTGGACAAAGACGCATCAACGGAACAGATGAATGTTCGCAACGCACAGTCCCATAGAGCTTCAAGCTGTGTGCAAAGGAACACCTTCCACAGTACACCTTGAAGGAACGGGCTTACTATCACTCTCCGCAGGCTGCACCGCGCGCAACTCAAAAATTAGTGTTAGCGCATTCAGCACTACGATCAGCGAAACGAAATCAACATATGTTCGTTTCGGCACTTTCACCAAGTTTGACGTAGAAGAAACATCAGAATCAACTCAAGAAACTACAACCCGAGTATCCGAACTAGACGATTTAGATGTCCTACAACAAAGGCTGGCCAAACTGAAGGATACAACATGGAAAAATCACTTCAGCACCGTGCAGCACCATCAAGTAGCTGCCTATGTGGCCTTAGCAATATCAATTATAGTGAGCATTGCATTCATTCTACGACGGCAATACAGCAAATGGAAGCCACGACAACGGCCCTCCAAACCTCAGGAAAACGCTGAGCAGTCGTTACTGGAACCTACCCCACGCAGTTTTGCTTTCAACATTAGCGATGGTTGAACACCTGGTCAACGGCCGGGAGAATGTTCAGTCTCAGCGATATGTATATGCAATAACAAAGGTAGCGATTGTAAGGTCAAGCGCAAATGCATATTATGCTGACATGAAAAGTCGAATTGGGCACCGTTTCCCATTTCTGCATAGATCATAATACACAGTAACCCACATTTCTTTTACACACAATGTCGTTGACATAGCATATTCTTTATACTTTGTTTAGCTATAAATACCGTTAAGTTTCCTCAATAAAATCAGTAATTGTTTGACCACAATGCAAGCGTTACTCATTTGGCTGCATTCAACAGAGGCTGTCGCTGAGTCTTCAGACCCTTATGTGCACCATCTATAGTCCAACTGGTTCATGTTCTAGTTGCGGCGACACAAGGCAGACAGTTCAAGTTCTGTATGCCAGGCACCTTAGCCTACACATTAACATGCTATAAAACTGAAAGTCTTTTCGTTAAGCTAACAGTTTTTAAAAACAAGCACAAGAAGAGTAGTCAAATAATGGAAAACATTTCAGTCATATTTATCGACTCGGATCAGGAGACTTCCTTTAGCCCACTTCTAACCTCCTCGCAGATGAATCCTGAGGAATACCTGAACGATTCGCCACTGTTTGGGGTTGAGACAAAGGATTTCCTGGATGCTGAACTCGGTCCGGATACTGATTTATTGGATGTCGTCAATACATATCCATTTAATTGTGGCCATTGTGCGCATCGATTTGATCTGGATGAATCCTGGTCACCTTCAAATTTATTGTCGGAGAGTGATCGACTATTGTTGGAAGTCAACGAAGCCCCGCAGAAGTCTACAATTTGCTGTTTGACAATGGGGACAAAATGGATGGAGATTACTTCACAAGATTCGGGAGCTGGAATTTCCAATATATTCTCGGACAGCGGGGACCAAGTGTTTAATGGAAGTTGATTTGTCTACATACAACGTCCAAACAACCCCGATGAGGGTGGTGGTGGTAGTGATCGAGGAATTGAGAAGAGAGAAAATAGTTTAAGAAATATGTTTCTAGACGATAGTTATGGAGACCAGCTTATTTAAGAAATTAAAAAATAAATAAATAAAACATTTAGCAAAATTGAGAATGTATTTATTGATATATTTATATAAATTTATTCAAGAACTTAAAGTTTGTTAACATTTTTATTTTTAGTTAACATTCTTAGGTTTAGTTTACAATATTTCAGCATAATATCCATAGCCTTGGATCGTAAATTTGATGCTTGGTGACAATGACACGTATCGGGTCCCACTTTATTTTCATCATAGGCCCAAGGGCATGTCAGCATATGATTTCCATTTATTGATTCCCGCTCGCCAATTGTCTCGAATCGTTAAATTTTTTATGTAGCTCATAGAGGGTGGATTCTCAAACAAATATGCGTCAAATTCATTGAGAAAATTCATAATTTTTTCACAAGTCTTATGGTGGTGGTGCTAATATAGAACTGAATCTCAATTTATATTTCGCTCCTCCCCAGCCAACATCAGAGGCACACACTCCCTCTCTCTCTCTCTTTTTTTCACCTGTATGAGTGTCTGTACCCTTTATTCCATCTCTCACCTGTGCTCACCTTCACCAATCCTCGATAACTCACGATCTCCATTCACGAGACTGGTGGTCACTTCACCCCGACGTTACCATTTCCTATTTCCCTATTCCCTATTTCTCTATTTCTAAGACAGTGTACACTCCCACATGGAATCGGGGACCAATGAAAATGATTCAACTCAAAATTCAAATTCTGTTCCATAGAAAATGATTAGAATACAATTTTCTTAACTTAGTCAACTTCGAATGCTTAACGCGAACTACACGCTTTTATTGTTAGAAGAAAAAATTAAAGTGTGCGCTTGTGTGGTTTAAATCTTAAAATAGATTCATAAAACAAAAACAAAAACAAAACAAAACAAAACCCTTAATAAAAATAAAAATTATTCAACAAAGAAGATTTAACAGGTTAATTATTTTTGACGTGATAACGTCTTATAAATCGATAGAGCAGGCTGGCTGCACGCTCGAAAATGGATGACTCATACGTCGTTACCTCTGCCGCGACACAGGCAGAGCAAACGTGACGTGAGCAGCAGCAGCAGAGAAGAGAGAGAATGAGAGAGAGTGGTTAAAATTTAATGCTTTGCACTCTTCTGGCAACCGCAAGAGCAAAGCGGGGCTCACCGTCTCGCTCTCACCGCCTGTTTTGCGACGGCGTTTCTCCGTCTCGCTCTGCTCTCCCGCTTTGTCTATTTATAGCTCGAGCACTGACGCAGGCGTATGTGTGTATTTCAGTCTTTGACGCCCTCTTGTTTGCATGCGTGGTGCAGAGGTTAGAGTGTTCATGTCTTAATCTAACGATCGCGGGTTCGAGTACCAGCCGCAGCAATTGTGTTTTCAAAAATATAAATTGGCTTTTATAGACTTTCTATAATATTTATATCCATTTAACTTAACATATCAACAAACAGCCGGCACTCCCTAATCCTCTCCAGAATCTGGCCATTTACAGCAGGCACTGCCTGATCCTCTCCTAAAACTGGCCATTTACAGCCGGCACTGCCTGATCCTCTCCAGAAACTGGCCATTTACAGCCGGCGCTGCCTGATCCTCTCCTAAAACTGGCCATTTACAGCCTCCTCTCTCAATTTTACATAACTTTTTACCCAGTGTCAAATAATTGAGAATGATTCGTTGTTAAACTAAGAACTTTTGTGTATTAAATTGAAAATTATTCGGTCTTAAATGAAGTAAATTTTGCACTTTCCTTGAGCATAAAATGTATTCAAAAATTGGTGTCCGTAAAGTCGGTTTACTGACGATAGTTGACCGTGACAACGTCTTAAGTAAATGCTACCATTCCATCAGTATTTTTTTAAGACGTTGTCACGTTCAACGTCAGTAAACCGACTTTACAGACAACCAATTTTTTAAGCTCTTAAATAACGCTGTCTTTGGAAAAACCATGGAAAATATTGAATTACGTAGTGATATTAAAATAGTCAGTTATTGGGACCCTCCTCAGACTAATAATAGAGGTTGTAAAAAACTTTGTGCTCGAACTTTAATTTCAAGAGGTAATTTTCATAGTGCCACAAAACTTATGAACGATTTTTATACGATACAGATGAAAAGAATGTCATTTGTATACGATAAGCCAATATATCTAAGATTTGCTGTACTGGAGTTATCAAAATGGAAGATGTATGATTTCCATTATCAGTACATGAAACCAAAAGTTCAAAAAAATATTAGATTGAACTATATGGATACCGATAGTTTTATTTACACAATTAAAACAGATGATTTTTACAGGGATATTCGAGACGATATAGAATTTAAATTTGACACATCTGGATATTCTATAGAACGAGCTAAATTGTATGATTTTAAAATTTGTAATAAATCTCTAGTGGTCGACCAATGAGTGAATTCGTTGGACTTCGCCCCAAATAAATAAATGATAAATTTTCTACCCTCCCATACCATCATATGATTTTAAAAGAAAGAGAGCTCAAGTCAAGTATTCAAGTGCTTGAGGGTGAGTCACTCGTTTTAGGGAGAGAGCTAGCCGATATGGAAAAACGTGTTCCCCGCACAGACCAACAACAACAGGAACAGCAACAACAGCAACAACAGCGACAAGAAGAACAGAAAACGCTACTACTTGCCTCCCTAAAAACTAAAATAGAAAATCTTGAAATTGAATTATTTTACAAAACACTTGAATTGGAAATTTTTTATAATGAAATACCCCAAACCCCCAAAAGACATAGACAATTTTAAATTTTAAATTTTAAGACAAAGAAAATGTATTTCACATGTATTATTTGTTTGTAGAATAAAAAAATGAAAATAAATAAATAAAAAAAGAAAAGAGTAATAAATGTGTTGAATAGTATTTTAAAATATTTATAGTAACATTTAATGACAAATTTGTTAGTAAACACATGCAAATATACCAATATAGGATATATTTTAAGCAAAACATTTACATTTTAGTAATAAATTTGTGTGTGTGTGTAATTAAAAATAGAAATTGTATATATATAAGGTTTAAAAATGTATAAAATTATTTTGCAAATAAAAGTTATATTTAATGCACAATATTTGTTTTTGTGTACGTGTCAATCTATTTATTTCATTGAACTAATCTTTTTATTGTTCATTTTCTTATTTTTTTGATTCCGCTGCCGCTGTCGCTGATTATATAGATAATTCCAAAGTTCAATATCATGTGAATTCATGTGATCTGCGGAGGAGGAAGAGGGATTCTCAAAGTAAGCTTTGGCAGGCTTTCCATTTTTATCAAAATCATCATCAAGAACATCATCATTATCATCAAGAACATCATCATCATCATCAAGAACATCATCATCATCATCTACTAATCTATTTTTCTGCTTCTTCTCCCTAACTGATTTCAAATAATAACCTAATTCGTTTTCAGCAGAATTCTGACTGTTATTATTTTCATTAGATGATGATGAGGGTACATTTATATTTGATTAACATCATTTTTATTGAAACTAAATTTAGAACTATGACCTAAATGGGGTGCAAAAATATTTGAGCTTAAAAGTTGTGTTGGCTGATCTAAAAGAGAGAGAGAGAGAGAGCGTGAATAAATTTAGAGAAAATCATTTTAATATTTACTATCCTAATTTTACTCACCAATTCTATTGTTTTTTAAGCAAAGGAGTCAAATTTTTTTATTCTGAAAAAAAAAGAGCGTTTTGTTTTTGTTTTGTGTTAACCTAAACTAAAACAAATTTAGAATGGTCTATAGAGACTAGACATTTAAGGAGACATATTGTGGGCTTAGGTGAGGCACGTACAACCACCTCTCTTTTTACGTTCTTGTTATCGGTCGATGTTAAAATACCCTTTTGAATTGGGTTTCATCTATTTCTCGACAGGTGAGGCTTACGTTGTACTTGTCTAAATCTGTAAGCTTTTTAAGCGTCGAGCGACATAGTGACATTGTAAGCGCATTAAATTTCATGTTTATAGTCTAGCGTAAAGTAGCGATAAAAACCCCGCCTACTAGTAATAATTACTCCCCAATCAAATTTTCCTTTTTGTAGTTGTTCCGTGTATGCTTTTAATAACATTTTTTTTTAAGTCGTTAAAATCCTCTCCTACGCTACCCTTGTTGCTAATATTTTCATAATCTTCACTTACGTCATCAAACGAGAATTTTGAGGGTACGTCTGGTCGAGTGGGGCTTGCAATTGGCGGTGTACTGTCTGCTGGCGTTATGCCCGTTGAACTAAGATCTTCATAATCATCTGTAATAATTGGCGGAGTTGCTGTTGTTGTTGTTGTTGTTTTTGCTGCTGTTGTTGTTGTTGTTGTTTTAGTTGTTGTTGCTGCTGCTGCTGTTGTTGGTGGAGTTGATGTTGAAGTTTAGGTAATGTTTAATTCTGATGTCGCTGTTGGAGGGTTGTTCGCGTTGGTGTTGTTGTTGTTGTTGTTGTTGTTGCTGTTGTTGTTGTTGTAATTGGTGGTGTCACAGTTGTGTTGGTATCATTTGTTTCTTCTGCTGTTGTTGTCGTCGTTGTTGTTGGCGAATTTAATAAGGGTATTTATCTTGCCCCAAAATGTTAGGTTGTTCCTTTGGATCCGTTTCTGTTTGATTTTAATTACCTAATGTTCCTTTTATGTTAAGCAGTTCACTGTTTTTATGTACATAAAAATTCATCCTTATTTCCAATTTATCGTGGTTCGGTAAATATACCGTCATGTAGGGGGTAGTTAGTGTTTCGTTATATCCACTAAATACATAGCTTGCGTTTAAATTCATGGGTTCATTTGAAACTTGACTAACTGGGATAACGCCCATCTTCACTGCTTCAAAGCAGATGCCCAGAAGCAGTAGAAAAACAAGTCCGAGATACATAGTTTTCCAGCACCCTATTTATATTTATATATATGTATATATATATATATATATTTTAACTTTTAACTTATATATAAGTTAAAAGTTTAAATAACATTTTATTAAAAAATATAAACTTTCTTTATTGAGTGCAATTTTACAACTGATTTTTCTTATGCTAATGATTAATAATGTAACGTATGCTTCATTGGTTTGCTGCTGCCGCTTCTGCCGCTGCTGCTGCCTCTGCTGACGTTCTCTGCGACTATCGTTGAACATCGCTGTTGTCGCCTATGTGGTCGGTCTTAATTGGTCGCTGTCGCTGATATTGCTGCTGCCGCGGTGCAGTTGACCATTTCTTATTCTAATTGGTCAATGTAATTTGGCAATAATTGTTGTTGCCAAATGCGCTCGGTGTTGGGTTCAGTCACCCAGCGTTAAAGCTTTCCCACGATCGTAGAGTAGGAAGTGAAGAAGTAAAAACTCAGCGCAAGTGTCTGCTGAACTCAATTGGGGACATATTGGGAAACATTCCGGCCAATAACTTAATATGTTGGGAAATCGGTGCTAATGCCTTACTCACATTCGTAATCTATTTGTTGTTGTTCAGATTTCTGCGCGTGTGGCGATACTCTTACTTTGGTTGAGCATTTAGCATTCTGGGTGTTAACTCCTCCCCCCTTAAACGCGACTGTCTTCGGTCGCAACGTAAAAGAGTACAGATCCGGAAGGGGATGGCTTTTCAATTGTTTTCGCTGGAGCTGGTAAGCCTTCCGTTGGTTTGCGCCTTCGCATAAATCGTGTGATCAGTCCTACGATAACTACGCATAGGATGATGGCGGATCCATAATTCAGGGAAGAATCTATAATTCCTTCGCTTCTGAGTTTCTCTAGTGTAGTATGCATGTATAGCGAGTGCACACTGTACCAATGTCTTCAATGTGCTACAGAATTGTTAAATAAACATAAGCAATGGCCAAGTGGACAGACGAAATGCGATCACCCTATTGCGCCTCAGAGCTGACAGTATGGGAAGTGCAAGTGTCAGCGAATTCTCACCGCTTGACAACGCACACAGATAGACACATGCATATACCAACTCCACTCGCGCTCTCTTATGTATGAGCATAGATACTGGCATGTATATGGGCGCTGCTGCCGCTGCCGATATTTGGAGGCAGCGCAGCCGCTAGCCCCCTTTAACTTTTAAGCTTAAGATTCATTCTCAATAAATGTTTTAAATGGAGCTGACGCTCAAGGAAAATCATCTTTTCTTATTTTTGATAAAAATATTTCACAAATGATAATCCAAATATATTATGAACTTTACATGGCGACCGTGACAGAGGTCACTGTGGAGAATAATAAACTTTACTGTGAATAAAAAAAAAATAAAAACAGTGACGTACAGTGAAAAACAAAAACCACAGCAGCAGCAACAACAATAAACTTTACATGGCAAAACAATATTATAAACTTTACTGTAAATAATGGCAAAGGAAACATGCCGAAATAAAAAAAAAAAAAAAATAAAAACAGTGACGTACAGTGAAAAACAAAAACAACAGCAGCAGCAACAACAATAAACTTTACATGGCAAAACAATAAAACAACAAAAAAAAAACCGAAAAATGTATGGAACCCAACTTCGAGACAGCTGTTCCTGCCGAACAAAGGGATTTGCCGCCGTTGCAAGAGGCCTTGCAGGCAAATCCAACCGATGGACCACGCCCACTCACAATAGCTGAGTACCGGGCTCGTCAACAGAAGACGGCGCCAAAGAAACATACAAGGAGTGGACGCAGGGTGAAACTCCTGCAGCAACGGCGCCTAGTAAAAGATATGATAAAGACGGCTAAAACTGAAGAGGACCGACAACGCTACACAGAGCGTCTCCAAAATATTATAGAGCAGCTTCGCCTTGGTGCGGAAAAACGCAAACGGGCTGCATAATTGCAAATGCCCCAATTTGCCCTAACAGCTTCCCCTTGGTGCGGAAAAACGCAAACGGGCTGCATAATTGCAAATTCCCCAATTTGCCTTAATTATTAAGCTCTAAAATCTAGCCGATGCGGGAAACCGCTGCTTGAGAAATACTAAACTCTGATAGGCTTTAACTAACAAATGTGGTTGGAGATAAAAAAGTAATAAATTGTAAAACCAATGTGAGCCAACCACATTAAATAACTACTAATATTTCCACGTCTCTAGCGCTGGGTATCTACATACCCAGCCGCAATAAAATAATTGTGAAATGATAAATTAAAAAAAAAAAAATATCTTCTTATAATTTTTAATACCTACTTTTTATTTTTGATTTTCAAAGAAGAAAATATCTTTCTTTCTTTACCAAGCCCCACACACAAAAAAAAAAAAAAACATTTTTATGAAAAAATAACAATTTTTTTTTAAAAAACCTTACCTTTTCTCCATGAAATTTCTTTTCATTGAATATATATATACGTTAAAACCACCACATAATGGGATGGTTTAGCGACTCTAGTGAGGCAAAGGACAACACTGCCAACGTTGTAAACAACGTCAAAATAGTTGACCACACAGACGACATAAAATCGTTGTGGCTACTTTTACTGATCCTCACTATAGTCTCAGTTTTACAATTTTGCTTACACTCTATGTCAAGCATAATAAAATTATAAAGAAAAGATACATGAGTAGGGCAAATAACCTAGATAGGATCTAAATATAAATATATTATAAACTTTACATACAAAAAAAAATGAACACGCAAGATTGCATTAGAATCACTATTGATAAGGAGCCAGATTTTCAGAATAGGGTATTAGTCATCATCAGAAAAGGAGCAGAGCCCTTATCAATTTTAGATTTCGAATATGAATACATGAATAGATACAATTTAGATTTCTCTCCTTTAATACATTGCTCAAATACCCAAAAGCAATAGTATTAAGTACCATTCCAGGTATCGAAGTAAGATCAGTCATAAACGAAAATAAAATACTTGGAAGAAATCTTTTAATGATGATTTCAAGGAAATAAGAACATTTCACTAAATAATGGAATGGAACGAAATTGCGAATCAAATCGATACATTTCGTAACAAATTTGACAAATCTTACAAATGCATCAATAAAGATGCCGCTATAAAAACAGAAACCCTTCAATTTCATTTAGAAATAATAGTAAGGGAATACAATAATATAGTTACCTTAGTAAACAGCTTTGAAAATAGATTCACAGCCGAACACAAAAGTAAATGTTTAAGGGTAATAAAATCCCTAAACACCAGATTAGTTACTGTCACCAACAGGCGACATATTAAAATAACAATTCCCGGAAGTCTAAATCAATTGGCGGAGTTTGATCCCGAACAATTAAAAGATTTGGACGAATAAATCCAATCAAGCGACGCTGAATCTGAAAGTGACATTGAAACACTAGAAGAAAGCGATCCCATCGAAACAAAACCAGAATTAACAAATATTGAAATGGCACAAACAGTTGTAGATTTTATCAAGCTAGCCACATCTCTGTTGCCGGAGTTTGATGGAAAGCCTGAAAATTTACAAAGTTTCCTAGACTCTTTGAGCCTATTACAAACCTTGCAAGGCACGCATGAGGCAACAGCCATAAGCCTAATAAAAACAAAACTAAAAGGCCACGCAAGAAACTTAATTAGCAATGAACTAACAATTGCTGCAATTATCACGCAGCTGACCAATGCAGTAAAGGAGAATCGGTAGAAGTTGTATCTGCCAAACTTCTTAATCTGCAACAGAAAAACAAAACGGCAAATCAATACACCCAAGAGGTGGAAAAACTGGCAAAGGCCCTTGAAGGTGCCTATATAAGTGAAGGCCTAAGCCAATCACTGCCTAACAAATACAGCACTACAACAGCTGTAAAATCAATGACTCAAAATTGTTCAATTGATAAGGTAAAACTTATCATGCAGGCGGGCACATTCACAAATATGAATGATGCCGTTTCTAAATTGTCAACAGTTGCACGGAGATAACAGGTCAAAGCAACACTGTCCTGTATTACCGACGAGGTGCAAGCAACAATTATAGAGGAGGCCGAGGTAATAATCGTGGCAGAAATTTCGGCCACAACAATTACAACCGAGGCGGCTACAACAATTACAACCGAGGCGGTAATAACAATTACAACCGAGGCGGTAATAACAACTACAACAACCGAGGAGGAAGACAAGGCCAACATCAAGGTAGAGGCCGAGGCAACTTCAACCAAGGAAATAACAACAACTATGTGAGAGTAGCGCAACATGATTCGGAAAACTCTCAGAACCCTTTAGGAGACAACCAGTAAATGCAAAGGTTCATTCCATCAATTACAGTCTTAATATATTTGTCACTTTTATAATCATTCTACTGAAAATAAACTCACATTCCTAATAGATACTGGTGCAGATATCTCACTTTTAAAAATAAATTCAGATAATTTCAAAATTCAAAACGAAAATATTATAAACATCCAAGGCATAGGCCAAGGTGTAATAAAATCTCAAGGAATAACTTCAATAGAACTTCAATCAACAAAATATATTATTCCACACGACTTTCATTTAGTAGATTCCGATTTTTCAATACCGTGTGATGGAATAATAGGCATTGATTTTATTAAAAATTCAATTGTCAATTAGATTTCAAACCAAGTGAAGACTGGTTTATAATAAGACCTCAAAATTTAAATTATCCCATTTATATTCCGATAACATATAGTGCTGGCAACAATACTGTCCTTCTACCAGCCAGATCCCAAGTTATACGAAAAATAGACATTAATACAGTAAATGATTATATATTTGTTCCCAATCAAGAATTACATAACGGAATTTATGTAGCAAATACAATAGCAACTTCCAAACATGCATACATTCGCCTTCTAAACACAACTAATTCCGACCAATTGGTCAAAGTAGACAAAATCCAATTTGAAAATTTAACAGATTACGACATTCACAGCAATAATCCCAAAAATAGAAGCGAACAGGTACTTTTAAAATTAAAGAAAAACTTTCCAGAACAATTCAAAAGTCAACTTACTGAATTATGCACCAAGTACAGTGATGTGTTCGGACTGGAAACCGAACCAATACCGACAAATAATTTTATAAGCAAACATTAAGACTTAAAGATGATGAACCCATTTACATTAAAAACTACAGAAGTCCGCATAGCCACGTTGATGAAATTCAAAAACAAGTAGGGAAACTGATAAATGACAAAATCGTAGAACCATCTGTATCCGAGTATAACAGCCCACTCTTGTTAGTTCCGAAAAATCATTGCCAAATTCGGAAGAGAAAGAAATGGCGACTAGTAATAGACTATCGCCAAATCAACAAAAACTACTTTCTGATAAATTCCCGCTTCCCAGAATTGATGATATTCTAGATCAACTGGGTAGAGCTAAATACTTTTCATGCCTTGACTTAATGTCAGGTTTCCACCAAATGGAACTTGAAGAAAGTTCAAGAAATATAACATCATTTTCCACGAGCAATGGCTCCTATCGCTTCACGCGATTACCCTTTGGTCTTAAAATAGCACCGAATTCATTTCAACGAATGATGACAATAGCATTCTCGGGCTTAGGACCCTCTCAGGCATTCCTTTATATGGATGATCTAATGGTAATAGGATGTTCCGAAAAACACATGATTAAAAAACTTAACTGACGTGTTTAATGTATGTAGGAAGTATAACCTAAAGCTGCATCCAGAAAAATGTTCATTTTTCATGCATGAAGTGATCTTTTTAGGTCATAAATGCACTGACAAAGGAGTATTGCCAGATGATAAGAAATTTGACGTCATCAAAATTATCCTGTCCCACATGACGCGGACAGCGCAAGACGATTTGTAGCATTCTGCAATTATTATCGTCGATTTATAAAAAATTTCGCCGATTATTCACGGCACATAACTAGATTATGTAAAAGAATGTTCCTTTTGAATGGTCAAGTGAATGCCAAAACGCATTCCAATACCTAAAGAAAAAGCTTATGCACCCACATTACTACAATATCCTGATTTTCGCAAAGAATTTTGCATTATAACAGATGCTAGCAAACAAGCTTGCGGAGCGGTTCTAACTCAGAACCGTGACGGAATTCAACTCCCAATAGCTTATGCATCTCGTTCATTTACAAAAGGGGAGAGCAATAAGAGCACAACAGAACAAGAGTTAGCGGCAATTCATTGGGCAATTACCCATTTTAGACCATACATTTATGGCAAACATTTTACAATTAAAACGGATCAAAGACCATTGACATATCTTTTCTCTATGACAAATCCCAGTTCGAAATTAACTCGCATGCGGCTAGAGCTTGAAGAATACGACTTCACGGTAGAATACCTAAAGGGGAAAGATAATTTCGTAGCAGACGCACTTTCGCGAATTACCATAAAAGAATTCAAGGATATGCAACATAAAGTCCTGAAAGTCACTACCAGGCGACAAAGTAGACAAAGTAAAAACTGTACAGTTGAAAATTATGAACTTCTGCCAAGACAAAGTCATAAAAAAGCTTCTAGGCCCAACGTTTACCAAGTCATAAACAATGACGAAGTACGTAAAGTAGTGACCTTGCATGTAAACAATAATTTCTGTTCATTTAAAAATTACAGCAAGATATGATGTTAGCGATTTGTATACTAATGGAACCATTGATTTAGGTCAATTCTTTCAAAGGCTTGAAAAGCAGGCCGGTATTAACAAAATCAGCCAACTCAAAGTGGCACCGTGGGAAAATATCTTTGAACACGTTTCAATTGATAATTTTAAAAAATTGGGCAATAACATACTGAATTCATTGAGAGTAGCGCTACTCAACCCGGTGACCCTAATAAGAAATAATAAAGAAAAGAAGCTATATTGTCTACATTCCATGACGATCCAATACAAGGAGGTCATACAGGCATTACAAAACCTTGGCCAAGGTCCAGAGACACTATTACTGGAAAAATATGTCTAAAGACATAAAAGAGTACGTAAGAAAATGTCCTAAATGCCAAAAGTCTAAAACGACTACACACACAAAGACCCCATTGACTATAACTGACACACCAGAAATGCCATTTGATAGAGTAATCGTGGATACAATAGGTCCATTACCAAAATCAGAACAGGGAAATGAATACGCAGTAACCTTAATCTGCGATTTAACAAAATACCTGGTGGCAATACCAATAAAGAACAAAATGCAAACACAGTAGCTAAAGCTATTTTTGAAGAATTTATTCTGAAGTACGGTCCAATGAAGACGTTCATTACGGACATGGGAACAGAATATAAAAACTCAATAATTACAGACTTGTGCAAGTATTTAAAAATTGACAATATAACATCTACTGCACACCACCACCAAACAGTTGGAACTGTCGAAAGAAGCCATAGAACCTTTAATGAATTCATTCGATCCTACATTTCAGTAGACAAAACTGATTGGGACGTATGGCTCCAATATTTCGTATACTGTTTCAATACGACACCCTCTTTGGCACATGATTATTGTCCATATGAGTTAGTTTTCGGCAAGGCATCAAACTTACCAATTCAATTTAATAGGATAGATAGAATAGAACCACTTTACAATGTAGATGACTTTGCTAAGGAATCTAAATATAGATTAGAAATAGCTTATAAAAGAGCTAGAATTATGTTAGAAAAAGCCAAGGCTTATAGGAAATTAGCATATGATGAAAAATCAAACAATTTTGAATTAAAAGTAGGAGATAAAGTACTTATAAGGAACGAAACAGGGCACAAGTTAGACCCAGTATATTTAGGACCATATATAGTAGAGAAAATAGAAGATAATGACAACATTTTTATTAAGGATAGTAAGAATAAGAAACAAAAAGTACATAAGGATAGGCTAAAATATATATTCAATGAAACATTTCATGAAAAAAATAAAGGTCTGATCAACCGAAAAAAAACAAAATATTTTTAATTCCTTTAATTACTCTTCTAAGAAAGTTAAAAATAAAATAAAACGTAAATTCATATATATTAAATTTAAAATTTGTCAATGAACACAATTGTTTTAACCAAAAACAAAACAGAGACAAAATTATTTGCGATACGTAAATTTAAAATAAGAAGCAAATTAATTTCCAAAAAAAAAAAAAAACTCCAATTTATTAATTAATTACAAATACACTAGAAAATAACTTCATTTTATTACGTTATTTTTCAAAAGGAGGAGGTGTAGTATGCAAGTATAGTGTAGCGAGTGCACACTGTACCAATGTCTTCATTGTGCTACAGAATTGTTAAATAAACATAAGCAATGGCCAAGTGGCCAGACGAAATGCGATCACCCTATTGCGCCTCAGAGCTGACAGTATGGGAAGTGCAAGTGTCAGCGAATTCTCACCGCTTGACAACTCACACAGATAGACACATGCATATACCAACTCCACTCGCGCTCTCTTATGTATGAGCATAGATACTGACATGTATATGGGCGCTGCTGCCGCTGCCGATATTTGGAGGCAGCCGCTAGCCCCTTAACTTTTAAGCTTAAGATTCGTTCTCAATAAATGTTTTAAATGGAGCTGACGCTCAAGGAAAATCATCTTTTCTTATTTTTGATAAAATTATTTCACAAATGATAATCCAAATATATTATGAACTTTACACTAGTACTCTTGTGTTGTTTATGTTAAGTTCCTTAACCATTTGTAGTGACAGTACTTCATCTATTTTCGACTTTTCCGCTGCTAATTGAAAAAGTGGGGGTTCCGGTTCAACCGGGCTGGTTTCTTTAGACTTGTAGATGTTTTCTCCAATTGTTACTGTAGAGTTCCGGTATTGGATTATAAATGAGCCCTGTAGTTTTAGGAGTTTTCGTCCAACGAGACAAGTCCGCTGAAGTCGTTCAACAGTAGAGTTCCTGGCAATATTTCCTCGAAATCGGGAATGTGCTGATTGTTGACCATTTTGCATACTGGTTCCTTAAGGTTGAGCAGAGCGTTTACGCAAGTATCGTTACTTAAGTCTAGCAATTTTTCGGAATTACAAATAGTTTTATCGTTATGTGCCTCGCAAGGTTCTGTTATTGCAAATAGTTGTTTCTTACATTCTAGTAGATTTTCATATTTTAAATCGGTTATTATATGGGCTTTTTAGTGCTTTTACTTTTAATGTTCTGCAAGTGTCTTTATTAATTGTTGGTAAGCTAATAATGCAAATGAGGTCGTGGCCATTGGTGGCAAGTTTGAGATTAGCAAATTCTAAAAGTTCTTCTATGACAAAAATAAACTGTTTTCTTCTTTAAAATGTTTTCTACAATGTTGGTTTCTTTTGCTGAGAAAATAAATTAATTTACTGTGTTAGATTTTGCCCAAGTTATTGCGTACAGAATGTTTGTAATTTCTTCTTTAATTAATTGTATTTTATATTTTAAAATATTGGCTTTTGATCCATTATTTCTTCCGAGTTTTGAGTAAATTTTATCATTGCATTTGTGACATTACTGAGTTGACTTATTTTTCGTTAATTAGCCGGTTTATAACTACTTGTCTGTTATTATTTTCAAGCTGTTCGTTTATTTTATTTTCTATGACCTCATAATCATGATGATCTGGTGATCCTTCCAGCCACTTCCATGCTGTCCCTATTGCTTCTATTGCTCTTTAGATCTTTTTGTGTTTGTAGTCTGCGTAAGTCGGATTTTATTTGTTTTAGTTCGTACGAAAGGTATGGTTGAAGCGGATGAGATGAAATAAGTGATTTAAATGATTCCTCTAAAGTTGCAAATGTCTCTTCGTAGCTGGTCAAGTTGAAAATGTGGATGATTTTAAACGTTCCGTCTTGTTTTTCTGGTAGTCCGGTTTCGAGTGAAATGAGTTGGGAGTTTGAATAGTCAAGGACCGTGGTAATACCCAGGCAGGTTGGTAAAATAGTCTAAAAATTATGTTTTATTATTATTTTTGTGGATTATTTTTCCGCTTTGAGTTTTAATGGTGGTGTTTTTATTTTCAGCAACTTTTTCTTTTTATACCTAGGCGTTAGTTTTGACCCTAATCTTTTATCGATTTTAACGTGTACTATTTCGCCTGGCCTGAAATGTTTTGGTAGGTTTTATTTTTATTGTGGTATTCTAGGTCATAGAGTTGTTTCTTTTGAATTTTCTGCCTAATTTCCTCTCGTTGATTTTCTATATCTTCTGGTGTATTAGGGATTGTGTTTCTAAAAAAATGTCTATAGGCTTTTCTCTTGTTACTGAATGTATTGATTTGTTGTATTCCTGGACCGCTTGGAAAAGTAAATCTTCAAATACCATGCTCCCGTTGTCTTTTTAAGCACCTTAAAATTTCGGATAGTGTCGAGTGGAACCTTTCTACTTGTCCATTACTTGTTGATGCGTATGGGGCAGTGGTGTGCACTGAGATTTTAAGTTGATCTTCCAGCATGAATTTTATAGCTGCAGAACTTAAAGAACGTTCGTTATCCATTATTATCAATTTCGGCATACCGAAAGCGATAAGCATTTCTCTTAAGGGGTTTTAATATCTTCAGCTGCCCTTGACTGTAAAATTTTTACTTGAGCGTATTTGGAAAATTTGTCGATACCTGTTAATATGCTGTTTTGCTGTGATATAAATATCTACATGGACTATTTCTCCTGGATATTTGGGGATAGGTGTTGGTTGAATTTCGCCTTTTGGCGGATGCCTATCGTATTAAGACTCTTTACAGGTCTGGCAGGACTGAACTATTGCTTGAATTTTCTTTTGAGCTTGTAGGAAAAATAATTCTTAAGTATTTGTATTTTATTTTCTTTCGCATCTCTATGGGCTCTCTTGTGTTCTAGGGTTATTATTTCGTTTTGTTGTAATTCGGACGTGACGTCATCTACTTGATTTTGCGTGAACCTTACTTTATATGAACTGAAATATGTGGGGTAAATATTTTGTCTTTTCCCATTACTTCTTCGGAAGTAAAAATTCCGTTTATTAATCTGGGGTCCAATCTGCGAGTTAGTATTGCTATTATTTGTTCTTCTGTGTACTCTCTTCATTTTACTATGTGTCTGTGGTAAGTTGGGAATGGAATTTCGAAAATATCTGAATCCGTTTCGTCGATAAGCAGGAATAATTGATTTTTGAAAACATTAATGGGAGCTTCTACAGAAAATATAAGATTGTGAGATGAGCTTTCGTCGCTATGAATGGTTGCTGTGGAGCTGAGTGAATTTATTTCGGCTGGGGCTCTAGAAGGTGCGTCAGCTACTACATTAGCTACTCCTGGCTTATATTTAATTTCGTGATTAAATTCGCCAATAAGGTCTCTCCATCGTTTTAGTTTCGCGTTATGATTATTGACACTATTTGAAAAGCTTAGAGGCTGGTGATCTGTGTATATTACTACTTTCGAATATCCGTAAAGATAATGTCTCAGGCTTTGAAGTGCCCACACAATGGCTAACATTTCTCTTTCGTTTGTTGCATAATTTTCTTCGGTTTTGAGAGTGTACGTAAGATAAATGTTATTGGTCTATGGTTTTGTTCTAAGACTGCGCCTATTGTGTAACTTGACGCGTTGGTTGTAAGCTGAAATTCTTTTCCAAAATCTGGGTATGCTAGGGTGACGTCTCGGGAGATGAGTGTATTTTTTAGTTTTTCGAAAGCCTTTGTTGCTTCTTTGTCCAGGTTAATAGCTGTCCTGCTTGATTTATTTTTTGATATGCGGCCTTCTTCTCCTCGGAGGAGAATGGTTAGTGGTTTGGCTATTTTTGCATAATCTCTAATAAATCTTTTATAATACCCTGTCATGCCTAAGAAAGATCGTAGGTCTTTTAACGTTTTTGGGACCTGGAATTTTGAAACTGCTCTTATTTTGTCAATATTTGTCTTAACTCCGTCTTGTGAGATTGTATACCCCAAAAAATTTACTTCGTTGAAAAAATGACATTTCTCTATTTGTACCCTCATGTTTGCGTCTTGTAGTGTTGAAAATACTTTTTCGTGGTTCTGACCGTGCTCTATTTTGTTTTTGCTAAAAACGATTATGTCGTCAACGTACACATAGCAAATTTTCCCTATGTATTCCCTCAGGATGTCGTCCAAGGCTCTCTGGAATATTGATGGTGAGTTTTTGAGACCAAATGGAAGCCTGGTAAATTCATATTTTTCACCGTTTACGGCAAAGGCTGTTTTTTCGATATCTGTTTCTTTTAGTGGGATTTGATGAAATCCACTTTTAAGATCTAACACTGAAAAATATTTGTTATCCCCTAGCTGTGCAATAATTTCGCCAATTTCTGGGATAGGGTACCGATCTGAGATAGTGACATCGTTGAGTTTCCTGTAGTCTATTACCAATCTATACTTTTTTTCTTCGGACTGACCTGACTTTTTTGGAACTACCCAAACGGGTGCATTATACGGAGAACGTGAAGGTCTAATAATGCCATCTTCGAGCATTTCGTTTATCTGCTTTTCTACTTCCTGTCTTAGTGAAGCTGGGTATGGGTAGGGTTTTCCATAAACTGGGGAGTCTGATGAAGTTCTTATTTCTCCTACCACTTTAGTAGTGTATGCTAATTTTGTGTCTGGGTCGGCGAATAAGTTTTTGTGGCTTTGAACAAGGTTTTCTATAATTTTGTGACTCGGTCATATGACTGACTTGTGATCCTATTGTGTTAACGGCTTGTGCGGCTAATTAGTGAATTTTAATTTTCCTTTTATTTTCAAGAATTAGGTTATCATTTTTGACGTCTATAATTGCGCCTAATAATTTCATTGTATCGTTTCCTAATATGCCGTGGAATGTTTTTAGTGTATCTAGTAAAAAAAATTTCATTGGTTTATCTGAGATACTGGGAAGTTTATGAATCGTGTGTTGTGTAATTTCATTGTTGCCTCCCACAGAGCTGACTGAAAAGCTTTTCTCATTTGGTTTTGGGTGTGGTACCAGTTGTGTTTGAATGTAATTCTGGTTTGAGCCTGTGTCTATTAGGAATTTTAGGATTTTTCCGTTCCCCGTCGTTACTTTAAAGTAAGGTAATGAGGAACGATTTATTCTAAAAAATGGAGCTCGGACATGTCAATGTATTCTTGTTGTTCGGTATCAATTTGCCAAGTAAATTTTTCTTGAAGTTCGCCTATATTATTCTGTTCTGCCATTTCGAAATATTCCTGCTCTGCACTAGTTGTATCTTCTTGTGTTTCCTGTTGTGTAGTAGTTTCTGACTCGGTTTGAATATGAAATTGTCTTGGCATCTTGCTAGTGTTCTGAACATTAGAAGTGCTAAGAGCTCGTTTCCCAAAATAATCATTGTTCGCCGGCTTATTCATATAGTTGATATGACGCGAACGAATTGATTGATCAACCTCCATGGGTACTGCTTTTGGTTGGGGTCGCGGGGGCGGTGTTGGAGAAATATAGGGTGTTAATGGTTTTGCTTGGCTTGAATTAGCTTGGTTGTAAAAATTAGGTTGGGTGGTTTGTGTGAAGGGGAATTTTCCGGTTGCGGCTACTACCTGCATCTGTTTAGGATTGTAGTATAAATGTCATTCGGAACGGTTGGTGGGTTCTTGGTGGTAGTGTAGGCGGTTTTCCTGAGTAAATGCTTTTGGGTGTTTGGTTGTTTCTAGTGGTCTGATTCTCGAGCAAACTACATAGGTGTAGTGCATGCCCCAAGTCGTGCGGTTCTTTGATCGCTAACAGTTGAGCTAGATTTCCGTTTAGGCCTCTAACAAAAGTATCTAAAGCTTTCTCCTGTACATAGTCGTCAAAGATTGTATGGTCTCCTGTGAAGCATCCAGATTACTTACTTGGTTCAAGATTAAGGATAGCTGTTGGTAGATTGTTTGGTAGAACTCAACTATAGTATTGTTTCCTTGAGCAAGGGCATAAAGCTGGTACTCTAAAGTTTTAAGGTCTCGTTTGTCGGCAAAATGCGATGTTCGGCATTTCATAATAGCTGGCCAGTCAAGTGGGGTGTTGTATGATTCTAACACTGCGTCTGCCTGTCCCGTAATTTTATTGCGGACTGCTAAAAGAATGCCGTAATATTTTGGCGAACCGATTCTACCTTCATCGATTTTTAAAACTCGTGCTACGCTCTTTTTCCACGAGGAAAATTCACTTTTGTTTCCTGAAAATTCTCTAAGCGATCGTACAATGTCCGGTATTTTGTCTAATTCATTAAGGTTGTGTGCTAGTTCTCGTCTGATTGTTTGATCTGTATATTGCCAAAAATCATTATTGGGTTTCACGATATTTGAACAGTTGATTAAAGGGATGAATTTATATTTTAGAAAATTTTTTGATAGTTACTCAGAATTCGGGGTGAAAATAATTAATTATTTTGTGCTGTAAATATTATAAAGTTTGATTTAAAACTTAGATTTTGATTTTGGATTTTAGATTTTTTTCTGTGTTTTCTTAATTTTGAATTTAGATTTTAATCCTTAAATGATTTTTGTTTAAATTTGATAGGTAACAAATTTTTTATAGAAAATTTAGCGATCGATTTAATTTAATTTAAAAATTCTTTGATTCTTTGTTGTTTGTTGTTTGTTTATTAATTTAATTTTTGATAGTTCCTTTTCATGGAATTTGTTTGTCGCTTGACGATTATTGTCTCCTTTTTGTTTGGAGTATTTGCTTACAAAATAATCATATCTCGGTGTGCTCTCGTGCCGGTAATCTTGGTGTTTTTCCTTTTTGTCCCGCGTTGCAGCGATTTCTCCAGAATGCGGGTCTACTAGAGCACCTTCTTTACACCTTTCCTTGCACGTTCCTCCGAACGGGTACTAGAGGGAATGACAGCGATAAAATTTGGCCTGGTATGTCCACCGGGTACAAGTCCTTTTGTAGGAGTGTCCTTTGTGGCGTTTTCTGGAACGGCACTTTAATTGTGGCACTTCCGGGCTTCGGTGGTCGGGTTTTTTCGTACGGATTAGGCAGAATAATTTTTCCGAACCGGCAGGATTTTCTTTACTGCTCTACACGAGACGCGGAACTTGTATCCTTCGCGAACTTTATACCATGTCCCTGTTCGGGCGCCAGTTAAAGTGTAGATAATATTTTATTAAAAAATATAAACTTTCTTTATTGAGTGCATTTTACAACTGATTTTTCTTATGCTAATGATTAATAATGTAACCTATGCTTCATTGGTTTGCTGCTGCCGCTGCTGCTGCCTCTGCTGACGTTCTCTGCGACTATCGTTGAACATCGCTGTTGTCGCTGATGTGGTCGGTCCTAATTGGTCGCTGTCGCTGATATTGCT
Organism: Drosophila triauraria; assembly: GCA_014170255.2. Lineage (NCBI taxonomy): Eukaryota > Metazoa > Arthropoda > Insecta > Diptera > Drosophilidae > Drosophila > Drosophila triauraria. Next base: position 34,328,422 of record CM024333.1, read on the forward strand.
GCTGCCGCGGTGCAGTTGACCAGTTCTTATTCTAATTGGTCAATGTAATTTGGCAATAATTGTTGTTGCCAAATGCGCTCCGTGTTGGGTTCAGTCACCCAGCGTTAAAGCTTTCCCACGATCGTAGAGTAGGAAGTGAAGAAGTGAAAACTCAGCGCAAGTGTCTGCTGAACTCAATTTGGGACATATTGGGAAACATTCCGGCCAATAACTTTATATGTTGGGAAATCGGTGCTAATGCCCTACTCACATTCGTAATCTATTTGTTGTTCAGATTTCTGCGCGTGTGGCGATACTCTTACTTTGGTTGAGCATTTAGCATTCTGGGTGTTAACTTATATATATAAAATATAAAAATAAAAAAATATATAAGTATATTTATATATGCACATTTAGGTTTTTTTTTCCCCTGTTTTCGTATCAACTCACCTTTTGTTTCCTATTTCACTTTTTTATTTCTTATTATTTCCACAAATTTTCAATGTAATTTACAACCGTTTCAGCGTTTAACGTCCGCCTTCGTTGCGCCGACAACTGAATGAACGAAAGCTCCAGCTAGAGAGCTCTATTTATTGGGCATCCAGCACACGCACACACGCACACACACACGCCGCGTCCATAGAATTGATTTCCATTACATCGAAAACATGGACCAGATGCTCTGGCTCGAGATGTGTCGAAACTGGGAGTCGGTCGGTGGTGACGGGGTGTATAGTAGACCGGCCCTGAAGTCAAGCAATTAATACTGACCATCTGGCAAGACTTACAGCAACTGCCGCGAGGGGTCGTTTGTTGGTGAGGGGCGCAAGAGGGGAAGAGAATAAAAATAGTTTCCCCTCCCACCGCACCCTTCCTCACCAAGCATGCATGATAATAGTTTCCCTTCATCATATAAAATTTGGCACGCACTCGGCCCGCATATATATATTGTGAAAGAAATTAAATATATCTTCTCACATATATCTTCCGCATATATAATTTGAAAGGAATTAAATATATATTCTCACATTCAACACCCCCAAATTGTTGTGACTCGTAAACATTTGAATGAAATTATTTATAGGTTTCCACATAAGCTTTATTTCCAAATTGAGATAGGGGCACTATTTCGTTTTTATTGCGTCATTGCGCGCCTCCCTTTTACGTCATTCGCCGTCGACTAATTGTGTGCGCGCGTGTGTGTGTATAAAATTTAATTTTAAATTGGTTAAATCTATTTAGAAATGCGCTACAAAATATCATCTTTAGATTCCCAGCTATCATATTTCTCTGAAAATCCCAACCAACGTACACGGACTCTATCCCCATCTCGCTTTAATATTTTTTCAACTAAACAGGTGTTTGGAAACTGTGTTTTCTTTATCTCGGCGCCGTAAAAACAACCCTGTATTGGATTTCCCTCGAAATCTTCCAATAAATAAGTTACAGGGTATGTATTTTTAACTTTTCTTATTTTAAATACCTCGGTAATTTGGTGTGTACCCTTTGGAGAAAACATCTTTATAGCGACTTATACGTACATAGTCCCCGTTTCGCAACGCCCCTTTTTTAAACTTTTTTAGGTGGTTGTAAGCCGATTTTAAAATTGCCCCTTCATTAGAGGGATTTACGTCAATAGGTGAAAATTTTATTGTGCGATGCGGACGTCTGTTGTAGGTTTCTATCAGACTTTTTAAATTATCAATCCACTTGTACGTTCCTCTAAAGCTGAATTCGCGCCACATAAGCTCTTTTAAAGTTCTATTAAAACGTTCCACAATAGAAGCTTTTAGAGTTGAAAATGTAGAATAATGATTGACCCCAAACCTTTTCAACAGGTGAGAAAAATTCTTATTAAAGAACTCGGAACCGTCATCAGTCTGTAAGTTTTGGGGGGCTTAAAACTAGATTTTATAACTTTCTCCTTATTTTTTGAGACTTCTTTAGCCGTTTTAGATTTGAACGGTTCCGCCCACGCGAACCTGGAAAATCTGTCAATTACTGTTAACAAGTAACGATAACCATTATTACTTTTCGAATATTTCCCCAATTCCACTAAATCTGCCTGCCACAGATCGTTAATACCTTTTGTAATTACTCGTCGACGGGTAAAATTGCGCCTACACGGGGCGTGGATCTCTCTCACAAGGGCCAATTTTTCATCCTTACTGTCTTATTAAAATTTTCTTATTATTGGAGTTGCAGTGCCTTCTATTTCAATTGTCTGGGACTTTACAAATGATGATTTCGGAGTGGAGATATGTCACCACTCCGAAATCATCAGTTGTAAAGTCCCAGACAAATCTTTTATATGTATAAAAATGGATTGCTGTTCGTTAGTCTCGCTAAAGCTCGAGAACGGCTGGACCGATTTGGCTAATTTTGGTCTTGAATTATTCGTGGAAGTCCAGGGAAGGTTTAAAAGTAAAAATATGAGTATGCAGCCAATAGCCATTTTCAACAGCCATTTTTCTTTTCACATACATTACTAAAACGGCTGCTTTGATATTATTGTCAGGTAATTTTCGTCAAACATTTCCTGTCGTTTGTATAAATGGTGAGTCTAGAACTGTTAAAGGGTACTATATATATGTGCGTGTACTTTTCTCATTTTCTCAAGACCAAGACGAGCAAATATAGGAAGGCAAACGCGTAGTACAAATGGGGTATTACAAAGACGATCACGGAGTGCAGATGAAGGTAATGCACGAAACAGATCTATTGACACCGTACCTGTAGTGAATCTTTCAAGGTGATCCCGAATACATCGTGCTGTTTTGGCTGAAATGATTAACGTAGGGATACATTGAAATGAAGGACGCAATATGTCCGCGACTCTTCCGCGATACTTTTGCGACTCTTCCGCGATACTTCCGCGATACTTCCGCGATTCTTCCGCAACACTTCCGCGACTCTACCGCGATACTTCCGCGATGCTTCAGCAATACTTCCGCGCTCCTCCGCGACTTCCGCGATACTTCCGCGATTCTTCAGCGATATTTCAGCGATACTTCCGCGATATTTCAACTATACTTCCGCGACTCTTCAGCGATTCTTCCGCAATACTTCTACGATACTTTCGCGATACATCCGCAATACTTTCGTGATACTTCCGCGATACTTCCGCGACTCTTCCGCGATACTTCCACGACTCTTCCGCGATACTTCCGCGATACTTCCATGACTCTTCCGCTATACTTCCGCGATACTTCCGCGATATTTCAGCGATACTTCCGCGATGCTTCAGCAATACTTCCGCGCTCCTCCGCGACTTCCGCGATACTTCCGCGATTCTTCAGCGATATTTCAGCGATACTTCCGCGATATTTCAACTATACTTCCGCGACTCTTCAGCGATTCTTCCGCAACTCTTCCGCAATACTTCCAAGATAGTTTCGCGATACATCCGCAATACTTTCGTGATACTTCCGCGATTCTTTCGCAATACTTCAACGACTCTTCCGCAAAGCTTCAGCGATACTTCAGCGATACTTCCGCAATACTTCCGCGATTCTTCCGCAATACTTCCCCGACTTTTCCGCGATTCTTTCGCGATACTTTCGCGATACTTCCGCAATACTTCTCCGACTCTTCCGCGACTGTTTCGCCATTCTTCCGCGATACTTCCGCGACTCAAGCGGGAAAATCTATTTTACATAAAGTGCCATCTCTGATACATAGCATGCGGCGCGTGATACATTGTTTGACATCATTGTTTTCTGCTCAGTTAGAATTATGTTACACACCGGTATTGTGTTCACCGTGAAATTGTGATGCAGGCATTTGTCTTTACGGTGGTAAGTTGAACTATGTATATTATGTGGATCGTGCATTTGAGGTTAAATTCACCACTCTGTCCATAGTCCAAAATGCCTAGAGGACGACGTGCGAACATCGGCCGTCGCACAAGACATGCAAGCCAGCAACAAGTGTATTCACAGAACTTAAGCGAAGAAAGACAAAATAGGAGGACACGAAGATCATTCGCATCATACTATCGCTTGGCATTCCAATATGATCCCACTGCGAACTACAGTGATGATGAAAATTTAGATATTGGACCACGACTATGACGACTATGTGCCGATATTGCAATGCGTTAAAGTTTAAAAGAGAAACTGCTGGATTGTGCTGCGCAAGTGGAAAAGTCAAACTGCATCCATTACTTATACCACCACAGCCACTGAAACCATTGTTCGATGGAAGTGATCCCGATTCCAGCCATATTCTCCAACACATCCTTGAATACAATAACTGCTTTCGCATGACTTACTTTGGAGCTAATATCGAGAAGGCCACTTCCAAGGTAAGAATACAACACACATAACCAATCATATAACTACTACTATACACCACACACTACACCATCACACGATCAGAAGTTACACCGTATTCTTCAACAATTGATTGTTTGGAATTACAGATACAAGGACAAATATATCATTTGCATGGTTCAATGTTACAACACCAGATGAACAGCATCAATTTCTGCAAATATATTTCATTTCGTCGATGGTGGATCAGCTGAATGTGCGGTGCAATATACAGGAACACAACAGTTAAAGAGACTAATTATTGAAAAGTTGCAAGCATTTTTCACTCAAATAATGCTGTGGTTAATATGCTCGAAACAGCATAGGAACGATTGCTATTGAATACGCACGAATAATAATAATAAAGGCAACCATTATTAGCGGAAAGTACGCAGGTAAAATGTATGTATTCCTCGAGTACCAATTATTCCGACTGATCTTCCGCTTGACTTCAATTTCACTGCAATTTTCAGTTCGCCTTGCAGTTCGCGTTCGCAATGACAATTAACAAGTCGCAAGGCAAATCGCTTACTGTTTGCGGGATAAATTTAGAAAATCATTGTTTTTCACATGGCAGTTATAATTATAGTTATTTTTTCACTCAAATAATGCTGTGGTTAATATGCTCGAAACAGCATAGGAACGAATGCTATTGAATACGCACGAATAATAATAATAAAAGGCAACCATTATTAGCGGAAAGTACGCAGGTGAAAATGTATGTAATCCTCAAATATCAATTATAAAATAAAATAATAAATAAAATAAAACTTTTCCTTTTCAAATATCAAACAACAAAAAAAATGTTTCTTCATCTTTCATCACTAAACGAAATGTTACATAAAACGAAGACATCTGGTGGCGAAACGAAGTTCGCCGGGTCAGCTAGTATATAATAAAAATGGAGCCCAAAAAATGTGTCGTAAAAAAATACTGGAGAACGGCTAGGCCGATTTGGTTTAAATTTTTTTTCAGTTGTAGGTAACTAACAGGAGAAGGTCAGAACGTAATATATGTCAAAGTAAAAACAAATCGTTGCAATATTATTCGGTTTCTTATTCGTTTTTATCAGACGTCCGGATTTGTTTAATTTCTTCCTGTGATTTGTAGGAATAATGCCTGCTATAAGACGGCCAAACATTGGACGACGTACACGTCGAGCAACATATAGTCGGAATGTCCATGAAAGTCAAACGCAAGACGAACGTGCAGAAAGAAATGAATCGAGACGAACCCGTTTAGCACAGATTCGCTCTACACAAACAGTACCAAGAACAGACTTGAATCGCGCCGCATTTGCATACAATTTCTCAACGTCCTACAAAGACCATAGCTGCGTTGATATCGGTTCATTGTCTGTGGTATGTCAGCACTGCAATGCACTGAAGTTTCGATCGGAAGCTCCCGGCTTATGCTGCGCAGGTGGCAAGGTAAAATTGCCGGTTTTGAATCATCCACCAGAGCCATTGTATTCGCTTCTATATGGAAATACAAGCAAATCAAACCATTTCCTGTTGCACGCACAAAATTATAACGGATGTTTTCAAATGACGTCATTTGGAGCAGAGGTTGTTCAACAACCAGGCTACAAACCGAGTTATAAGGTAATAGCGTCACTCTTTTATCAACATGAACAACTATAATTTTTTACGAAATTGCATCGCAAAATTCAGATTCAAGGGCAAATTTTCACTGCAACTAAACGTGAAATAATACAACAATTGCAAAATCTTCTTCATGAGTGTAATGAATTGGTCAGATTGTTCAAAACAGCTTTGGATACAATGCATTCTGACGACCACAAAATCATTATCAGAGCAGATAAAAGACCAGCAGGAAGCCATTCAAGACAATTCAATGCGCCCACTATCAATGAAGTCGCAGTGGTGATTGTTGGCGAGAATGTGGAATCACGCGATATTGTTCTCAAGCGTCGGGATGATGGACAATTGCAACGCATTTATGAGACTCATCGGTCATATGATGCACTTCAATATCCGTTGATGTTCTGTCGTGGAGAAGATGGCCATCACTTCAACATAAAGATGGTCAATCCAACGACAGGTTTGTTTAATCACTTCTTTTTCATTCTGCACGTAAATTCGAATTCATATTACAGGAGAAGAAACGAATAGGAAAGTCAGGTCAATGAATTTTTATGCATATCGATTGATGATTTGACTAGATGTTGACAATCATCTGTTGAGATACCGCCGTTTGTTTCAGCAGTACTGTGTCGACATGTATGTAAAAGTAGAAACGGAGCGTCTCAATTTCATTCGTTTCAATCAGTCAAAGTTATGATCTGACGAGTACATCCACTTGCGTGACGCCATCGCTACTGATGGACACGCGGAAAACATTGGTGTTTGACCATTCTGCCAGCTACTTATGTTGGGAGCCCGCGCATGAGTACGCTCAAGATGCGATGACGTACGTGCGGAATTACGGACGACCTGATTTATTTATCACGTTTACATGCAATCCGAAATGGCCCGAAATTACGAATTTGTTGCACCAAGGACAAACATCCAGCGATCGACATGACATCACTGCACGAGTATTCAAGCTAAAGGTAAAATTCTTATGGATTACATCGTTAAGCAGAAGGTTTTGGCGTAGTTCGTTGTTGGATGTACTCGGTTGAATGGCAGAAGCGTGGCTTACCACATGCGCACATTTTGCTTTGGATGTTCGACAAGATCCGACCAGAACATATTGATTCGATTATTTCTGCCGAAATAGCAGATCCAGAAACTGATCCGGAGCTGCATTCCGTTGTGAAAACGAGTATGATCCATGGCCCTTGCGGAGTCCACAACCCAGAATCACCATGCATGGAAAACGGAAATTGCACAAAACGATTTCCCCGTCCGTTGCTGGCTGAAACAATCAGTGGAAACGATGGATATCCATTGTATAGGCGTCGTTCTCCAGATGACAACGGCAGATGGATCGAAATGATGGTACAAAATTACAAAGTCATCGTCGATAACCGCTGAATCGTTCCATATTGTCCGCTTTTGTCGAAAACGTTTTCAACGCACTGCAAAGTTGAGTACTGCAACTCTATAAAATCAATCAAATACATTTGCAAATATGTGAACAAAGGGAGCGACATGGCGGTGTTTGGCATTGCTGATCCGAATGCAAACGACGAGGTGACGAAATTTCAACTTGGACGTTACGTAAGTTGTAACGAGGCCATTTGGCGTCTGTTTTCATTTCCGATTTATGAACGTCATCCGACGGTCGTACACTTATCTGTTCACTTGGAAAACGGCCAGCGTGTCTACTTTACGGACGCGAATGCAGCGCAAAGAGCAGAACGGCCACCAGCGACAACGTTGACAAATTTCTTTTCTACATGCGAAAGCGATCCGTTCTATTCGGAAATGCCACGCTATTATACATGGAACGCTGCATCGAAAAAGTTTCAACGCCGAAAAAGAGGCGATGCTGTTGATGGTTTCGCTGATATCTATTCGACTGATGCTCTCGGACGAATATACACAGTTCATCCACGCCAAGACGAATGTTTTACATTCGCTTGCTTTTGGTGAACATAAGAGGCCCTACATCCTTCGAGTCCCTGCGTACTGTGGATGGTGTGCTGTGCGCCACTTTTCGGGAGGCTTGCCAACGTTTAAATTTGCTTGAAAACGACACACATTGGGACTCAACGCTCGCTGATGCCACTGTTTCTCTTTCTGGATCAAATCAAATTCGTGCATTATTTGCAATAATCATAGCCACATATCATCCGTCGAACCCGACCGCACTGTGGGAAAAGTACAAGGACGATATGGCTGACGACATTTTAATAGACGTTCGCAGGACAACTATGAATTTCACTCTTGCCATTAACGGAGAAATGCACAACGAAGCTTTAATACGGATCGAAGACATGTGTATGCTCATGTGCGGCAGTCTACTGTCGACATTGGGAATGCCAACGCCACATCGTTCAGTGCACGATGCTTTCAATCGCGAATTTCAACGGGAGCAACACTATAACCAAGATAACTTGGCCGAAAGAGTCCGAACCAATGTGCCGTTTTTGAATGCCGAGCAGAAGAACGTGTACGATTCGATAATGAAGGTTGTTGACGATGAATCGGGAGGCTTATACTTTCTCGATGCTCCTGGTGGGACAGGCAAGACATTTGTCATTTCGTTGATTCTGGCAACGATTCGATCAAGATCTCAAATTGCGTTGGCTGTTGCATCATCTGGCATTGCTGCCACGTTGTTGGAAAACGGTCGAACTGCACATTCCGCTTTGAAGCTGCCCATGAATCTTCTCACTGTTGACAAGCCAACATGCACAATAAGCAAGAATTCGGCGACAGCGAAATTGATGCGAGAATGCAAAATCATCATTTGGGATGAATGCACGATGGCGCATAAGCGAGCTTTGGAGGCAGTTGACCGAACGATGAAAGATTTACGCGGTGATTCGAAACTATTTGGTGGGTCTTTGATATTGCTGTCCGGAGATTTTCGTCAAACGCTTCCCGTCATCCCGAAATCTACGGCTGCCGATGAAGTTAATGCGTGCCTTAAATCGTCTTCATTGTGGAGATATGTCAAAAGCTGAAATTAACCACGAACATGAGAGTCACATTGCAAATAGACCCGTCCGCTGCTGAATTCTCGAGACAACTGCTGGCACTTGGCAATGGCGAAATTCCTGTTGATGTTTCGACTGGATCAATATCGTTTCCGGCAAATTTTGCGTGTTCACATCGTCAAAGGAGGAACTCATTAACAAAGTGTTCCCCGACATTGCGCAAAATTATAAAAATATCGACTGGATTAGTGAAAGGGCAATACTAGCAGCGAAGAACAAGGACGTAGATAATTTGAATTACATTATTCAAAATCAAATCGATGGAAAACTGCATTCATACAGATCCGTTGACAGCGTGACCGACGAGGATGAAGCGACGAACTATCCGACAGAATTTTTGAACTCACTAGATGTGCCAGGAACTCCACCGCATAATTTGCAACTGAAGGTGAGATCAATTATTATAATGCTGCGGAATCTAAATCATCCGAAATTGTGCAACGGTACGCGGTTGTCCGTCAAGAAACTGATGAATAACGTGATTCAGGCGACGATCATCAAGGGAACATTTAAAGGAGTGGTAGTCCTTATACCACGAATTCCGATTATTCCAACTGATCTACCATTCCAATTCAAGAGGATTCAGTTCCCCGTCCGATTGGCATTTGCGATGACAATCAACAAATCGCAAGGCCAATCGTTAGAAGTCTGCGGGATAAATCTAGAATTTCCCTGTTTTTCGCACGGCCAGCTGTACGTTGCATGTTCGCGTGTTGGTAAGCCGTCTTCATTGTTTGTTTTTGCGCCGGAAAATAAAACAAAAAACATAGTATATCATATCGCTCTATACTAAATAAAGAAATGCAGTGTTTGACTATTACCCTGGGGTTATATAATGGCGTCGAATTAGGGCGAGACAAAGTTCGCCGGGTCCGCTAGTTTATAACAAAATTCCTCAAGCTTATTTATTTTTCCAATTAAATTCGTAATTATTATATCAACATTTTCAAGTCTCTTATTATTTAATTCAACGACCCTTTCCAGAGAAGTTATTTTAGGAAGTCTCCGGATTAAGGAATTATTAATTCGAGCTGTCAAATCAGACTTCATTGCCTTAAAGCTTTCGTCGACATATCCTTTTGTTGTGGCATCGAAAATTCTATGGGACCACCACAATTTTTTACTCGTTTCTGATGTGCGTTTAAATTATCATCAAAGTCAATAAACCAGTCAACAATGGATGTGCTCTTATCTGCTGTCTCTTTCACACGCGTGTAATGACCATCCCAAATTTTTTCTTTGCCTTCATAATATTGGTCACTAAATACGCTGCTGCTCGCTCCTTAAAGGAACTGTCCTGTGCCTTTACTCGTTCCCAGGCCTTATCAATTAATATAGAACCTGCCTCAGAATCTGCGTTCACTCAAATTCTTGTGTTGTGAATAAGCAATGTCATGAGACTTGCAGGCATTGTCTAACTCGTTTATCCCGGGGTCTTCACGCTTTAGTCGCTCTGCAAGCTTTGTACCGGGGCCGCAATAGTTATATCCCGGGATGTGAAACACAATTGGGAGGACGTCTATCAACTTATTGATAAGAGAACTTCCACGTTTACGATGTAAATTATTACTAATCATATTATAAATGCGTTTCCCCATTATATATAACGTTATTCATTGAAGATTTACCACTGATTAAACACATTTCTATTGTGATGCGATTAATAAAACAAAAAACAATATCCATGTTCGCAAAATTGGGAATGTGGGAGATTTAAAACACTTTCCGCGACATAGTGAGCTATTACCCAACACAATCCGAGCTCTTGTGGTTGGCCCGTCCAACTGCGGGAAAACTAATATTATGATCAGTCTAACTGAAAGTCCAAATGGTTTGAGATTTGAAAATATTTACGTGTTTTCAAAAAGTCTGTATCAGCCCAAATATGAATACTTGGAAAAGCTTATAAAGCCGATTAAGGGGATGGGCTTTTATAAATTCTCTCAGAATGAAACTGTTATACCACCTAGCGAAGCAAAAAACAATTCAATATTGATTTTTGACGATGTGGTCAGTGAAGGTCAAAACAATATCCGTTCATATTTCTGTATGGGACGTCACAAAAATATAGATTCCTTTTATTTATGTCAAACATATACTCGGATACCGAAACATCTTATACGCGACAATGCAAATGTAATTATTATATTCAAGCAGGATCTCTTAAACATACAGAATATCTATCGGGACCACATAAACACCAACATGAGCTTTGAGACATTTACAAAAATTTGTCAAAAATGTTGGGAAAATAAATATGATTTTCTTTTCGTCAACAAAGATTGTGCTACTACTGACGGTCGTTACAGAAGAAATTTTAATGAATTCATTATTCTTTAAAAATAAATTTTGATATAAGATTGGGATAGGGGGCGACATATCCCCCAGTTAAAGAAGAGATTTCAAAATGGTTAGATCATTGACTCTATCAGTGAATGGAAATAGCTCCATTATAAACACTAATTACTTCCCACCAATTGAGTTAAAGGGGGCATATGAGTGTGCACTGATCGGCTTTAATATGTACAATTCCATTCCGAATATCAATTTAAATAATAACCTCTTTCATATCGGTGACAAAGTTATTGAAATTCCTATCGGTTCATATGAATATATGATATCGCCCAGTTTATCCAGAAAAAGTTAAAGAATTATAGTGTTGAAAAGACGTTGAAAATTAGAGGCAATAACAACACGCTTCAGGTGGAAATATTTAGTAGTAAAGAGGAGGTTTTTTTTAATAAGGAAAGATCGATTGGTAATTTGTTCGGATTCAAGCAAAGAGTTTTAAGTACAAACAAATATCACCTCTCTGATACCCCCGTCAACATTCTAAAAATAAATTCTATTCGCTTGATATGCAATATAGTCAGTGGTTCATACGTAGACAATACACCCAATCACATATTACATGAGTTTGGAATTTCCGTTCCACCGGGATATAAAATGGCGGTGTCACCACGCAATCTCATCTATTTACCCATTAACTGTAGAGAAGTAACTACTCTATCGATAAATATCGTTGACCAGAACGGAGAATTATTGAATTTGCGGGGTGAAAACGTTTCAATTCGCCTACATATTCGTGCAATAGAGTAATGATAGTTTACAATAAAAGCAATAAAAGCTTAGACAAAGCTGTGCACCCCCACACTAGCTGTTGTAAAGCTAAAGGAAAAGGATTAAAATTAAATAAAAGAGGGCTTACATTAAAAAACAAATTGTTTTTACAAGCGCTAGGCTTCAAACCTCGAAAATGAATGAAATTTTAAATGTTCGAGAAAGACCGCAATCGGACGAAAGTGTTTCAAAATTCGAATTCCACTCATATTCCCCTTACCATAAAAGCTTTAAAGCAAACGACGAAATTCGTATTTGTATTCAAAATCAAGACTTGCATGTACTCCCCCACGAAAGTTTTCCTAATTTTTAAGGAGTTGCCACCAGAATAGCACCCGATGGTGGAAGCACAACTGAAAATATAGATGCCACATTTCGCAATAATTGTATGGCGAGCTTTACCGAGGAGCTTAGATATGAAATCAATCGCTTTACGATTGATAGGACTAGATTTGTGGGTGTTACTACCACACTAAAAAATTTTTTATCACTTAACCGTTAAGAAGGTCGAAAGCTTTTGAACGCTGGATGGAGTGGTGGACCTTAATTTACCACAAAAGCAAATTTTAATTTCTTTGTACCTTTTAAAATTAACTGGGCTTTGCCGAGGATTTTCGCAAGATAATTCTTAACTCTAAGCACGAACTTTTTGTTAAGAACAAGCAAAATTTTACATATAAATTGGAAATGACTAATATTAGCTGGAAAATTCCTCACGTTACCCCTAGCGATGTCGCAAAAATTAAAATTTATGATATTATAAAAGCGAATTCAATTTACCGATTGCTTTCCGTAGCTGGGACACATATATTAATCCAAAACTGGTCCAGGGTACTCAACATGTGTGAACCGTTAAGCTAGCCGCCAACCGGGAGCGACCTAGGTTTGCAACTGTTGCCTTTTTATTGAACGGACAATTAATTACAAATAATTTATCTAACTTGAAAGTCCACTTGAACTCGGAAACATACCCATATGATGATTTGAAAGTTAACTTTGAAATGGATAAATACGCTCACCTTTACGAGATGTATGCAAGGTTTCAAAAGAGTTATTACAATCACCCTGAACAACAATATTTAACACCGGCAGAATTTAAAGCTAAGATGATAATAGTTATCGATCTTTCACATCAAAATGAGACAGTTAAATCAGGTCCTATCGATGTCAGAATTTCAAGCGATTTAATTTTACCGAGTCACGAAAACACTCAGGCCTATTGCCTCCTTATTCACGATCGTTTAGTAGAGTAAAGCCCCCTGAGAGGTCTAATAACAAAAATCGTATAGTCCCGCTAAAAATGAAAAACGAAGTGGTCGCTATCGATATCCAAGGATTTTTTGATAGTAAAAATAAGTTCATTCTAAGGGAAATTGGTATTGTATTTAACAGAGAAAATAAACTTAATATTAACTTTCTGATACAACCACCATTCGCATTAAGTCGCGAAAAACTGCTCTTTGGCTCACCAGGAATCACCATAAAGTTTTTTGGAACGATGGATTAAACAACTTTCAGCAAACTAGAAAATATATTCAACAAATAACTTCTGGAAAAGATGTTATATGTAAGGGGGTTGAAAAAAAACGATTTCTGGAAATTTTTCTAGACTCACCTCATATAAGAGACGTTGAGGAATTGAGTTGCCCACCTTTAAACACCGTCGACTTTAATCAGTTCCGTTTTTGTTCAATACATATTAAAAGCGGAATTTGTGCCCTAAATAATGCACACAATATTTTACATTTTTTCAATGGGACTATGACCTAACATATATATATATATATATATATATACATACATGCATACGGACTAACATGCATGCATACGGACATATATATCTTGGGCGTTGAAGATGCACTACGGTCAGTACACTCAAGTGGCCATTTAAAACCAAGCCCGGGCTTGTTAGGGTTAGGTGTTAAATAGGCGCGAAAGAAAAGTATAGATAAAAGAATGCGAGGAAATATAAACTACTACCAGGCAGCTCGATTGTTATCTTGCATGTGTACTAGGTGGGTTAAGATTAATGTTTTTAGTTTAGGAAGGCTATCTACAGATGAGGTAATTTTATACAAATCATTATAATTTGCACATAATACTCTAAAGGGTTCATGCATTTCATACGATGTTCTTCAGTGGTGCAAAACCAAAGGCAGGTAGGATCTTGTGGATCTACATGGTACGTGGAAATTCAACTGACCCAATAGATCGCTGCTTTCCACGTCACCACGGATCAGATTATACATAAAGACAATGCCTAACATCGTTCTACGGTTTGCTAAGGAAGGTAGGTTAATCAGGAGAAGTCTACTAGAATAAGAGGGCAACCTAAAGTTTGCATCCCAGTTTAAGCCACGAAGAGCGAAAAGTAAAAGTTCTTTTGAACTGACTCAATGCGTTTGCTGTGAACGTCCCACTGGGGACTCCAAACGCAAGATCCATATTCTAAAATAGGACGAACTAACGAAGTGTATAAATTCTTCGTGACGTAGGGGTCATCGAATTCCTTCGACCCTTGCGGGACACCAGAGGTCACCCGGAGAACATTCGACAAGTTGTTTTTAAATAGAACCTTTTGCGTCCTACCATTCAGATAACTTGAGATCCACCTAAGAAGATCGACAGGAAAACCCATTAAGTCGAGTTTCCTAACAAGAAGGGAATGATTAACGGAGTCAAATGATTTACTGAAATCAGTATAGATCACATCTGTCTGCAAATTTTGTGGAAAGCCCCTTATAATGAAAGAAGTGAGCTCCAGAAGGTTAGTAGTCGTTGATCTTCGTTTAATAAATCCATGTTGGCATGGAGAGATTATAGATCTACACAGGTGCTGCAAATGGGGAGTAATTACGTTTTCGAAAAGTTTTGGGATGGCTGACAACTTAGAGATTTCTCTGTAGTTGTTAGCATCCACTTTGCTACTTTTTTGTAGAGAGGAATAGCGAATGATTCCTTCAAAATAAGTTGAAATAGGGATGTTTCTAAGGATAAGATAAACAATTTTAGAAGGGAACTGCACAGGGCCTCGGCACAATAACTAAGCACGCAGCCTGGTATTCCATCGGGACATGGCAAATAAACCGGCTTGACACGTTGGGGATATAAAAGAAGGGAGCCTAGGACTGAAGATTAGGTTTGACTTGGGCATGCTATAAGAATAGGTTTGGTTTGAATCGGATGACGGAGAATAAGTAGTTTAAAAAAACAGAGCGAAAAGATCGGCGATTGCCTGATCATTGTTTGCTGTCGTATTTTCAAATGAAAGCGAGGAAGGATGTACATACATACATACATACATACATATTTTAAAAGAGTACAAATGGATAACAAACAAGCTGGAATAGTAAGCCGAATCAATAGTTTTACTTCACAATTTGGCGGCGACATTTTAAAGAAGGAATTAAAATATCTGATTGATACCAGGAATATGTTTTTGGATATGGGGAATATGGTCTTAATAAAACATTGTATGGTGACCATTTTACGTTTACACACACACACACACACACACACACAAAGGGGGGCTGCAGGCGTCGACAAGGAGCAGCAGACGGCGACCATAAGGAAGACGGACCGCGCGGCCCAGACAGAGCCGTGGCGGAGGTTAAGCCAGCCCGATGTCGCGGTAGAGAGACCCGAGGGGCCGAGAACGGCGCGAACCCAACCGGTCCGGCCCACAGCTCTTGCTGCTTCAGCAAAGGGCGCCAAGAAGGCCGGTAAAGCCACCCGGGAACTGCCTGGCGAAATGGAACAGCGGCAAGGGAGCGCGAAAAAGCCCACGGGTCCCGAGGCAGCGGACGCCGCGACAGCAGAAAGCTCGTGAAGCACTGTGGTCAGGAAGAAGCCGACCCGTAGATCGCGCCCCGACGCAAACTGCTCCTGGAAGTGGCCAAAGGTGGCTCAGAGAGTGCCGAAACGATGCGAGAGAGCATCTCTCGTGTCCTTGGCGATGTAGCGGAGGTGCGAGCTATGACGGAGGACTCGAAGGTCAGCATCTTCCAGATTCGTGATCTGGACGCGATCACGACGGAGAGCGAGATCCGCACGGCACTCACGAAGCAGTACCAGCTCAATGAGGGCGCAGTTAAGGTCCGCAGTCTCCGACCCGGGTATGGCGAGTCCAAAATAGCGGTGATCAGCCTACCATGCTCGATGGCCAAGGAGGTCAGGCGCCGAGCTGAGGTCCGGATAGGATGGACCAGATGCAGAGTGCGGAAGCGCGACGGTCCCCACGCTGTTTCCGGTGCCTGGAGCTCGGGCACATTGCCATCAGGTGCAAGAGCGAGGTGGACAGGAGCGGGTGCTGCATCAAGTGCGGCGAAGCAGGGCACAAGGCAGCTGCCTGCAAAAGAGCCAGCGCGCCCTCCCGGCAAAGGATCCTTCAGGCATGAGGCCACGCGCAGACGCGGAGTCAAAAGCAGCCCGATCAGACCCGGCGGTGGCGACCCCAACGGACGATATGCAGTTGATTCAGCTCAATCTGAATCACTGTAGAGCTGCGCAGGATTTACTGCTGCAGACAGTCCGGGAGGTAGCAGCGGAAGTTGCCATCCTTAGCGAGCCATATAGGGTGAGCGATGGAGGGGAGTGGGCCAAGGACCGCACTGGCAAGGCGGCCCTGTGGCTGTGCGGCGACAGGAAACGGAAGATGTCCAGCATCCTAGCAGCCGATGGATTCGTCCGGCCCAAGGTCAGCGGCTTCTGGCTATACAGCTGCTACCTGGCGCCGAGTCTACCGCTGGAGGCATTTAGCAGGATTCTGGATGATCTCTGCTGCGACCTGCGGGGAAGAGCCAACGTCGTTGTCGAAGGCGATTTCAACGCGTGGGCCCAGGACTGGGGCTCCACCTTGTAAGGAATCGTTGGGATCCCTTACAATAAGCCAAAGGGAACGCAGGATAGACAGAAGAGAGAACAGTATAAGAGAAAGCAGTAGAAGAGATCGAGTGAGAGCGGAGAAAGGGAGAGAAAGCTTTCAGCAGAGCGGATAGTCAGCGCATAGCGGGACACGGATGCGCTGAGCAAGGAGTTTTGGCGGGAGAGCGGGCTGCTGAATTGGCAGCAGCCGCGCTGCAGAGGATCGGCTGAGCAAGGAATTTTGGCGGGAGAGCGGGCTGCTGAATAGCAGCGCTGCAGGGGGGTATAAAAGCGCGAGACAGGAGTCAGTTAGGGAGGCAGTTGGAAAGTCAGTTGGACAGTGAAGTGTGGAGTTAAGTCGTCGGTGAACAGTGACCAGTGCTAGTGCTAGTGAAAGTGACTCCCTGGGAAACGAGCCAAGGATCAGTTCAGGGGACAGCAGAGCAGAGCAGTTTTACCAGCAGCAGTAACGCAGTAAGTCTTGGGGAGGATTCCCTTTGACCAAGCGAGTCCAGTTCACTAGTTTCTTCCATCTCGTATTTTGTAAGTGCCCAGGCGGACGGTGAGTTTGCCAGCGCGTCAGCTTAGCGGGAGCATCTGGAGCGTGCAGCACCAGAGTATCTAGCGGAGCGAAGCTTAGCGAGTATCCGAGTGCGGGTAGCACCGGAGTATCAAGCGGAGCGTAAGCGCGGCGTGATCACCCAGACGGCGCTGGCCGGCGAGTCGGGCGTGTACCAATTGTTAGTGATAGGGCGTCTTGTGCCCCGCCTAAGGCAGGTGTGGTGGAAAAGAGGTGGAAATCCCAGTTAAAATATATATTATATTACTTAATTCTAAACCCCGGAGTTCTTATTTTGGCACAATGCCCAACAAATATAAATTTGTTACAGCGAATCCTGGACGAGACTGAGCTATCCCGCTCCCGATCGATACAACTGGCGCCCGAACTAGGGTCGCTGTGCCTATAAGAATTACCGGAGTTATAGATATATTTAAGAATAAGGGAATTTTTTTTATCCACGATGGTGAGTACCAGCTGGATATACAAATTAAACAGGGAAGAATTACTGGCGCGTATAGCCAGGAGTTCGGCCTTGAATTGGCAGGGAACGTAGACGAGTTACGCAGAGGGTTCGTTACGTGGGCACGAGAACAGCTCGTGGACCCAGCGCACATACTTAGATTTACAGAATTAGCGGAGCGTCACGCTGGAGCGTCACCAGTTAATTCGTCTACGAGCAGTGGGCAACAGGAAAGACCCGCTGCTTCTAAGCCTCAGGTGATGATTTCACAGGGAGACATTCTAAATGCCAGTTTCAAGGAACAGGTACAGATAGGTATCCCAGCGTACAGCCAAAAACAATTCCGGGAATCCACCCCAATTCCAACCGAGACCAGAATACAGCAGGATATTATAGCCAGGCCACAAGCACCTGACTATTCTAGAATAGCGGCTAGGGTAAGGGAATGGAGTTTTCGGTTCGATGGGGCAGCGAAACCGCTAGAGTTTTTAGAGCAGGTGGAGTGGTCAGCGGAGACGTACGGTCTCGAGCTAGACCTGCTTCCTAGGGCGTTCCCGAACTGCTTCAGGGAATAGCCCTGAAATGGTACGTGGCAAACAACCAACACTGGGCGACATGGGCAGCGTTCACGACCAGTTTTCAGGCCTATTTTCTACCAAGGGGCTACTTCAATCACCTTCGGGAGGAGGTGATACAGCGCAAGCAGCGACTGGGAGAACCCTTTAAGGAATTCATGGTGGAGATGCAGTGCCTGATGAGACCGTTGAAAATGTCAACAGAGGCGCAACTGAAGAGGATATACGATAACAGCGTTCCAGATCTCCGAGCGTTTGCCAGGCCATCCCAATTCTCCACTTTGCAGGGATTAATGGGTCTAGCGGATGAGCTAGAGGAGTTAGACCGCGATAGGGAGCGATTACGGGCCAGTTCGGTCCACGCCCGACTTCAGTCCCCAGTGAACCCCTATCGCAATGACCCTCCGAGGACTACAAGGCCACAGCCTCGGCACACAAATCCATTCACCCGGCCGCAGGAGACACAACAGTGGAGACAGGCAAACAATGGGCCCCCACAAAGGATATCGGACCCCTCCAATGCATGTGGAAATTGCGGACAAGCGGGACACTGGAGACGAGAGTGTCGTCAGCGCACCGTTATTTTCTGCTGGAGGTGTGGGATGGTCGGACGCAAAACAATGAACTGTTGCGGGGCTATGGGAAACGGACCCCGACTCTCGCCACCCGGAGCACGGCAGGAGTCGTCAAACTCGGCTCCCCAATAAATCAAAAGGGTTTTCGGGATGAGGGCTCATATTTGTCGGCCACTGTTATAATAGGAGGTAAATCCTATAAGGCAGTGATCGGCACAGGAGCCACCAGCAGTTTGTCAGTGAAACGTTAGCAGCGAGCTTGGGTGCTGGGGAAAACTGACACCTACATGGAGACCCGTGAGATTCGCGGATGGGCGAGCGGGCGAAATAAACCACCAGCTCAAGGTGACACTCGAGTTTGGGAGCCGACAGATCACAACAGTACTGTTCGTAATGCCAGGGATCACCGATGATCTAGTCCTGGGCTACAACATATTGAAGGATCTGGAGGCAGAATTAAGTTGCGCAGGACAAAGAATTCAGTTTAGGGCGAATAGGCCCACAAAAAGCAAGAGAAGTAGTCAGGAATCGCAAAGCGAAGAACCAAGCAGGAACAAGGAACAGGACAGTAACAAAGCCCCAGAGGAACGGTTAAAAATGGCAGCGGAAACGCCATTAACTGACCAGTGCATGGACACGTTTCTAAGAAGAGAATTAGAAATGTTCGAGGAAATCAAGGGGTATCGAACATTGCTGAGCACAAGATAGTGATGAAGGATGCACGACCCTTGAAACAAAGATATTTCCCAAGAAATCCAGCGATGAGAGCCACCATTGACAATGAGATTGATGAGCTACTAAAACAAGGCTGTATAGAGCCTTCGAGTAGCCCTCATAGTGCCCCAATCGTCATGGTGCAGAAGAAGACAGGCAAATGGAGGTTATGCGTGGATTTCAGGCAGTTGATCTATCCCAGACGCGTACCCCTTACCGAGGATTCACCACATCCTGGATCAGTTAAAACAGGCCAAATACATCAGTAGTTTGGACTTAAAAATGGATACTGGCAGATACCCATGGAGGAGTCAAGTAAACCATTAACGGCGTTTACAGTCCCGGGACGGGGTCTGTATCAGTGGAAAGTCATGCCTTTCGGGGTGCATTCAGCACCGGCAACGTTTCAGCGAGCACTGGACAGCGTTATCGGGCCAGATATGGAACCACATGCCTTTGCATATTTGGATGACATCATCGTCATCGGTCGCACGCTGGAAGAGCACAAGAGAAACCTCCAAGAGGTGTTCCGACGGCTAAGAAAAGCAAATTTGAAAATCAACGTAGATAAGTGCGAGTTCTTCAAAAGGAGCTGAAATACCTCGGGCATCTCGTGACGGATCAAGGGATCCGTACGGATCCTGATAAGGTGGCAGCCATCGGAGAACTAGCACCGCCAGCGGATGCTAAAGGTCTGCGCAGGTTTATAGGAGTTACATCGTGGTACCGGCGTTTCGTTTCGGACTTTGCAACTAAAATCAACCCGCTGACAGGATTGTTAAAGAAGGGCGTCAAATGGTATTGGGAGAAAGATCAGAAACAGGCATTTGAGGTCATAAAGGAGAGCCTGATCGCAGCACCAGTATTGACTTGTCCGGATTTTGACAAGAAATTTGTGCTTCAAACGGATGCCAGTAATGTGGGGATAGGAGCGGTCCTAACCCAACACCAGGATAACCAGGAGAAGGTTATATCGTACGCTAGTCGGACATTAAACGGGGCAGAACAGAACTATTCGGCGACAGAAAAGGAGTGTCTGGCCATTGTGTGGGCAAGTCAACAATTTAGACCATACTTGGAGGGATATCATTTCCAAGTAGTTACAGACCATATGGCATTGAAATGGCTCAACTCCATCAAGAGCCCGACTGGACGGATTGCGAGATGTGCATTGGAGTTGCAACAATATGAGTTCGACATCATATATCGGCGTGGGAAGCTAAATACGGTGGCGGACGCCCTTTCACGGCAACCGTTGGAACCGGAAGCCTGCCTCATGATTGGCAGCGGAGAGCACTTCAGCTTGGAGGAGTATAAAACCTGTGCATGGACCCAGGAAAAGCTGAAGGAAATAAAGGCTCATCCACAAAAGTTCCCGGATTATATATGGGAAGCGGGAGGTCTGTACCGAAACATCCCTCACAGAGCTGGACATGAAGACGTGGCTGCTTGGAAATTATGCGTGCCGTCCGGGCTCAAGGAAAGGATCTTGAGAGAGAATCATGATGCACCGACAGCAGGACACACAGGAAGCCGGAAAACCATCGCCAAGATTGCGTCAAGATATTTCTGGCCAGGGATGCAGCGAGACGTACGATCATACGTGCGTAAGTGTGAGACGTGTCAACGTTTCAAGGCCAGCCAACTACAGCCAGCGGGAAAGATGCTAACACAAATCCCGGAGGAGCCATGGTCCACAGTTTGTGCGGATTTTGTGGGACCACTTCCAAGATCCATACACGGGAATACGATGCTGCTGGTGTTCATTGAAAGGTTTTCAAAGTGGACTGAGATGGTGCCATTAAGGAAGGCCACGACGGATACCCTAAAGAAAGCGTTCAGGAGAGAATCCTAGCGCGATTCGGGGTACCTAAAGTCCTCATTACAGACAATGGGACACAATTTACAAGCAGAGCGTTTAAAAATTTCCTGGAGGACATGGGAGTACGTCACCAGTTCACGGCCCCGTATACGCCCCAGGAAAATCCAACGGAGAGAGCCAATAGAACGGTGAAGACGATGATTGCCCAGTATGCGGAAGGCAATCAGAGGAAATGGGATGACTTGCTGCCAGAGATAACACTGGCGGTAAATTCAGGTACGCAGGAATCCACCGGATATTCCCCAGCATTCCTTACCCAGGGAAGAAAACCCAGACTCCCGAAAGCCACAGCAGGATCCAACGGAGCTCGCGAGGGACTTGAAAGAAGTCTTCGAGATCGTGCGAAGAAATCTAGAAATGGCGACACAGGACGAAGCATGATACTACAATTTGCAGAGAAGACACAAGACTCCAGTAGTTGGGCAAGTGGTGTGGGCCAAGGAGCACCACTTGTCAAACGCAGTGGAAGGATTTGCTGCCAAGCTAGCGCCAAGGTTCGGAGGACCATTCCGAATCATGGATTTCGTGTCTCCAGTCATTGTCAAATTAAAGGACATTAAGACTGGACAGGAGCGGCGAGCCCACATTAGTACCCTGAAGCCGGAAGGGGACGCAAGAGATCAGACACATGTGGAGGATCCAAATGATAGGGATCAACAGCCGGGACAGAGGAGGGTAAACGACGACACGGGAACATCAAACCGTGATAAAAGAAACAAAAGATAGGAAAAATACTATGAAATTTTTAAAAATAAAAATAATAGTAAAATAAAAATTATAAGTATAATAAAATAAAAACATACAAATTAAATAAAATAATAAGTTAGAGGTCAAATTAGTAGCTGAAGACGCATAACCAGCGATAGCGGATAGAAGATTAAATGCGCAACACTGAGGCAGGAGAGAATGAGAAAACGGATAAATTTGAAAAGCTTCGGCGAGGATCCGTTAGTTTGAGGCACGGCAAAACAGCGGCTCAGGGCCGCCGAGTGTGCGCAGTCAAGATCAGTAAGAATCTAGCAGTGCAGACCGCAGTAAGTAGGGATTGGGGCATAAAGAGAAAAACAAGATTTGATGGTTAGGTTAGTTTATTTATGGTATTTTCGGTTTTTTTTTTTTAGATTTCTTTTCTTTTCTCCCACCTTCAAGGAAACACCTGGAAAAGATGAGCAGCAGCGATCACAAGAACATAAACGGCGAGGAGCCGGTAAGGGGCGAGGAGCCCAAGGTGACAGGCGGGAAGCCTGCCAGGGGCGGAGAGCCCGGCAGTAGGAGGGGCGAGAGGCCCAGTAGGAGGGGCGAAAGGCCCAGCAGGAGGGGCGAGAGGCCCAGAAGGTCGCGGCGAGGCGAAAAGCCCACGCGCGAGGGCGAAAGCCCAAGGAGAGCAAGGGCGAGGAGCCCGGGAGGCCGACAGGCGACAACCAGAGCCAGAGGAGGTGCCGCAATATAGGCGGCAGGCCAGGCCGCCGACGCCAGCCATCGGCTAACCCGAAGCCGATGGAGGAGGACGTGGTGGTCATCAGCGATGATGAAGACCAGGCCGAGGAGGAGGACGACGACGATGGGTACACGGTGGAGGTAACCCAGGACCGGAAGTACAAGGACGGCTTCTGGGTGCACTCCATCACGATCCCTGGAAGGAGAGTCATCGTGCCGGGCGATGCGTCGGGGTGGCGGCTGGACGAGATCCCGGACCCCGACGCCGTCGAGAGGGCCGCCAAGAGGAAAGCGAGAAGCGGCAACTAAGGCGATGGCGGCGGCCAAGAGAGAGCGGCAGCGGAGGCAGCAGCGGAGGCAGCAGCGGACGCAGCAGCGAAGGCGGCGGAAGAGGAGGCGGGCAGCACGGGCAGCACAGCAGCAGCGCAGAGGCTGCAGAGGCAGCGAAGAAGGCAGCAGAGGAGGAAGCAGAAGCCGATGGACGACAAGATCGGGTCGAGGAGGATCTGCGAATGCTGGTAGAGGAAGAGCTGGAGGCGTGGGTGTCGCAGCTGCAGCTGGACTGGGCCATGGAGCAGCCGCAGCAGCTGCAGACCCCACAGCCGCAGCTGACGCAACCGCAGTGGCCGCAACAGCAGCAACCACAACATAATCAGCAGCAGCAGCCTCAACAGCACCAGCAACAGCCGCAGCAAAGGCACCAGCAGCAACACCAACAACAGCCGCAGCAGTTCCCGCAGCAGCCACAGCTGCAACATCCGCACCCGCAGCAAGGCCAGCAGGGGACGACGCAGCAGGGGCCGGGACACCATACCAGGGACCCACGGCGGCAGGCGGATGTACCCACCCCAAATGGACAACAGTGTCCGGGCGACCCATGGGCCTATGGACGTCGCCCGGGCATGGGGTCATGGGCGCAGCAGGTCGAAGAGGAAGAGAAGGACGAGCAGCACGGAAGGACCCAGCGCGCGGGCTGGCAGAGGCAGTGGCGACGGGTGGAGGAGCGGAATTGGCCGCCCGAGGTGCTGCGGTCGCTGAGGAGGCGGCAGGCGGCATACGGCGTCGGGCAGCGAACCTCGATCGTGCTCAACCTGCCCGAGGGAAGGTTCCGCATCCGGCTGGGCAGAGCCGGCGATGTGCGGCTTTTCCAGCAGGTGGAGCGGCCTTAGAGGAGAGAAGTAGAGATAAGTTAGTGTAAGTTAGGTTAAGTATTACAAGAACAAAACAAGGGAAAATAAAATGAAGCGAAGGAAAAGGACTGGATGGGCGTTTGGTCAGGGAAGGGCTTGGAAAGGGGGGTTAGGAAGAAGAGAGAGAGGGGTGAAGGGGGAAAACTTACCGGGTTTTAATTTTTTTTGAATTTTTTCCAAAACAAATAGGTTGTTTGGAAAAATGTAAACAAAGTTGTTTAGACTAGAACAGCTGGAAGCTGACTAGAAGCTTAGCGAGAGTATCTGAGTGCGGGTAGCACCGGAGTATCAAGCGGAGCGTAAGCGCGGCGTGATCACCCAGACGGCGTTGGCCGGCGAGTCAGGCGTGAACTAATTGTTAGAGATAGGGCGTCTTGTGCCCCGCTTAAGACAGGTGTGGTAGAAAAGAGGTGCAACTCCCAGTGCAAATATATATTATATTACTTAATTCTAAACCCCGGAGTTCTTATTTTGGCACAGTGCCCAACAAATATAAATTTGTTGCAGCGAATCCTGGACGAGACTGAGCTATCCCGCCCCGATCGTTACAACCTTGACGAATGCTCGAGGTAGGGTGGTGCTGGAGGCATTCGCCTCGACAGACGTCGTGCTCCTGAACGATGGAGCGCGGCACACGTTTGTCAGAGCGGGAGCAGCGTCAGTCATCGACCTCACGTTCGCAAGCAGCTCAACGTCCAATAATGCCAGATGGAGAGTCAGCTACGTGTACACAGGAAGCGACCACGAAGCGATCCTGTGCACGGTAGGCGAGCCCGCGAGAGAGCCGCTCCCGGTGCCGAGACCCGCGAAGGCGTACAGATCGGACACCTTGTGTACCCAGGCATTCGAAAATGCGCTGGGTGAGGCTGAGGAGGGAGCAAACGCGGCGGCGAACAGGATTGCTGCAGTCCTGGAGCACGCCTGCGACCAGAGCATGCGGCGTAGGGGAGCTTTTCGGGGCACCATAAGCCGGTGTTTTGGTGGAGCGACAGGATCGCCGACCCACGGACCACCTGCCTTCGAACCCGGAGACAGCTGACCCGCTCGCGCGGAACCCCGCTCGTCGACGAGTGCAACGAGGCCTATAAGGCCGCGAGGAAGGCTCTCAAGGCGGCCATAAGGGACGCGAAGAGAATCCTTTCTGCGGCTCTGCGACGCGGCGGATAACGACCCCTGGGGCGGCGCGTACAAGCTGGTGGTCAAGGGACTGAAGGCAGGCAGCACCGCCCCTCGGACCCCACGGTTCTGGATGGCATCGTGCAGGCGTTGTTCCCGCGAGGGGCACCAGTAAGCTTCCAGCCCAGGGAGGAGCGACATCCCGTCAACCCTATTGGCTCCTGCGACGTGACGGAAGAGGAGGTATCCCGGACGGGGAGAGCTGTACACCCGAAAAAGGCGCCAGGGCCGGACGCAGTTCCCAACAGGGCACTGAAACTTTCCATCGCCCTGCACCCGAAGGAGTACGCGGACCTGTTCTCCAAGTGCCTGAGGGAGGGGACCTTTCCGGAGTGGTGGAAGAAGCAGAAGCTGCTGCTGCTGGCCAAGCCGGCCAGCAGACCAATCTGCCTCACCGACACCACTGGCAAGGTGTTCGAGAAACTCATAGCAGTAAGGCTAAATGCTGCTATCGAGGAGGCTAGCTGTCTTTCTCTGAGGCAGTTCGGCTTCAGGAAGGGGAGGTCAACGCTGGACGCCATCGAGAAGGTGAAGGAGCTCGCGAAATCGGGGATCGCGTCCACGAGGTGGAAAGGCGGCTCGAAGAGCTATTGCCTAGTGGTAACGCTAGACATCAGCAACGCCTTCAACACCGCCGACTGGAGCCGCACGCTGGAGTCCCTCGGTGCCCTGAACATCCCTGGGTACCTGCTACGAATAGTTCAGAGCTATTTCAGCGAGAAGGTGCTCACTGTGGAGACGGACATGGGTTCCAGAGCATACGAAGTCTCAGCCGGAGTCCCGCAGGGCCTCCGTTTTGGGACCCTGCTCTGGAATACCATGTACGATGGGGTTCTGAGGCTCCCCATGCCCAGTAGCACCACCATCGTGGGCTTTGCAGACGACGTAGCAGTGGTCGTAGTCGCAAAGAGCGCACCGCAGTGGAGGAGAAGGCGAACGAGGCGATCAGAGCGATCGAAGCGTGGCTCGCTAGCGCGGGCCAAGAGCTGGCAGCGCACAAAACGAAAGCGGTTTTAATCTCCAGCCGAAAGGTCGTAGAGACAGCCGAGATCCGTGTCGCTGGAGCGGCGATAACCTCCCAGAGGGCCATTAAGTACCTAGGTGTCCTCCTCGACACACGATTGTCATTTAAGGAGCACCTAGAGTACACCCAGAAGAAGGCCAGCGGAACCGCAGGAGCACTCTCTCGTATGCTGCTGAACACCAGAGGCCCCAAGCAGACCATTAGGAAGTTGCTGACAAGCGTCGTCACCTCCCAGCTGCTCTACGCGGCACCTGTGTGGGCGGAGGCGGCTGAGGTAAAGACGTATATGCGGGGAGTCGACTCGACCTATAGACTGTGCGCCATCCGAGTTGCGAGCGCATTTCGGACCATCTCGGACGACGCGGTGCTGGTCATAGCCGGGCTAGTCCCGTTGAAAGAGATGGTACCGGAGGGCGCCAGTAAGGCCGAAATTAAGCGCGCGGCCAGATTGCGGAGCTATGAGACCTGGCAGGAGAGATGGGAGGCCTCGTCCAAAGGTCGACGCATGGACGCACAGGCTGATCCCCAACATTGAGGCCTGGATGGAGAGGAAGCACGGGCAGGTGGACTTCTATCTGATCCAGGTGCTGAGCGGTCACGGCTGTTTCCGCAGCTACCTCAAGAGGTTCGGCCATGATGAGGAGGATGGCTGCCCGGAGTGCGGATCCGGAATCCTCGGGGATGCGCACCACGTCATCTTCGAATGTCGGCGGTTCGACGTAGAGAGGGAGGCGCTGGAAGCGGTAGCAGGGTCACCGATCAGGGTGGACACGTTGGTGCCGCTGATGTTGGCGGACCATAGGACCTGGGCGGCGGCAGCAGTTTTCTCGGCGAAGCTGATGAAGACGCTTAGGACCCTGGAGATAAGGAGAACGGAGCGGACGGGCTGAGCGGTCCAAATTTGTGCGAAGCATTGCTTTGCGGCCGTACCGCACAATGCGGGCCCTTGCCCCGTCTCATGGGTACATGCGCAACGCAGGTCCCATAAATGTTCTTTCTGTATCGTAGTATAATTGTTATGTTGTGTAAATAAATGAATACAAAAAAAAAATAAAAGACACAAATGGGCTGTATCGTAGGTATCTGTTAACACTGTCGCCCCGATCCTCCCTCATCTTCACCCAATTCCCTGCAAACGCTGACACACTCAAAAACACAATTTTAAAATTTATATATGTAAAATTTATTTTAATTTTAAAATTGTATTATTTATATTTTAAGTTGAAAATACATAAGTTGAAAATACAATTTTTTTAATTTTAAAAGTGAAATATATTTTTATTTATTATTATTTTTATATTTTATTTATTATTATTTTTATTTGGAAGGCTTCTTCTTCTTCTTCCTGTGGGATGCCTCGTCATCGGGTGTGGTCGTTGGTGGAGGTGCTCTGCCGCCTGGCTGGCCAATTCTTTTAAAACGCTTCCGTACTTCCACGTTTTCATTCATTTTTTTACCAATATCGGCCATCTTTTTGCGCACGTGGCGCAAGCTTATTATTATCTTCCGGGGTGGTGTCTGATCCTCGTCCTCGTCGTCGCTCGGCTCCTCGTGCTCAAAGTATCTCCTCCCCCTCCAATAGACCGCCCTGCCAGGGATGCGGTCGTTGGGGGAGGTGCTGTTACGCCTTACCGGCCAACTCTTTTTAAATTGGTTGTACACTTGTGCGGTGTACAACAATTATTCCTCAACGTCTTTTATTTTCTTACATGCCGCAAAGCTTAAATTCAATAAGCTGTCGGCACTCGGCGGCTTCTTCAGGTCATCCTTCGTGGGTGGCACATACGCGTACCACTTGCGTTGGTCTACATCGTTGTAGATCAAGTTTCCGCTCCCGAAGTACTCCTCAATTTCTTGGGCCTTGGTTAGGAAGCTGGCTGCTGCAGACATCTTAGTAGTTTGCGATATATAAAGGTTCTAAATTGTTCAGTCGACCGCAACCGTTGCCAGGGCCCCGATGTGGTGGATTTTCTCACCTGAAACCGGATTTGGTGAACAAATGCGATGTATTCACAAAATAACCAAAAATAGCAGCATAAAACCACCCCGAGTTTTCCCTTTTTTACGCTACAAACTGGATTTCGTACAGACACACAAATCCGATCCTCACAGGGGGTAGTTTTTGTTGTCACAGCACAAACCGGCTTTGGTCAAAATATAAGCCAAAATAAAGACCCCTTAGGTTGAGGGCGTTTATTTCTGAGACAAACAAACAAACAAAACGTGATAAATATTTGTACATTGTTTTCCTGCGATCGCAGGTGCCTAATTTCCCAGGTGAAAATTAGGGTGCTCGGCAAATGCAAGGGTGCGTTTTCACAGCCCTCTAAATGTGAGACTTTCCCAGGTGAAAATTAGGGGCGCTCGGTAAATGCGAGGGCGCCTTTTCCCCTTTTCTCTTTCTTCTAAATGCGAGACTTTGGGCTTACTGCTGCCACACGACCTGTTACGGTCCTTGATCACACTGAGATCACAAACACCTGCCCTTTAACCTTCGGCACTGGACAACCCTCACATACTTCCACAGTTTCCCACATTTTCCCCTATTTTCTTTCACACCCCCTTCGCATTTCTGGCCCAAAATTACATATTCCCGCGATCACCTGTCAACCTCTCCTAATTAATTACACCCTCTTTGACCCACCTGTCAACCTCTCTTAATTAATTAAACCCTCTTTGACCCCATCTGTCAACCTTTTTGATTGATTACCCCTTTCATTTTAACGTGTAATTAACGTTACAACTCTAGCCAGTTAGGAATACTAATAATCACAAAACTGTTACCCAAGAATTATTTAGACAAGGGGGAGTTAAATAAGCAGGAATGAATTTCTTTATCCGCAAGTCTTAATAAAAATAACCTCTTACTAAGGCTCCACACGTTGAGCGCCACTACTCTTATTATTAATAATGAATTATAACTGTAGCGTATAACGTTCAAGTTCGTCTGCTTTGGAAGAATCAGAGCTGCTGGAGCCCGCTGTATATTTCCGGCTCTAGCTCGTCGGCTTTGGGGGTGGTGGTCTTGCTGACCCAGACCTCGGACACGGACTACACATCATTACTAACAAGACAATAATTTAGCGTGCTGCGACAAAATCAAAAGCTAGGCTAAACCGGAAGGTATGATAAGCAAAATTCACTTAAGGAGAGAAGTTAGAAGAAGGGCGGAAGTTTAGAGAAAAGACATAAGGACGGAGAGAAAACAAAATTTTGTTTGCGGAGACACAGACGTTGTTGCGCTCGCATAATGCCCACCCTACCTACGATCACCTGCCGCAAGAGCATGGCTCTGATGATCCCTTTTAATTCTTACGACACAGAGACTTAAGATTTCATGATTTCCTTAGACAATAAGATTTAATATAAATGTACTGATTAAGGCTAACGTTACGTTTAAATTCATTTTTAGAGACAGGTAGAGAAATAGACTATATATATATCCTCTTAAAAATAATTCAAAATTTTACAAATATTATCTTTAAGGGCCGGTTCCTACTTAGCCTGTTAAATTTTTGAGGCTTAGAAAATTTGATTTCCTATCGTATAAATGTAAGAGCTAACTTAACCGAGACCCTGACTCCCTGTAAAATATTTTCCGGCCCAGAAACAAAATTATTTCCGATAACCGATAACAATAAAAAGAGACGGACAGCGATTTTGAATGCTTGCATTTGTTTGAATGATTCTACCTATCTTTTCGGCGATGGCTGAAACAGAGATAGAGTTTGCCACTCCTCCACCAGTGCCGATACCATTCCCGCTTCTCTGCAGAAAACTCTGGTCTGTTTTTCTTCTTATGATGATCTTCCACGGCCGTTGTTCTCCTGACTGAGCAGTAAACTTTAAAGCAAAACTTTCCAGGATTCGACTTTAAGGTGTTTTCCGCGATTTTCGTTTCCCAACATTTTTCCAATTTGTATATTTTTTCACAAAAGTGACAGTTTAGTACATTACAGCTCTAATCGATACATAACAGTAAAGTTTACAGTGCTATGTTATTCTTTCACAGTCGGATACATTTTTGAAGGGCAGGAAATCATATTGTTTTTATCTGGTAACTAATTTTTCCGGACAGGTAGTTGTCAGGCAGTTTAACAGGCAGGATAGGAACCGGCCCTAAATAAAGTTATTCGTTTTAATTAATTTAAATTATGTTTTGAACGCTGCTGTAGGTTGAATGGCTTAATAAGTTCACTTAATTTCTCGTTAGTTCATAAATTGCAATAATTAAAGTTTAATTTTTTAAGTAGCAATAGTTCATTAATTTAATTTCTTGCTATATTCAATTCAGAGTAATTCATTAATTCAATTTGTAGCGATATTTCATTCAAGGTTAACATTTAGCATTGTGTGGAATTTTCATACTTTATTATTTAGCTTTTGTTTGAACTTAAACAACAAAAAAATGTTCTCTTATTAACACTCATCGGCGAAAAATCGATCTCTCTCGAAGATGTGCTAAAAATGAATCGTTGTTTGGCCTGGCCAAGTGGAACCAGTAGGCTGGCTTTCATGGTATTAGTAGAAACAAAAGCAACAAAGAGATATTTATTTATTTATTTTACACTGTTGCCAAAAGTTTAAAACTTAAGGTACAGGGGGGGAATCGGCCATAGTTGCTTGGACTTTCGGCCGGACTAGTTTACTTAATAACTAGAATTTTACATTTGATTTTGAGGAGAAGGAGGTTAACAATTTTAAATGAGTTGAAGCAGGTTAGCTGATTTGAGAAACTTAAGGATTTGCTGAAGATTTTCAAATGAAGGGTTAATTAAAAGATCAGATAGTTTTATATTTGAGTTACTAGGTCTATGTGTTTGAAGTGCGGTGCAGTCGTTAAGGATATGTGAGATCGATAAAGCGTCTGTGGTGCAGAATCGGCATTGGCTGTTTATTGGCTGGGAGAATCGGTAGTCGTGTGTCAGTTTTGTGTGTCCAAGTCGAAGCCTGATGATCTTGGTAATTTCTTTCCTTGGCAAGCTGCACAGTTGATTGTTTTTAGCGTATTGGTTAATGCTTATCATCTCTGGGTTAATGGCTTGGTACCAAGGAGATGCTTTCTGTTGTAGGTTTGTATTTTGTTGAAGTATATTCGTTTTTAAGAGTTTGTTTATGTCCGTGCGGTTTAGATTTCAGATAGAAATTAGGGTGATCTTGTTGCATCTTTCGCTGCTGTGTCGGCGCATTCATTTCCTTTGATCCCAATGTGACTAGGTACCCATAGCAACATGATTTTTAGGGCGAGTTTTATGATTAAGTCCCGGATCGATGTAGTGTAGAATGACACGTTGTTACAATTAAGGACAGCTTCCAAGGATGACAGTGAATCGGAACAAATGCAGGTTTTACCTCTTTTCTTTTCGGCTATTCTAACAGCTTCCAGGATCGCAATTGCCTCTGCTGTGTATACTGAGGAGTAAGTTGGAAGGACAGCTTGCTTGATAATTTCCTCTTCTGTGGTAACTGCTAGACCTATTATTTCATTGTTTTTGGATCCATCGGTATATAAGAAGGAAAATTTCTTCTTTATAAGATTGTGTTTGATGTCCAGGAACTTTTTTAGGTAAACAGTTTTGTTGGTAGTCGACTTTTTGGCACTGCTTAATTGGATGTCTATTAAGTTTGTGTCCATAAGCCAGGGTGGTTTTGTTGGTTTGGGCTTGTGAGGAGCTTGGGTTGGGATATCGAGGCGTTGGCAGCTATTAATGCATTGGCTGATGGCAGAATTTCTGTATTTTTTATTTTTGTGTTTGGAGATACGTTGTATGATTTGGTTGAGCGGGGTGTCTTTGGCCTGAAGAATAGTGTGGATTGATTTTGTTTTTAGGTATTCGGTTCTATTTTCTATTGATTGGATGTTTGCTTCAAGGTAGAGGTTATTTGTTGGCGTAGAGCAAAAGGCTCCTAATGATGGTTTTGATTGGTTGTAGAATAGATTTCTTTGATGTGCCGTATATAGGAAGGGCGTAATCTATCTTGGAGATGCATAGGCTTTTTACGATTTCGATTAGGGTATGTGGGTGGCTGTTGTATTTTTTACCATATTCTTCGCTTTGAGCAAGAAAAATAATAAATTTTACTTAAGCTTAATTTTTCAAATTACTGAATTTTTTTGAAATTATTTTTTTTGTATACCCTATGAGGGTATTATAATTTTGCCATGATATTTGCAACGCAGTGAAGGAGGCATCTCCGACCCCATAAAGTATATATATTTTTGAGCAGCATCACCAGCCGAGTCGATCTAGTCATGTCCGTCTGTCTGTCTGTCGGTTTCTACGCGAACTAGTCTCTAGAACTAGTTTTTAAGCTATCGGGCTGAAACTTTCACGCAGTATATATGTCGGAACGGCTGAAATCGGACCACTATATCTTATAGCTGCTATAGGAATGATGGCAATATTCATGTAAAAATATTTTTAACTTTTTTGTTTTTCAACGCATATTAATCAATTTCAAGATATAGCAGTTTATTTGGGTATAGAATTACGGTTTTAATTTCAAAACTAAAATTATATCATATAGCTTCAATAGAAACGATCGGTCGATTTAATTGAAAATGTAAAATTCTACATGTAAAATGTAAAATTCTACATGTAAAATATAAGATATTTTTTCAACTGTAACCAAAATGAATAGATTTTCAAAAATCCAATTGCAGACGGCAATTTCTTGTTTTTTGTATAATTTTCCAAAGATTGTTCTTCTCATTATTCTTGGCCTCTAGTCAGTCACACACGAAAATTGGGCGCTCCGATAAATTGAAGATTTTCAACGGATACAGCAACGCACTATTTTGCCAAATAAGAAATATAAACTGATAAACCTACACTCTACATATTGAACATCAAATTCAAAACAATTGTGCAGCTTTTGTTTATAAATTTAACAAAAACTGCAAGAAGACGCCGCCACAAGTAAAGCCACAACAACACTTAAACAACCGTGTTTTGGAAGAAGAGAGAGGGAGGAGAACGATCAAAACATACACTGCGAGAACACATCGAGCTCCAAATAATGTCTTCGTCAACGGCCTCCAAGCGACAACGCAACAACGCTGGGACTGCAGGTGAGCGCAGCTCGGATGCCCCTTCTCCTCAGCTTATGGCCTTGTTTACGGTGCGCCTCCAAGAGCACGCGGATCAGATGTCCACATCTTTAAGGGAAAACCTGAAGAAGCACACCGACCAAATTGCCACACTGGTGCGGGAAACGGAGGCGCGCATCCTCAGCAGCCTTACGGAGCGCCTGGACCTAATCGAGGGTGAGGTTAAAAGACGGAAGAGAGGGTTTTATGCCTAGAACGCGAAGTAGTTGACCTACGCGCGCAACGGGAGCAGCTTGATGAGCGGGTCGAGCACCTGCAGCGGGAAATTGCGGACATGCGTGCAATGAGAGAGAGTGGGCAGCGTGGAGGCAAAACTCGCTGCACAAAAATACATTGCAAACAATAATGTGTTCGACTTGCGTGTCCATGGCGTGCCTTATGTAGAAGGGGAAAACCTACGGACACTTTTCAATCAGCTCTGCTTTAATCTGCAGCTCACACCTCCACCGCGCGTCCGAGACATTTTTCGAGCACGCAAAACACAAAATCCAATGTTGACCCCGTCATTATCGTCAAAATGGACAACGAGCGTGAGAAGATCGCGGTTCTTCGAAAATTGGGGCCTATCGTAGAAGCAAAAGCCCAACTAAATTTGAAATTTGTGGGAATTGACTCAGAAGCTCTGATCTATGTCAATGAACAGCTGATACGAGATAATTATCTCATATTTAAAGAGGCGATGCGACTAAAAGCGGAAAGTTCTTGCTGCTGTTTTACTCGACGCGGAGCTGTTCATGTGCGCTGTAATGGGAGCGAGAGCATACAGTGCATTGAGAGTATGGAGGAGCTTTGCGCTTAAGCCCTGATAAGGGAACACCTACGGCCACTCTCTCTTTGCACGCAATTGATGATATTAATGCAGAAGTTTCCGAGGCCAGGTCTGCGGCGCTGGAGAGCTTTCGCTCTTAAATATAATTTTTCTCTTTTAATTAAGTTAAATATAGTATTAGATAAATGTCCCTTATTTAATAGTTCTTTTTGTTAGTCATTATAGTTTTTTGCTGAGTATGCGTGCCTAAAATATTATTTTTAATCCATGCAGGATGATATAGGAGGTTCCACGGCTGGCAGTATTATTAAGATATTAAGCGATTACAAAAGGGTATGAAGGTGGTGCATATAAATGCCCAGAGTTTATTGAAGAAGATTGATGAGTTTAGGTATATGTTTAAACAATCGAATGTAGATGTGATATGTGTTTCAGAGACCTGGTTTATGTCCGATATGTCTGATTTGTTAGCAGCTTGTGATGGTTATGTATTGTTTCGCTCGGATCGTGTTAGTCATGCTGGTGGTGTAGCCGTTTATGTGAGTAGTAAGCTTAAATGTAAAGTTAAATGTAAACATCCGGATGACAGTTTAATTGAATATTTATTCCTAGAAGTGGACAGCAAATTTCAAAATAAGAAAGCTCTTATTGGATGTGTATACCGTCCAAACCGCCTAGTGGACTTTACGCCTCTAGTTGGCGTCATGAGCGAGTTGACAGTTTCCTACGCGGATATTATAGTTGCTGGTGACTTCAACAGTAATATTCTTAGCGAAAGTCGACTTTTAGATAGTTTTGAGGCAATTGGACTGTATGCTGTTAATAAGACGACCCCGACGCATTTTAGTAATTTCTGTGATACTCTTCTTGACATATTTTTATCAGTGACCCTAGAAAAATGTTATTATATGACCAGGTTATAGTACCAGTATTTTCAAAACATGACCTTATTTTTTAACATATGACATACGACTTGACTATACTGAAGAATCGTTTAATTATAGAGATTACAATAGTATTAATTACAATGAGCTTCTGGAGGAATATAATGCTTGTGACTGGTGTCCTATTTATCAAAGTCCTTATGTTGAATGTCAGTTGAATGTCTTAAATAATAATTTGCAATATATGTTTAATAAATGTGTGCCTCTTAAAAGAAAAGTCCTAAAACCTAGACAAAATCAGTGGTTTAGCTCTGAAATTAAAAGCCTTATATATGAGCGTGATCAAGCCTACAAAAGTGAAAGCGCTATAAAACTGAAACTCACAGAGAACTGTACAAATTGGCTAGAGCCAAGGTTTCGAATCGAATAAAATCTGCCAAATGTGAACATTTTAAAAATAAGTTTGAACACGTTGCATCCACGAAACAAACTTGGAGGGAAATTAATAAGTTAGGAATAGGAAATCTAGACGAATGGCTGACCACTGTGTTGATGTAGAGGAACTATGCCGAGCATTTTCTCATCTTGATGTACCTGAGGCTAGATGCAATAAATATTTGACATATCAACCATACTGTGATAATAGTTTTAGCTTTGTGTGCGTCAATGAATGTGACGTCTTAGAGAGTATCCTTAAAATAAAATCAAATGCCGAAGGTATAGACGATATTAACCCTAAATTTGTAAAACTTTTGTTACCACTACTTCTTCGTCATATAACTTATATTTTAATACAGCCATTACAACGTCCACTTTCCCTTCAATTTGGAAAAAGGCTAAAATTATTCCGATAATGAAACCTAATAAGGATTACAGGCCCATTTCAATTTTACCCTTCCTAGGCAAAGTTCTTGAAAATTTAATATCTGTCCAAATGCAGACTTTCCTCGAGCGTAACTCGTTACTTTCGCAGAAACAATCAGGGTTTAGAAAGGAAAGGAGCTGTATAAGTGCAATAACAGACATTGTTGAGGACATTCGTCGCCAACTAGACAATAACTGTGCAACATTTCTAACTCTCCTTGACCACAGCAAAGCATTTGACTCAGTGAACCACAGCATACTTAGTACCAAACTAAAAATCTTTACAATTTTACAAATAGTGCTGTTGGTTTCATCTCGTCGTATCTTGCTGGCAGACAGCAAGCAGTAGTTTCTGGACATTGTATATCAAGTTTCAGCGAATTAAGTAGGGGAGTTCCTCAAGGATCTGTTTTAGGACCATTATTGTTTTCTATATATGTTAATGATTTGCCTAGTGTCTTGTCCGGTTGTGAAGTACATTTATATGCAGACGATGTTCAGGTTTATGTTAGCAGTCCGGTTAATCAATTAAATGTTTGTGTAAGTAAAAGTAATGATGTCCTTTATCTTATTGACAACTGGGCGAAAGATAATGGCTTAAGCATAAATCCTTCTAAATCAAAATGCATAGTAATTAGTAAAAAACCAATAGAAACTAGATGTTTAGAAAGCCTTTCAATAAGTAAAATATAAAATATGAGGAGTCGGCAACCAATCTTGGTATTACTTTTAATAATACCTTGAGCTGGAGTCAACATATTTCCAAAGCAACTGGTCGAACATATGGCCTGTTGCGTCAGCTCTCTCCATCTAAAGACTTTTACCACAGCAAATCAGGATGCTTATATCAAAAGCCATTCCCACTCTTTTATGGAGTAGAGATCTTTGGTCACTGCGACACTAGAGACATGCATAAGTTGACAGTAGCTTTAAATTCTATACTTAGATATGTGTTTAAACTAAATCGACTTGACCATGTATCCCACTTGACATGTAAATTACTTGACTTAAACTTGACCTCGTGGATAGATTATAGGACTCTTATATATTTCCATAATTTTGTGACAACTCGGCAACCACCGTATCTCTACAATAAGCTCTGCTCTGCAACATCCACAAGGACTAATAATTTCATATGCCCAAGATATAAATCTCTAATCTCAAGCAGACAATTCTTTACAAATGCTATCCGCCTCTGGAACAACCTCCCACATAACTTAAAGACTATTAGGTGCGCAACTCAGTTTAAATTAAAATTAAAGAATATTTAAAATAGAATAAACAAAATAGTAAACGAAATATAGATAACATAGGTATAAAACAAAAATACAAAATCAATAAAACAAAAATAATATAGAAATAAGTAACAAAATCAAAATGTCATTAAAATATTTATAAGTAAATTGTTAGACTAAGAAATATTATTTAAAACAAACTCGCAATATGTATTAATCCATTTTGACTAGTGCTATAAATATAAGATCACTCTTGTCGCACTAGGATATTAAGAAATAAATAAATAAATAAAAGTTTCAGCAAAAGTTTGCATAGATAAATCAGAGAAGGCTTACGTAAGCGTTACATCATGCCATGTAGGTTAAGACCGGTTGGATAAAACAAAACTGGGGCACCTCGTTTTTAAAGGTTTAAAAATCCTTGAGATTGGATATTTAATTCGCGCATTTAATTCGCGCATACACAGCTGTCGGACATTAGTTATGTTCACTTCACCGAATATGGGTTAAAGCAGCAAGGGCACCGAGGTTATGCCAGGGTCAAACAATTTAAATAGTCGATCACTGCCAAACTTTCAACAAAATTTTCCGCAACTGCATAGCCGGCCACTGAAAATGTTGCGCAGCCGTACTGTTGGCCGATTTAACTGCACTAGAAGTTAGCTATTCATCCCTCCGTTCGGCTTCCTAGCCCGTCATGCCCCGTTTATTGGGTGCTCCTCGGGACCGGAACTTGCTGGGTTCAATCCGCTGGATGATTGTCCCCGATGAAAAATTAAGGGTCTCCCAAGTATTACCCCTCTCACTTGGGTACTGGTCGACGCCAGATGGTCGCCATGCTACCTTCGTAGACACTTATTTCTGTGACCTGTGCAACAAAAGGGTTACGCACTGTACACAGATACTGCCAGCTTTTCTACTCACTTTAGTGTGCTAAAGCTCTGGCAAATTATATTTTTCCGCACTCAAATTTGTATGCTGTCCGCGTGGACTTAGCCCTTATTTCAGATTCGGTCTGCGGGAAGCAACTCCAACACTTGTGCACTCCACCGGATCTCGATTTGAAAAGAATTTAGCACGGAAACGGGTGGAACGACCTAGGTTCAGGCTAAGCAACAGCGAAAATTTTCCTAATTGGAAAAAGAGCTTTCCAGATCTTCCCTGGCGCCGCTATGAGCTATCTCTTATATATTTGCCCTAAGATCTTTTCTGACAAATACCATAAAATACAGCTCACGAATTTTATGCACATGCACTAAAAGCTCGGCCTACAAATTGCGAAAAATGTTGCCTGCTTTTAAGCTGAAATATGTTTGCGGTATTCCATACGGCCCAAAGCTTAACTTAAAGCTTTTATGATCTGAAGCATGCTTCTAGGAAAAAAAATGCATCTCGCGGCTTTTCAGTCGCCGCTACATAGTGTGGCGTTTTGAAACGCCATATATATTATGGCGGCGAACCTAAGTCGTCACCCTGTTCCAGATCACGGATTTTAGTTGTTAGATCAGGACTAGAGTCTGGCATGGCGTTAGACATGACTCTTTTCCCTCTCTTTTCGAAAATCGGACATCTCTTAATTTAATTTCGCAAATCGTATCAGTGTCTAGGTATCAAATGCCTAACTTCTTTATTGTGAACGCGAGAGTAAAAATCAAGAAAACTTATTGGCCCATTTGTTATGCCAGGTTATTAATTAACATAAACTGTACATTTAAATATAAATTCAAATTTCTTCGAAGAATCTAGTTTTTTTAGTCGCAGTGATGGTTATTAATATAGTTACCTTATGAGGAGATGTCTCATATAGGGTAAATTAAAGTGAAGCAGGCTTAGAATAATCAGTGTCAAAAAAAAAAATCAAAATATAGAAATCTCTGCTTTAGCAAAATAAGACAAATTTGTCATAAAATATAAATAAGTGAGAATGGTTTCTAATGGCTGTGTGGACGACGAACTTATAATGATGATGAAACCGGAGGATGATGGTATGATTCGTTATTATAATTTTGAACAGAAATTTGCAATGCAGAGAAGGAAGCATATCCGACCCCATAGAGTATATAGTTTGTTGATCAGCACCACCAGCGAGTCGACCTGGACGTGTCCGTCTTTCCGTTGCTACGAAAACTAGTCCCTAACATTTTGAGCTCTCTCTATATCTTATAGATGCCATAAGAATAATCTGAATATATGACTCTTTAGTTTTATTCTTAATATTATCTTCAAGGGTATATAAACTTATCATCAGAAACTCCTTTTTCTGACCTACCGACCTCAATATTTATGGTTCTTTTATCAGCTTACAGTTTAATTTGTTCTTCGTGATACGTGATTCTTGCGGTAACGCGTGGTTTTAAGACCTTTTAAATATACACCCAAAACAAAAGACTTCCATAAAATGTTAGGAATTGGCGATTGGTCATATTACTTAAGACCCCGTATTTTAAGGATTCGTAGGCCTAAACATTTATGAGTATTCCTAAATAAAATTCAATGTGTATTTTTGTGCTGTATCATAATTATACATTAGATTTAATGGTTATATTGTATTCTAAGCATTCGATCATTATTATTATTATTAATATGCACGTTCTCGTTGGTTGAATTAACCAACTTCTGTTGGTTGATTTAAAACCGTTAGTCCCTTTCCGAAAACATTCGCCTCTGTGGCCAGACCTTAATTAAAAGAGATATAAGCTTTTCGAGCTTTTTTGGCGCATAATAAAGAAAAAATTATCTTCGCCAATGTCTCCAAAACCTTTTTATATGAGGTACCCATTGGCTACAAGGGTATTATAAAATAGTGCCTACCGATAATGTGTGTACCAGGCAGAAGAAGAAATCTGCGACCCTATAAGCTATAGAGTACATTCTTGATCAGCGTCACTATCCGAGTCGATTTAGCCATGTTTGTCCGTCTGTCCGTCCGTCCGTGTTGACAAACAATTTAAAAGCCACTATATTACCAATTCGATTATATATTGGAATTGGCAATTCGCAATTGTATGGTTTTATTGTTTCTCTTTTAATACCCGGTACCCATAGGGTATAAGGGTATTATAAGTTAGTGCCAACCGAGAATGTATGTAACAGGCCGAAGGATAAATCTCCGACCCTATAAAGTATATATATTCTTGATCAGCGTCACTAGCCGAGTCGATTTAGCCATGTCCGTCTGTCCGTCTGTCCGTCCGTCCGTCCGTGTGAAACAACAGATCTCAGAGACTATAAAAGCTAGAGTTACCAAATTTGGTGACAACACTCGAATCTGTTGCACGCAGATCAAGCTTGTTCTTAAAAATTATAGAAAACGTTATATAGGCTACTCGTTATTTTGGTTTTTGTGTCGGGATTAAGCACGGGCCAGTCCTGCAAAATTTAAATGCATCGGCCCCTTAGACAACTCGGCAATTTTCATACTAAGTATGCTTCGACAACTGTTGACCTAAAATGCCGCAAATCTGCAGATCAGAAAGATTGTAAACTAAATATAACAATAAATAGTTTAATTTTTTTGCTTGGCACGTGTAATAGCTTTCATAATATATAAGATTTAATTTATTAAGTCGGGAGCTGGTTCGAGCAGCGATTTTTTTTTAGAAATTATTGAAGGAGTATTATAGTATGTACAATTTTAAATTGCCTTTTAATGTTAAGCACAATCGCATAGATACCGGGTATCTCACAATCAAGCACACTCGACTTTAGCTTTCTTACTTGTTTTTCTGTGAACTAGTGTAATTGAATAAATTAAAAAAAAAACCCCCCAAATGGGAAAAAAATAAATTTTGACCGTAACCATATTTAGAGATTTCTCATAACGTCACTTTAAAACTCCGTGAAGCGTTAGGATCATAAGTAATAGAAAAATCTTTATTAAAATAGTTTAAAATAAAAAATTTTAAATATTCTTGTTGCTTTAAAACCTTACTATTGGTTTGTACCCGCCCTCCCCTACTCAAATAAAAGATTAAAAAAAATAAGAAAATAATGTATTCAGTAGGGACGACAAGGGATGTTAGGTATATAAAAAATTTGTCATATATAAAAGAAAAATTAGACAAACAAAAACTAAAAATATGTTTAAAACTAGTGTTAAAATTAACAACAGCAAATTCTAAAAAAACAATCTATAAAACTAACTTCAACTATTTAAAAAAAAAAAATTATAAAAGTTAATATTATTGTTAACATGTAGGCTAGGGTGCCTGGCATACAGTACTTGAACTGTCTACATTGCACTATAGGCTAGATGACTACTTTTTGTGGCCAAAAAGCATTTTTTCGAAAGTCCGAAATATTAAGATTTGATGATGCCATTCTGATAGTAAAATATCAGTCTTGAATGTTACGTAACAGAAATTTTAACAGAGGCACGCTCTGTTAAGATATCGGCTGTTAAAACAGCTGTTCAGAGAGTCGTGCACACGTAAGCTTGCTATAAAAAAATATGCTAGTAAAAGTTAATAAAAAGGCACTAATTTACGTTTTGTTAATCAATTTATAATGTCATCGAAAGAGAGTGGTTTGTACTATGTGTTTGTGATTGTCAACTGTTGGATTGCTTGTGATGGTCCCTGTAATTCAGTGTTTTTAAATGTGCTTTTAGCTGTATTAGGCAATAACAAAACTCATGTTTAATTAGAGATATAAACGGAGTTTCACCTAGTTTCACCTTAATATTGATATTGGGTTGTAGGTAATTCAATTCTGTTCATATGAAAGTAATCCTAAAGTGCACTTTTGCGCACTTTCTTCGTAATTCACGTTTTAGGTCACAACCTCAGGTTCGTGCCAGTTGCCCTTAAATGTAAAAATTCGAAAGCTTTTGCTATGATACGGCAGAAATTATTTTAGATAAATATCCTTGGCTACCCATGACCGCAACGGTTCATAAAGTCCTAGTTCACGGTAGTGGCATTATTGAAAATACAATTCTTCCTGTGGGATATTTTGGGAGGAGGGTGCTGAGGCCAGGAATAAAATATATAAATCGGATCGACTTCATCATGCTAGGAAAAACAGTCGAAGCAACAATTTGATGGACGTATTCCACAGATCATTGGATACATCGGATCCAATTATATCATCGGTCAACCTAGCTAACCGTATCAATCTACAACACAGATTGCTTTTCCAAAAGAAGTGTTAGAATTGCTAGATAGTCCCTTAAAAACACTGATGATCATTCGGAAAATATTGAAGACGATCCACTTGAGTTCATTGATATGGACCTTGAGACCGAAGAAGATGTTGATAAGGTGCGCATGTGAAACATTTCTTTCAGTACTGTTTTAATCATATTTTACCTTTCAGCCCTTCTCAATAACAGTTTTAAATGGTTTGGGCGTAGAAACTGTAATGCAAAACATGTACACAGTTTCTGCCATAAGGGCGGTGCCACGCCTTTTTTTTCAAAATAAGTTCCTTAGCTTATGAAAAACTCAAATCAAAAATCAGACCTAAATATTATTTTTTGTTATCTATTTTTATTAAATAAAACATGTAATTTCAACCATAAGGCGGTGCCACGCCTTTTTCTCAAAAAATGTTCCTTACTTTTTAAAACCCAAATCAAAAAACCAGACCTGAATATTTCGTTTTGTTTTGAAGTTTTTAATTTTGGCCACAAAAAGAAGTCATTCAGCCTATAGTGCATTGTGTCGCCGCAACTAGAACATGAACCAGTTGGACTATAGATGGTGCACATGAGGGTCTGAAGACTTAGCGACAGCCTCTTTTGAATGCAGCCAAATGAGTAACGCTTGCATTGTGGTCAAACAATTACTGATTTTATTGAGGAAACTTAACGGTATTAACGGTATGTCAACGAAATTGTGTGTAAAAGAAATGTGGGTTACTGTGTATTATGATCTATGCAGAAACGGGAGAGGTTTCCAATTCGACTTCTTCATGTCAGCATAATATGCATTCGCGCTTGACCTGACAATCGCTACTTTGATTATTGCATATATATATTGCTGAGACTGAACATTCTCCTGGCCGTTGAAAGCAAACCTGCGTGAAGTAGGTTCTGGTAACGACTGCTCAGCGTTTTCCTGAGGTTTGGAGGTCCATTGTCGTGGCTTCCATTTGCTGTAATGCCGTCGTAGAACGAATGCAATGCTCACTATAATTGTTATTGCTAAGGCCACATAGGCAGCTACTTGATGATGCTGCACAGTGCTGAAGTGATTTTTCCATGTTGTATCTTTCAGTTTGGCCAGTCTTTGTTGTGGGACATCTAATTCGTCTAGTTCAGATACTCGGGTTGTAGTTTCTTGAGCTGGCTCTGATCTTTCTTCTACGCCAAACTTGGTGATATTGCCGAAACGAACGTATATTGATTTCGTTTCGCTGATCGTAGTTCTGACATCGTTGTTTCTACGATGGAGCTGCGAGGACGTTTTGTGGCTTTTTCTTTCAGAAGCGGAGCAGGCCGATTAACTGCGCGTTTGAATACTCCAGAGGCAGTTTTAACGTCTACTACCCGGACGTGGTTGTTCTTGCCAGGATAGGTCTTTACTATCCTTCCCATTGGCCAGCTCATCACCAGCACGTTGTCTTCCTTTACGAGAACGAGTAGTACTTCTTCAACATTCTGCGACATGGTTTTCCATATGTTACAGATTTGTAGTTCTTGTAGATACTCCATGGACCACTGATTCCAGAACGCTTGCTTTAGTCTGGATACTAATTCCTATCTTTTACCAATGTTTTTCGGGTGAGGCGCTGTTCACATCAAGAGGAGCGGTCAATGGCTCACCAATCAGAAAATGCCCTGGAGTTAGAGCTGATGTATCAGTCGGATCTGATGACATTGGGGTAAGCGGCCGTGAATTGAGGATTGCTTCACCTTCAATGATCACAGTGTTGAGCTCCGACGTGGCTGTAACTGATACCAGCAGTCGTTTTGCTGATTTTACCGCGGCTTCCCAAAGGCCGCCAAATGATGGCGCTCGGGGCGGTATGAACTTGAATTCCACCTGCGATTTGTTGCAATGGTGGATAATTTGGGCCTGGGCCTTATCCGAGAAGATCGCTTCTTCTAAGGTTTTAATTGATTATTGGCGCCGACGAAATTGGTTGCGTTATCGCAGTGAATGGTCTGGCATTTTCCGCGTCGGCTCAAAAATCGTCGAAGAGCGGCTAAGAATGCATCCGTGGTCAAATCACTCACTAGTTCCAGATGCACTGCCTTTGTGGCGAAACAGCAGAACACTGCTATATAGGCCTTGTCTGGTCTTTTTCCACGGATCTTGTGATGAATCCAAATGGGCCCGCAGTAATCAGCACCAGAGTTGAAGAATGGCCGCGCCTATGTTACTCGGTCCGCTAAAAGGTTGCCATAATATGTTGCATTAATTTGGGTCGTGCCTTAGTACATTTTACACAGCAGTGAATAATGCTTCTTGCCATTGTTATATTATTGACAATCCAGTACTGCTATCTGGC
Organism: Drosophila triauraria; assembly: GCA_014170255.2. Lineage (NCBI taxonomy): Eukaryota > Metazoa > Arthropoda > Insecta > Diptera > Drosophilidae > Drosophila > Drosophila triauraria. Next base: position 34,373,243 of record CM024333.1, read on the forward strand.
AATGGTTCGTAGTGATTACGCTCCACAATGCATGTTCTCTTCATGCATATCTAGCAATAGGGTCCTGAGAATCGGATCATTGTATGGAAGCAAAATTTGGTGCTTCGCGTCATATGGAAATTGAGACTCTGATAAGTCCGTCCTTCCCAAGTATAGGGGATAGGGAGATGATCGAGCTCTTTTTGTCCACGGTCTTGTGGTTAAGAAGCTGTTTGTATTCAACAGCAAAATCAATCTGCTGAATGGTGCGAAAGATGATTATCCTTGTACGAGTCAACTCACCGACACATAGTGTCGTTGTAGTGGTTCTGTTCCTTTTGTTACAGAATCGCATCATATATGCTACAATACGTTGCAGTTTATGAAAAGAGTTGCTATGGTTACAGTTGTAGAGTTCTCCTCCAATCTGATCTCGACATGTTGGCAGGCTTACTTGTTTTGATCGTCGTTCCAAATCGCTGGGAACGATGGTTGGTGCTTTGGCCCACTTGTCACAGGAACCGTGTAGAAAGAGCGGTCCATATAGCCAGAGGTTAAGTTCCGCTAATTTGCTGGCGGCAATTCCTCTTGATAGTACGTCTTTATTATTTTATTTTTAATTTTTTTTTTTTTTTTTCTGATGAGTCATTCCTGATGAGACATTTCGCCATTGCGATTGGTCAGATACAGCTTGAATTTTAGCGATCCGATTTGCAACGAACGTGTGGTATGTTGACGCTGATGCGTTTATCCAGGACAGAACCACAGTTGAGTCAGTCCAGAAGTACCCAGATTCATTCGCACTAGTCAGGCGTAAATCCATCTTCACTCTGTGAGTCAGTTCAGCGCCCAATACTGCGGCGCATAGTTCTAGACGAGGTAATGTTTCTGTTGCTGCTGGTGTCACTCTTGATTTGGAGCACAGGAGCCGGTCAGACACTTAATTATTTTTTAAGTGGCACTTCTCCATCAAAAATATGCCCTGGGATTTGCATAGTATTTAAAGCTTGCAAATCAGAGCGATTGGAAGAATTCCAATCATCCTGAAGGTGGGGTGGGAGCTCTTCGTTCCAACTCAGGTTCAGTCCCCACAGAGTTTGCATAAATATTTTTGCCTTCACTACAACAGGGGCAAATAGTCCTTGTGGGTCGAATATCTGTGCAGATTCGGAACTTACCACTCGTTTGGTGATAGTTAAAGCTTCGCTCTTTTGGGATCGCCCACATAGTTGATCCTTTTGTGGTATTCATAAAAGACCCAAGTTCTTCACACTGAAGTGTTTCAGTGTTTCGTCTAGCCTGTCATTGTTGACAATGTCTTCATTACGAATTTCTGTTAATACTTGATCGTTTTTCGAGCACCATTTTCGGAGCTTGAATCCGGATGGCAACAATATTTGGTCAACAATCGTTGAAATTGGACTGCTTCCGGAATACTGTCTGCTCCAGTGAGGAAGTCCATCCAAGTTTTGTATTTTAAGGAATTGGGCCTCCTGGCTTTGATAGAGTCTGGTTCGGTAGAAGCAATGAATAGTAGTGCTCGGATCTTGAATTTGGACTGCTTCCGGAATACTGTCTGCTCCAGTTAGGCAGTCGTCGACGTAGATATTATGCTTTAAAACGGATGATCCAAGCGGTAGCTTATTCTTGACCTTCTCGGCTAAATAATCCAAGCATTTTGTAGCTAGGAATGGGGCTGACGTTGTACCGTAGGTGACGGTTTTCAGCTTCAACTTGTTGAGTAAAGTCATTATGCATCGATTTCATCAGAAAATTTACTCTGGCTCTACTAGTTTTTGGATTGCCTCCAATTCCCTCGATACGTAGTGAAGTACCGTGGAGTTTTAGTGATAGCATTGAAGCCATTCGTTCAGAAATAAAATTTATTTGTGATCCTGAATCAAACAGAGCTCTGAAGGTCGCAACCTGGCCATTGCTTGCTTTTACTGCCACTTTGACGGTGGCGAGTAGGTTGTAACTTTTGTTGCTTGCTGCACCTACAGTAAGCGATTGTGGCTCGGTTGCACGTGATGTGGTTTCAAGATGCAGAAATGTATGGTGTTTTTTCACAATTAAAACACGTGCGACCTCGGCATTCCTTTGCCTTGTGATCACTGCTAAAGCAATTTACAGACAACAGTTGGTTTTGCACCCAATTGAGTCGTTCGGGTACTGTTTTGTTGCGGAAGTCATCGCATTTGTAAAGCTGATGATTCCTTTTGCAAAACGGACAGTTTGATACCTTTCCACTGCTGGCAGAGGTACATGTAGATTTTATTTGCTCCCTTTTTGCCTGTTGTCCTCTTTTTCCTGTTTCCAGTACTCGAATTCGTTGATCCAGGAAGCTGACCATTGTGTCCAAGCTTTGTAGCTCTCGAGGCCCATCTAACTACTGTTCGTATAGGGTTCTAGTTGCAAAATCCAATTTTTGATCGATGATGTCAATCAATATTGTATCCCAGCTAGATACATCGATGCCGAGTCCCTTGTAATGTATAATTCTTTTAATGACTTCGGATCGTCACTATTTGTGCTTTGTTGCAGGAGACGATCGAGAATCGTGTCTGCTACATGTCGCGGATTGTTGTAAGCGTCAACCAATATACCCCATGCGTGCAAGTAATTTTCTTGCTTAAGATCGATATGCCTTATCAGCCTTTCTTCCTCTCCGGCTACGGTGGTTTTGAGATACCACATTTTCCGTACGGTGGGCATGTTAGTGTCATGGACCATGCATTTGAATATATCGAAAAATTGAGTCCATTTGAGCAGATCTCCATCAAATTTTGGGATGCTGACTCTGGGCAAGTGCACATCTTCGTTGCTTGATGTATTGCTTTTTGCCCCTAAGACCGCTTGAATTTCCTTTTCCAGTCTTAGGAAGGACTACATATTATTTACTCCCTTAATTGGGTCATCGTATTCTTCGTGAACGGGAAACTGAATTTCTTGCGTCTGAGACCATAGTGATATAATCAAATCACTAGTGATGGTCTTTCCTGTCTCTGAAAACTCTTTCAGAGCGCGTTTTATAGACTCGGATATCGCCCTTTGTCGGCGACATGCCGATCTGAGTTTGTCAGATGCTATCACGGGCTGATGTATACTTCCCGCTTCTGGATTTGCATCAGCGTGGCTTGTTGATAGTTCTATATTGTCGAGCATTCATCGTAGAACTTGGTGGTACTCAGTGGTTCTATATTTTTCAGGAACATTGAGATGGTTCGTCGCAAACCGATTCCACGCGTCATCGATGGCGGCCAATTTGGTTTGGTAATACGTGGGTTTTAGTTTCCTCTCCGCTGAATCCTTTTGTAGTTGCGGATATATTTGGAGATCTCTTGACTGATCTTTTCTTGCAAGTCTAACGTCTCGGCGACTGCTTGCTCTTCCTTTGTATTAGCCATTATAGTGTTACTTCACTTCTGACCCGTTGGGAATGTTTTATTTGCTGAAAAGCTGGATACGCTCCTGTTCGCAACCGTTGATGGTCGAAGAAGTTGAACAATGGCTTGGAAGATTTCTTCAAAGTATCGCCTTGTTGACAACTCTGAGAAGTGTGTGCAGAATAGTTTCCTGTAGGGATCACTGAATGTGATCAACGGCTAGAAGTTCTGAGCCAAAAGGATGTTGAAATCCCTCAAAGTGTCGCCTGATTGACAACTTTGAGTTGTGACCAAAGGATGATTGAAATCCTTCAAAGGTCGGATGTTTCCTGTGATTAGGAACGGCTAGAGATCTGAGTTCTGAGCCAAAGGATGATTAAAATCCTTCAAGGATCTAGGATGTTTCCTAGACCGTCGGGGTCACCAAATGTTAATGTGTAGGCTAAGGTGCCTGGCATACAGTACTTGAACTGTCTGCCTTGTGTCGCCGCAACTAGAACATGAACCAGTTGGACTATATATGGTGCACATAAGGGTCTGAAGACTCAGCGACAGCCTCTGTTTATTGCAGCCAAATGAGTAACGCTTGCATTGTGGTCAAAACAATTACTGATTTTATTGAGGAAACTTAACGGTATTTACGGTATGTCAACGAAATTGTGTGTAAAAGAAATGTGGGTTACCGTGTATTATGATCTATGCAGAAATGGGAAACAGTGCCCAATTCGACTTCTTCATGTCAGCATAATATGCATTCGCGCTTGACCTGACAATCGCTACTTTGGTTATTGCATATAAATATTGCTAAGACTGAATAATTATTAAAAAAAAATTTAATAAAGATTTTTAAATTTATGTAATTTTTATTTTTTGTTAGTTACATTTTTTATTGTAGTAAACTTTAATTTAAATTTTTTGCGAGTTCATTTTCAAAAAAATATATAAATATAATTTCAAGTTGAAAATAAAAAATTTCGTTTTCGACAATAAACTATGTATGTAGACCGACCGCCCCCCTATCGTGGCGCTGGCCCAAGTCGCAGCCTCGGTCGTAGCGCTGGTGATAAGGCACAGGCTCGGTCAGAGCGCAAGCCAGAGTGTGCTGTCTCTCTCGCCCTGGTGCAAGCTATAGCCTCGGTCTGAGCACAAGTCAGAGCGAAGTTCAAGCTGAAGCGTAGGTGAGAGTTACAAGTGAATCTCAAGCTGCATCTCATATGCACACATGCACACACACACAGACATACATACTAGAGATAACGAGAATCAATCTTTGCTTCACAGCGGGAAATAAAAATATATTTAATAATAAAACAATATATTTTGATGAGAACCTGGGCCAGGTGAACTCCATGCTGGGCAATCTGCGCAACATGGCCCTGGACATGGGCTCGGAGCTGGAAAACCAGAACAAGCAGGTGGACCGCATCAATGCCAAGGGCGATGCCAACAACATACGCATGGACGGCGTCAACAAGAGCGCCAACAACCTGCTCAAGAGTTAAGTTCGCACAAAAGACGGTCTCAAACTAAAATCAAAAACAAAATTAATAGTGAACACGATAGCCAGGAATCCACGGAATAGCCGCCAACCCAACCAGAGATTGAACGAACCAAAATGTTGTGTGGGCACAAACGCCAGCAGCAGCTGTTACTGCGGGCTACTGCTTTATTTATACTATATATTATATACAAATACAAGTAGTATACTTGACTCCGACTCCTGGCGGGGCGACAAACGTAACGGACCCCTCTGCATACCTACCAGCCGGAAGAACTTGCTACTTTCTACAATTATACTATATTATACTATACTATATACTTTATATATGTACTGTATGAGAACCACAAACATAACTACTTACTATTACTTACACTCGTGTACAATTAATGGCAAATACCTCTCGGATTTGCCGGAAACAATTTTATTATGAGATTTACCAGATACCAGATGATGGACGTACTCTGTTTTTTGGTACAAAACTTTTTGAGCATTTTTCCTAAATCTGTGTGGAATCAAAAGCCATGTAGCTACTGAGATGTATGGATATATTTACAATTAGTAGAACCAGCGCAACTCCCGGGCACAGATCACCGATCAGCGATCCACGCGTGGTGTCTCATCGTAGCCAATTTTATGTTCTCAGTTTTAGAAACTTCTTTGAGTAGTCGAAAATGCCATTTAAGCACCGGGCCTTTTTCACAGACCCACCAACAAAACAGTCCAGCACAGATTCTATTGAATTAATAAAGATAATCTAGACTCGCTCTCGAACGAATCCGAACCCGAACCCCTGCATCGTATATATGTACCCCGAGTTATCCCAAGTGAATGAAACCGAATGAGTTTCGCTTAGCCTAAGTAAAAATTGTTAACTGCAAATAATAATCCCAAGTAATTAGGAAACGACCGACCTGTCTGTGCGCAAAATATTTCTCGTTAATTATTATATTGTATTACGAACGTTTATAGCCAATTGATTAGATAACATTATTTATCGCTTACATTTTTAGCTCTTAACTTGCAATTATTTGAAAATAAAAATTCACCACCAAAAAAAAAAATATATATATATATATTTTATACAATATATTTACAACTTACAATAAAAACAATTAAGTTTACAATTATTATGTTATAAAATTTTTTTTTAGGTATTACAATACCGTTTTTGTTAGTAAAACATTAAATGAATAATTATTCATAATATTTACAGTATCATCACAATTAATTAATTGTAATTCTTGTTGTGGTATTTCCTTACTGAATTCTATCTCATGGGTTTTGTTATTGAAAAGCCAGTCACCCATAAATTTATCGAAAACATCTTCTCCAAACAATTTTGAAATATGTGATTCAACTTCGTCTTTAAGGATCTTCTTTAGTGTTTCGAAACCAGATTCCGATTTAAAAGACTCATTCCAGTATACTCCTATGTCTTCTTTTGGTCGTTCCTCCAGATCCTATCGTAAAACCATTGTAGTCCGGTTTATAATTTAATGTTATTTATCTTTTTCAGTTTCGATACAGTAAATCCGATACTGTCGGCATAAATATTAAGTAAATGGTTTTGTACTTCTACGTATTTGTTTTCGCAATATTCCAAGAATACATCTTGCTGTGGTACTTTTACCGTGCACCCTATCGCATGGGTGTTGGGGTTGAATAGTCAGTGAACATTTTGCTTATTGCGTGTAATGATCCCAAACTTTTTTAAAAGTTTGTAATCTATTTCGTCTTCTACTAGACGCGTCAAAGTTCTTATACCTTCTTCAGAATCAACTCCTTAATGGAGTCAGACACTCGTCAGAACAAGGGCAAAAAACACACGGATCCAGTTTTTTTTTTCTCGGCTTTATATTAGTGATTAGATTTATGGACTGATCGAAGTCTGAATGGCTTTATCAGTGAGCATACATTGTATTTGAGTGGGGGGCATTGGTCAAAACAAGGTCAAAGAACAAACGGATGCAGTCGTCTGGCTATTAAAGGCTTGATTGACATTTGTTTTTTTTTTTGCGAACGCAGCGGGATTATGACATTCATCTGACCGATGTATTTTTTTGAAGGTTCTATGGATGCATTTTTTTTTTTAATCACACTCAAAGTAAAAATAGTTGCATCTATTGTATATATTGTATTTTATTTAGTAAATATTTAATTATACATATGTTATTTATCTAAGTACAAAGTAGTTATCATCTATGCTAAGTAAAATTTACAATTTATAATGTTGTGCGCATTATTTAAAGCGCAACTACCGCTTTTTTAATTGTATGAAGGGGCAAATGGGAAATTGATGTTGTCGTTGATTTTTTATATCCAAAGTTTTTAGTTTTAGACAACACAATTCCTCAAGATCTGTTATTTGAATTTGTAATTTTAAAAAGATTTCTAAACATTTTTTTTTTCAGCTCCCTTGCATATAATATATTTCCCTACAGTAATTTCACTTATATATATTCTAGTTTCTTTAAAGTTACTCTGTCCGTCTGTCCAAAAAATTTTGTTATGTTTCTTGAGAGTCATCGCAGATTTCTGTGCTTTACTATTGAGGAAGCTAAAATCAAATGGTGGTCTTATAATAAAATTATTTATACATTTTTTTTTTAATTTTTAAAGACAGTCCAATTTTCTTTCCTTTCGCGTAAATTTCTTTAAGAGGGCGGTGCTTCTATCTGCTTATAGATTTCGTATTGACTAATTATGAAAACTCATTTGATCACAACTTGTATAGCCTCTCTTATACTTTTTTTTTGTTTTTTGTTGTTGAGATGCTGGTTTTTAATGATGATATAAAAAAAACCAAATATTTATTTTTTTTTTTTTTTTGTGTTCACAAATATTATTTAATTGTATATATAAAATCGAGTATTACTGTAATTAATGTTAATAGCAATAACAGAGTTATTAAAATCAAAAAAGATTGATACAAATTTTTTAGAAATGAAACATATTCTGGTAACAATGGTGTTTTAATAATATCGCTGTCATCTTCAAAAATGTTTGTATTTTCACCGCCGTCTGTTGCTGCTGCTGCTATTGTTGGTGTTGTATTCGTAATCGAGACAGTTGTAATATTAGCTCGATAGTGGGGCAAGCATAATAAAAACAGAATGAATTTCATTTTGTATTTTGTTAATTTGTTTAAATTCTTGTGTGTGTGTGTGTGTGAGTGCGTGCGAATAGTTTGCAAGTTCAAAACGTACTAACTATTCAAACTTAAAGCTTTCATTTTAGGTTTTATACACACACACATACATGTAAATGTACAAATATCCCAGCCAACCATTTTCGGAGCGCTCCGAAGTAGGATCGAAAAGGGACTCCCAAAATAGAACCTTAAAGGAGCGTTTTCGAAGCGCTCCGAAGTAGGAGCGAAGAGGGACTCCGAAATAGCAGCTTAAAGGTTCGTTTTCGGAGCGCTCTGAAGTAGGAGCGCTCTGAAGTAGGAGCGAAAGTAGACTCCAAAAAGGTGCAATTTCCGAAGTTGGAGTGAAAAGGGATGCATTTGTTTTCATTAGCATTCTCTGATTTACCTGAATGGCGACATGCTTAGTGTGCTGGACTTTAAATCTAAAGGTCACGTGTTCGAGTCCCAGTCGGAACAATTGTGTTTCAGAAATGTAAGTTGCTTTATAAAACATTTATAATATTTACATCCATTTAACAGTAACATATTAGCTTACATAGCAGTGTCGGTTAGGTTATCTTTGGACGATTTAAAGACTCCTTTTTTAAAAATCTATAAGCTAATAGAGGAGTCCGCACGGAGTCCTTGCGGTTTATCTACAGGAGCATTTTGGGACTCCGAAAACACTCCTTCTAGGACTCCTAAAGGAGCACTGTTTTCATATAAATTGAACAGGCCATTTTCTCCCGCAAACATGCTCCCTTAGGACACCTTTCGGAGCCTCCCTAGGAGGGTTTGAGCTCCGCACAGGGAGTCCTAAAGGAGCACCCTGCGGACTCCACTGGTTGGCTTGGATGTGGTAAGATATCAGAGCGCCCTTCTCGTTGTTGTTGATGTTCATGTTGTGTGTGTAGTATGTAGAACCGTTAATCATATACAGATGACGTCGAACTTAAATTAGAAATAAAGGGCTTATTTTTGTTTGTGTTGTAAATATACACATGTATGTATACTTACAAAATACGATATGAAGTCATAATTTGTAATGCAATTAATTTCTGTTGAGTCCATTTGGAATGTTCACAGTCATCTATTTCATCAGCACCAATCTTATTATTGTGTGTTGTGTTGTTGTTGTTTTTGTTGGTTATGTCGCTTAGGATTTTTAAAGTTATATTCAAGTTTTCAATTCGTTCTAATCTGCTATAAGAACTGAGTCTCTCGCTTGCTTCTCGCTCGAGATTGTCATTTGATACGTTTGCGTGTAGTTGTCTTTGTTAATAACAACTTTCTCAATTTCACCGTTTGCCATGACACGTTCAATTGTAGTAGTTTCGAAATATTGGATACATTTTATGCTTTAAATTTTTTGTCTCATAATTGCTTGTGTACAAACAACGAACTGAAATGGCTGTAGACTTATATTGTATGTTAAAATGTCTATGAAATGGTGCAGTCGCATTAATTTTTCCACCTATATTTCTCTCTTTGTTCATAAGATTTGATTGAAGTAATTCGATGGCCTCATCTTTCGCAAAATGAAAACTATCATCCTCCATATCGTCAGCGTCAGCGTCAGCATCATCGATAACAACATCGTCATCGTTGTTGTTGTTGTTGCCGTCATCGTTAAATGTATTTGTTTTTGTAGTTGGAGTCGATGGTGATGTTGTTGTTGTTGTATAGATGTTTATCAATTCGGATTTTGTTTTTGTTTTTGTGTTGATGTGGTATAAATTTAAATGATAGGTTAATTTTTAAAAATTCATTGTTTGGCAATGTGATATTAAATTCTACAGTTTTTATATTATCATTTATACTATTATGTAATTGTTGTTGTTGATAGTAATCAATATTGAATGCAGCTGATGCAGGAGCAGGGCCAGGGCCAGGGCCAGGAGCAGGATTATGGTCAGGTACAGGGCCAGAAGGAGGAGCAGGACCAAGATCAGAAACTAGAGCAGTTTCCAGAATTGAATAAATGGATTAACAAAATAATTGCAAGTATTATTATTTGCAACATTTTGTGAAATTGCACTTATGCACTTATGTACACACATATATTTCGTATATTTCCTTTTATTAGTGTCCTGCTCAGCGAACTTTATTTACTTGTACTATAAGTATGTATAATTGTATGTATGTATATATATATTAATTTATTTTATTTTTTTTATAGTATTTTTTTAACTTTGTTTGTCAGCGGTGTATATTCAAATAGTTGGTCATGAATTATTAAACAATATGCTGATGTTTGTTTGTTTATTGTTTTTATATCAATTCTTATATCAATTGGTCCAGTTTTTATCGATTCATTTTGGTGAGTCACATCTAAAACAATAATGGGAGCCTTATCTTTAAATTTCTCTAGCGTCAATATTGGCTGCGGCTCACGTCCGTAATAGCTTTTTTGAAAATTCACATACATGTCATATAACAGAGCATATCTATTTAAACTAAAATTTGGATTCAATCCATCGTATGGATACACGTCAGAATTTAGGTAAACTTTCACATCACTCAATACGCAATGAATGTATTGTTTGTTTGGATCATTGTTGTTGTTGTTTTCAAATGCAATAATAATATAGCGAGGGCGTTCGGTTTCAACGGCAAACTTTACATTCTATATAAATGAAGTACTCTGTGCAACTTCTGGATTATAATTGATATCCCAACTTCTTAAGGCCAACATCGGACAATTGTACATGCGGTATTTTCCATACAATGCACTGTGGTCCAGAATCCCAAATAAGTGGCAGAAATTCTAATTTGTAAGCTAGCGAGCTAAAATTTTGCACATTGGTTTCTTTTCCACACACAAAGCACATATGTCAGAATCAGCCAAATCGGACCGCTAGTAGTGGTAGCCCCCATACAAGCCCCATATTAAAATTAATGTTTTGTTAGAAAACTTTTTTTTGTGTGTTATCAAGTTCAAATGTGGACACTATAAGTTTTTGACCAGTATGCACATACCATGTGAATTTCAACAACCTAGGATTACTGGATGGTATAGCCCCATACAAACCTGTACTAAAATTCATAACTTTTTGTTTTTTCTGCTATTGAATTAAACTTTAATACATTTAATGAACTAATTAATCATTTTCCACATCTAAATCATGGGAATAGTCATCGAAACATTCATAGGTGCTCAAATCATCTTCATTACCGTTTTCCGTTTCGAGCCAAAACTCAAGTAATTCAGCGGAATTGAAATTAATGTTGCATACAAAAATTCAATTTTTAGGAAAAGGGGCAAAACGGGCAAAAATATTAGTACAGTCGCATTATTCACACATTAAGCAACAACATTACGTTGTTAGTTCAACTAATACGCACAAATACAACATACTTTTATTCCATGAAACACAACGAGTTTGAGGTTAGAATTGCTGAAAATATCACATTACAAAAGCACACATAAACAAGGACGAAACACATTAAATAATAATTGTGTGAATACACCCTTATTATAAATACCTTTATCTATGTTTTCCATGTTTTTATATTTATAGTCATAGAAATAACTGAATTATAGCACTTTGAAATTAGTAAAAACTTTCAACGCTAGCAAAGGCAAAGTTTAATGCAAATGAACAGCTGACTTCCAGGGCTGGCTAAATCGCGAGGGCTTCAATTTCAATTGTAAAATTATGCTTTTAGACTGCCCTTGGGAATACTCTACTGGAATCTAATATGGTTTTTGCTGAAATCTTGAAAAAAAAAATTGAATTTCTGCCACCAATTTGGGATTCTGGACCACAGTGCAATGTAAGAAATTTCATTTAAACTGTGACATATTTATAACGCGATCAGTACTCTTAAAAACACCATCATTATCCTTTGCTCGTAGCAGAATTAATTCATGTTTTCCATTGAGTAATATTTTATTATAATATTCTGCAAAACCAAGTAACATATTTAACGCTGCACAAAAATTAAAGTTCACATTTTCAATGGTCAAAGCATCAGCCAATGACCATCCAGAATTTTGATAGATATACTGTTGATTACGATTGAGTGATAGGTAATTTTTTTATTCAGCCGTTACGCCCAAATATCGCGAACGAATTTCGGTGGCGTTCAATTCATATCGTACTTCACTAAATAAATATTCCATACAATTATTCAATAGAGCTACTTGCGTTGGGACTGAATCATCATTATTTGTGATATGTCCCTCTGAATGTATAGAACATTTTCGTAACTTTTGGTAAGACATATAAATCTTGATTTTGTATTGCAATCCAAGTTTCATCATTGTTCTCATACGATCGCAAATAAGATGTATAACTATGAAAGTCCTTTTTTATTATTGAATTGTGAATAGTGGGTATCTCTAATACATTAATTATATGCGACACTATATATTTGTTACTTCAATTTAAATCCCAAATCTAATAAAAATTGTCTGTTAGCCTCAGTTAATGGAGGGGTTGGTGGGCTTTTGTGATTTTGTTTTTTTTCGTTTTGCTGAGCGGTAGTTCTTCGTCCGATCTGTTTAACGTTGACCAAGTGAGTGAAGACGGATTAAATGATAATGATCTATTATTGCTATTATATATTAGAGTGTTTCGAAAATCAACTTTTTTTGATTTTCGATGACGCTGGGTGTGGAAATGTTGTAAAACAAAGTCAAATGAAAGCACAAAAAATTTCAGACCGAAAGGATAATATTCACTATCCCCGCAACGTCCTTGAAAATTTCGAAATTATACTAGAATATGAAAGAACTTTTTTTGATTTTCGATGACGCTGGGTGCGGAAAAGTTGCAAAACCATGTCAAATGAAAGCACACAAAATTTCAGCCCGAAAGGATGATATTCATTTTTTGTGCTTTCATTTGACATGGTTTTACAACTTTTCTGCACCAAGCGTCATCGAAAATCAAAAAAAGTTGATTTTCGTTACACTCTATTGTATATAATCATTGTTGGGTCAAAACCCAGTTAGTAGATATTTGTTAATATTTGAATTCCGCGCCTGCTGAATGTTAGTTAATATATCAGCTGTTCCTGATGTTACAGTTGATGCTGCCAACTCGAACGAACGAATGAGTGGCAGATAAAAGAGAGATAAGACGAAGAATATACTTGAAGTTGAATGGCCACGAGGAGTTGAAGTGAGGAGGAAAAAACCTACGAATTATCATTAAATTGTATACAATTAAACTAGCACCATCCGATTTATTATTTATACTCAAGAAAAAGCTCTTGTTTAAACATTTTGGCGACCGTGACAGGACCTGTGCTAGTTTATTTGGTTAATTTTTTGTGATGGTTTTGGTTATGTTTCCCGAGATTTTTTATCTTGCTCAATTTTCGCACGCGCTTTTACGATCTTTGCCCTGCCAATTTTTTCGTACACTTGCGCCTCGCATTCGCTGCCGGTCTACCCAGCGTCTGTTTTACATTGTCGTTCGCACATCTGCACTAGAGCTCGGCGCAGCTTTTGTGCATATGTCGGAGCCTTTGCCGGTTACACGGGCTCTCCGCTGCAGCAGTCCCTGCCACTGTTCGCGGCCGCTGCTGATCAACATATAGCCTGGACATCGTTGGAGTGGACACCATCCTCCAAGTCTCACAGTCATAATTGGAGTCGATATATCGGTCCTCCAACTATAGATCACCCCAGCAGGGTGCATCCCCAGCATACCTAACCTCAATCGGCCACAGCGCATTGGTTTGCACTCTCCTCTTTGGCCAGCCGTTTGCACCGCTGTTCGACTTGCCAAAACTTTCCACTACATCTCGCCGTCTCTCTCGCTCTCACATACCTTGTCAAGCAAGGCATTGCCAGCTTGAAAATAAATAAATTAAGCAATCATTTACAAAATGTCTTCGCTTGAGCAACTTAAAACTCAGCGAACGAGTGCTCGGAAGAACCTTATGCGTATGAGCAAATCAGTAGATCCTGGTTTGAACTTATCTTCGTTGGAACTATCTTGCCGTTTGTCGATTTTGGAATCGTATTTTAAACTCGCTTTATCCACTCAGGAAGCCATAGAGCAGATGGATCCAGCTGAGCTGCATCGCAATAGCCGTTTCGATTTAGAGGAGTTATTCATCCACGCCAAGGTCTGCGTTCAAGAACAACTTGGACCAGACGCAAATAGCACTGGCATTAACGAAACCAAGGTTAATTTGGGCCATACGTCTGCAGTCAAGCTTCCGCGTTTAGCGTTGCCAACATTTGACTACAAGTACTGCGAGTACCAAAACTTCATTACATCGTTCAATCAAGTCGTAGGCCACCAGCCATCAATGTCTAAGATCGAGAAGTTCAACCAGTTGTTAAACTGTCTTCGAGGACCCGCCCTAGAAACGGTTCGAGCATTCCAGGTGACCGCAGAAAACTACACGAAGGCTCTGGATCGCTTAAAGCAGCGCTATGACAACCCAACTCTCGTATTCTTGGACAACATATCGTCGCTCTTCGCTTTGCCAACTGCCGCCAAGTCAAATGGTCAACTCGTTGCATTCGTTGGGCACCGAGTCACAAATCTGCCAGGCCATGCTTATCTCCATAGTCATGGGAAAGGTGGACTGAGTCGCTGGATTATACCATCTTGCCTTCGTGGGATAACTGCGTCCAAGTCGTCGAACTTCATTGTCAATATTTGGAATCGGATAAGAAGCCTACTGCCGAAGCCTCTATGAACCAACTAGGTTGCCATAGGTCCCGCTCGCAGAGAAACCAGGCAAGTCTGTCCTTCAATTGTACAACACAAACTTGCAACATCTGTTTAAATACAGACCACAAGACCTTTAGATGTCCAGAACCAATCAATCTCGCCCTAGATAATCGCCTCAATGCAGTAAAACGCCACAAGCTATGCATTAATTGCCTTGGCAAGGGTCACCTTGTCGCCAACTGCCCGTCAACGCAGAGATGCCGCACCTGTGCGTTAGCGCATTACACACTGCTTCATCGACTGTCACCTGGGTCGGTCGCAGCTCCCTTGTGACAATCTCAAGCGGAGTCTGTACAAGTTTCGGACGCAGTCACACATACTCACACGGAACCGCGTTCCGACTGTGTCATCCTGGCCACAGCTCTGGTTCTTGTCAAGGATGCAACTGGATGCTACAAAAAAGAAAAGAGCGCTTCTGGATTCCTGTTCTCAGGTGAATTTCATATGCGAGGAGTTCGCCCAAAGTCTTCGACTGCCACGGAGCAAACGCAACCTAGAGATTCGTAGCATCTTCCGCAGCACTCATCGCTCGCCGACGAAAACTTTAACAAGTCTCGCCGCATCGATTTGCTTTTAGGCACGGAAACCTGCTTCAATACCTTAGCAGTCGGATAAGTTAAATTAGGAAAGGATCTGCCTGTACTCCAGAAAACGCTACTTGGATGGATAGTGTCTGGTCGATGTCGAGCTCATCCCAGGACACTACATCAGTATTCATATATCGTACTAGACCAAATTGACGAAAACCTGGAAAGGCTATGGCGCATCGATCATGTGGAGATTCCCGAGAATACACTTACGCGGGAGCAGCGAAACTGTGAGGAGATCTATACAAAAACGGTACGACGCAGCTCAGATGGTCGATTGGAACTACGACTGCCATTTAAGGATGCACCTACCGCTCTCGGAGCCTCATTCGACACCGCCAGAAGGAGATTCTTATTGCTCAAACGCAGCCTAGACAAAAGGCCTGAGGTAAGGGCCAAATATGTCAAATTCATGCAGGAGTTTCAAGACCTGGGACACATGAGTCTCGTGAGTCACCCGCAGTTAAACACTCCGCATTATTATATTCCGCACCACTGCGTGCTTAAGCCTAATAGCACATCAACGAAGCTTAGAGTGGTTTTCGACTCATCGTGCAAGACAACGTCCCAGAAATCGCTCAACGATCTCTTAATGGTCTGACCGACCATTCAGCCAGATCTTTATACATTACTCTTTTGTTTTTGTATACATCGCTATGCAATCACTGCTGATGTAGTTAAGATGTTCTGCTAAGTCAACGTGTCACCCGAGGATCGCAGATTCCAATACATCCTTTGGAGAAATTCGCCATCGCAACCATTAAGCACCTTCGAATTGAATACCGTAACGTATGGTACGGCGGCTGCGCCGTATCTGGCCATACGGAGCATGTCATATCTAGCCGACAACTTCATGGACAAATTGAAAATTGGGGCTAAAGCCATCAAATCGTCGTTCTACGTAGATGACTTCCTGGGTGGAGCGGATACTGTAGATAGGCTACATCAAATCAAAAGGGAAGTTACAACGATTCTACAGGATCGCCAATTGGAACTCGCAAAATGGCATTCGAATTACGGTAAATTTGTCGATGACAATACAATCAAACACTTGCAGTTGGACGACGAAGTGCTAACTAGCACGCTTGGCCTAAAATGGGATCAAGTACGGGACACATTCATGTTTTCGTTCTCTCCATGTTACCAAGCGCACGATCTTGTCTATAGCATCGTCGCTGTTTGATCCGTTGGAATTAGTTACTCCCATCATCACCGTGGCAAAAATCATCCTGCAGGAGCTGTGGCTACTAAAACTACACTGGGACGAGTCAGTACCCCAAGGAATCCATACAGCTTGGATGTCAACCTCGTACTTATGGTGCGACTCTCAAATTGTTCTACATTGGAATCCATACAGCTTGGATGTCACTGCTTACGTCGCTTACGTCGTTGGAGTCTATAGCAATACCACGATATCTGCACTCTTCAGATACACGGTTTTTGTGATGCCTCCATCAGAGCGTATGGATGCTGCATCTACGCTCGCACACTTGGATCAGATGGGCTAATCAAGGTACAGCTAATCACATCCAAGTCCAGAGTTGCTCCCACCAAGAAGATATCTCTGCCTAAATTAGAGCTGTGCGGAGCACATCTGTTAGCACAACTTTATCAGAAAATCATTAGAATCTTCGCAGACAGAGAGCCAACCTCGTACTTATGGTGTGACTCTCAAATTGTTATACATTGGAACCGCCACATTATCAACCTTTGTCGGCAATCAAATTGCTAAAATTCAAGAAAGTACTTCAGATTGCCACTGGAGACATGTTCCAACCCACTGTAACCCGACTGATTTCCTGTCCAGAGGCTGCACCATCGCCGAGTTGGAACAATCGATATGGTTTGAGGGGCCGGAGTTTCTACGCCAAGATCAGCAATATTGGTCTAAGGACAGTAAAGACAACATTTAAATTGACCTGGAAACTGTGCAACTGGAGAAAAGAAAATCAACCTTTGCCGTACAAACGGTCAGTAATCAACTGCTTGAAGGAATCTATAAATTCAGTTCGTATCATCGCTGCCTACTAGTCGTCGCCTGGATGTACAGGTTTATTCAGCGCTGCCGTAAACTCACGTCATTCCAATCGCCATCGCTAACTCCAGCCGATTGCAGCGAGCGCTACATTGCATCGTCTGGAATATTCAAACCAATCACTTTGCGCAAGAAATGTCATCGGTCCTGAAGGGTCTGCCGATTCGCACTAACCTTAAAAATCTCAGTCTCTTTCTTCAGGTCACAGATGGTTTCCAACTTCTAAAAGTTGGAGGGCGCCTGGAGTTAGCAGATTACCCAGAGACCCAAAGGCATCCTGTCCTGCTCCCAGCTAAGGATCCCTTTGTATCACAGTTCGTTCGCCGTCTCCATCTCCAAAACTATCACGCCGGACCAAGGACACTCGTCGCTTTAATTCGACAACAGTTTTGGATAGTAAACGCAAGAGACTTAGCGCGTTAAGTCGTTCGTTCATGCATACATTGTCGCCGCTTTCGACCAACTCTTGAAAAACAGCTAATTGGGCAATTAATTGCCCAAGGAGCGTATCACACCGTCTCGGCTATTTTCAAGATGCGGAATAGACTTTTGTGGACCAATCAACGTTTATTTGCGCATTCGGGGTAAGCCTCCCACCAAGGCATACCTAGCCGTCTTCGTTTGCTTTGCCACGAAAGCTATACATGTCGAAATTGTATCAGACCTCACGACGGATAGCTTTATTGCATCACTCAAGCGCTTCATTGCCCGACGCGGACTGCCCTCGGACATATTTTGTGACAACGCTACAAACTTCGCAGCAGCTAACAACAAACTAGAAGCCTTGAAGCAGTTTCTTTTTAAGGAAGAAACGACTGAATCAATCCATAATTTTGTCGCACTGAGTTCATTAACTTCCATTTTATTCCGCCCAGGGCTCCACATTTCGGGGCATATGGGAAGCTGCAGTCAAAAGTGTCAAGGGACTGCTTCATCGCACTCTTCGAGACACCAGACTAACATACGATGAGTTAGCCACAGCAGCTGCTGACGTCGAGGCGATCTTGAACTCTCGTCCATTAACGCCGCAATCAACAGACCCAAACGACATGGCCGCTCACGCCTGGTCACTTCTTAGTGGGTGACGCACTCCGAGCTCTACCAGAACTTCCACCAATTGACGACAATCTGGACAAGTTGGATCGATGGAAAGGGTCAGCGCCATAAAGCATCACATCTGGAGTCGCTGGAGCCACGAGTATATAAACGAGCTCCAAGTTCGCACAACCTGGACGAAGACTGCACAAAATCTAGCTGTCAACGACATGGTCATTGTTCACGAGGATAATCTTCCCCCACAACGGTGGCTCCTTGGCCGCATAGTCAGTACCATCTCAGAATCGGACAACATCGTGCGTGTAGCCAACGTACGCACGGCCAAGGGAATCATCCGCCGTCCCATACGAAAACACGCCTTATTACCTGTCTCTTGAAAGTCAATCACATACTTTCAAGGGGGCCGGTATGTTGGGTCAAAACCCAGTTAGTAGATATTTGTTAATAATTGAATTCCGCGTCTTCTGAATGCTAGTAAATATAACAGCTGTTCCTGATGTTACAGTTGATGCTGCCAACTCGTACGAACGAAAGAGTGGCAGATAACAGAGAGATAAGACGAAGAATATACTTGAAGTTGAATAGCCACGAGGAGTTGAAGTGAGGCGGAAAAAACCTACGAATTATCATTAAATTGTATACAATTAAACTAGCACCATCCGACTTATTATTTATACTCAAGAAAAAGCTGTTTTTTAAATAATCATTTTTTTTTTTTTTTTTACATTGGTTTTAAAGGTAATCTTATTGTAATTCGTACACTACGAACATTAATTAGGTTACCGTTTTGATAAACGATTTTCAAAGTTATTGAATGTATTTTTGTTGTGTTCACCGGTAGATATATATCATTTTGTGGAGTCTCGGTTATTTTATAGTCAGGACTAACGAAAAGTGCAAAGTGATGTAATGTGTGTGCTGTTTAATTATTTATATATGATTCATTCATAATATTACATTGTACGCCTATGTTATGGATTTTTGTAATATCAACTGTTTTATCCGAAGTATGTTTTATATTAGGTTGCAATGCTTTTGAAGTGAATCCCAATAATGAACCAATTGATTCTTTTTCATTAATATATATTGGATCATTTGAGGTGAAAATTTCCAATTGTTAAGTGTTATAGTTTGGATAATATTTAATTTTTTGTGTTTCATTTATTTCGGTTTTTGGTATTTTATCATATTCATCCATCAACAGTGTGCTATTATCATTGATTTCATATGAACCAACCGGAATCGTTGTCACACGATTGCCAATATGAAATAGGTTATTTTCTACATCAACGTTTGGAATCGAATTGTATGTATTTAAACTTATTAGGCCACACTGATAGTTTTGTCCAAGCTCAATTGGTGGAAAATAGTCGGCAACCAGTGTTGGTGCGTCACCCGTTAGTGTCAATGTAATTGACATATTTTATTTATTTTTATACCCGGTACACATAGGGTACAAGGGTGTTATAAGTTAGTGCCAACCGAGAATGTATGTAACAGGCAGAAGGAGAAATCTCCGGCCCTATAAAGTATATATATGCTTGATCAGCGTCACTAGCCGAGTCGATTTAGCCATGTCCGTCTGTCCGTCTGTCCGTGTGAGACAATAGATCTCAGAGACTATAAGAGCTAGAGTTACCAAATTTGGTGACAACATTGGAATCTTTTGCACGCAGATCAAGTTTATTTTTAAATTTGGCCACGCCCATCATAAAAGACGGTATATAACTATTTGCGTGATTTTCGACGTAAAATAAATAGATAGGCTTCATAAATAGGCAATCATGGACGTGTTTTGAAAATTTGAGTAAAATCGGATGATAAACATAGAAGTTATTAAACAATAACGTTTCTGAGAGAGAGAGAGAGAGAGAGAGCGTATCTTAAAGTCGGTCACACTCGACTGTAGCTTTCCCTGTTGTTTTTTTTTTAAATTGAGGGCTTTCTCTCTCTCTCTCTTGGAAAACGAATGAATTGTGTTTTGACACACTTACATATTATATATACACACATACAAACACACACACGCACATGGCGAGGTCAGGCGCCGAGCTGAGGTCCGGATAGGATGGACCAAATGCAGAGTGCGGGAGCGCAACGGTCCCCCGCGCTGTTTCCGGTGCCTGGAGCTCGGGCACATCGCCATCAGGTGCAAGAGCGAGGTGGACAGAAGCGGGTGCTGCATCAAGTGCGGCAAAGCAGGGCACAAGGCAGCTGCCTGCAAAAAGGAGCCAGCGCGCCCTCCCGGCACAGGACCCTTCAGGCATGAGGCCACGCGCAGACCCGGAGTCAAAAGCGGCCCGACCAGACCTGGCGGTGGCGACCCTCAAAGGATGATATGCAGTTGATTCAGCTCAATCTGAATCACTGTAGAGCTGCGCAGGATTTACTGCTGCAGATAGTCCGGGAGGTAGCAGCGGATGTTGCCATCCTTAGCGAGCCATATAGGGTGAGCGATGGAGGGGAGTGGGCCAAGGACCGCACTGGCAAGGCGGCCCTGTGGCTGTGCGGCGACAGGAAACGGAAGATGTCCAGCATCCTAGCAGCCGATGGATTCGTCCGGGCCGAGGTCAGCGGCTTCTGGCTATACAGCTGCTACCCGGCGCCGAGTCTACCGCTGGAGGCATTCAGCAGGATTCTGGATGATCTCTGCTGCGACCTGCGGGGAAGAGCCAACGTCGTTGTCGGAGGCGATTCGAGTGGGGCTCCACCTTGACAAATGCTCGAGGTAGGGTGGTGCTGGAGGCATTCGCCTCGACAGACGTCGTCCAGTTGATTCAGGAAGGGGAGGTCCACGCTGGACGCCATCGAGTAGGTGAAGGAGATTGCGAAATCGGCGATCGCGGGCACGAGGTGGAAAGGCTGCTTGAAGAGCTATTGCCTAGTGGTAACGCTAGACATAAGGAACGCCTTCAACACCGCCGACTGGAGCCGCACGCTGGAGTCCCTCGGTGCCCTGAACATCCCTCACTGTGGAGACGGACATGGGTTCCAGAGCATACGACGTCTCACCCCTGCTCTGGAATACCATGTACAATGGGGTTCTGAAGCTCCCCATACCTAGTAGCACCACCGTCGTGGGCTTTGCAGACGACGTGGCAGTGGTCGTTGTCGCAAAAGAGCGCACCGCAGTGGAGGAGAAGGGATCAAAGCGTTACTCTCTAGCGCGGGCCCTTAGCTGGCAGCGCATACAACAACATAAAACGGAACCGGTTTTAATCTCCAGCTGAAAGGTCGTTGAGACAGCCGAGATCCGTGGCGCTGGAGCGGCGATAACCTCCCAGAGGGCCATTAAGTACCTAGGTGTCCTCCTTGACACTCGGATGTCGTTTAAGGAGCACCTAGAGTACACCCAGAAGAAGGCCAGCGGAACCGCAGGAGCACTCTACCGTATGCTGCTGAACACCAGAGGCCCCAAACAGACCATGAGGACAAGAGTCGTTACCTCTCAGCTGCTCTACGCGCCACCGGTACATGCGGGGAGTCGAGTCGACTTATAGACTGTTCACCATCCGAGTTGCAAGCGCATTTTGGACCATCTCGGAGGACGCGGTTGCTGGTCATAGCCGGGCTAGTCCCGTTGAAATAGATGGTGCGCAGTGGTGGACTTCTATCTGACCCAAGTGCTGAGCGGTCACGGCTGCTTCCGCAGCTACCTCAAGAGGTTCGGCCATGATGAGGAGGATGGCTGCCCGGAGTGCGGATCCGGAATCCCCGAGGATGCGCACCACGTCATCTTCGAATGTCGGCGGTTCAACGAAGAGAGGGAGGCGCTGGAAGCGATAGCAGGGTCACCGATCAGGGCGGACACGTTGGTGCCGCTGATGTTGGCGGACCATAGGACCTGGGAGGCGGCGGTGGAATTCTCGGCGAAGCTGATGAAGACGCTTAGGACCCTGGAGAGAGGGAGAACGGAGCGGACGGGCTGAGCGGTTCATAATTTTGCGAAGCATTGCTTTGCGGCCGTACCGCACAATGCGGGCCCTTACCCCGTCTCATGGATACTTGCGCAATGCATATCCCTTATATGTTCTGTATAGTAGTATAATTGTAATTGTAAAATTGTAATCAAATGAATGCAAAAAAACAAAAAAAAACACACGCACATGGCACAATGGGGCGTTTAGAACAAATACAGCGACAAAACAAAATTTTCTTCTTTAATGTATTCAAAATTAAGTATATGCCACTTTAAAGATAATTAAATTCTGCATATAAATCTGAAAGAAAACGAATATGCGTTGATTAGTTCTCCCACAACAAGCTTTTGAAGTAGAGGCTTTGGAATATTATTATTATTATTATTACGCAATTATCGCGCAATTACAAATTGTGCGTAACTTAGATAAATAGAAGCTATAGCGACTAAGGCCTTAAGCTAATGGTATTTATACATGGATATAATTCAAATTTAAGTGCGTGTATGGTTATAACTTAATTTAGGCTAGGGTTTGTATATGAGTTTGTATTGTTAAATAGAGTGGTATAAATTGGCGGATTTAAGGAATTCAATTGTTTGGGGTGCGTTACTGTAGGATAATGTTTCGTTTATTGTTGGCTTAAGGAGGTTTATCTTCTTATCTAGATGTAGAGGGCAATCTATGGGTATGTGGGTAATAGTAAGGGTTGTGTTGCAGGTTGTACACATTGGTGGGGGGTTTTATTTATGATAAAGTTATGGGTTGCTTGGGTGTGACCCAGACAAAGTCTTAGGAATTTGATCGTATCGATTCGTGTAAGGTTTTTGGTGGGGAGGTTGTTTATTGTATTATTTTGCTGGGTAATTTGTTGGTAGTGCGGAGAGGTGCTATTCCAAACGGATTCTTTGAGTGTTTTAAAAATATTTGATATTGTGGAGTTAATGTCTGATGGGTTGAAATTATTTTGGGTTATAAGTGGGAATTTTTGTGCATTTTTTGCAGTGATATCAGCTAGTTCGTTTCCTTGTATATTGCAGTGTCCCGTGTGGTTGGTATTTTTCTAATTGAGGTTGTATAAAAGTTCTGCCTATTGGTGTTTTCTATTGCTTTTAACGAGGATAGTGAGTCTGGCATATTGTAAATTTTCCTTTCTGCTTATTGGCGTATTCGCAGGCATGAAAGATCGCTTCTAATTCAGCGGTGAATATTGAGGAATAGTTAGGAAGTGATTGGTAGGAGATGATGTCTGTTTCTGTTGTTACACTGTACGCAACATTGCTTATTGACTTGGACCCGTCTGTGTAAAGAAATGTTCGGTTGCCTGAGCTGTGTTTAAGGTCAAGAAATTTCTGCTGGTAAACTGTTTGAGGGGTGTTGGATTTTAGTGAAGTGTGGAGTGATGTGTTCAGGTATTTGTTATTAAATAGCCAGGGCGGTTGTGTTTCTTTAATGAAGTTTAAAGGTGCTATGTTGGTTTTAAGGTGTTTAAATTGCATTATTGTTTCGTACAAAGAGGAGGAAATTTTTGGAATTTTTTTTGATTTGTTTATGCTTTTAAATATTTTTTCTACTGGTGCGTGTTTTGAGTTCATTATAATTTTGAAGTTTTTCAGTGTGTCATTCTGTTTTCGATTGGTAGGATACTTGCTTCGTATAATAAATTGTTTATTGGGGTTGTGCGTAATGCACCAAATGCAAATCTTATAGCCGAATGATATATAGTTTTAAGTATGCTAAGCGATGATTTGAGGGCTCTGCCGTATAGGTATATACCGTAGTCTATTTTGGTCATTATAAGTGATTTTATTACGTATATAATTGTTTTAGTATCGCACTCGAATTTTCTGCTAGATAAGCATTTTATTATATTTAGTCTTTTGGAAAGTTGTGTTGTAAGGTTATCTATGTGGCCATTCCATCTGTATCTTTTGGTTAACGTGATTCCGAGGATTTTAAGGGATTCTACATTTTGGAGACAGAAGTTTGTCGATTGGAGCTGAAAGTTGCTTTTAATTTTTCTACAAATATATAGGTGTTTACATTTGGGTACCGAGAGAGATGCACCCGAATAATTGCACCAGTCGTTGATATCGTTAAATAATTGGTGTGTGTTTAGACTAGACTGATTCTTTTTAATGTTGTGTATTAATGTGTAGTCGTCAGCGTATGCAGTGAAGTCGATGTGTCTGTGGTTTGCTATTATTTTGTTAAGTTTGTTGAATGCAATTGAAAAGAGTATTACGGATAATGGGGAACCCTGAGGTATTCCGTTTTCTAGTGGTTTTGGGTTTGAGAAGGTCTGGTTGCAATGGGTGATTATTTTCCTGTTAGTTAGAAAGTTATATATAAAATTGTATATCCTTGGTCCTTTTTTTCATTCTATGAGTTCATCCATGATTGTATGGATACCTACTCTGTCGAAAGCTTTGGCGAAGTCGAGGGATATGACTAAAGAGTGATTTTTGGTTGAGAGGGATGTGGTGATCCGGTGATCTAGCATGGCTAGAGAATCGGACACCGATTTTCCCTTTCTAAACCCCATTTGACGACTATCGAGTAGTTTGCCGTTAGATGCTAACCACCATAGACGTTTAGATATAATTTTGTCGAGCACTTTCGAGATGCATGGGTTGAGAGATATTGGGCGGTATGAGTTAATGGATGTTTTATCACAGACAGGTTTGTTTATAGGAATTATGTTACTAATTTTAAATTGTTGGGGAATGTAAGTTGTAAGAATGTTGTTGAAGAGGTTGAGGATTCTCTGTAGTAGGTTACTTGGCAGATTTTTTAGCATAGGGTAACTTATTCGGTCTCGACCAGGTGTTTTGCCTTGATGATGTCTTTGATGTGATGTCTTTTTCTAGATAAAGTGCTGATGTGGATGGAGCGTGCGGAGGTGTGTGTACGACGCTTGTTTTGTGTGATCTAAACGTGCTATGAAAGTTATCGTCTAGTGAGGCTTTTGACCAGTGGGTGCATAGTGTATTGGCAATTTCGCTATTATTTACTATGTTCTGTGTGGGGTCATTAGGATTTGAGAGGCAGTGTATGCCGTGATGCGTTTTTAAGCCGTTGATGTTTGACCAGATTTTGGAAATGGAGCTATTAGGATTAATTTCTGCTGTGAATTGTTGTAAGGATGTTCGTTTTCGTATTTTTATTTCCCGTTTGAGTAAAGCGTTAGCCTTCTTATAGTTTAAAATATTTGTCGTGTTAATGTTTCTATTCAGTTTTTTCCATGCTGAATTTTTCTCATTTTTTAGTTTTTGGAGTATTTGGTCCCACCAGGGTACGTTTTTGTGGGGTTTAGTCTTTTGGGATTGAGGTATGGTTTGGCTTGCAGCTTGAATGATTAGTTTTACTATGTTGGCTGTTTCTTGGTTTATGTTAGTGCTAATAGGTCTATCGTTGGAGAGTTTTTCTGTTAGATTGTTAAATTTATGCCAGTTTGCTTTCTTCAGGTTAAATCTGGGTCTAGGAGTCTGGGTTATTGAAGAAGAAAGGGTTTGTTCGAATAGTTCAATGTGTATCGGATAGTGGTCGCTACCGGAAAGGAAGGTGTCTATATTCCATTTCGTATGAATGGCTAGGTGGTCTGATGCAGTTGAAAGATCTATGTGTGTGAATGTGTGGTGGGTGGTAAAATGTGTTGGGGATCCTGTGTTCAGAGTGATTAGGGTGGACTGATTTATATACTTAAAGATAGTATTTCCTCTACTATTGCTTGTGGGTGAGCCCCAAGATTGGTACCAGCTGTTAAAGTCCCCTGTTAGAAGTAGGGCAGGTTGGATGTTATTGAACATGTTTCTTAGATTTTGTAGTTTGAATGGTTTGTTTGGAGGGATGTATGAAGAGACTATAGTGAAATTTATCTTTGAGTTGATTTTGACCGTTTATGGTATATTTTACAATGTAAACAAGTGAGAAAGCTACAGTCGAGTGTGACCGACTGTGAGATACCCGGTACCCAAAGCATTGTGCGTGAAATTAAATAGCACACGGACATGGAAAAAACAAAATGTTGACCAATAAAGACAAATGTTGCTAAATACGTGTTGACCAACGTTCAAAAAAGACAAATTCTGCAGCTGTACGCAGCTGCAATACGAATTAATACTGCGCTCGAAAGCACACAACACTTTTTTTCGCTACTGCCTTTGTGGCTCAGAAGAAGAAAAAGAGGCATTCACAGAAACTTTATTTTTTAATAACATCCATGTTTATCATCCGATTTACTCAAGTTTTCAGAAAACGTCCGCAACTGCCTACTTATTTATTCTATCTATTTACTTTAAGCCAAAAATTACGACTATAGCTTATATAAATCTTTTTACGATTCACAGGCGGCGGAAACGTTGAAACTTGAAAACTTGATCTGCGTGCAATAGATTCAAATGTTGTCACCAAATTTGGTAACTTTAGCTCTTATAGTCTCTGAGATCTGTTGTTCTACACGGACGGACAGACGGACAGACTGATATGACTATATCGACTCGGCTAGTGACGCTGATCAAGAATATATATAATTTATAGGGTCGGAGATGCCTCCTTCTGCCTGTTACACACATTCTCGGTTGGCACAAACTTATAATTCCCTTGTACCCTATGGGTACCGGGTATAAAACCATTTCGCTGAATGTTGAAGAAGGGCTACTAGAAACATCAATGTCATAAGAAATCCCAACATAGAGAAAGAACGTGAAGCTTCCGATCCTTCCAACGTTGCTGGCAATGCTACTCATCCTCCTACTGGCAATGGGACAACCAATAAATGTGCCGCAGCTTTTAAATCAGCCCGGAGTATTCTACGAACGACTCGGCACTTCCAGAATGGCAATTTCAGAATGGACCATCATTGTGTACTACGACTTGAAACCATATTGGACCGATATGAAAATGTTATCTGACGGTATTACTAAACTCAACCATAAGTGTTCACAGCTCCGAAATGTAAATGCATGTAACTCTATATTTGAGCATTTTCGACATTTATATGGCGAGTTTCAAGCGGGAAATTATATGATTAACCATTCCCGACAGCGCAGATCACCACTTGATATAGTCGGAAACGTAGCGCACTCACTATTTGGCGTGCTTGACTCCAACTATGCTTGTTCTTGATTCAACTATAAATGTAGTCAGAAAGAGCAATTCAGCCAATGAAAATCGAATCAGAATGGTAGAACAACAACTAGAAACTCTCAACAAAGAGAGAGGCAAACACGAAGGTGACTATCTACAGCAAGCATTCATGGTCCCAACAGCCCAGCTAACTCTGCTAGCGACGGGGATGCAGCGGATGCAAAATGCGATAGCTAGCGTCCTTACTGATGTCCGAACCATTAGTCCCATGCTAGTATCTCCTCAGCAACTGAGAGATCAACTAGATAAAATTCGGGATAATCTTCTGGCAGATCAAATGTTACCGGTATCATCGGTAAATGCTATCCAGCTTTACAGAATCAAGCACGCTGAAAGGACAACAACCAACGATCATGTAATCTGTAAGATTACACTACCTCTGGTATCCACGGCTCAGCAGGAAATGTTCAGCATCATCCCCATCCCGGCATGGAAGGCAGAAAGCTCGCATAGCTGGCATATGGCTTCAATTGCCAAACGACGATCACATATGCTTTTCTCATCAAGCTACGTTTAGCGTTGAGAATCGGGGTAAATTTCAGTTGATTAACAACAAGACTGAAACACTTTGTGAGATTGTTCAATCAAAATCCGTTCTGAATTGGACAAAAAGCATCAACGGAACAGATTGATGTTTGCGACACACAGTCGCATAGAGCTTCAAGCTGTGTGCAATGGAACACCTTCCACAATACACCTTGAAGGAACGGGCTTACTACTCTCCTCAGGCTACACCGCACGCAACTCAAAAAGCGGTACCCAAAGCATTGTGGTTGAAATTAAGCAGCACATGAACAAGGGAAAAACAAAATGTTGGCAAATAAAAGAAAAATATTGCTAGAAACATGTTGAGCAACACTCAAAAGAGACAAATGTAGCTAGGAAAATGTTGGGAAACTCTCAAAAGCGACAAATGTTGCTAGGAATATGTTAAGCAACACCCAACCATGATGCAATTACATGTAATTTAATAATTACTATGTAATTACATCATGCACCAAACAAAGACAAATGTTGCTAGGAACGTGTTGAGCAACACGCACGTGCGCTCTCTCTCTCTCTCTCTCTCTCCCTCTCTCTCTCTCTCTCACTCTCTCAAGAAGTTTACCCAGAAACTTTATTGTTTAATAATTTCTATGTTTATCATCTGATTTACTTCAAATTTTCAGAACACGTACACGATTGCCTACGTATAACGTTTATTTATTTACTTTAAGCCAAAAATCACGCATATAGCTTATATACCGTTTTTCATAATTTTCGGGGCGGAAGTGGGCGTGGCCAACTTTTAAAACAAACTTGATCTGCGTGCAAGAGATTCCAATGTTGTCACCAAATTTGGTAACTCTAGCTCTTAAAGTCTCTGAGATCTGTTGTTTCACACGGACGGACAGACGGACAGACGGACATGGCTAGATCGACTCGGCTGGTGACGCTGATAAAGAATATATATACCTTATAGGGTCGGAGATTTCTCCTTCTGTCTGTTACATACATTCTCGGTTGGCACTAACTTATAATACCCTTGTACCCAATGGTACCGGGTATAAAAATGTTATAAGAAAATTTAACCAAAAGCTCATGCCGCCAACCAAAACAAAGTTATTTGCAAACACCTCACTAGCCGCCTGTACTAGGGATTTATATTGTAAGTGCTGACGAGGTTTAAATTTTGAAAAATATCTTCGCTAACTAAAAGAGGATTTTCTCAGAAAAGGCACAAAAGGGCAGGCTAATTATACCCGGTACCCATAGGGTACAAGGGTATTATAGATTAGTGAAAACCGAGAATGTATGTAACAGGCAGATGGAGAAATCTCCGACCCTATAAAATATATATATTCTTAATCAGATGAGTCGAGCTAGCCATGTCCGTCTGTCCGTCTGTCCGTCTGTCTGTACGGAAAAAAGGCACAAAGGGCAAGCTAATTATACCCGGTACCCATAGGGTACAAGGGTATTATAAGCAGAGAACTGCAAGGGTGTCACTTTTGCCACCTTACACACTCAATAAAATTTGTGTCCCGGTGCCACTCACACCCGGCTAAGCAAGGCAAAGACACACAGTTTCCAAAAATTGCGTGTGTGCTATGAGTGCCGGCATTATTACGCTCTCGCTCATACAAGGTGCCGTTATTTTTTTGTGCTTGCACCTATTCATTTTTGAGCAACTCCCACTTGCACTCAAAACGAATGAAGAAAAAATCATAAGTAACAAAAAAGGCAATGCGGGATTAATAGAAGTAGGCAAAACACACAAGAATCACTTGAGTGTTTTTTAAACACCATGGTGCTTTTGCATGATCTGTTCTTTGCGTTCAAGTTCAGTGCATCTTTGAACTTGTTGCGGAGGCAATCATAATGACGGCGGAAATAATTAAAAGTAAAATAGAACGTGCCGATTACACCGTAACTCCAACTCACAAGGGCAAAAGTGTTATTTGGACAATATTATGTAATATCATACAACAGGTAGTAAAAGAACAACTCAAGCGAAGGCTTGCAAAAGAAACCCTAATACGCAACACACTCAATACAATTTTGCCTTCACACGCTTGTTAAAAAAAACTACCTGCTCTATAATTGATGCATGGTGCAGCACATACTTATGCATTATTGCGAGGCTCGCACTTATACTCAGTGTTCCGGTGGCAAAAACACCAGGGTGCCAGAATCACCCTACACTTACCCGGTGCACCTTGAGTGCCGGTGGACTCTTGCAGTTCTCTGGTCGGAGCGCAAGCCAGAGTTTGCTGTCTCTCGCCCTGGTGCAAGCCATAGCCTCGGGCAGAGCACAAGTCAGAGCGAAGCGTAGGTGAGAGTACAAGTGAAAGTGAATCTTAAGCTGCATCTCATATGCACACAGACACACATACAAAAACAGAATAGAGGACGAATCTCAAGCTGTCTCTCATATATGTATATATACAGATGATAACATATATATAAGAGATAACGTGAATCAAGCTTTGCTACATTGCAAGAAACAAAAGTAAAAAAAAATAATAATATAACACAACAAATATTTAAATATAATTTTTGTTTTGTTTTTAAAATGTATTCACAAAACAAAATAAAATTATTTATTTATTTTTCTCTGATTTTAACTAACCAGAGAGGTGTAAGTCTAGGCTTTTCCTGTATTTATTTTAACGTATGCTTTGCATTGTCATCTCGTCATCGTCGTCGTCGTCGCCGTTGTTGTTGTTTTTATCCCCCTTTACTAGTGGTTGACTCGTGCTTGGCATTTCGACATCATCATCATCATTATTGTCTTTGTAAAATCTTTTAATTGTTTGAATAAGATGTTCTACATCTTCTAGATCGTCATCGGTAAGACTCTTTCCGTCAGGATTATTATTACAGGGACAATTTTTTTCTTTTAAGGATGTTGTTAATCCTCTCTTACTTATCAATATGTTAAATTAGTATATCTTCGTATTCTTCCAGTAGTTGAACGTAATTTAGTTGGGTTTCCTTGTTTGTCATTTGTAGATTGTGTATGTGCTGTTCTGTGGCAACAGACATCCACTTATTGTATGCTTGCAATAAGTGCGAGTGAAAGGAACATAGACTGAGTGTCGTATTGAGTGTGAGTGAGGCGTTATTGTTTAATAATTTCTATGTTTATCATCCGATTTACTTCAATTTTCCAAAACACGTACACAATTGCCTACTTATAAGGTTTATCTATTTACTTTAAGCCAAAAATCATATAGCTAATATACCGTTTTTATAATTTTCGGGGGGCGAAAGTGGGCGTGGCTAACTTTTAAAACAAACTTGATCTGCGTGCAAGAGAGTCCAATGTTGTCACCAAATTTGGTAGCTCTAGCTCTTATAGTCTCTGAGATCTGTTGTTTCACACGGACGGACAGACGGACAGACGAACATGGCTAGATCGACTCGGCTGGTGACGCTGATCAAGAATATATATACTTTATAGGGTCGGAGATTTATCCTTCTGCCTGTTACATACATTTTCGGTTGGCACTAACTTATAATACCCTTGTACCCTATGGGTACCGGGTATAAAATATAATTCACTATAGAAATTTGCAGCAATGTATTAAACATGGAATGACTCTCAAGAAAATTTATCCAATATTGCAATTTGATCAATCCAATTGGCTTAAACAATATATCGACTGTAATAATTATTATAGAACATTGGCTGTTAATGAATTTGAAGAAAACTTTTTTAAACTCCTAAACAATGATGTTTTTGGAAAAACTCTTGAGAATGTTGATCTTAGAAAATCAATTAAATTGATATGTAGTTGTGTAGTAAAGGTAGAAGATTGGGAGCCAGAGCACTAATCTCAAAATTTAATTTTTGGAGTGCATTACAATTTACGGATGAAATGTATGCGAAACAAATAAAAAACACATGTTGTTAACAATAAACCTGTCTACATTGGTTTCACCGGACTGAAATTATCAAAATATAAAATGTACAGTTTTCACTATGACTATATGAAATCAAAATATAATGATAACATAAATTTAATGTATATGGATACTGATTCATTTATCTATTATACGGCTATGATACAGGGCAAAAATTTTCATTAATTAGCTACTTCATTAGAACCTTGAAAGAGACAACTATATGTCTTTTTGGTTCGGATTTTTTCGTAATGCGACTACGGTCACACTGACTTAAAAGGTAAACAATAACAATGGCCAGAATTCGCAGTGCACAATTTATTCATTTCTGGAATCCTCATGCAAATACTTCTGCAGAAATTAATATGAAAACCATTAAACTGATTTTTACAGCTTTTCTTGTACATAGATTTAGTTAATTCATAATAATTGCAAGATTTCACGGCGAAAAAACCATGCCACCGAAAACTTATTTATTTTGTTTATTTATTTTGCTTTTGTGCAGAATAGTTGCTGAAAATTATGCTAAGCCTTCAGCAAAACCAATATATTTTGTGAGACCGTTTTGTCTAATGAGCAATCAATATAGTTTTTAGATACAATTTTCTGTATTAGAGTCGGTATATTCTATTCTGGTATTTTTTCGATAAACCGATAAGTTTTTCAATTAATGAGAAATTAATGTATTAATATCTCATTGAAAGTGCTGTATAGTCGTCTTGCTCGCACTTAGGCAAAACCCTATGGTTGCTGTCAAGCCTCTAATTAATGAGCCAATTAATGAAGTTTTAATACAGTGTCATAATGCTATTAGCCTTGTTCCACTGCTCCGTTTTTTTTTAAATGGACCGTCGGTTGTTCCTTAGCTCCATCTACATTCTCCGGCGACATGTGAGTGGGACGAACAGCTGAGCAGGCGTTGTTTATAAAATCAAAACATTTATAAATTAAACTATATGTTTTCTTTATTATGAAAAGAGATATATATTTTCTTTCGTTGACAAACGTAGGAATGTTCTTGGACTTGAAGTTTCCAAGGATCTTGGACTTGTTGAAAATAGATCCACGTTGAAGGTGCTCCTCCAGTGGTACCCTGCTCTTTGACTTCATTCTTGTACTTCCTGGTCAGGTTGTCGTAATTCGTCCTGCTGTCCTTCCACTTCGCTTCTTCTAGGCCGGCTTAAACCAGCTTTTCGGCCATCTTTTGGTATATATGGTTGTTTTTCTGTGGCGACCGCATTGGAATTATGTTTTTCCACATATCCAATACGAGCGCATTATGATGCGGCGCCCAAGTAATGGAGCGTTTGCGCTTCTTTCCACTCCTCTATGCAAAACATATTAATATTTAAAAAAACAATAAGAAATTGTGCTTAACCTTGCAAGTTTTCAAATAGCTGTGGCACTCACAAAATATCGTCGATAATCGATATTTTCGGTATTTTTTTTTAGTATGTATAGAAACCTTCGGGGCGAATGGTAAATGGATGGACTGTCGATTTTGAACGGACCATTTAAAAACTATGTAAATTAATGGAACATTCTCGAGAATGGAGCTGAATGTAGCAGTGGAACAAGGCTATATGATATGAAGATTTTTACAATGACATTCGTTGTGAAATTAAACAACAATTCGATACATCAGAATATGTTAAATATAATATTTTTAATTTACCATTGCTAAACAAAAAAATAAGGTTTGATGAAAGTCGAATTTAAGGGAAGTATAATTAAGGAATTTTTTGGGCTCAGACCAAAAATGTATTCGATACAAATTTATAATATAAATAACAATGTTAATACAACAAAAGAGATTAAAAAAATTAAAGGCGTAAAGGCGAGTGTAACTGCAAAACTAAGTATGGTTCATATAATGTTTATATAATAAACAAAAACAATTTGAAACAATGTACATGTTTAAATCAAAATTACATCAAATTTATACGCAAGAGTATACGAAAATCGTATTAAGCCATTTAGATGATAAGCGGTATATAAAAGACAATAATGTAGACACTCTTGCATGGGGTCATAAAGATATACCTTCAGAGCAACTGTGATTAATTTCAATAATAGACAAAAAAACATTTTTTTTGTATTAAAAGCATTTTATTTTTTCTAATCAAGAATCTTAAACATAAATGTCCACAATTATACGTGTTACATTTTAGTTCATTTCTATAGTTATATTCAATTGGTATAACTCTCGGAAATTGTTCCTCCGCGCCGTCGTTTATATTTTGTCGGGATCGATTGTTGTTGTCGTTGTTGGGGTATCTCAATTGCTTCGTCCATATTCATTGAATTTTTTTTTTTTCTAAATTCGACTTGTTTGTCTCACCAATTTCGTAAACAATGAAGAATTTCGTAAACCCTTAAGACTAGGGCGTCGGCAATGGCGGCGGCGTCGTGAACGTGGATTGTAAGTGGCGGTTTTCCTGTTAGGATTTTTTATTTTTTTTGACGAACTCTACGTCGCTGTCGACGGTTTTGTTTTTTGTTCATACCTAGTCCGAATTTAACTTTTGTTTTCATAGCGTTTGTCACAAACCAAATCGGCAGAACGTTCAGCTAAAATAATATCGTTTGCTTTGACACATGCCCAGGCTTTTTCAGCCAAAATACTATCGGCACGATGGCGTTGTTTCAAATCACGAAATTATGAATACGAAATGTCGCGTTCTCTGCATGCAGCATCTAAGGGGTTAACACCCTGGTCACCACGTTTCAAACGCTCGTCGATTTTTGTGCCTGGTCCACATAATTGATAGCCAGGCAAATGAAGTTCAACGGGTAGTTTGTAAATTAGGCTATTGACCAATCCGCTACCAGTTCTAAACTGTTTTGAATTTAAGTTTCGATTGTAGTTTATACACCGCTGTATTTCACGTATTTGTTACTGTTCGGTCAAACTTGAGCTTTCCCTCAGCTGGTCGCTCGTTGCACACAAAAATGTAAACATATTCTCAGTTAACATATATGCACTCTGTTAATGCTCTGTTAGCAGCCCTATGTAATCTCTCTTCTGCTAATAAAAGTTGAGTTGCAGTTCTAGATCAAGTAAGACGGTTGTCTTTTCGCTTGCGGTCAATGTTTGGGAATTGGTGTATGCACCCCCCAACCTGATAATCCTATGCAGCACAAAAAACGCTTTGTGCATCGAACAGTTACTATTGTGTGTATGTATGTTTGTTGATTTGTGTGTGTGTATCCTATTTCGTTGACAAACAACACAGACAAATTAAAGTACGAAACGTTGATCACATTTGCGGTGAGCAGCGGGTTGGATATGAAAAACATACACATATTCCGTTATTGCCCAATTCGTTCCTGCCCTAATAGTGGGACCATCCAATTGTGACAAGACAAATGTTATGATAAGTTTAATCGAAAGTCCCAATGGTCTAAAATATCAAAATATTTACATCTATTCGAAATCGTTGTATCAGCCGAAATATCCATATTTAATGAAATTTATTAAGGTCATTAAGGGAATACGTTGTTTACGTTTTCGGACAAGGAAAAAATTGTGAGTCCCGACCAAGCCGGTCTGGTCAATAATGATATTCGATGACGTAATCTGTGATAAGCAAACAACAATAAGGGATTATTTTTGCATGGGTCGTTCTATCTATGTTAAACTTATACGAAAATTCCCAAACACTTGATACGTGACAATGCCAATTTAATTATAATATTTAAACAAGATGAATTGAATATTAAGCATATTTACAATGATCATGTGATAGGCGATATAAGTTTTAAGCACTTTATAAAAATTTGCGAGGAATGCTGGAGACAAAAATATGAATTTGTTGTCATAAGTAAGGATAGTGATATTGATAAAGGACGATACAGAAAAGGATTCGATAGTTTTGTACATTTATAAACACACACACACACACACACACACACTGCATTAACTCTATATCGGTTCTGCATCGGCTCTGCATCAGCTCTACATCAGCTTTTGATCAGCTATTGATCAGCTCTGGATCAGCTTATACATGAATATATATATATAAATATATATTAATGTCTTTTAGAGTAGTAAATAATTGCATTTTAAACGAATAACAACAACAACAACAACGGTGACAAGGGCGAAAATAGGGAAACGAAAAAACAAAAAATCCAATGCGCTGCTGAAAGATCTCATTCAGACTAGATTGGTGTTGAATGAAAAATTAAAGAGCTTAAGGTCCAATGAAATGGATAGAATTATTATGTTGGAAAATACCTTTAGACCAATTACAAAACCTTTTAATGTAATTGCAGAACATTTGATGTACAAAAATTTAAACAAAACAAAGAAGAACAACAGCAACAACAAAAACATTAATATTGCGTATATGCAACAACAACATCGACGACATCAGTCGCAGCAGCAGCAGCAGCATAAGAAACCATTTATTAAAAAAAACGATCTATTGAATATTATAATAATGATAAAAAACATCTGCAGCAGCATGAAGATGTAAAACCAATTGACATAAAAAATACAACACACCCAATTCAATAATTGATTAACAACAACAACAACAACATCAAGAACAACAACAACAACAACAACAACAACACAAGCAGCAGCAGAAACCAACATATGTTGGCGAGAATAGAGTAGATTTTACAGCAGCGCACCACAAAAGACAGCCACAGACGGATAGCGATAGTTTTCAAATAAGTATATTTATTTTCAGCTTCCGAATCGATGTGTACGTAGAGTTTTCTTAACGCGAGGCGCGCAAACGCGCGCTTAATAACTTTTGTCTTCTTTCTTTCTCTTTTGCCAATTGAGCTTGGCGTCCCTTTTTTAAGAGATCATACTTAATGAGTAATGACATTTGAAAAGTATCGATAATTCTTATATCGATACATCGATATTAACAGATAAAGTTTTAAATAAAATAAAAATTATATTAAATTAAATTAAATTATGGCGGCAACATTCCCCCCTCCGTAATTGATCCTAGGGTGGTCAGTTACCGTCTCCTTCGCC
The DNA here is from genome assembly GCA_014170255.2 of Drosophila triauraria. Lineage (NCBI taxonomy): Eukaryota > Metazoa > Arthropoda > Insecta > Diptera > Drosophilidae > Drosophila > Drosophila triauraria. Next base: position 34,410,071 of record CM024333.1, read on the forward strand.
GACATCCAGAACCGCAATATTGGTAGCTGGTCGATCGAGAATTCCATGCTGCGTTTTAATAGTAGCTCGACGAACCTGGCCGTCCTTGGCTGGAAAAGTGTTGGTTACGCGTCCTTTAAGCCATAGATTTCTGGGCAAGTTCTCGTCGACGATGATGACTATACTTCCGACCGTTATCGGCGGGCACTTCTCGAACCATTTTGTTCTTCTAGTGAGCATCGGTGTAAACTCTCTCACCCAGCGTTTCCAGAAACAATCTCCAAAATGTTTTACCTCGTTCCAGTGACGTCTCAAATTCAAATGCTCCGGGTTGATCGGTTTGTATCCGTTTGATGATCCCATTAACAGGTGGTTCGGAGTGAGCGCGGAATCGTCCTCAGAGTCCAGGCTGACATAGGTTACCGGACGTGAGTTCATGATGAATTGTGCCTCCATTAGAGCACTTCTCAGGCTTTCGTCGTTGAATGAGTAGCTCGGGCAGATGTGTTTTAGTAATTCAGTTGTATCGACCTCCGTTGGCTTGGATTGAATCGTTGGCCACGTAGTGGGTTCGTCTTTCAAAACTCGGGCCTGTAAAGCCAAGTGTCCATCCGAGGGTTGTTGATTACTTTTGTAGCCCCGTCCGCAACGTTGAGTTTCGACGGTATCCATCGCCATTGATCCGCTCGAGTGGTTTCCAGGATTTCACCGATTCTGTGCATCACAAACTGTTGAAAGTGGCGGGGTCCATAACCAGCCATTGTAGGACGGTTCGTGAGTCCGACCAGAAAGTAGTGTGGTCGACTCGAAGGTTACGGACTTTGACGATCTTTTCGCCAAGCGTGAGCCTATCAACGCCGCTTGGAGCTCCATGCGTGGAATGGACAGCGGTTTTAGTGGTGCCACTTTGCTTTTAGCGACCACGAGCGTTACGTCCACCTTGTCCTTTTGTGATACCCGCAGGTAGCAGGCAGCGGCATAAGCATGCTCGCTAGCGTCCACAAACGTATGAAGATCGATGCGGCTTGCTTCAGGTATTCCCATGGAGTAGCATCTCGGAATGCTGACTGTTGCAACTTGAGACAGTAACAGCTTCCACTGGTTCCAGTCCTCCAACAATGACTCTGGCAGCTCTTCGACCCAGTTAATATTTGCGCGCCAGATTTTCTGCAGAAGGATTTTCAGCCCAATTGTGTGACATGATAGGAAACCCAAGGGATCGAAGATAGACATTAAAACCTGGAGGACTTTTTTCTTAGTTGGGACCGCAGAATTAATAAAGACGTCTCGCTTAAGTCTTGAGAATCTGCAAACAAACTTAAAAATGTCGTTACGTGGGTCCCAGTACATACCCAAAACCTTTCCTGTAGCGCTAAACTGTACTGGCTTTTGATTTTCGGTGTCTTCGTCGTTCTTTAGATGAGAGAGAACTGCTCTGGAATTTGACGCCCAGTTGCGAATTTCGAATTCACCTCTGGCGTGAACCTCTTTGACTTGGTTGGATATTTCGATGGCTTTCTGCTCGTCGCTCATGATGTCGATAAAGTCGTCGACGTAGTGCGCACGCTGAATCGCGTCCACGGCTAATGGGAATTGATGTTGGTGGACCTCGGCGTTTTGGTTGCGCACGTAATGGGCTATAAATGGTGCGCAGCTAATTCCGAAGGCCATTGCTCGCATAACGTAAGTGTTTATCCTATTCTTGCTAGCGTCATACCAAAGAAAGCGCTGAGCATGCATGTCCTCTTGGCGAATGTTGATCCTGTGGAACATTTCGGCGATATCGCCGCTTACAGCGACTCTTCCGACTCTAAAGGCTAGTAGAACGTCGATAAGAGGGTTTAAGCAGTCCGGTCCGCTCAGCAGAAGGTCGTTGAGGCATATTCCATTCGTCTTTGCTGCCGCGTCCCAAACCAGCCTAATTTTTCCTGGCTTATTCGGGTTCAAGGCTATAAATATGGGTAAGTACCAAGTGCGATCTTCCTCTTTCTCAGCCTCCTCGTCGGATAGTTGCATGGCGTATCCTTTTAAAAGAAGATTTTTGATTTGGTTGTCGATTTTGGTGTACAGATCTGGTTCGCCCAGAATCCTTTTTCTCATGAGTAATGACATTTGAAAAGTATCGATAATTCTTATATCGATACATCGATATTAACAGACAAAGTTTTAAATAAAATAAAAATTATATTAAATTAAATTATGGCGGCAACACCAATACTAAGGGTAACGCAAAGAAAACTCAGTATAGACAGAGATAATAATACAAACAGATTAAATACCCTAAGGAGAAAAGCAAAAAATATCAATGGGAGAGTCACAAAAAAATATATATATATATATATTTAAAAATAAAATAAATCGATATAACACATACTTAGACTATTACAACAACGAACAACCGACAAACTACAAGAGCCACAACAAAATGTTGCCGTAAAACATGAAATTGATTTTGATAGAATAGCAGATATTTCCGATGATGTTCTCAGAGACTATGACAATTTCTTAGAGGTTAAAAAAGCAAAATACCCAGTTTTTTTTATCACAAACACCAACAACAACAACAACAAGCTCAGATGAAAATGAGCCTATACGACAAACAAATAATAATATTAATGACTATTATTATAACAATGCTGATGAGCTTGATGATTCACACGATGACGATAATGATACAAATAATGATCACAAACGCAACGCTTTCACAGCTTCACCACTACATTTACTAGCATCACCGTCATCACCATTAAATCGTAATAAGAAATTTAGATTAATTGGTTTAAATGCTATGCTCAATAAAAGTTTATTAATCAATGGACCGGGTATAAAAACAAAAATCAGTCAATTTGTTGACAAACACACCAAAAAAACGAAAACGAAAAAAATCACTAGAAACTGATGCCGTAAGGAAAAAAAAATTTAATATGACGATGCATATTTTAATGGTATTGAGATGGAACAAAAAAAAACAATCAAAACTAAAAAGGTTTCAAATAAATCAATGTTTTTTAAAAATATTTTGGTTTTAAAAAATAAAAAACAATTGGATATGTTGTATGGACTGAATATAAAAAAAAGTGGTGATTGGTATTATGCAAATAGTAAATTAAAATATAATAATAACACTATTATTATTGATAAATTGAAATGGAAATTGACCCCTGGTCTATTTTGATCGTTATTTCACAAGAAACCAATGCATTATTGAAATAAGGATTTAGAAAATTATCAAGTCATTTTATTGACAACAAACGCTCATAAACGAAAATTTATATAAAATTCACAAGTTAAAGGAACTAAATCGTTTAAATACCAACGCATCATAAAAAATTTGTTCAAAACAAAGTCATCATTCATCGTAGATGGTAGCGGTATATTTGCAACAAAATCTTACTATAAATACTGGGATGATCCAAATGAATTAATAGAGAGATTACGTTTACTATTGGCATCTGAGAATGCTGGAAATAAAAATCATAAAAATCATAAAATTTTATCGATTATTTACGAGTTTGGAGATGCGAATATAATTACATAATTACATAATAATGAGTCAGATCAACAAATTTGGCGAAAGCACTTCACAAAACACGAAAAATTCATCAAAATATGTTATTAAACAACAACAAAAGTTCGAAATGGATTTGATGAGCTTACAAAAGGTCATACACATTTTAAATGGTCAAATTATTAAAATAAATGCATCACTTGATGCGGATGTTTAGGATAATTTAAAATTTATAAAACCAAATTTTGCAGAATACTCTGCAGTTATCTACAATACATATATAAAACAAGTGAGAAAGCTACAGTAGAGTGACCGACTGTGAGATACCCGGTACCCAAAGTATTGCCCGTGAAATTAAATATCACACGGACATGAAAAAACAAAAAGTTTACAAATAAAGTCAAATGTTACTAAAAACATGTTGAGCAACGTTCAAAAAAGACTAATTCTGCAGCTGTACGCAGCTGCATTACGAATTAATACTGCGCTCGAAAGCACGCAACACTTTTTTTCGCTACTGCTATTCCTAAGCAGTGCGCTCTCTCTCTCTCTCTTTCTCTCAGAAACTGTATTGTTTAATAACTTCTATGTTTATCATCCGATTTTACTCAAATTTTCAGAACACGTCCCCGATTGCCTACTTTCTAAGTCTATCTATTTACTTTAAGTCGAAAATTACGACTATAGCTTATATAAATCTTTTTACGATTCACAGGCGGCGGAAACGTTGAAACTTGAAAACTTGATCTGCGTGCAATAGATTCAAATGTTGTCACCAAATTTGGTAACTTTAGCTCTTATAGTCTCTGAGATCTGTTGTTCTACACGGACGGACAGACGGACAGACTGATATGACTATATCGACTCGGCTAGTGACGCTGATCAAGAATATATATAATTTATAGGGTCGGAGATGCCTCCTTCTGCCTGTTACACACATTCTCGGTTGGCACAAACTTATAATTCCCTTGTACCCTATGGGTACCGGGTATAAAACCATTTCGCTGAATGTTGAAGAAGGGCTACTAGAAACATCAATGTCATAAGAAATCCCAACATAGAGAAAGAACGTGAAGCTTCCGATCCTTCCAACGTTGCTGGCAATGCTACTCATCCTCCTACTGGCAATGGGACAACCAATAAATGTGCCGCAGCTTTTAAATCAGCCCGGAGTATTCTACGAACGACTCGGCACTTCCAGAATGGCAATTTCAGAATGGACCATCATTGTGTACTACGACTTGAAACCATATTGGACCGATATGAAAATGTTATCTGACGGTATTACTAAACTCAACCATAAGTGTTCACAGCTCCGAAATGTAAATGCATGTAACTCTATATTTGAGCATTTTCGACATTTATATGGCGAGTTTCAAGCGGAAATTATATGATTAACCATTCCCGACAGCGCAGATCACCACTTGATATAGTCGGAAACGTAGCGCACTCACTATTTGGCGTGCTTGACTCCAACTATGCTTGTTCTTGATTCAACTATAAATGTAGTCAGAAAGAGCAATTCAGCCAATGAAAATCGAATCAGAATGGTAGAACAACAACTAGAAACTCTCAACAAAGAGAGAGGCAAACACGAAGGTGACTATCTACAGCAAGCATTCATGGTCCCAACAGCCCAGCTAACTCTGCTAGCGACGGGGATGCAGCGGATGCAAAATGCGATAGCTAGCGTCCTTACTGATGTCCGAACCATTAGTCCCATGCTAGTATCTCCTCAGCAACTGAGAGATCAACTAGATAAAATTCGGGATAATCTTCTGGCAGATCAAATGTTACCGGTATCATCGGTAAATGCTATCCAGCTTTACAGAATCAAGCACGCTGAAAGGACAACAACCAACGATCATGTAATCTGTAAGATTACACTACCTCTGGTATCCACGGCTCAGCAGGAAATGTTCAGCATCATCCCCATCCCGGCATGGAAGGCAGAAAGCTCGCATAGCTGGCATATGGCTTCAATTGCCAAACGACGATCACATATGCTTTTCTCATCAAGCTACGTTTAGCGTTGAGAATCGGGGTAAATTTCAGTTGATTAACAACAAGACTGAAACACTTTGTGAGATTGTTCAATCAAAATCCGTTCTGAATTGGACAAAAGCATCAACGGAACAGATTGATGTTTGCGACACACAGTCGCATAGAGCTTCAAGCTGTGTGCAATGGAACACCTTCCACAATACACCTTGAAGGAACGGGCTTACTACTCTCCTCAGGCTACACCGCACGCAACTCAAAAGCGGTACCCAAAGCATTGTGGTTGAAATTAAGCAGCACATGAACAAGGGAAAAACAAAATGTTGGCAAATAAAGAAAAATATTGCTAGAAACATGTTGAGCAACACTCAAAAGAGACAAATGTAGCTAGGAAAATGTTGGGAAACTCTCAAAAGCGACAAATGTTGCTAGGAATATGTTAAGCAACACCCAACCATGATGCAATTACATGTAATTTAATAATTACTATGTAATTACATCATGCACCAAACAAAGACAAATGTTGCTAGGAACGTGTTGAGCAACACGCACGTGCGCTCTCTCTCTCTCTCTCTCTCTCTCTCTCTCTCACTCTCTCAAGAAGTTTACCCAGAAACTTTATTGTTTAATAATTTCTATGTTTATCATCTGATTTACTTCAAATTTTCAGAACACGTACACGATTGCCTACGTATAACGTTTATTTATTTACTTTAAGCCAAAAATCACGCATATAGCTTATATACCGTTTTTCATAATTTTCGGGGCGGAAGTGGGCGTGGCCAACTTTAAAACAAACTTGATCTGCGTGCAAGAGATTCCAATGTTGTCACCAAATTTGGTAACTCTAGCTCTTAAAGTCTCTGAGATCTGTTGTTTCACACGGACGGACAGACGGACAGACGGACATGGCTAGATCGACTCGGCTGGTGACGCTGATAAAGAATATATATACCTTATAGGGTCGGAGATTTCTCCTTCTGTCTGTTACATACATTCTCGGTTGGCACTAACTTATAATACCCTTGTACCCAATGGTACCGGGTATAAAAATGTTATAAGAAAATTTAACCAAAAGCTCATGCCGCCAACCAAAACAAAGTTATTTGCAAACACCTCACTAGCCGCCTGTACTAGGGATTTATATTGTAAGTGCTGACGAGGTTTAAATTTTGAAAAATATCTTCGCTAACTAAAAGAGGATTTTCTCAGAAAAGGCACAAAAGGGCAGGCTAATTATACCCGGTACCCATAGGGTACAAGGGTATTATAGATTAGTGAAAACCGAGAATGTATGTAACAGGCAGATGGAGAAATCTCCGACCCTATAAAATATATATATTCTTAATCAGATGAGTCGAGCTAGCCATGTCCGTCTGTCCGTCTGTCCGTCTGTCTGTACGGAAAAAGGCACAAAGGGCAAGCTAATTATACCCGGTACCCATAGGGTACAAGGGTATTATAAGCAGAGAACTGCAAGGGTGTCACTTTTGCCACCTTACACACTCAATAAAATTTGTGTCCCGGTGCCACTCACACCCGGCTAAGCAAGGCAAAGACACACAGTTTCCAAAATTGCGTGTGTGCTATGAGTGCCGGCATTATTACGCTCTCGCTCATACAAGGTGCCGTTATTTTTGTGCTTGCACCTATTCATTTTGAGCAACTCCCACTTGCACTCAAAACGAATGAAGAAAAATCATAAGTAACAAAAAGGCAATGCGGGATTAATAGAAGTAGGCAAAACACACAAGAATCACTTGAGTGTTTTTAAACACCATGGTGCTTTTGCATGATCTGTTCTTTGCGTTCAAGTTCAGTGCATCTTTGAACTTGTTGCGGAGGCAATCATAATGACGGCGGAAATAATTAAAAGTAAAATAGAACGTGCCGATTACACCGTAACTCCAACTCACAAGGGCAAAAGTGTTATTTGGACAATATTATGTAATATCATACAACAGGTAGTAAAAGAACAACTCAAGCGAAGGCTTGCAAAAAGAAACCCTAATACGCAACACACTCAATACAATTTTGCCTTCACACGCTTGTTAAAAAACTACCTGCTCTATAATTGATGCATGGTGCAGCACATACTTATGCATTATTGCGAGGCTCGCACTTATACTCAGTGTTCCGGTGGCAAAACACCAGGGTGCCAGAATCACCCTACACTTACCCGGTGCACCTTGAGTGCCGGTGGACTCTTGCAGTTCTCTGGTCGGAGCGCAAGCCAGAGTTTGCTGTCTCTCTCGCCCTGGTGCAAGCCATAGCCTCGGGCAGAGCACAAGTCAGAGCGAAGCGTAGGTGAGAGTACAAGTGAAAGTGAATCTTAAGCTGCATCTCATATGCACACAGACACACATACAAAACAGAATAGAGGACGAATCTCAAGCTGTCTCTCATATATGTATATATACAGATGATAACATATATATAAGAGATAACGTGAATCAAGCTTTGCTACATTGCAAGAAACAAAAGTAAAAAAAAATAATAATATAACACAACAAATATTTAAATATAATTTTGTTTTGTTTTAAAATGTATTCACAAAACAAAATAAAATTATTTATTTATTTTTCTCTGATTTTAACTAACCAGAGAGGTGTAAGTCTAGGCTTTTCCTGTATTTATTTTAACGTATGCTTTGCATTGTCATCTCGTCATCGTCGTCGTCGTCGCCGTTGTTGTTGTTTTATCCCCTTTACTAGTGGTTGACTCGTGCTTGGCATTTCGACATCATCATCATCATTATTGTCTTTGTAAAATCTTTTAATTGTTTGAATAAGATGTTCTACATCTTCTAGATCGTCATCGGTAAGACTCTTTCCGTCAGGATTATTATTACAGGGACAATTTTTTTCTTTTAAGGATGTTGTTAATCCTCTCTTACTTATCAATATGTTAAATTAGTATATCTTCGTATTCTTCCAGTAGTTGAACGTAATTTAGTTGGGTTTCCTTGTTTGTCATTTGTAGATTGTGTATGTGCTGTTCTGTGGCAACAGACATCCACTTATTGTATGCTTGCAATAAGTGCGAGTGAAAGGAACATAGACTGAGTGTCGTATTGAGTGTGAGTGAGGCGTTATTGTTTAATAATTTCTATGTTTATCATCCGATTTACTTCAATTTTCCAAAACACGTACACAATTGCCTACTTATAAGGTTTATCTATTTACTTTAAGCCAAAAATCATATAGCTAATATACCGTTTTTTATAATTTTCGGGGCGAAAGTGGGCGTGGCTAACTTTTAAAACAAACTTGATCTGCGTGCAAGAGAGTCCAATGTTGTCACCAAATTTGGTAGCTCTAGCTCTTATAGTCTCTGAGATCTGTTGTTTCACACGGACGGACAGACGGACAGACGAACATGGCTAGATCGACTCGGCTGGTGACGCTGATCAAGAATATATATACTTTATAGGGTCGGAGATTTATCCTTCTGCCTGTTACATACATTTTCGGTTGGCACTAACTTATAATACCCTTGTACCCTATGGGTACCGGGTATAAAATATAATTCACTATAGAAATTTGCAGCAATGTATTAAACATGGAATGACTCTCAAGAAAATTTATCCAATATTGCAATTTGATCAATCCAATTGGCTTAAACAATATATCGACTGTAATAATTATTATAGAACATTGGCTGTTAATGAATTTGAAGAAAACTTTTTAAACTCCTAAACAATGATGTTTTGGAAAAACTCTTGAGAATGTTGATCTTAGAAAATCAATTAAATTGATATGTAGTTGTGTAGTAAAGGTAGAAGATTGGGAGCCAGAGCACTAATCTCAAAATTTAATTTTTGGAGTGCATTACAATTTACGGATGAAATGTATGCGAAACAAATAAAAAAACACATGTTGTTAACAATAAACCTGTCTACATTGGTTTCACCGGACTGAAATTATCAAAATATAAAATGTACAGTTTTCACTATGACTATATGAAATCAAAATATAATGATAACATAAATTTAATGTATATGGATACTGATTCATTTATCTATTATACGGCTATGATACAGGGCAAAAATTTTCATTAATTAGCTACTTCATTAGAACCTTGAAAGAGACAACTATATGTCTTTTTGGTTCGGATTTTTTCGTAATGCGACTACGGTCACACTGACTTAAAAGGTAAACAATAACAATGGCCAGAATTCGCAGTGCACAATTTATTCATTTCTGGAATCCTCATGCAAATACTTCTGCAGAAATTAATATGAAAACCATTAAACTGATTTTTACAGCTTTTCTTGTACATAGATTTAGTTAATTCATAATAATTGCAAGATTTCACGGCGAAAAACCATGCCACCGAAAACTTATTTATTTTGTTTATTTATTTTGCTTTTGTGCAGAATAGTTGCTGAAAATTATGCTAAGCCTTCAGCAAAACCAATATATTTTGTGAGACCGTTTTGTCTAATGAGCAATCAATATAGTTTTTAGATACAATTTTCTGTATTAGAGTCGGTATATTCTATTCTGGTATTTTTTTCGATAAACCGATAAGTTTTTCAATTAATGAGAAATTAATGTATTAATATCTCATTGAAAGTGCTGTATAGTCGTCTTGCTCGCACTTAGGCAAAACCCTATGGTTGCTGTCAAGCCTCTAATTAATGAGCCAATTAATGAAGTTTTTAATACAGTGTCATAATGCTATTAGCCTTGTTCCACTGCTCCGTTTTTTAAATGGACCGTCGGTTGTTCCTTAGCTCCATCTACATTCTCCGGCGACATGTGAGTGGGACGAACAGCTGAGCAGGCGTTGTTTATAAAATCAAAACATTTATAAATTAAACTATATGTTTTCTTTATTATGAAAAGAGATATATATTTTCTTTCGTTGACAAACGTAGGAATGTTCTTGGACTTGAAGTTTCCAAGGATCTTGGACTTGTTGAAAATAGATCCACGTTGAAGGTGCTCCTCCAGTGGTACCCTGCTCTTTGACTTCATTCTTGTACTTCCTGGTCAGGTTGTCGTAATTCGTCCTGCTGTCCTTCCACTTCGCTTCTTCTAGGCCGGCTTAAACCAGCTTTTCGGCCATCTTTTGGTATATATGGTTGTTTTTCTGTGGCGACCGCATTGGAATTATGTTTTTCCACATATCCAATACGAGCGCATTATGATGCGGCGCCCAAGTAATGGAGCGTTTGCGCTTCTTTCCACTCCTCTATGCAAAACATATTAATATTTAAAAAAACAATAAGAAATTGTGCTTAACCTTGCAAGTTTTCAAATAGCTGTGGCACTCACAAAATATCGTCGATAATCGATATTTTCGGTATTTTTTTTTAGTATGTATAGAAACCTTCGGGGCGAATGGTAAATGGATGGACTGTCGATTTTGAACGGACCATTTAAAAACTATGTAAATTAATGGAACATTCTAAAATTTATTAAAAATCTATGCAAATTTTATAGAGAAAACTGCATTGGTAAATTTTAACAACTTTAATTAGCAGTTTTTACAGAAATCAAACAAACAAGTGGGAAAGCTACAGCCGAGTGTGACCGACTGTAAGATACCCGGTACCCAAAGCCTTGTGGGTGAAATTAAGCAGCACATGGACACGGAAAAATGGGAATTTTGACAAATGAAGACAAATATTGCTAGAAACATGTTGAGCAACACTTAAAAGAGACAAATGTTGCTAGGAACATGTTGGGCAACTCTCAAAAGCGACAAATGTTGCTAGGAACATGCTGAGCAACACCCAATAAAGACAAATGCTGCTAGGAACATGTTGAGCAACACGCACGTGCGCGCTCTCTCTCTCTCAGAAACTTTATTGTTTAATAACTTCTATGTTTATCATCCGATTTTATTCTAATTTTCAGAACACGTCCACGATTGCCTACTTATTAAGCTTATCTATTTACTCTACGCCGAAAATCACGCATATGGTTATATACCGTTTTTTTTGTTTTTCGGGGGCGGAAGTGGGCGTGGCCAAATTTTAAAATAAACTTGATCTGCGTGCAACAGATTCCAATTTTGTCAACAAATTTGGTAACTCTAGCTCTTATAGTCTCTGAGATCTGTTGTTTCACACGGACGGACAGACGGACATGGCTAAATCGACTCGGCTGGTGATGCTGATCAAGAATATATATACTTTATGGGGTCGGAGATGCCTCCTTCTGCCTGTTACATACACTTTCGGTTGGCACTAACTTATAATACCCTTGTACCCTTTGGGTACCGGGTATAAATATAACTATAATATAATATAATATAACTATATAACATAGCTGTCATAGGAATAATAGGGCAAAACTGTCATATTTTTATCTTTTTGCATTGAAATTGTCTAGAATTTCGAATAGTTTTTAAAATTAAAAGAATGTTTTAAGTTCTATATAAATTCTTAGGCATTTAGCCAATAATATAACAATATTATACACCCAGCATTTTTATAAACATTTATTCATCATAATTATCTTCACTATTACTTCCAGAATAATCAGACATATTTTCAAATTCGTGCTGTTCTTTAGGTGTAATTTTTAACAAATCAAGAGCCACCTTCGGCATTCTATTTATTTTTAGGACTCTTAAAAAAATTTGAAATTAAAGGATCTGAGGCTATCAGCAATCTATTTAAAACATCCTTATTTGAGTTCTGTCGACTGCACTATACTTATACACTTTCCTCAAAAATGTTTGAAGTCCTTGTTTCGTGCTTTGTGGACTTCCTCGGTCTATTGTTCAGTTGGTGGAAGTGCGAATTAAATTATTTCTGGGTCAAGAATAAACAAGTGGGAAAGCTACAGTCGAGTGTGACCGACTGTGAGATACCCGGTACCCAAAGCATTGTGCGTGAAATTAAATAGCACACGGACATGGAAAAACAAAATGTTGACCAATAAAGACAAATGTTGCTAAAAACGTGTTGACCAACGTTCAAAAAAGACAAATTCTGCAGCTGTACGCAACTGCATTACGAATTAATACTGCGCTCGAAAGCACGCAACACTTGTTTTCGCTACTGCCTTTGTGGCTCAGAAGAAGAAGAGGCACTCACCGAAACTTTATTTTTTAATAACATCCATGTATATCATCCGATTTTACTCAAGTTTTCTTATAGTTTAGCTTATATAAAGCTTTTTACGATTTAGAGGGGGCGGAAACGGGCGTGGTCAAATTTTAAAACAAACTTGATCTGCGTGCAATATATTCAGATTTGGTAACTCTAGCTCTGAGATCTGTTGTTTTACACGGACGGACAGACAGACAAACGGACAGACTGATATGACCATATCGACTCGTCTAGTGACGCTGATCAAGAATATATATACTTTATAGGGTCGGAGACGCCTCCTTCTGCCTGTTACACACATTCTCGGTTGGCACTAACTTATAATACCCTTGTACCCTATGGGTACAAAAAAATAACTGCACCTTGTATGAGCGAGAGCGTAATAATGCCGGCACTCATAGCACACACGCATTTTTTGATAAGTGTGTGTCTTTGCTTTGCTTAGCCGGGTGTGAGTGGCACCGGGATACAAATTTTATTAAGTGTGAGTAAGGTGGCAAAAAGTGACACCCTTGCAGTTCTCTAGCTCCGACCGAGCCTGTGCCTTATCACCAGCGCTGCGACCGAGGCTGTGACTTGGGCCAGCGCCACGATAGGGGGGCTCTCGGTCTACATAGTTCATTGTCAAAAACGAATTTTTTTTTTTATTTTTCAACTTGAGATTTATATATTTTATTGAAAATACACTCGCAAAAAAAATTAAATGAAAGTTTACTACAATAAGAAATGTAACTAACAAAAAATTAAAATTGAAATCTTACATCAATTTATAAACTATAATTAAAGTTTTATTTAATAATATTAATTTTTTTTTGTTTTTTTTTTAAAGTTGAAGTTAGTTTTATAGATAGTTTAGATAGTTTAGAACTTGTTGTTGTTAATTTAAACATTAGTTTTGAACATATTTTTAGTTTTTGCTTGTCTAATTTTTCTTTTATATATGACACATCAATCATTTTATGTTCGAACCAAATTTTGTATATACTTTACATCCCTTATCCTCCCTACTGTATTTAAACAATATCTATTAAACCAAAAATCTACCATAGCTTAAATAAAATTTTTCGCTGTAGTGGCCAAATTTAAAAACAAATTTTATCTGCGTGCAACAGATTAGAATGTTGTCTCAAAATTGGGCAGCACCAGCTCTTATAGTCTCTGAGATCTGTTGTCGAATATCCAGTAAGATGAGAGGGAGTGCGAGAGATATAAATAAAGAATAACTTTATTATCTAAAAATTCCATATTTATTAAAATATACTCAAATTTTTAGGATACGTCCGCAGAAAATTTGTATTTACATATCATCTAGCTTTAAGCCGAATTCAACGCCATAACGTTGATATACGGTTTTCCTGATTTATATAAGAGGATTATCAATTATTAAAATAAACTTTATCTGGGTGCACGGCAAATTGTAACCAAATTTGGTAACTCAAGCTCCTATAGTCATGATATCTGTTATTTCATACGGACATATGGACGTGCGGAGATATGAAGAGAAGAACATGGCTAGATCTCATCCCTGCTGATCATGAATTTGTGAACTTTTTGGAGTCGTTAAATACATTCTAGACTGTCATTAAGTCATAATACCCTTCTACCCAATGTTCCGGCTATAACAAAAAATGTTTGTGACCATTCCCTTTTAACTGTAACCTAATTAGACATTACTTTCCTACCCGTGAAAAAAGGTGCACGCATTCCAAGCGGCCCAACATAGTCACATTCCATTTCTTCCTATTTTCTACAAGGGACACTTCTGCACTGTTCTTATTTTCTACCAGGGACACTTCTATAACGTACAGGATATTGCGACGCCCCCACCACCCCTCTTCAATCATTGTGATCCTTCAACCCGGAAATTTTCATCCATTCTTCACCAGCAGCCTCGGTGTCGGAATCCCTAAAGATAAGTACGAAATGTACATTTGCTAATTGGTGGTCTGCACAGAGGAGTTCGAAAACCCAGTTTCGCTTAATCGGTCCTCCCATTTGGCACTTCAACGTACGGATCGAAATCCAGGCCGTACATTATTTCGCTAATGCAATTACATATGCAGGCGTAACCTTTTATACATACATACATACATAACCTTTACGGCGGTTCCCAAATTCCGCACTTCGTTTTTTATTGCCATACATAAAAATTGCATACTTTTATACATACGTATGTATCCAACATACAGTCCACCTTAACGAAGAAGTTCTCCCCCAACACATATGTATGTGCATATGAGAGGTGTGTTCAAAAAGTATCGCGAACTTTGTGTTTTTTAAACAAATTTTATTTACTCATGAATATCTATTTTGTCCCCTTCAAAGTAATCCCCATGAGATATTATACACTTGTGGCAACAGTTTTTCCAATCTTCAAAGCACTCAAAAAATCATTTTTTTTTTTTATCTTGTTCAGTTCCTCCTTTGATGCCGTCTTTATCTCGTCAAGCGTAGCGTAACGTCGTCCTTTCATGGGCCTCTTCAGTTTAGGGAACAAGAAAAATTCACAGGGGCCAGATCTGGGAATACGGTGGCTGCAGCATCATTAGTGTGTTGTTTTGGCCAAAAGTCGCGCACAAGCAACGATGTGTGAGCAGTGGAGTTATCGTGGTGCAAAGCCAATTTTGGCCAAGAGGCCAATCCTCTCCGCCTTCTGAGAACATTTTGTACCACCGATAAACGTTGCTT
Source organism: Drosophila triauraria (assembly GCA_014170255.2). Classification (NCBI taxonomy): domain Eukaryota; kingdom Metazoa; phylum Arthropoda; class Insecta; order Diptera; family Drosophilidae; genus Drosophila; species Drosophila triauraria. The sequence goes on from CM024333.1 coordinate 34,425,316, forward strand.
CGGTCCAAGGTAGCTTCTCCGTATGCCACAGTCAACATTCGGAATGCATCTGCGCACTAAAATTCGTTTTTCACACAAAATTTGATACAGGTTCATTGATCCATTTTTTTTAATAGGTAAAAATCGAAGACGATTCAAAACACGTGCAAGCAAAGCAGCTGTCAACAATTAAGTGAACATTCAAAATGGACGAGCTTGTCGGCATAAGTGAGAGACATGACTACCAAAATTACGCCACAAAAAAAATTGAAATTCTAATTTTACGAAACGCTCGAAAATTCAAAATTCGCGATCCTTTTTGAACACACCTCGTATGCAAACGGTGTTCACACAAATCAGGGGTTCTCAATGCTATGACACGCGGCCACATTTGTTTTTGTTTTTGCACTAAGCATACGGAGCAGCACTCGCCATACTTTCCTAGGGCACACGCCGGTTCCTCTTTGTGTCGCTATGCGTATCGAGCGAAGCCAATAACAATTCCATATAACTTTTTATACCCGGTACAGATAGGGTACAAGGGTATTATAAGTTAGTGCCAACCGAGCATGTATGTAACAGGCAGAAGGAGAAACCTCCGACCCTATAAAGTATACATATTCTTGATCAGCGTCACTAGCCGAGTAGATCTAGTCATGTCCGTCTGTCCGTCTGTCCGTCTGTCCGTCTGTCCGTCTGTCCGTCTGTCCGTCTGTCCGTCTGTTTGTGTGTCCGTCCGTGTGAAACAACAGATCTCAGAGACTATAAGAGCTATAGTTACCAAATTTGGTGACAACATTGGAATCTTTTGCACGCAGATCAAGTTTGTTTTAAAGTTTGGGCACGTCCACTTCCGCCCCCGAGAATCATTAAAAATGGTATATAACCATATGCGTGATTTTCGGCATAAAGGAAACAGATAAACTTAGGCAATCGCGGACGTGTTCTTAAAATTTGAGTAAAATCGGATGATAAACATAGAAGTTATTAAACAATAAAGTTTCTGAGAGAGAGAGAGAGAGATAGCGCACGTGCGTGTTGCTCAAAATGTTCCTAGCAACATTTGTCTCTTTTGAGTGTTGCTCAACATGTTTCCAGCAATATTTGTCTTTATTTGTCAGAAAATTTTCCTTTTTTCAATGTTCATGTGCTGTTTAATTTCAGCCACAATGCTTTTGGTACCGGGTATCTTACAGTCGGTCACACTCGACTGTAGCTTTCCCACTTGTTTTTTTTGTACTGTTTCAAGAATTGAGAGTCATCAAAGCTGATCACTTCGGTGTCAAAAGTAACTCACAATTTGTATAACCTTTTTCTTTGAATTTAATCATTAATATTTATATCTAAAATAATTTTCCTGTGTATTCCTTTAAAGTCACCAACTTCTCAGACAGATAGTTCTAGAAGCGGAATGGCCTTCCGATCTGACACTTGCAGTTTTAGAATTGGCATTTGACTTGGAAGACCCTTTTTAAATTTTAAATATTAATTATATAAACCATATTTCTCGTAAAAGGAAATAAAATTATAGAAACTTCTCTGTAAAGGTGCAGACCATTTTGAAAATATTGAACGTAAATAAACATAGCTGCGCTTCCTGGCCGACGCTATTCAGTCGTACTAGGCTATGCCAGGTCGCTCGCAACGTTCGAGTCTAGGAAGAGCAGGGTCGCAAACGAATAACGGCGCACCACCGACCGGTAGGGTCGGTCACACAGTCATCGCCATAATATAGCTGCGTTTGTCGATCCAGTACTGAAGGGGGTGGGGAATGACCGTAACCGTACAGCCGACGCTATTCAGTTGTACTAGGCTATGCCAGGTCTCTCGCAAGGTTCAAATCTGTACGGTTACCATGACTACTGGGCGGGACGACAGAAATTATCTCTCTGGCCGACGGTATTCAGTCGTACTAGGCACAGAACTAGGTCGCTCGCAAGGTTCGAGTCCAGAGAGAGAGAAGCAGGGAGGCCATTCCTGTCGCCTTTCTGGAATAAAGCTCCATCCGTCTGAATGTGAGCGAGTCTAACTGTTTTCCGACGACAGGGGGGAGGGAATTCGGACCAAGCCTTCCTGCTTGAAAACAGCAGTCCAATGCACTGTGTTTTCACGGGAAGAGGTCTAGTGGGCACTTCGGTGGAGGGCAGTTGAATCCAGTTGAATTTCGGAAGATTTTTGTCCTATACAAATACCCATGAGTACCAGCGCACCCCGTTTTGAATTACACATTTGTTTTTGTCACATTTGCTGACAAGCAAATATATTGCAGCATAAAAAAACAAAAACAAAAAAAAATACCTTAACCAACACACATATTTTTATATAACACTAGCCGTACCCGCCCGCTTTGCTGGGCTGTCCGCTATTTGAAAAAATAATAATCCTGTATTAGCGCAACCAAGCAATTGACTATTGGTGAACCTATCACGCACAAAAATAAACATTCACGTACAACTTAGAATTATCGAAAAACAGTAGTATATTTATCAAATATAGTAGACCCGACAGACTTCATACTGCCTCAAGCGATAAATAAAAGACCTAAACTTTTGCAAAGTATAATCTTAAAACAAAGAAAAGGATTTCGTAATTAATAAAAAAAGGCTCGGTATGAAGTTTTATTATTCTTTTTGATTAATCACACACGCTTACTTACAAAATAGGGTTTTCCCCAGCCAATTATGATTGTTGAATTGATGCGCTATATCTGAGAAAACACGCTGAATGAGCTCCTCTTTTGAATCTGTGATGTGACAGAAATCTGTGGGTATTTTGATGAGTCCGGTTGAGGGGTCCGCTGCGACTTCATCTAACAACATATCTAACAACTGCTTCGCAAACACATTTGCAGTTTCATCTTGTTGCAAAAACACTCGCATGTTAGTTGTTAATTGGAGTGTTTATACGTACCGCCACAAATTTGATGATTTTAGGCAGGCGCTCAGTTCATCGGCAACAGTTGATTGGGGAATAACTGGAAGAGTCTGACGAAAATCACCTGACAACAGAATCATGGCCCCACCAAAAATATTTTGGTTTTTAAATTAAAGCCAAAAAGTTTAGTGGTAGCCTTTAAGGGATGGAGAAGAATGGGAAATCGAAGCTTTTCATACTGTACGTTAAACCATTACCAAATAATTAAAAAGGTGGAAAAAATAAAATTTTAAATGTAATCTCATGCGGGTCGAGTCGATACAACGGGAGGCATTTTTAGGGCATCCACTGAAACGGACAGGCTGGTTTTCGAGATATTTGTTGAAACAATGTTGAACCTAATTAGATGAGCGGCAGTGTATAAATTTAATACCTTGAAAGTGGGCATGAAATTGTCTTGTATAATATGTGTAGCGCCAAACGATGTCATCTGGAAACAGCTGTTATATTTCTGAATATTGGCCAAGAAGTGCTTAGAATCATTTCCAATTCCAGAAACTAAAGAGCGTAAAGGATCTGGTGGTGGGACCAATTGTGGCAATGTAACTTTGCCTCGAGCACAACATAATCCAGTAGATTCGCCACTGTATTTTAACGCCTTACAATATTTACAAATTATTGTCATTTCCCCAATTGTTACCGATTTGTCGGCACAATAATCTATTGCCGGATCATAGTGGAATGCAGCTCGTTCCAGAATCACAGGACCATTGCGTCGACGAAATCGCTCAATTTCATTATGTCGTGCTCGCTGTTGTTGGGTTTAATGTGCACGAACTCGTGGCATTCTAAGCCTATCTACTCCATTGTCACTCATTGAAGAACGCAATTCTGACATAGCAATACGACTATTTTCTTGATCTGTCACTCTCTGGTCATCAGTGTGGTTAGCACGTGTGGTAGCTCTTCGCACATTTGTTTGACTGCGGCGACCTAAGTCAGGTCGTCTTCTCCTCGGCATCGTAAATTGTAATTAACAAAGTAGTAAAGCTTCACTTTCACAAAAGTGAAAAAACACAAAACTTGAAAAGTCACTACCACAAAGAATCACTACCACACTCCGTGATCGTCTTTTAATACCCCATTTGTAATACGCGTTCGCCTTCCTATATTTGCTCGTCTTGGTCTTGAGAAAATGAGAAAAGTACACACACTTATATATAGTACACTTTACAGTTCTAGACTCACCATTTATACAAACGACAGGGAATGCTTGACGAAAATTACCTGACAATAATATCAAAGCAGCCGTTTTAGTTATGTATGTGAAAAGAAAATGGCTGTTGAAAATGGCTATTGGCTGCATACTCATATTTTTTTTTTACTTTTAAACCTTCCCTGGACTTCCACGAATAATTCAAGACCAAAAGTAGCCAAATCGGACCAGCCGTTCTGGAGCTTTAGCGAGACTAACGAACAGCAATCCATTTTTATATATTTAGAAGATTTTATATACAAAACATTTAATTTATCAACACGAAAAATAAGAAATTCGGTTATGCTACAGGGTGGCCACCCGAATATAACTATACTTATTACGATAACATATGGCCGGAGATAAGAAAAAGAAGAAAGTTACTCTTAATATACCTTCGCTGCGAGCAACTAGAGCATCATCTCTGGCAGCTAGAGATGCTAGGCAAGCTAGGGTCGGTATACCAAAAGCAAGGACCAGTTTGTCACCAGTCGGTGAAAAAACCAGTCACTAAGCTTTAATAGCAAAGAAAGTTTGGCCGACTGTAGTAGCGTCATTATGGGCGATTCCAAAGGGCTGTTGGAGGGAACACATTGAGTAAGGACCACCACAAGGGCGGTCCATCATTCTTCCGAATACCCAAGGGCTAGGCCAAGAGGGGGAATACGACAGCCGAATCGAACGAATGCTTTCCGCACTAATGGTGTCTAATAATGACATAAGATCGACCATCACAACTAGGATGGCTGAGCTACAGGAGGATCTCAGCAGCTTACGACGCAAGATGACGGAACTGTCAGCGATACAACCAAGGGAGAGCCCAATACCCAGGGGAAACCATGAGGTCAGTTCGACACCCCAGAAGCAGGGAGCAGTTCGGCGGAGCCAACCCGAGCAAAGACAGATACCTGTAGCAGCAAACCGACCAGTACCAAGTCCGCGAGAGAAGGGGGGAGAACCAACACCACTCCAACTCTAAAGACTGTGAGGGTCAGCTTACCAGCTATCCAGGAACTCGGCCAGTAAGATAAGGCAAATGGAACCTGAAGTTCGATGGGTCCAGCAGAGGCGGATCTGTAGAAAGTTTTCTATTTCGAGTGATCCGCCTGATGGAAATGCATGGGTATACTGAGTGGTACGGCATCCAAATGGTACTGGCAGTTGATGGAAGACCGGGCTGACGATTTTGAATTTGGATATTATGACATGACTAGCGAACTAAGGCCTTCTCTACGTCAGTCAATGACTACGTTACCATAAAAGAACTTATGGAACGGCGCCAAGGGTACAACGAGAGCTTTGACGATCTTATTGCAGCCATGCATAATCTTCAATTCAAATTGAAAAACAAAATTCCAGAAGATAACATCGTAGGAATTTTGAAGGAAAATCTGAACACACAAATGGGAGCATTCTTACTTGCTTCCCCAATAAATACCTTGGCGGCCTTTACGATAGAGGAAATCCGAGTCGAGAAATGGATCCGGGAGAAACGAGCTCGACCTAGGTATGTGAACGAGATCATCGAAGACCCAATGGGTGACATAGAAACCGATGAGTATCAAGTCAAGGCATTTTAAAAGAGCCCTACTCTTCAGAACAACCGGGGGCCTCATATGGGAGAGGAAACGTTTTTGACAGAAAGCCAGGTGGGAACGCTTTGTCAGGAAGAAGGGACACCGACTCTGGGAAAGAATGTACGTCGCCGTTCCACACCTATCTTTGTTACACCTGTAATAAACCCCCAGACTTTTATCGGAAACGAGGAGGAACCGAAAGGGCCAGATTCCAAATCCGATTCCACGAGACAACCTGCAACTTCTGTGGCAAAGACGACTCATATCATTCAACTGAGTTAGCGTTTTTACAACAGAGTCTGACAGGAGGGTCGGGGAAGCCTGCTCAGACCAGTCCTGCCCCAACATAAACAGGCCATGATATGATTGTCGAAATTTGATTGCGCATATTGGAACCCCATCAATTAAAACCATTTGAATAATCTGCAATAAAACGCAGAGAGAGAACGTCAACTCAACGTAAAGCAGTAGCAGCACATACCTTTGTAGACCCAACACTCTAATTACAATAAAAAAAAAATAAAAAAAATCTAACACTTCGGAATAGAACTATACAAATAAACAAATGTTAGCTCGGCTAGATCAGTCGATAGAGCAGGAGACTCTCACCCTCAGGGAATGGGTCGAGGCCCACGTTGGGAGCGTAAAAGACATAACTGCCCGCACGTTGGTTCCTTTGCGGGAATTATTCCATGCTGACCAGCATCGACGATCCCAAACCTGTTACGTACGCCGGTTCTGGCTGACGTAGGCAGCAGATCCACGCGGAAGAAAATAAAAAGGTAGCAAGAGAGATAGCCCCACTGTCCTCGCGCGTGCACTGCAATCCCACGGTCCTCGAAAATCAGCGTTGGCAAAATTGCGCCAGTATTTGGCTACAGACACTGACACTGCATAATTACATCAACTCGGACCGTGGTCCCACAGTAACCCAGCACCGCCGATTTGTTGGGATTTTCGTCCATTTTTGGGTGGGAATGTACTTACCGGCAACACATTCGTTTTTGGGTGCAATGAATGGGAAATGTACGTAGCCGGGTACACTTTGATGTTCCATTCCGGCACCTGTGTAGATCATTAATTTCTCCATGCCAACATGGATTTATTAAACGAAGATCAACGACTACTAATCTTCTGGAGCTCACTTCTTTCATTTTAAGGGGCTTTCCACAAAATTTGCAGACAGATGTGATCTATTTCAGTAAAGCATTTGACTCCGTTAATCACTCCCTTCTTGTTAGGAAACTCGACTTAATGGGTTTTCCTGTCGATCGTCTTACGTGGATCTCAAGTTATCTGAATGGTAGGACGCAAAAGGTTCTATTTAAAAACAACTTGTCGAATGTTCTCCGGGTGACCTCTGGTGTCCCGCAAGGGAGCCACTTGGGTCCCTTACTTTTTACTTTATTTATTAACGACTTGCCCATAGTTTTGACCAACTCAAGAGTACTCATGTACGCTGACGACGTTAAACTTTGCGACTGGCGCTAGCCAGTCGAATTTAAAAACAGATCTTAATAAATTTCAAACATGGTGCAATGTAAACTTATTAAACCTGAATGGCTCAAAATGCAAGCTGATGACATTCTCACGTGTCTCTCCCATGCTTGCGACTTATACGCTGAACTGCTGCTCTTTGGAAAGGATCACGCTAGTTGACGATTTGGGTATCCGCCTAGATCCTAAACTGGAGTTTATTGATCATATTTCGTGCATTGTGAATAAAGCCAGCGGTACTCGAGCCCCTAAGAAACGAACCCATTCTGCGTATAACTGACGAGCAGAAACCAAAACTTGTTTTCCACAGAAACTTCTCTGTAGTCCTGTACACCAGACACGACTGGACAACAAAATCAATATCTCTGCCCAGTGGATCACAAACGTGGTACACTGATGGATCGAAATTGGAAAACGGTGACACCGGGGCTGGTATTTTCGGACCAAGGTTCAACAAATCCATAGCCATGGGAAAGTCCCCAACCATCTTCCAAGCAGAGATACACGCCATAGAAATCTGTGCTCGTGAATGCCATCGCAAGAATATGCAAGGCGCACGGATTTACATCTTCTCTGACAGTCAGGCGGCGCTCATAGCGCTGAGATCTTTACGATCACCTCCAGACTTGTAGAAAACTGTTTCCAGCAGCTGACCGCCCTTGCCTCCAAAACACCTTAACGGTGGGCTGGGTGCCAGGGCATGAAGGCCATATAGGAAACGAGGTGGCAGACTCCTAGCAAAACGCGGGCGATGACACCCTAATCGGCCCTGAACCATTTTGTGGACTTTGAAAGGACACAAAAGGGAACTGGTCAGGAAATGGGAGGAAAAGGAGATAAGTCGTCACTGGACCGACAGTGCAGGGCTGAGACAAGCCAAACAATTTCTCGTCCCCAGATGTCGCGATCCAAACGCATCATCAATCTAAAAAGAGTGAGATTCGCACTCTAACAGGCTACCTAACAGGTCACTGCAACCAGGTATCACCTTAAGAAATTAAAACTTTCAGAAATCGACACATGTAGATTCTGTGAGCTGGAGCCAGAAATATCAGAACATGTTCTATGTGAATGCCCCTCACTAATCAGACGCCGACTTCAACAACTAGGAGGTGAACTTATCCCCTACAGGATTTGGGAAGAGATAGACCTCGCCAAAGTGCTCTCCTTTATCAGAAGCCTAGGAGTAGAGGCTCTACCTTAATCCTACAGGCCGGCAAAAGACCTAACATCTGGTCACGGTGCAATAAGGCCCTAGTAATAATAATAATTACACAAATACAAGGCGCAAAACAAAATTTCGACCGTTCATTTTGAAAGAGAAGCGAATTTACTATCGTCATAATCTGACAATTACTTAGTAGTCGCCCTCGTGTATCTGTGAGAACATTGTACTAAACCCCCTCGTATACCACTTTAAATTAATTTGAACATGTCAATGTCTGTAAGTAATTGTAGTTCAATTCTTGTCGTCTTTAACATAGCCTGCCTCGATAACCCTGTCGTTGTAGAAAAATGAGCTGGGTCAAGAGAATAAATTTTCATACAAATTGAGCGAAAGTTTTCAAAAATGTCAGTTAATAGTAAGCCGCGGTGGTTTATAGCAAAGATTTTACACAAATACGAGGCGCAAAACAAAAACACGACCGTTCACTTTGAAAAAGAAACGAGAAAGCGTTAAACTCCTTACAAAATATAATATTAGGGATGCGATGTGATATGTCTCGTAACTTCTGTTAATATTGTTTCGTCCTTATTTTTTGACAACTGCACTACTTACACAACATATATTAGCATTGCATAACAGATTAAATATATAACAAAATGCCAACAGAGCAGAATAAATCAGTTGCATATTTAAGCTCAACCCGATCGTACCGGAACAAATTAGTTATATTTTTTTAGCAAACAAAAAGAATTATTTAAGAATATTTCGTTTCTATGAAGTTTAAACTTAAAGACTGCAATTCACGCTGTCATAGATCTATGTTCAAATTTAAAATAATAATATATCTTTTTTTTATAGGAAAGGACTTGAAGAACCTTGCCCCATATAATCAAGATACATTACAACCTAAGCTTACTGATCTTGTCGAATATGTGAAAAGAATGACTATTTTGTATTCATTAGATCACCGAGACTGGAATGAAAAAGTTATTGACATAATTAGGCTTTGGTTGCTACAGTCAACGGAACTGGTGCTAACCATATTTTACGATTGTAATGTTCTAACGGGATGCCTTGGTTTTCCTGTTGCCTCCGTTCTAGATTTGTGTTATTTTATTCGTTCGCCCAATCAAATCTTATCTATTGAGTCCTTTCATGATGTTGTCAACTTTGGCACAATTCAAGATGATATAGATGGATGTCTCCTCCGAATCTTAGAGTTTATATATGCACCAATTTTCCGAAATTTTTCGGAATGGGGAGACAATGTCAAGCAACGGTTTTGCACTGCATTGGATAAGTTTCTAGGCTTTTTAACTGGAGTATATTTTAAAATGTCAGGGATGACAGTCCTATTTGTGCCATATGTTGTAAAGCAAATCGCGAGGGATAGTATTTCCTATGATCGGGAATTTGTAAAAAACTTGGAAGCTATTGCAGTTTCATGGGCTACTCAAATACGCACCCTTCTGAATGACAAGACCCTGACGGTTTCGAATGAGCTCATAAGAGTTGAGGATGAGTATGAGTTTTGGCTGTACCGATGTAAGTATTTTGTTATTTCTTGTAAGTCAGTAAAACAAAGAGGTTTTCTACATTTTTCTCTCAAGATTTTTCGGTTTTTATGTTAATAGTATGTAAAAACAAATGTATGTAAATTATCGACAAACATTACCAGACTGCTAAGTCTATAATATATATAATGAAGTAATTAAAGCTTTTTTCAAAATAACATTTTAAAAATCAAGAAGTAAGAAAGCCGCAAGTGAGTGTGCTCGATAACAAGATACCCGGCACCCAAAGATGCAGACGCTATAGCTAAAATAACAATATTTAATAGTTTTTTTAAAAAGCATACATTGAACATTGAATTGAAATTTGTATAGAATTAAACTCTGGCTGCTTTCCACGTCACCACGGATCAGATTATACGTAAAGACAATGCCTAACATCGTTCTACGGTTTGCTAAGGAAGGTAGGTTAATCAGGAGAAGTCTACTAGAATAAGAGGGCAACCTAAGGTTTGCATCCCAGTTTAAGCCACGAAGAGCGAAAAGTAAAAAGTTCTTTTGAACTGACTCAATGCGTTTGCTGTGAACGTCCCACTGGGGACTCTAAACGCAAGATCCATATTCTAAAATAGGACGAACTAACGAAGTGTATAAATTCTTCGTGACGTAGGGGTCATCGATTTCCTTCGACCACCGTTTAATAAATCCCAGCACACCCCTGGCTTTATTTACAATGCACGAAATATGATCAATAAACTCCAGTTAAGGATCTAGGCGGATACCCAAATCGTCACCTAGCGTGATCCTTTCCAAAGAGCAGCAGTTCAGCGTATAAGTCGCAAGCATGGGAGAGACACGTGAAAATGTCATCAGCTTGCATTTTGAGCCATTCAGGTTTAATAAGTTTACATTGCACCATGCTTGAAAGTTATTAAGATCTGTTTGTAAATCCGACTGACGAGCGCTGTCCTTGTATTGCACACAAAGTTTAATGTCGTCAGCGTACATGAGTACTCCGGAGTTAGTCAAGACTTTGGGCGGGTCGTTAATAAATAATGTAAGAAGTAAGGGACCCAGGTGGCTCCCTTGCGGGACATCAGAGGTCACCCGGAGAACATTTGACAAGTGGTTTTTAAAGAGGACCTTTTGCGTCCTGCCATTCAGATAACTTGAGATCCACCTAAGAAGATCGACAGGAAAAAACATTAAATCGAATTTCCTAACAAGAAGGGAATGATTAACGGAGTCAAATGCTTTACTGAAATCAGTATAGATCACATCTGTCTGCAAATTTTGTGGAAAGCCCCTTATAATGAAAGAAGTGAGCTCCAGAAGATTAGTAGTCGTTGATCTTCGTTTAATAAATCCATGTTGGCATGGAGAAATTACTGATCTACACAGGTGCTGCAAATAGGGAGTAAATACGTTTTCGAAAAGTTTTGGGATGGCTGACAACTTAGAGATTCCTCTGTAGCTGTTAGCATCCACTTTGCAACCTTTTTGTGGAGAGGAATCACGAATGATTCCTTCCAAATAAGGGGAAATTTCTAAGGATAAGGTAAACAATTTTAAAAGGGGACTGCACAGGGACTCGGCACAATACCTAAGCACACAGCCGGCTTGACACGTTGAAGATCCAAAAGAAGGGAGCTTTCGTTTAAACAAGGACTGAAGATTAGGTTTGATTTGGGCATGCAATAAGAATAGGTTTGGATTGATTGGAGAATGACGGAGAATAAGTAGTTTGAAAAAATTAAGCAAAAAGATCGGCGATTGCCTGATCACTGTTTGCTGTCGTATTTTCAAATGAAAGCGAGGAAGGATTTGTAATAGGCTTACGTTTAGTGTTGACAAAATTATAAAACTGTTTTGGGTCCTGCGCAAACTGAACCCTACAACGAGTCAAATAGTTTTTATAACACTGCGCGTTAAGCACGGTAAACTTTGACCGAGCCGCTAAATAGCGAGAGTGAACAGCTTGAGAACCGTTGCGTTTAAATTTAGAATAACGATTGAACTTGACAGTTTTGAGGCGAGTCAACTCTTTACTAAGCCAGGGAGGCTTATTGGAGATTGACGGATAGTATAACGGAACTCATTCGGTAAAAAAGGAATTCATGGCATTGTACAAAATATCCATGGCACCCACCATGTCAGTGCACATGTAGAGATCGGACCAATCAAATTCAGATATGAAATTATTCAGCAGTCGAAAATCCGCCTTGCGAAAGCAGTGAATTTTCTATTCTGGCCGATCAGACTTATTCTCCATAGCAGTCCCAATATCGATAGTCACGTCGAAAGTAGGAAGGTATGGATCTTCGGGTAGCGTCAAGGGACCCTAACCAAACTGACTCTTGCCGGATCAGAGACAAAGCAGAGGTCTAGCAAGCGATCTAAGGAATTTCGTACATGGTTGACTTGAGACAACGAAATGTCAAACAAGCCATCAATAAAATCTTGACGTGCTGTAGTTAAAAGTGTCTTAGAGGATTCAGTTATGGATCAAATAGCTCCAGGAATGTTAAAATCACCTAGAACAATTAATTGGTCCCTATCCGAAAGTCTATTGGAGACCGACTGGATAGCGGAAAGGTGGTTCCAATAAATAGAAAGTTCCGACAAGGGAGGAATGTAGGAACATGTAATAAAAGTAAAACTACCATTAGATGATAGCTTCACACAAAGGAATTCAACATCGTTGCATTCCTCAAAAGCTAATACTTCAGACGTGAGGTTGGAGTCAACCGCAATGAGGACCCCGCCCCTCGCCTGGAAGGCCGATCAAGCCTGTACGTTGTGTACACAGCTGGAAAAACTTCGGAGCTAAGGATCTCCGGCTTCAACCAGGTATCTGTGAACACAATCACCTGGGATGCCAGGAAACACTATCAGAATACAATTTAGGAGCTTACTACGTAACCCCTTGCATTCTGATAGGTAAGAAGGAGGAATTGGTTAGTTTTTGGAGCTGGCACAGTGGTTTTGTCCGGCCTGGGTAGACTAATTCCTACAGGCCGTCTTTTCTTTCTCTTGGCTTCGTACTCCTTAACAACAACATATTGAGGCCAGAAATCGGCAGAGCATATTGTGTTAAAGAGTTCGTCAGGGACATTTATTTTGAAAGATGAAATGTCCCTAGCGTAAGAAAATTTAAATTTTCCACCTTAATCTTATCGGACTTGGTTCTGTGTCGAATAAAGACAGTAACATCTTCAGATGTTTGAGATGGGTGAAGCCGAGAGACAAATATCTGCCGCGTTGGTGGTTCTGCAATAAGGGCTTTTGGCAACACAGACTGGTTTGCTGTATATCAAATTTCGGCCGGTAATCCAGGCCTGTCACCCTGGGGAGCATTCGGGACGGGGATCTGAGGGGTCGTTAATTTTGATTTTGACCCGCCAGCGGACTAAACGGACAACACTGGAGCTGCGGTCCCTGTCACGGCACATTCGAAGACCGAATCTTTCCTAGCACCCGACCTTAATATCATAAGAGTTTGATATATTGGGGTCGAGGGCTGTGCCGAGGGAGTGAGCTTTTGAGAACCTGCGTCGAGTTGCAGGGCAGCGGCCAAATGCGGTGTGCAAACCGTGGATTTTTTGCGCTTTGGGGACTCGTTTAACAGCTTTTGGCCATTAAACTTGGAGTCCAGCGCCATGAGCACCTCATTAGTTTTGCGAAAACTAACAAGTAACTCTTTAAAACCATTTGTGGTTTGCCGCATGAATGCCATCATTTCCCAACAACAACGCGACAAGCCTCACAGCAGTAGCGCAATCCAATGTTTTTTGTAATAATATCAGCCATCCGGCCTGTGCATTCAATGCACTTGGCGTGCACGACATTGTCACACAGCCAGCAGCCAATACTATGGTCCTCTGCAGAAATTGCTTTCTTGCAGGTTTTAATTACACAGACAACACTAGAAGACATTATAGTGACTTACCACTGTACCAGTCAGAAGTTAAGAGAAAATCAGAGTAGTTACGTGCACTAAGAGAGAGCAAGAGAGCGAGAGTTAGGGAGCTTAAGCCGTCGAGCTGTAATTTCGGCGTAACGGATAAAGCTCAACGAGGAATGCAAAAATGCAGATAAGCAAATCGCTGCACAAAACTAAAATTGCAATTAATATAGTTAATACACAAAAACAGCTGCATGCACACGCGGAGTGAAACGGTGAATTATTATTGACCCAGGATAGACGTTTTAAATAAACCCCAAATGGTTTATAGCAAAGATTTTACACAAATACGAGGCGCAAAACAAAAACACGACCGTTCACTTTGAAAGAGAAAACGTCTATGAAAAATAAAGCCGATTATTACCTTGAGTTAGCTAGAACGCTAGAATTTATTATATAGAACTTTGAAATATTTGTTTTAAGAAGTAAAGGAGAACCAGCGCCGTAGGATTTTTTTTTTTTACCCTTGCCGGCTATTATAATTTTTTCCAGAAGTTTGCAACGCAGTGAAGGAAGCATCACCGACCTCATAAAGTATATATATGTAGCCATGTCCGTCTGCCCGCCTTTTGGTATATATGTTGGAACGGCTGGAATCGGACCACTATATCTTATAGTTGATCGGAAAATTAATTCTTAAAAAAATATAGCTTCTCCGTTTTTTAACTTATTTATTTTGAATTTTGATATATAGCGGCTTTTCATGATTTTAGAAATTCGGTTTTAATTTCATTAAAATCGGATAACTATATCATATGTATAGCTGCCATATAAGCGATCGGTCGTTAAATGTGCTTTTATCGCAGTTATGTGAAGTGAAGTTATGTAAAGCCGATTGGTAGCAGCGCTTGGCCGGTTGGCTGTAGCTCATCTATGTTGAAATGGGAAGACTATGTCGAAAGGGGAACTACCCTTCATGTAGTGCTGGCCTAGAGACTTAGTCAGTTTCAAAGTTATAATAAAATATGGACATTTTACGTTTGTGCGCATGCCAGTTGATTTGTTTTTGTTGGCGTAGTTCATTGAGATCAGAGATCCACCAGAAGACTTTCCTTGTATGCGCTATAATCTTGGATTGGGGTATGGATCAGTTGGCTGCTTTGCGGATTGCTCGGGTCAGAAGGAAACTTTATGTTTAATGTTATTTGACGTCGCTTGTTGGAGATTGTGTTTTATTTGCGATTGAAGTTTTACCCAATCGGCATAGTCCGTCTTGTATTTAGAAGGGATGTAATTTTAACGCTATTCAAATTTTGCGTGCTTATCGGACTGGTGTCGCTGCCGTGCAAATCTGGTGATATTGACCAGTTGCATCTGTGGCAAAGTTGTGGGTAAAAGTACGGTTTTCGAAAAGTGCGTTGGTGATTTATCGTTAAGAACAATTAAATTGGTTTTGTTATGGGCGTTATCGAATTTTTTCCCCGTATGTTGGGGCTGTTGACCCCGAATTGGGTGTCACGAATTAATATCCCCAATTAGCGTTATTGGGTTGTTTGGGGTATTGATGATTGTTGATATATGCGGGAAGAAGTTTTGGTTGAGGGTAATATACATATTAATAATTGAAAACAGTAGCCTTACTTCTATTTCAAGAGAATCGGTGAGAATATGTGAATTTAAGCGAGTGTACCAATGAGGTGGATCCAATCCAATCCAATCCCTTGTTTTCCTGTACCGATGTTATCCGAGTTACGAAAGTAGCTAACATACGGTGTGTTTCCTGTAAGTAAATTACATCTGTATTTTGGACCTTATTAAGTGTTCATGATAGTTGTTAATGTAACCATTAAGGTTCAATTGGTCACCCATCTCGTCATCTGCTGTGGAGCAGCTGCTTTGGCTGAAGGTGATGGAGCTTCTGTTTGATCAGATCGGGTAGTTCGGTGATGGGATGTCTTCCAGCGAAGGACGAGAGTTGATGTGTAAAGTTGTGTATTGTTTTTGGTATAGAAAACAATGTGGTTGCTGATAAGTTGGTCGGTGTGATTTTTTTGTTTTTTATGATTTTGTTGTAAAAGATTTTGCCGATTGGATTTTTGAGAGTGGGGCCGATGAGGCCGTCGATTTTGCTGATAAGAATTTTGATGTTGATGCTGTTGTGGTCGTTGGTTTTGCCGACTGGGCTGTGGGCTTCGTAACTGCCGAGGCGTAGCTAGGCACGTTTGTTTGTTGAGTATGGGTTGCCGATAGAGAGTCCTTGCTTACTTGTTTTTGATTTTATGCACATTATTCCTTTTTCTTGTTGATATATTATGCAGTTTGGGGAAGAGGCAGGGTGATCTGCGCCACAATTCGCGCATTTCGTCTGGGTACAAGCTACGGGTAGTGTGGTGGTAGGGAACATGTGCTGCAGGTTTCGTAATTTTGGCAACACTTTTTGGTGTGGCCCAGCAATTGGCATTTTGCACCTCACTGGATTTGGAATCTATTCCTAAGTTGTAAAGGTAAAACGAAACTAGAATAACTCCGGTGCGTTGATTTTCCGTCATAAAGTTTGATAAACTTGTAAACGTCTTGCACGTGTTGGGACTTAAGTTCTTCAATAGTTTCTTTTTCTGGTATATTTATAAGGCAGGGTGAAAAGATTGTACCTTTAACGACGTTAAGGCTTTCGTGAAACATGCATTCAATTCTTGCGGTGTAGGGTAGATGCAGATGTGAAACGTTTGTATGGAGTTGCTCATTTACATGTTTTACTACGATTTCAAAGGTAAGGGATGGGTTTTTCTCGTTAGGTTCCAATTAGATTGCTATCACTAGCAGCGCTTGCCGTTGTATATCTATGTTGAAATAGGAAGACTATGTCGGAAGGGAAACTACCCTTCGCGCAATGCTGGCCTAGAGACTTAGTCAGTTTCAAAGTTATAATAAAATATAACGGCTGGTTGCCGGAGTTGTCTTTTATTAGAGCTTGTGCTCTTTATTGTATGAACATCCAGAACGAACAGAACTTAAGGGCTCGATGCTCAGAAGCTATCGCATGTTGGACTGAGGAAACATGTCGACCATGTTGCTGGTTTCCTCTACTACTCGTCTGTATTCGGAAAGATTCGCTGAATGTCTGATGTGTGCGAACTCTTCCCACCCTAAGACCCTTCCGTCGATGGTGGTGTGAGCCGATGTTACGGCTATAAATAAAAAATTATACAAATTCCGAGGGAACGGAGACCGGGTTCTGCTCGGATTATTTGAGGTTGTCTCTGAGGACCACCCTTCCTTTAATTAGGACTATGGTCTCCGTGTCCGCCTCGATGGCTTTTTCCTGACACAGGGGTTTGAGTTTGTTCCCTAGTCGCCTGTTTGATTTTACTAGGACTTTCTCCCCGACCTCGAACCTCTGTTTTGGCGAGCAGAGTTCTCTTGTGCTCTGGTCGCATTTTGGACATTTATTAATTTGTCCTGGACTCCGTATTGAGGGTCGTCCGGGTGTTCCTGTATGACATTGGCCGGTTTCCAGTCCATGACCATATGGATAGATTTGTTATTTCTGGCCGTAGCCAGTTATATTTATTCCACTGTGTCACTTATACCTTTGTAGATTTTTAGGCATCTAGCGAGCTCTATTAGCG
Organism: Drosophila triauraria; assembly: GCA_014170255.2. NCBI lineage: Eukaryota > Metazoa > Arthropoda > Insecta > Diptera > Drosophilidae > Drosophila > Drosophila triauraria. Next base: position 34,442,710 of record CM024333.1, read on the forward strand.
TGCTATGGAAGCGCTCCACTTGTCCATTGGGTCGGGGCACTCGAGATGCTGACGCCAAAATGGTTATCCAGCCTGGCCGATCACGGCGAGTTCGATGATGGCGTATGCGAGTTCGATGATGGTTCATTGTCGTAGTAGATGGCCTTGGCTTTGGGGAAAAAATTCATTAGTTGTAGCAGGGGTGATTTCAGATCTTCTGTGGTTCTAGACAAAATCGGCTGCACGACAGCGAATTTTGAAAATTTGTCAATGCATGTTAGAAAGTACTTCTGGTTTGTGGAGAAAATGTCAAATGTCCCCTACATGGGCTGGGATTGGTGTTTCGCCGAACTCCTGTTTTTTTGGATGCCTTTCGTACTTCGCCTTGGCGCATGTTTTGCAATTAGCGACGATTTCGCTCGCTAACTTTGCCATCTTCGGGAAGTAGTACTCGGATAGAACTTGTTTAACGTTCGTATTTCGTGTTGTTGAATTTAGCAAATCTTTTGATACCCTTCAATTAAGAATTGATCAAGCTATTAAAAATCAAAATTTTACAATTTACAAAAAAATTTTAGTATTTATAATCGCACAATTTTTCTGTATGCGATGAAAAGTAAATAAACCACTATAAATTGGCAGATTTTCACTAAAATTAAAGCGATAATTTTTTATTTCTCCTTTGTTTTTTTTTTTAGATTGAAAAAAAAGGCCCCTTGCCAATTGACAAATGAAGACAAATATTGCTAAAAACATGTTGTGTTGCTAAAAAGAGACAAATGTTGCTAGCAACATGTTGGGCAACTCTCAAAAGCGGCAAATGGTGCTAGGAACATGTTAAGCAACACGCACGTGCGCGCGCTCTCTCTCTCTCTCAAAAAGTTTACACAGAAACTTTATTGTTTAATAACTCCTATGTTTATCATCCGATTGCATTCATTTTAAGTCTATTTATTTATTTTAAGCCGAAAATCACGCCTATAGCTTATATACCGTTTTTTATGATTTTCGGGGCGAAAGTGGGGGTGGTCAAATTTTAAAACAAACTTGACTTGCGTGCAACAAATTCCAATGTTGTCAAGAAATTTGGTAACTCTAGCTCTTATAGTCTCATTTCGGAATTTCTCCCGCCGCCGGGTCGTATGACATATGGGCTTTATTGACAAGTAAGGTGAGCTTTTTCTCTACCTCATCATAATATTGTATCAGGGTCAAGCTCCCTTGTCTTAGAGTGCCCACCTCCTGTTCAATGATATGCATGGGCCGTTTTTCACTGTCTGTGAAATCAAGTCGGTTTTTAATCGCGTCAAAATTCAATATCGTGCCAAACGAGAAAATCACCGCATTGTCAGAGCCCCTAATTTGGCTCCTAATAATAATTACTGCCTGGAAATGGCATGAGCTATTCTCGTATCTTCTAAATATATGGTATGCAGCTACAGCCGCCTGCCGCCAAGAAACATATGTCTCCTGCGATTCCGTAAATTCGGGCAGGCATTTGACAGCATTTAAGGGTTCATTATATTGTACCTCATCCTTAATGTCTATGCGTTCATAAACTTATGTTGTGGTGTGGGCTACATTTATTGCCACCACTTGGCTGGCCAATACCTGAATCGTCTGACGCAACTTGTTTCCCTACGCTGGTCTTCGCCGTCCTCTTCCGCTAAAGCGTTGGCAATGGCAGCCTGTATTACGATTCTAACCTGTTCTGGAGTTTTGCCATATTTTCTGTGGATATGCTAGGGCTTACACTTAGTGGTGTAGAAGTTCTGGCCGGTCGAATTGTTTGTTGTTCTTGTATTGCTGAAATGGATTTCTCATGTGGAGCTGTGTATTTTAAATCACCCTAGCGAATTAATACATGCTCAAGCTGTTTTACCCATGAAGGCAAATAGTAAAGCGAGGAGTCGCTGGGCTAAGCTGCCACTTGGTAACGGTGGAGCTGTTGCCTTGCCAAGCAATGACAAGGTGAGAGGCTCGCGGTGACCGGGCCTACGCTATGACAAAAAAAAAAAAATGAAGAACAACGAATTGCCACACCAATGCATGTGCGGCTGTATCGGGTTCGCAAAGTTGAGTGGGGAGACGATAAAGAATTCAAACTGTTGCGAAGCTATTTCGAAGAATTCAAGCATAAGAGACATATAAAAGCAGAATTAAATGCACACAAATAACTAATTTATTTGTTGCCCCAACTTAAACAAAGCAATGAAACGGTTAACCAAATTCAATCAGTTTTTTAATTTACATAAGTTATTTATATTTCAGCAGCGGTTTCGCGCGTCTGTTGGGATATTAAAATTTTAAAATTTTTTTATTGCTTAATTTTTAAATATTTTTGCACTAAAAAAAAAATTTAAATGTGTTCGTGTATTTTTATGTTTTTTTTTTAAATGAAATTGCAGATTTTTTTTTTTATTTTTTTATGTTATTTATTTAGCTATTATACGTTGCATGCAAAAGTTTCAAACTTAGGCTACAGGAGGATTCGGCCATAGCTACTGTGGCTTTCGGCCGGAATTTATCAATGATTGCATAGATATAGTTACAGTTACTTGCATAGATATAGTTACAGTTATTTACATTATATTTACATAGAGTACCAATTAGTTAACAATACAAATATTATGTTATCATAGCAGTTGAAGCTAGTTAGTTTTTTTAAGAATTTGAGTATCTGTAGGAGATTATCAGGTGTGGGCCATTTTTATTTTAGAAAATTAGATATAATATGTAATATTAAGTCTAATGGATATTCATGTACATTTGAGTGCTAGTGACTAAGACCTTCGACTCTGTTTCATTATATTAAAATTAATTAATTGATCTTACAAATTCGTAGACTTTATTAATATTCTCTGTAGTGGGGATAGTAAGAGCAAGGATGGGTGCTGCGGTATTAAAAATTCGGGCTCTGATGTTGTCAAGTTCTGGGCAGTCAGTAATTATATGTGCCGCCGGAGGTACAAGTTGGCGAGATGGACTTTACCAATAAATGTTAATGCGTAACCGAGGTGTGTCCTATTCGTAGGCGAATGAACATAGACCATTTGGGCTTGGATATGTTGGGTGGTATCTTTATGCCACAGGGTTCGCTGTTGAATTGCGTGTACCAATGATTGAAGGTTGTATAATTGGCTGATATTAATTGTTCTATTTGATTCGATATTTTTCGTTTTCAGCTTGAGCCTTCTAGTGATGGTGTTGTTACAATAGGCGCCAAAGAGGCGTACTGGACCGCTTCGCTTTCATTTTCGTTTCCTTCTATACCAGTGTTTCTGGGAACCCAGAATAGCGTTATGTGTCCGTATTTCTTGGTAAGTAATTCGCGAACGCTTGAAATTATGTTGTTTTTAGAGTTGAGGTTTTGAATGGCCATAACTGTTGACAGACTGTCCCTAAAAATCACATGACGGTCTCTGCTTGATTCGGCTATTTGGCAAGCGTTTCGAATGGCAAGGGCTTCGGCTTGGTTTCTAGCAATATTTGCCTTCATTTTTGTTTTTTCCATTTTCATGTGCTGTTTAATTTCACCCACAATGCTTTGGGTACCGGGTATTTCACAGTCGGTCACACTCGACTGTAGCTTTCCCAATTGTTTCATCTTTATTTTGGATGGACTGTACCTGTTGTGGCCCCTCACTAATCAACCCATAGTATTGATTGTGGTCATAAAACTGTTGTTCATAATAATAAGGTTGAAATTCTTCGTATTCGTGCGCGTCTTGAAATCTCAATTCGTCAATAGACATTTTGGTTTGGTCACTGTCCGATGTTCTTAGTCGATTGGTAACCGGGAAGTTATTTTTTTAGATGTGGAGGGTTGTTGTAGTTGAGAGTAAGTATTTCTTTTAAAATAAGCTGTTTTAGGATATTGAATTTTATTGGAATGTTGTAGGAAAGAATTTTTGTGGGTAATTGGTTTTGCGTTCATGTACTGGTTGATCCCAAAATGATATGGTACGTGCAACATAGCTTGGAATGAAATTATGTTGGAATGGTTGAGAATATTGTGGCTAACTTTGTCGATATTGGGTTTGGGTATATGTATTGAATTTGTGTGATATAGAGTTCTTATTAGAGTTTATATTTTTATTACGGTTTTCTGGATTTTTATTCAATTATTAATTAAAATGTTCTTCATATATACCCTCATTTTGTAGTAATAGTAATTACCGATCATTAAGTGTGTAATATTATGATGAACCAAAAAAGTTATTAATTGTATTGGTAATTTTTTTAATCAGTTTTTCAATGGAACCTTTAATCGCCTAAACATTAATAAGAAAATCTGCTTGATTACCTTCCAGATGCAATTTCGAAATCTGTAGTTGACGTTGTCTTTCCGCTTCTTTGCAGAATTCCCTCTGATTTAATTTGTAAGGTGTCTCCCTGAAGTTCTCCAGTAGTTTGTAGTTCGGTATTTAAGGTTTAAGTTCTGCAATTAGTCTCGATCTAAGGCTAGGCCAACCTTCGATGTTCGGAAGCCCAATGATTGTGTTACGTGTCCGTCCAAGTTTCTTTCGATGGTTTCAAGTAGAATCTTCTGTTGTCGCACATCATTAGTTTGGTAGAGTAAAGTTACATAGTCCACTCTGCTGATGAAGGTGTGAAGAGTTTCTCGATCACCCTTAAATGGCATGATGTCTTTTAGCTGCCGACGAGCTTCAGCAAGGCTGTTGTTGCTGAGCGCCACGATTTAAGGTGCGGCGATAATTGGTTGTGCCATTGTTATTATAAAATTGTAATTTTGTTGTTACAGTAAAATAAATATTTTGTTTAATTATTATTTTGATTTCACTTATTAACGTTTTTAGTGTTTGTTTAACTTAAATTTCTTAAAATTTGATATTTGCCGCTACTTTTTGTTGGACAACCGAATTGGAATTATAATCCAAGTTGAAGGGTTTTGAAATGTGTTGCGTAATTATTTATTGAAAACTGAATTAATAAATTTAAATTATTTTCCACTCGAGGTTCTTTTTTCGGATACCTTTTGTATCAAACCGACTGCGCCAGTGAAATGTTTTTATTAACCCGAGCAGTCCAAATGCCCCGTCTGGCGACTAAGGGCAACGCTAAAATAATTAACCGAATAATGAAGGAGCTTGTTTTTTATTCAGTGCATTTCAGCTTAAGACTAAATTCATTTTACAAAAATCTTACTTTTACTACTTCTACTTGTTTACATAATTTGGGAGCGGGAGTGAGAGTGAGAAATAAATTGAATTGGAGAACGGCATCGCCTGCTCCAAGTGTTAATACCCGGTACCCATAGGGTACAAGGGTATTATAAGTTAGTGCTAACCGAGAATATATGTAAAAGGAAGAAGGAGAAATCTCCGACCCTATAAAGTATATATATTCTTGATCAGCGTCACTAGGCGAGTCGATTTAGCCATGTCCGTCTGTCTGTCTGTAATAGTAATTACCGATCTTAAGTCTGTAATATTATGATGAACCAAAAAAGTGATTAATTGTATTGGTAATTTTTTTAATCAGTTTTTCAATGGAACCTTTAATCGCCTAAACATTAATAAGAAAATCTGCTTGATTACCTTCCAGATGCAATTTCGAAATCTGTAGTTGACGTTGTCTTTCCGCTTCTTTGCAGAATTCCCTCTGATTTAATTTGTAAGGTGTCTCCCTGAAGTTCTCCAGTAGTTTGTAGTTCGGTATTTAAGGTTTAAGTTCTGCAATTAGTCTCGATCTAAGGCTAGGCCAACCTTCGATGTTCGGAAGCCCAATGATTGTGTTACGTGTCCGTCCAAGTTTCTTTCGATGGTTTCAAGTAGAATCTTCTGTTGTCGCACATCATTAGTTTGGTAGAGTGAAATTACAAAGTCCACTCTGCTGATGAAGGTGTGGAGAGTTTCTCGATCACCCTTAAATGGCATGATGTCTTTTAGCTGCCGACGAGCTTCAGCAAGGTTGTTGTTGCTGAGCGCCACGATTTAAGGTGCGGCGATAATTGGTTGTGCCATTGTTATTATAAAATTGTAATTTTGTTGTTACAGTAAAAATAAATATGTTGTTTTATTATTATTTTGATTTCACTTATTAACGTTTTTAGTGTTTGTTTAACTTCATTTTCTAAAATTTGATATTTGCCGCTACTTTTTGTTGGACAACCGAATTGGAATTATAATCCAAGTTGAAAGGCTTTGAAATGTGTTGCGTAATTATTTATTGAAAACTGAATTAATAAATTTAAATTATTTTCCACTCGAGGTTCTTTTTTCGGATACCTTTTGTATCAAACCGACTGCGCCAGTGAAATGTTTTTATTAACCCGAGCGGTCCAAATGCCCCGTCTGGCGACTAAGGGCAACGCTAAAATAATTAACCGAATAATGAAGGAGCTTGTTTTTATTCAGTGCATTTCAGCTTAAGACTAAATTCATTTTAAAAATCTTACTTTTACTACTTCTACTTGTTTACATAATTTGGGAGCGGGAGTGAGTGAGAAATAAATTGAATTGGAGAACGGCATCGCCTGCTCCAAGTGTTAATACCCGGTACCCATAGGGTACAAGGGTATTATAAGTTAGTGCTAACCGAGAATATATGTAAAAGGAAGAAGGAGAAATCTCCGACCCTATAAAGTATATATATTCTTGATCAGCGTCACTAGCCGAGTCGATTTAGCCATGTCCGTCTGTCTGTCTGTCCATCCGTCCGTCCGTCCGTCCGTGTGAAACAACAGATTTCAGAGACTATAAGAGCTAGATTTACCAAATGGGGACAACATTGGAATCTGTTGCATGCAGATCAAGTTTGTTTTAAAATTTGGCTTCTCCCACTTCCGCCCCCGGAAATCATAAAAAACGGTATATAACCATATGCGTGATTTTCGGCGTAAAGTAAATAGATAGGCTTAATAAGTGAGCAATCATGGACGTGTTCTGGAAATTTGAGTAAAATCGGATGATAAACATAGAAGTTATTAAACAATAAAGTTTCTGAGAGAGAGAGAGAGAGAGCGCTCACGTGCGTTTTGCTCAGCATCTTCCTAGCAACATTTGTCGCTTTTGAGTGTTGCCCAACATGTTCCTAACAATATTTGTCTGTTTTGAGTGTTGCTCAACATGTTTCTAGCAATATTTGTCTCTATTTGTCAACATTTCCTTTTTCCATGTTCATGTGCTGTTTAATTTCACCCACAATGCCTTTGGTACCAGGTATCTTACAGTCGGTCACACTCGACTGTAGCTTTTCCACTTGTTATGGTTTACAGAGCTTGACCGTGGGATCGCCTACAATGCATATTCTGAGCGTGGGATCTTTTACGGTGCATTTTCTTATTTATTGTATACTATATGATAAAAATGTAGCTTTCAAAGATACACTTATACATAAACTTAAATATTATTTTCACCTTTTAAGTCAATTCAGAATATCACTTGCTATATAAGTACACACTTTAATACACTTTAATTTCCAACCTTCATAATTTATTTTTTTATTTATTTATGTTAGATTAGATTAGATTTATTTATTTAGTATCCTGACGCTACAAGAATAATACTTTAAAGTTATTGCGTCAGTCGCAAAAAGATTTCATAAATTATTAAAGATATCTTAATATTAACAAGATTTATTTGACTCATTGAAGTAACGATTGGGAATTATCTTATTTATAACTAGCTAACTCGGCGAACTCCGTTTCGCCACCAGATGGCTTCGTTTTATGTAGAATTTCATTTGGTGATTAAAATATGAAGAAACATTTTTTGTTATATATTAAAAGAGGAAAAATTTTATTTCATTTCACAACAGTAATGAATTCATTTCGATTATTGTTATACAGGACGGACCCATTTGGCAACGCCATAACTTTTGACAGAGATGTCAGATCGCTTAATGACATACCGCGTTTGAAGCGTCAGTCCAAGCAGATTTTTACCATGGAACAATACACGCCACGCGAGCGCTCTGAAATAGTTGAAATTTACATTCAACAGAACAAGTCAATTGTGAAAACTCAACAACGTGCTTTTAAAAAATTTAAAAATGTGAAAAGTGCGCCTTCTAAGAACGCCACGAAGCGTTTATACGACAAATTTTCGACTGGTGAGGCTCTTTCTAATCCGAAGAGGCCAAATAAAAGTCGACCAAGGCGATCGGCCGAGAATATTGCTGCCGTACGAGCCAGTGTTGGTCCGCCAGAGGCGGCCATTTGAGAGATATTATATTCAAAAATTGATGTAAACAAATCTACTTGGAACAAATTAAATGATTAAGATTGCCAACCGCCAAATTTTTATTTTTTTCTTTGATTTAAAAAAAAAAAACATGGGTCCGTCGAATATGGGCAACCCTGTATGTTAGTGTTATTTAGTTGAACTTTTCTAAGTAAATGAAAGTGAATCCAATGTGAATCCTGTGTCAATAATAATTCACCGTTTCACTTCGCGTGTGCATGCAGCTGTTTTTGCGTATTAATAACTATATTAATTGCAAATTTTAGTTTTGTGCAGCGATCGTTATCTGCATTTTTTGCATTCCTCTTTGTGCTTTATCCGTTACGCCGAAATTACAGCTCGACGGCTTAAGCTCCCTAACTATCGCTCTCTTGCTCTCTTAGTGCACGTAACTACTCTTATTTTCTCTTAACTTCTGACTGGTACAGTGGTAAGTCGCTATAATGTCTTCTAATGTTGTCTGTGTAATAAAACCTGCAAGAAAGTAATTTCTGCAGAGGACCCTACTATTGGCTGCTGGCTGTGTGACAATGTCGTGCACGCCAAGTGCATTGAATGCACAGGCCGGCTGTCTGATAATTTTGCCAAAATATTGGATTGCGCTACTGCTGTGAGACTTGTCGCGATGTTGAAAGGGAAATGATGTCATTTATGCGGCAAACCAAAATGGTTTTAAGGAGCTTCTTGTTAGTTTTCGTAAAACTAATGAGGTGCTCCTGGCGCTGGACTCCCAGTTTAATGGCCTTAAGCTATTAAATGAGTCCCTAAGCGCAAAACCACGGTTGGCACACCGCATTTGGGCGGATCCCAACAACTCGCTACGAGTTCTCAACAGCTGACTCCTCGGCACAGCCCCGACTCCAATATATCTAACTCCAATGATATTAAGATCGGGGGCGAGAAAAGATTCGGCCTCCGAATGTGCCGCGGGAGGGCAGCGCCTCCAATTATATCCGTCGTGTCCGCTGAGGGTCACAACCAATAACCTCACAGAACCCCACCCAGAAAACTCCCCAGGGTATCAGGCCTGGAATACCGGCCGATATTGGTACTACAAATGTAGTACCGAAAGCCCTAATAGCTATTCCACCTACGAAACAGATATTTGTTTCGCGGCTTTCCCCTTATCAAACATCTGAGGATGTTAGTACCTATATCCTAGGTCGCACTAAAGCCGATGAATCCAAAATTAAGTTGTGAAAAAATTCATATTTTCTTATGCTAGGGATATTTCATCTTTCAAACTAAATGTCCCTGACGAACTTTTTAACACAATATGCTCTGCTGCCTTCTGGCCTAAGTATGTTGTTGTTAAGGAGTACGAAGCTAAGAAAATGAAAAAACGGCCTGTAGGGGTTAGTTTACCCAGGCCGGACAAAACCGCTGTGCCATCTACGTCGTCCGCTTCAAAAAACTAACCAATTCTCTTCTTCTTTCCTATCAGAATGCAAGAGGCTTACGTAGTAAGCTTCCCAAATTGTATTCTGATAGTCTTTCATTTGCATCCCAGGTGATTGTGCTCACAGAAACCTGGTTAAAGCCGGAGATTCTAAGCTCCGAAGTTTTTCCAGCTGTGTACACAACGTACAGGCTAGATCGGCCTTCCAGGCGAGGGGGCGGTGTCCTCATTGCGGTTGACTCCAACCTCACGTCTGAACTATTAACTTTCGAGGAATGCAGCGATGTTGAATTCCTCTGTGTGAAACTATCATTTAATGGTTGTTTTACTTTTATTACATGTTCCTACATTCCTCCCTTGTCGGAACTTCCTACTTATTGGAACCACCTTTCCGCTATTCAGGCGGTCTCCAATAGACTTTCGGATAGGGACCACTTAGTAGTTCTAGGGATTTTAACATTCCTGGGGCTATTTGGTCCACAAATGAATCCTCAATTACCCTTTTGACTACAGCACGTCACGACTTTATTGATGGCTTGTTTGACATTTCGCTGTCTCAAGTCAACCATGTACGAAATTCCTTAGATCGCTTGCTAGACCTCTGCTTTGTCTCTGATCCGGCAAGAGTCAGTTTGGTTAGGGTCCCTTGACGCTACCCGAAGATCCATACCATCCTACTTTCGATGTGACTATCGATATTGGGACTGCTATGGAGAATAAGTCTGATCGGCCAGATAAGAAAATTCACTGCTTTCGCAAGGCGAATTTTCGACGGCTGAATAATTTTATATCTGAATTTGATTGGTCCGATCTCTACCTGTGCACTACAATGCCATGAAATCCTTTTTAACCGAATGTGTTCCGTTAAACTATCCGTCAATCTCCAATAAGCCTCCCTGGTTTAGTAAAGAGTTGACTCGCCTCAAAATGTCAAGTCCGATATCTATTCTAAATTTAAACGCAACGGTTCTCAAGCTGTTCACTCTCGCTATTTAGCGGCTCGGTCAAAGTTTACCGTGCTTAACGCGCAGTGTTATAAAACTATTTGACTCGTTGTAGGGTTCAGTTTGCGCAGGACCCAAAACAGTTTTATAATTTTGTCAACACTAAACGTAAGCCTATTACAAATCCTTCCTCACTTTCATTTGAAAATACGACAGCAAACAATGATCAGGCAATCGCCGATCTTTTGCTCAGTTTTTCAAACTACTGATTCTCCGTCATCCGATTCAAACCAAACCTATTCTTATAGCATGCCCAAATCAAACCTAATCTTCAGTCCTAGCTTAAACGAAAGCTCCCTTCTTTTGGATCTTCAACGTGTCAAGCCGGTTTATTCGCCAGGTCCCGACGGAATACCAGGCTGTGTGCTTAGGTATTGTGCCGAGTCCCTGTGCAGTCCCCTTCTAAAATTGTTTACCTTATCCTTAGAAACTTCCCAATTTCCCCTTATTTGGAAGGAATCATTCGTGATTCCTCTCCACAAAAAAGGTAGCAAAGTGGATGCTAACAACTATAGAGGAATCTCTAAGTTGTCAGCCATCCCAAAACTTTTCGAAAACGTAATTACTCCCCATTTGCAGCACCTGTGTAGATCAGTAATTTCTCCATGCCAACATGGATTTATTAAACGAAGATCAACGACTACTAACCTTCTGGAGCTCACTTCTTTCATTATAAGGGGCTTTCCACAAAATTTGCAGACAGATGTGATCTATACTGATTTCAGTAAAGCATTTGACTCCGTTAATCATTCCCTTCTTGTTAGGAAACTCGACTTAATGGGTTTTCCTGTCGATCTTCTTAGGTGGATCTCAAGTTATCTGAATGGCAGGACGCAAAAGGTCCTCTTTAAAAACCACTTGTCAAATGTTCTCCGGGTGACCTCTGATGTCCCGCAAGGGAGCCACCTGGGTCCCTTACTTCTTACATTATTTATTAACGACCCGCCCAAAGTCTTGACTAACTCCGGAGTACTCATGTACGCTGACGACATTAAACTTTGTGTGCAATACAAGGACAGCGCTCGTCAGTCGGATTTACAGTTTAAATGTTGTTTTGCTCTAGTTTTGAGTACGCGTCGAACAATAATGTCCTAGCTTAAACGAAAGCTCCCTTCTTTTGGATCTTCAATGTGTCAAGCCGGTTTATTCGCCAGGTCCCGACGGAATACCAGGCTGTGTGCTTAGGTATTGTGCCGAGTCCCTGTGCAGTCCCCTTCTAAAATTGTTTACCTTATCCTTAGAAACTTCCCAATTTCCCCTTGTTTGGAAGGAATCATTCGTGATTCCTCTCCACAAAAAAGGTAGCAAAGTGGATGCTAACAACTATAGAGGAATCTCTAAGTTGTCAGCCATCCCAAAACTTTTCGAAAACGTAATTACTCCCCATTTGCAGCACCTGTGTAGATCAGTAATTTCTCCATGCCAACATGGATTTATTAAACGAAGATCAACGACTACTAACCTTCTGGAGCTCACTTCTTTCATTATAAGGGGCTTTCCACAAAATTTGCAGACAGATGTGATCTATACTGATTTCAGTAAAGCATTTGACTCCGTTAATCATTCCCTTCTTGTTAGGAAACTCGACTTAATGGGTTTTCCTGTCGATCTTCTTAGGTGGATCTCAAGTTATCTGAATGGTAGGACGCAAAAGGTCCCCTTTAAAAACCACTTGTCAAATGTTCTCCGGGTGACCTCTGGTGTCCCACCTGGGTCCCTTACTTTTTACATTATTTATTAACGATCTGCCCAAAGTCTTGACTAACTCCAGAGTACTCATGTACGCTGACGACGTTAAACTTTGTGTGCAATACAAGGACCGCGCTTGCCAGTCGGATTTACAAACAGATCTTAATAACTTTCAAACATGGTGCAATGTAAACTTATTAAACCTGAATGGCTCAAGATGCAAGCTGATGACATTCTCACGTGTCTCTCCCATGCTTGCGACTTATACGCTGAACTGCTGCTCCTTGGAAAGGATCACGCTAGTTGACGATTTGGGTATCCGCCTAGATCCTAAACTGGAGTTTATTGATCATATTTCGTGCATTGTGAATAAAGCCAGGGTGTGCTTGGATTTATTAAACGGTGGTCGAAGGAATTCGATGACCCCTACGTCACGAAGAATTTATACACTTCGTTAGTTCGTCCTATTTTAGAATATGGATCTTGCGTTTGGAGTCCCCAGTGGGACGTTCACAGCAAACGCATTGAGTCAGTTCAAAAGAACTTTTACTTTTCGCTCTTCGTGGCTTAAACTGGGATGCAAACTTTAGGTTGCCCTCTTATTCTAGTAGACTTCTCCTGATTAACCTACCTTCCTTAGCAAACCGTAGAACGATGTTAGGCATTGTCTTTATGTATAATCTGATCCGTGGTGACGTGGAAAGCAGCGATCTATTGGGTCAGTTGAATTTCCACGTACCATGTAGATCCACAAGGTCCTACCTGCCTTTGGTTTTGCACCACTGCAGAACATCGTATGAAATGCATTAACCCTTTAGAGTATTATGTGCAAATTATAATAATTTGTATAAAATTACCTCATCTGTAGATAGCCTTCCTAAACTAAAAACATTAGTCTTAACCCACCTAGTACACATGCAAGATAACAATTGAGCTGCCTGTAGTAGTTTATATTTCCTCGCATTCTTTTATCTATACTTTTCTTTCGCGCCTATTTAACACCTAACCCTAACAAGCCCGGGCTTGGTTTTAAATGGCCACTTGAGTGTACTGACCGTAGTGCATCTTCAACGCCCAAGATTAATAAATGCTGAATCGAAGCGTTATAAGTGTCCGCAGCGAAGGCAGCGACTTGACGGATTGTCGATTTCACTCTGTAGGTTCTTTTCGCTTTTAGAGCATTAATGTAAAGTTTTCTAAGAATCCTGTTTGGTAAAAGCTTCTTTGTGGTTTCTAGCAGCCTGTCGGGGATGGAGGGGAGCCCTGCCTCTGCGAGGATACATTTGATTGGTGAGGTTGGGAAAGCGTTTAGGCATGGCGCTTGGAGAATCTTTATGCTGGCGTTTGCGGACCATCCATATATGGTTAATCCGCAGTCGAGCTAAGATAGCATCAGAGCCCGAATGATGTTTATGAGTGTGCTGGTGTGTATATAGGAAAATTTGAATGAGAGAAATTAAATAATATTAAGCCTTTTGTTTAGGTTTTGCCTGAGCTCAGTACAATGTATTTTAGTGTTAAATTTTTGGTCGAAAGTAATACCTAAAATCTTTAGATTTTCATTGTCTTATTATCTAGGCTAAAATGTGGCATTATACATTTGTGCTTTCGAGAATATTCCATTTATCTATTGACAGTGTTGCGCCCGAAAGTGCTCCCTAGTTTTTAATATCGGTTAGGATTTTGGAGAAGGTTTCAACTACTTGTATGTGTCTTGGATTTTTGTATAGATAATAGCGTCGTCTGCGTAAACGGAGAGGTTGACGTATTTGTGTGATAATATAATGAAGTTTAGTTTTTAAAATGCTATTGTACATACGACTACCGATAGCGGGGATTCTTGGCAGATACCGTTGTGCAGTTTAAAGGATTTTGAGATAGAGCTGTGCACTTGAACCCGGAACATACGCCGACTCATGAGGGCTTTCACGATGTAGAAAATCTTCGGTCCGACCCCCCAGTCTTCGAGTTGCTTCAGTACTACATGTATACCAACGCGGTCAAATGCATTCTTAAAGTCTGTACCCAGTATGGTTACATGGTTTCTGGACGGGAGGGCATCTGACGCGTACCCGTGAATTTGCTGTAATTTATCGATAGTGCTTTGTTTTTGTTTAAAGGCATTTTGGTTTTGGGAGATCAGCTTATTGTGGCTAGTCGACTGGCGATTATTTTTTCGAAGATTTTGCTACAACGAGGTAGGAGAGAAATAGAGCGGTAGCTGCCGATTTCGTTTAATGGCTTGTTAGGTTTGGGAATCGGTATGGTTACGGTTTTTTTTCCAAGTGAGGAAAGACTCCTTCTCTTAAGATATAGCTATATATATCTTTTAATTTGAGTTTGGCTTCTGGTGGAAGTTGGCGAGACTCTATCGAAACCTGGGGTCTTACCTTTTGCAGGGTGAAGTGTGGTTTCCAGTTCGAATGGGCTAATCAGGTATTCCAGATATTGAGCAGATAGTTTTATGCGAGTAGGTATGTACTGTGCGGCTAATGAACGTTCTTTGTTTGCTACATATTCGTTAGAAAAATGCTTGTGTGGGAGCACTGATCACCGAAAGCTTCTGATATTTTACTTTGATCGGACAGGATAAATTCATTTGTTGTAATGTATTTTATTTTGGGACATGGACTGCCAGTAAGACTTTTTAAATCGGCCCAGATTCTCTTGCTTGAAAAGAGGGGGTTTATTGCGGAGGTGAATTTGATCATTGGATTCTTACATTGTTTTGCTAGTTTTTTGAAATTTCGCATTGCGTTTTTTGTAGGCTAGAAGGTTTGCTGTGGACATTTTACGTTTGTGCGCATGCCAGTCGATTTGTTTTTGTTGGCGTAGTTCATTGAGATCAGAGTTCCACCAGAAGACTTTCCTTGTATGCGCTATAATCTTGGATTGGGGTATGGATCAGTTGGCTGCTTTGCGGATTGCTCGGGTCAGAAGGGAAACTTTATGTTTAATGTTATTTGACGTCGCTTGTTGGAGATTGTGTTTTATTTGCGATTGAAGTTTTACCCAATCGGCATAGTCCGTCTTGTATTTAGAAGGGGATGTAATTTTAACGCTATTCAAATTTTGCGTGCTTATCGGACTGGTGTCGCTGCCGTGCAAATCTGGTGATATTGACCAGTTGCATCTGTGGCAAAGTTGTGGGTAAAAGTACGGTTTTCGAAAAGTGCGTTGGTGATTTATCGTTAAGAACAATTAAATTGGTTTTGTTATGGGCGTTATCGAATTTTTTTTCCCCGTATGTTTGGGGGCTGTTGACCCCGAATTGGGTGTCACGAATTAATATCCCCAATTAGCGTTATTGGGTTGTTTGGGGTATTGATGATTGTTGATATATGCGGGAAGAAGTTTTGGTTGAGGGTAATATACATATTAATAATTGAAAACAGTAGCCTTACTTCTATTTCAAGAGAATCGGTGAGAATATGTGAATTTAAGCGAGTGTACCAATGAGGTGGATCCAATCCAATCCAATCCCTTGTTTTCCTGTACCGATGTTATCCGAGTTACGAAAGTAGCTAACATACGGTGTGTTTCCTGTAAGTAAATTACATCTGTATTTTTGGACCTTATTAAGTG
This sequence comes from Drosophila triauraria, assembly GCA_014170255.2. Classification (NCBI taxonomy): domain Eukaryota; kingdom Metazoa; phylum Arthropoda; class Insecta; order Diptera; family Drosophilidae; genus Drosophila; species Drosophila triauraria. The sequence continues at coordinate 34,458,573 of CM024333.1, forward strand.
TTCATGATAGTTGTTAATGTAACCATTAAGGTTCAATTGGTCACCCATCTCGTCATCTGCTGTGGAGCAGCTGCTTTGGCTGAAGGTGATGGAGCTTCTGTTTGATCAGATCGGGTAGTTCGGTGATGGGATGTCTTCCAGCGAAGGACGAGAGAGTTGATGTGTAAAGTTGTGTATTGTTTTTGGTATAGAAAACAATGTGGTTGCTGATAAGTTGGTCGGTGTGATTTTTTTTGTTTTTTATGATTTTGTTGTAAAAGATTTTGCCGATTGGATTTTTGAGAGTGGGGCCGATGAGGCCGTCGATTTTGCTGATAAGAATTTTGATGTTGATGCTGTTGTGGTCGTTGGTTTTGCCGACTGGGCTGTGGGCTTCGTAACTGCCGAGGCGTAGCTAGGCACGTTTGTTTGTTGAGTATGGGTTGCCGATAGAGAGTCCTTGCTTACTTGTTTTTGATTTTATGCACATTATTCCTTTTTCTTGTTGATATATTATGCAGTTTGGGGAAGAGGCAGGGTGATCTGCGCCACAATTCGCGCATTTCGTCTGGGTACAAGCTACGGGTAGTGTGGTGGTAGGGAACATGTGCTGCAGGTTTCGTAATTTTGGCAACACTTTTGGTGTGGCCCAGCAATTGGCATTTTTGCACCTCACTGGATTTGGAATCTATTCCTAAGTTGTAAAGGTAAAACGAAACTAGAATAACTCCGGTGCGTTGATTTTCCGTCATAAAGTTTGATAAACTTGTAAACGTCTTGCACGTGTTGGGACTTAAGTTCTTCAATAGTTTCTTTTTCTGGTATATTTATAAGGCAGGGTGAAAAGATTGTACCTTTAACGACGTTAAGGCTTTCGTGAAACATGCATTCAATTTAACAGATGCATGGTAGTTGAGATGTTTTGATGAGTTTTTCGGCTGCTGCTTTAGATTTGACCATATGATTTTTGTGCACATTCTCTTGAGCTCTCGGTGGATAGCGAAATATAAGTAGCTGACTAACGGTTTTTTTTGGGTTTTGAATAAGATGAAGATGATGATAGGTAATTCGGGTAATTCGCTCATTGGTTGAAAAAGTCATCTTTTTAGTTTTATGGCATTCGCTTAGCAAGGCAAAGCAATTTGGCCTCAGAATAGGTGACCCTGGGGCCATGCGAAAAGTTTTTTCACAAAACACGTGTGGGTGCGAATTTTGTGATAACGGTGAAAATATAGAGTAAGTCGGTAGACACTGATAGTTCACGAAAGAAGACTGGCCAAAAAGATGTGTGCATTCGCTGAGAGTAGATCGATGACTGTGAATTCCAGAATATATTCTTGCGGTGTAGGGTAGATGCAGATGTGAGACGTTTGTATGGAGTTGCTCATTTACATGTTTTACTACGATTTCAAAGGTAAGGGATGGGTTTTTCTCGTTAGGTTCCAATTAGATTGCTATCACTAGCAGCGCTTGCCGTTGTATATTTATGTTGAAATAGGAAGACTATGTCGGAAGGGAAACTACCCTTCGCGCAATGCTGGCCTAGAGACTTAGTCAGTTTCAAAGTTATAATAAAATATAACGGCTGGCTGCCGGAGTTGTATTTTATCAGAGCTTGTGCTCTTCATTGTATGAACATCCAAAACAAATAGAACTTAGGGGCTAAATTAAGTAAGCTTCATAGCGGCCTCGCCAATGTGCAGAGTTTGCCGGCTATGCACGAGCTTCCGGCCAGACGCTGTGTCAGCAGTTTGGCCGGCGCTGGTCATCGAACGATCGAACATGGCCGTCGCCCGGTTAACTTAGTCAACTTGTACATCGACTTGACAATTTGCAGCACTTATTTGTACAGGGAAATGTTTTGTTTTAATTACTGAACACCTTGTGACGTCCGGAATAGGATTGATATTCATACCCTGGTGTATACAAATTTTACTGTCACTCACTTTCAGTGAGATCAGTACGAAAGTTGCACAGACTTTTTTTATATATTGAATATACTGTACAATGTACAATATATATGTTAATTTTACGAACCTCGATATTTTTTCAATTTTACCACAATGTATTTGCATGAATTTCAATTGCAGACTGCTAGGGTATACCAACTTCGGCTTACCGAATTTAGCTTTCCTTAATGTTTTTTTTTGTTATCCATAAAATAAAATTTTCTCATTATTACATTTTTTTTGCATTCTACAAATTTTTCCTAAAATTGGAAACACCAAAAACAAATTTGGGGTATTTTTTCATTATTCAAATGGGGTACTTTTTTATACGAAATAACACCCCAAATTTTTGCTAAGCTCTCAAAGACACACTCAAGCCAGCTTTACGAAGAGGAACACACTTCACCAAAGCTTACCCTGGTGAGCATTATTCAAATAACACCTAACGTGCTCTCCTTATGAGTTTTATTCAACAGTCCTTATTTTTTGACAAAACATAAATTTAGTTTCAATATGCAATAGTCTGAGTTCTTCTTCTTTTTTCACTTCTTTTCTTTATTACTGGCTGCCTTAGACTGACTGCTTGCTCTCTCTGCAATCTGCATCAACTCCCGTTTTGGTTCAGAGAGCGATGAGAGCAAGAGAGGAGAGAGAGTTGTTCAGTCTCAGCAATATGTATATGCAATAACAAAAGTAGCGATTATCAGGTCAAACGCGAATGCATATTATGCTGACATGAATGGTTCTCCCAGTCGCTGCTTGCGCTGTGTCACCTCCTCCCGAAGGTGATTGAAGTAGCCCCATGGTACAATAAATAGGCCTGGAAACTGGTTGTGAACGTTGTTCATGTCGTCCAGTGTTGGTTGTTTGCTACGTACCATTTCAAGGCTGAAGCAATTCGGCCATCTCCCTAGGAAGCAGGTCTAACTCGAGACCGTACATCTCCGCTGACCACTCCACCTGCTCCAAAAACTCAAGCGGTTTCGATGCCCCATCAAAACGAAAACTCCATTCCCTTACCCTCGACGCTATTCTTCAAAAGTCAGGTGCTTGTGGCCTGGCTATCATATCCTGCTGTATCCTGGTCTCGGTTGGAGTATGGGTGGATTCCCGGAAATGGTTTTGGTTATACTCTGGGATATCTTTCTGTACCTGTTTTTTAAAACTGGCATTTAGAATGTCTCCCTGTGGAACTATCACCTGAATCTTAGAAACAGCGGGTCTTTCCTGTCCCCCACTGCTTGTAGACGCCTTACCTGGTGACGCTCCAGCGTGACGCTCTGCCAGTTCTTTAACTCCTGGCTATACGCCAGTATTCTTCCTGTATTCTTCCCTGTTTAGTTTATGTATCCAACTAGTTCTCGCCATCGTGGATATTATAATGTACGTAGGGAAACAAAAATTCCCTTATTCTTAAATATGTCTATAACTCAGATAATTCTTATAGGCACAGCGACCCTAGTTCGGGCGCCAGTTGTATCGATCGGGAGCGGGATAGCTCAGTCTCGTCCAGGATTCGCTGTAACAAATTTATATTTGTTGGGCATTGTGCCAAAATAAGAACTCCGGGGTTTAGAATTAAGTAATATAATATATATTTTAACTGGGATTTCCACCTCTTTTCCACCTCTTTTCCACCACACCTGCCTTAGGCGGGGCACAAGACGCCCTATCACTAACAATTGGTACACGCCCGACTCGCCGGCCAGCGCCGTCTGGGTGATCACGCCGCGCTTACGCTCCGCTTGATACTTCGGTGCTACCCGCACTCGGATACTCTCGCTAAGCTTCGCTCCGCTAAATACTCTGGTGCTGCACATCCGTGTCCCGCTATGCGCTGACTATCCGCTCTTCTGAAAACTTTCTCTCCCTTTCTCCACTCTCACTCCATCTCTTCTACTGCTTTCTCTTCTGCCGATCCTGCGTTCTCTTAGGCTTTTTGTAAGGGATCGTAAAGATTCCTTACACTACCTTTTTTGTGAAGAGGAATGATAAATGTTTCTCTCCAAAAGGGGACTGCATATGGCCTCGGCGCAATACCTAGGCAGACAGCATGGTATTCCATCGGTACCTGGCGAATAAACCGGCTTGACACATTGAAGATCCTAGAGAATGGAGCTTTGGCTTAAGCCAATACTGAAGATTAGCTTTGATTTGTGCATGCTATAAATGACGGATGACGGAGAATAAGTCGTTCAGATCGCCGATTGGCTGATCATATTTGCTGTTGTATTTTAAATAAAAGCGAGGAAGGATGTGTAATAGGCTTACGTTTTTATTTATTGCATTGATTTATCTAGCGCGACAAGCATGTTGCATACATAAAAAATAAATAAATAAATAAACAAATTATGGCACTAGCCTTAACAGTAAAGAAAATAAAATAAAAAGATATAAATTTAGTTGAACTTTCATATATACTAATAAATTGACCTTAAATTCTAACATTTAATGATTATTTTTTTATAAAGACAAACATTGAGTTACTTTTAGGGAAAGTGAAAATTTTTACATAATTAAAATTTAATGTTTTTGGAGCGATTTTAAAATGCGTAGCGCTGCTAACTGCCTTGCTGGCATGAGGAAGTTGGTTCCAAATGCGAACAGCGTATGCAAAAAATTGCCTCTTTGTACTTAAATGTTTGAATTTAAATGACATTTAATAATATATATAGATATATATTTCGATTGGGTAGGACTGACCATGCAACTGAAAGTGCAAACAAAATCTTTAACATGAATGTTGACAAATGGATTGACTTAAAAATATTAGTATTCCTTCACAAAATAATAAATTCTAGACAACCTGATTACCTTTACAACATGATTCGTTTTACGTCCTCAATTTCGAAAATTTCAAGGACGTTGCGGGGATAGTGAATATTATCCTTTCGGGCAACTTTTTCGCACCCAGCGTAATCGAAAATAAAAAAAAAAATTTTCATCTTTTAGTATAATTTCGAAATTTTCAAGGACGTTGCGGGGATAGTAAATATTATCCTTTTAGGCTGAAATTTTTTGTGCTTTCATTTGACATGGTTTTACAACTTTTCCGCACCCAGCGTCATCAAAAATCAAAAAAAGTTGATTTTCGATACACCCTACTATCAGTGCCTCTCTTGTACGTAAAAATGTCGCTACACCCATTATTAGGTGGATTCTGGAAATGATCAAATCCAGAATCATAACTGTAGACCTAGGAGGAACCATGACCTCAATCACAGCCACAAGGGGATGCCCTCAAGGGGGAGTACTCTCTCCTCTCTTGTGGACTCTGGTCATAGACGAGCTACTGATTGAGCTCAACAATCTAGGGTTCCCCACTCAGGACTACGCTGATGACCTAGTCATCTATATAGTGGGCTGGCATGAGCAAACCATCTCGGATCGCATGCAGCAAGCCCTTAATATAGCCAATAGATGGTGTCGGAATAAAGGACTATCCATAAACCCGTCTAAAACTGTTCTAGTTCCATTTACCAGGAAAAGGTCTCTCTCTCTCTGACAAGACCATCCCTAAATGGATCAACCATTGACTTTTCGGTTGAAGCTAACTACCTGGGAGTTATACTTGACTCCAAGCTCAACTGGAACGCACACCTTGAAAAGACCATTAACAAAGCCACTCGAGCATACTTTGCTTGCAATAGGCTTTCGGTAGAACATGGGGCCTAAGTCCCAAAATGATCTACTGGTCTTTTAACACTGTGGTAAAACCGATCATAACCTATGCATCTCTTGCTTGGTGGACGAAATATACCCAGAAGACAACTGCGGCCCCACTAAAATACAACGACTGGTCTGCATAGGCATCACTGGAGCCATCCGGACATACCCCACTGCAGTACTTGGAGTTATAACTGGCATACCCCCTCTACCCATCACCCTGAAAAAGGAGGCCTGCCTGGGGGCACTTCGCCTCCAAAACATCACCAATATATAATCTACTTGTCCTCGAACCCCTAATAAACGAGCCCATTCTGCGTATAACTGACGAGCAGAAAACAAAACTTGTTTTCCACAGAAACTTCTCTGTAGTCCTGTACACCAGACACGACTGGACAACAAAATCAATATCTCTGCCCAGTGGATCACAAACGTGGTACACTGATGGATCGAAATTGGAAAACGGTGACACCGGGGCTGGTATTTTCGGACCAAGGTTCAACAAATCCATAGCCATGGGAAAGTCTTCAACCATTTTCCAAGCAGAGATACACGGCATAAAAATCTGTGCTCGTGAATGCCTTCGCAGGAATATGCAAGGCGCACGGATTTACATCTTCTCTGACAGTCAGGCGGCGCTCATAGCGCTGAGATCTTTACGATCACCTCCAGACTTGTAGAAAACTGTTTCCAGCAGCTGACCGCCCTTGCCTCCAAAAACACCTTAACGGTGGGCTGGGTGCCAGGGCATGAAGGCCATATAGGAAACGAGGTGGCAGACTCCCTAGCAAAACGCGGGGCGATGACACCCCTAATCGGCCCTGAACCATTTTGTGGACTTTTGAAAGGACACAAAGGGAACTGGTCAGAAATGGGAGGAAAAGGAGATAAGTCGTCACTGGACCGACAGTGCAGGGCTGAGACAAGCCAAACAATTTCTCGTCCCCCCGATGTCGCGATCCAAACGCATCATCAATCTAAAAAAGAGTAAGATTCGCACTCTAACAGGCTACCTAACAGGTCACTGCAATATAAGGTATCACCTTAAGAAATTAAAACTTTCAGAAATCGACACATGTAGATTCTGTGAGCTGGAGCCAGAAACATCAGAACATGTTCTATGTGAATGCCCCTCACTAATCAGACGCCGACTTCAACAACTAGGAGGTGGGATAAGTTCCCCCCCTACAGGATTTAGGAAAAAATAGACCTCGCCAAAGTGCTCTTCTTCATCAGAAGCCTAGGAATACAGGCTCTACCTTAATCCTACAGGCCGGCACAAAAGACCTAACATCTGGTCGCGGTGCAATAAGGCCCTAGTAATAATAATAATAATAACTCCATCATATAGATCATGATCTTCTACTAAACACTGTAAAGAACTATTTTTTAACTAGACACCCTTCCGGCTTTGCATGGGTACAAAAGGAACTAATTCTTTTCGTCGTTGAATCAAAATATCACTGCCCATCTTTTCTTGAAAATTCTTCAATAGAGTAGCAGAACATAAAAAATCGCTTTTATGATGACTACAAATACCCTAATGAGGAATCTGAACCCGGCTGTTCCCCTTAAATGATAAAATCCTTCATACTGCATTAGATATGCAGATAAACCGTCCAAGTGGCTTAATCCCAGTAGTATAAAAACCGGGATTTCGGGACCTTAATCAAGTCATAGATGGGGTCATAAATTAGCTTCATTAGGGTCACCTGTCAAAATTTAAGTGTTTTAAGTAAAAATGTGCAATTAATTAGGGACAGCTGTCAATTTTAAAAGGATTTAGCAATTAAACTATAATTTATTAGGGTTAGTTCCCATAAGATAAGTGGTGGGATCGAGGAGACACTTGAGAAGGGTGCATGCAAATTGATCCTGCACGATCATGTCCCAGCGATGGACACTCACACGCCCTCAATTTAATAGGTTACGGTGTCACATGAAAGGGTGCACGTGCGCGGGACCGATCCCGCATTCACCCGTCCCCACTTGAAAGGGTCGCGCTCATGCACGATCAGGGCTCACCGAAGCATACAAGGCTCACCAAAGGACACTCACCCTCCCTCAAGTAAGTGCTGTGGAAAAAAAAACGAACAAGTGTCAATGAAAACGCTCACCCAAAGTCTAACGGAAAATACGATCAAGTGCCAACTAAAACGCTCACCCAAAGTCTAACGGAAAAATCGTGTGTCAAATTTTGTATGACTAACTTGAAAAGAGCGCCCAAAAAATACGCGTCTTCATTTGCTGAGTTAATATTTCAAACTGATTTTATTAGGAGCGGACTCCGCTTTATATAGATCCCAGCTTAGGTAGCTAACATCAAATCTTATTCTAGACTTATAGCTAGACCCACAGAGTGGTCTGTTTATCCATTAGCAAGGGATACATAGGGGTGAAACACAGAATTCGTGGATCCCATGCTTGGATTCAAATTACATGTACATATTGTCAATTGTTTTGTGTTAGGCCCATTTGGCCGCTATATTTAAATATATTCTGTGACCCTCGCAGGGGTTCGTACATATTAGGTCTCAAGTATATTTATTTGTCTAGTGTACAGATCTGTGTTAGGCACAAGTGGCCGCTGTTTAGAGATACGCGCAATTGCGCTCAGCCAGATCACAGCCGCATCGATTTGTGACAGATCTATGTACATATGTATATATTTATGTATATATTTATATATAAACGTGTTCATGTTTGAACATTCTGCCAAGGACCGGCAAGATTGGGTGTGGGTGTTCAATTTTAGATTTGACATATAAAATACGACATTTAGCAATATACAAAAATATTGAACCATTATACATTTCATAAAACGATTTAGTGGACTGTAATTTTCTTTAACTTAATTGTTAACATTTAAATTTCTTGCGAAATTGGTTGTACATTTTCGTAATTAAAATTACAATAATTATTAAGCATATAACTAAAGAGGTATGACCAGATATGTTGTGAACATTTAACCCCTTTAATTTCTATGGCTTTCTTTTTAAATGTGCTAGTTCCTCCCTCTGGCAAATTGTTGAATTATTCATAATGCAAAATATGTAAAATATAAAACGTATTTCTTCTAATTCAACCCAATACAAGTTAGAATCTAGTACGCCTGTCTTTGAAATACCTCCGAAGTGAGGTCCTGCCGGGGGAACACAAAAAATTGCCATAGCCCTTTTATGCTTGGTCGCTGTGCAATGGAAATATTTTCCTCTGTGGAAAACATCTTCTTACTTTTCTTCTAACTTTTTTTAATTTTGTATTATCCTGAAATGCTTTTTCCATGTTTTTCACCAGGAGGTGCCATTGTATGTGGCTTTGATTTCCTTAAGGATGTATTGTCCTCATATACCAACCACTCGAATTTTTGGTGGTAGCCTTTACCATTTTATTTTCATAATTTTTGACCAATATATAATCCTTAATTTTGTTTTCTATTCTTCCAAAATTCTTCAAATTTTTTACTTTAATGGTAGTTGCATTAACTGAACTTTCACTATTGGTTTTGTTGCAACCGGAAATAATCCAGCCAAATCTTGTATTTTGGCCAAGTAAACCGTTAATTTTTTCCATACCATTTCTTATAATATGGGTATATAGGTCGGCGCCTATAATGACATCAACTCGGCCTGGCTTGTTAAAGTCCGGGTCAGCTAATGTATAATAACGCCATTTGGATTTGTCAACATTGACTTCTCTAATAGGCACAGCTTTCATTAATTTTGGCAATATTATTGCCTTGGTTACGAGTGGATTCTTTGAATTGGGGGCTTCGATTACAATTTTTGCTTTATATTTTGATACACATGTATCTGTCGAAGATATCCCACTAATTTCAGTTTTAGATTTAATCTTTGGCAGTTTTAATATCTGTGCTCTCCTCTGATATGATAGCGCATTGGGACCCACTATCAATCAGTGCTCTTAAGTTCTCAAAATCGCCATTGGCCGATTTTACTTTAATTTTTGCTGTTGGAAGCAATACCTGTGTCGAAGTCATACAAGTAGATAAAAATACTTCTTCTCTCTTTTGAGAGTTCATATGTAGCATTGTATGATGCGATTTACTACAATGCGAACATAAATATTCGCTTGTACATCTTGTGTATAATTGCACTTTTCTCGCGATTTCCAGTTGCTCTGGGGAATTAATCCCTTTAAATTGATGGCATTGGGTTACAGAATGTCCCATCATTTTGCAGATTGGCCACCTTTCACTCCAATTTGAAAAAGTATTATTTGTATGGAAATTATAATTGTTTGTGTTTTTGACAGGCTTATCTTCTTGCACAGAGCAAGTCGAACACAGCCGTTGCTCCAAAAAATCCATAACATCCGATAATTTCTGGATGTCTTTTGTTTTTTTTTAATATGACTCTCATACAATTGCACAGTCTGAGAGTTAAATTTTTTGAGCACCATATGAGCAAATATTACATCAACTTCTTCGGACAGATTGGCCTTCAGTTTTACGATGTGTACCGCTTCATTCATGGAGTCAATGAAATATTTAATTTGCCTATCGGAATCAATATTTAAATTTGACAGTTCCATCAGGCGAATAAGCTGCTCTGAAAAAATCTTACGATTATTTTCATATCGCTTGGCTAAAAGTTCCCAAGCGGCATCATAATTGTCTGCGGAGCCTAATAATAGGTGAGCAACAACTTTTAGCGCTTCACCCTTTAACGCAGATTTTCAATAATTAAATTTTAGGGAGGTACTCAAACTCTCCCTAGCATGAATTAATTCAATATATAACTCTTGAAAAAGGTCCCACTCTTTGGCATCACCGCCAAACGTGGGTACCTCGATCCTCGGTAGGGTTGGTAAATTTTCAATTTTACCCACAACCTCCGAGTTATGAATAACTTTCTCCTTAAGTTGTTCATTTATCTCCGCTGAAATATTTTGTATGTCAAATTCTAGCTCGCTAAGGGTTAAATTGAATTCTAGGCTACCAACAACTTTTATCTTTAACTCTGAAATATTCTGCCAGAGAAAATGAATTTTATTTTTTCGAATCCGCAGGGTTTCCCGCTTCTCGCTCTGAGTTTCTAGAAATGTCTCTTCCAAGTACTCCCTAAGCTGATTAATTTTAATATTTAATAATTTCTGCGCTTGGTTTCCTTCACCTACTGCTGGCTTTAATGACTCTATTTTTTATTCTTTTAATATCATCAGAACCTGATCATACCTCTTTTTAATAAAGTATTCGTGGTCTATCGGATCTAATTTTACTAAAATATTAGCGTTGGCTATAAATTCTTCTTCCAACCTTGCTATGTATTCTATTTGGTCTTTGGAATATTCCTTTAGAACTTCTGCAGCTATTTGCCTGCAGGTTTTGTTAATGTCCGCTTGCTTTTTAAGCAGACTTATAATTTGCTCGGAGAACATATTAAAATAACTTAATATATCTTATCTGTGATCGCTGTTTGTCGTTGCCGCTGTCGCTGCTGCCGCTGTTGTCGGTGCTGTTGATGTCGTCGCTGATGTTGTTGCCGCTGCTGATGTAGGCGCTGCTGTTGGTAGGCGCTGTTGTTGTAGGCGCTGTTGTTGGTAGGCGCTGCTGTTTCCTTCTGGGGCTGATTTTGAATATCTGAATTTGTTTATATTTTTGTTGTATTTTATTTTTTGCTTGTTTATACTGTTAGTGCACTTTTTTGTATTTTTTCGATAAGAACAGTTTTTTTTTTAATAGCTTATTAATAGCTAGTGAATTAGGGCTTTAAGTTCACCACAATCACTTTTAACTTTTGTTTTTATTTGAACCGGTTGGATTTCAGATTTTTATTCGTAAAACACTTTATAAGCTGATGTTTGAGGCCTGTAACAGCCTTTAGCTTTATTTCAAGACTGAGGTGTTTTATTCAAAACATAAAAGTTCCTTGTGTATCTTATTGCTTTATATTTTATTCTCTGTTCCTTACCACGGGTGGGGGGAAACAAGAGATATTTATTTTTGCAACCTTAACTGCGGGTGCCTTTGCACTACATACAGATTTTTAAGGTGCTGGTTTTAAAACTCTAAACCTCTTACCACAAGGGGGAAAGTTATAGAGTGCCTCGAAGGACCAAAATGAAAAGAGCGCCCAATAAATACAACGTCTTCATTTGCTGAGTTAATATTTCAAACTGATTTTATTAGGAGCGGACTCCGCTTTATATAGATCCTAGCTTAGGTAGCTAACATCAAATCTTATTCTAGACTTATAGCTAGACCCACAGAGTGGTCTGTTTATCCATTAGCAAGGGATACATAGGGGTGAAACACAGAATTCGTGGATCCCATGATTGGATTCAAATTACATGTACATATCGTCAAGTGTTTTGTGTTAGGCCCATTTGGGTGCTATATTTAAATATATTCTGTGACCCTCGCAGGGGTTCCTACATATTAGGTCTCAAGTGTATTTATTTGTCTAGTGTACAGATCTGTGTTAGGAACAAGTGGCCGCTGTTTAGAAATACGCGCACATGCGCTCAGCCAGATCACAGCCGCATCGATTTGTGACAGATCTATGTACATATGTATATATGTATGTATATATTTATATATAGACGTGTTCATGTTTGAACAAACTATCTCTTTGCATTATGTTTGGTCTTTGATTTTTGTGAGGCTACGACCCCACTTAAAAAGGGCGCGCACGATCAAGGCTCACCTAAGGACGCTCACCCGTCCCAGCCGACCGTTACGAGGCAGACCATCTCAAACAAGTGTGGATCGAGAACATGGAAAGGGTTGGGGAAATCCTTCTCAAATTTTTACACAAAACGTTGAACGAGGCCAGTCAGTGGTGTGTATTCTAGAAGTCGGTCATGAATGAGAAGGCAACATATCTTTGTATTCACCTCACTTGCTGCAGTTAGCTCAGTGGAAATTTAAACATCAATCGGTCCCGATTTGAATGTCTCATTTTGATGAGAAAGATCAATAACCACCAACGGCGCTTTCGCAATGAATTCCTTCGGAGATAGAAGTGGTCGTGCCTCTCGATTGTAGTAACTCTCTTGAAATCTTTCATACATATCATACAAGACAGCAAGACGGTTTTCATTATATTTAATATTCAAATCCTCATAGGGATAAACTTCTGAATTCAGATATACTTTTGCATTTCTAAAATTGTTTGTAATAAGTTGTCCACTTAATGTAAATGCAAGGACAGCGAATCGTGGACGTTCCCTGTTTGACGAAAGCTTGACATTCCAGATATGATGTGTTCCCTGTACTAATGTCGGATTAATATAACAATCCCAACTCCGGAATGCCAATGGGAGAATAGCTTCACTTTTAAATACATTAACCAATTTCATTTTTGCGGCGTCACTTGGAACGATGTGGGGGATCTTCCAACTTATATTATGTATAGCAATATTATGAGTTTTACCGTCAATAGTTTTAACATACATGTCATCAGTATTTTTAGCAAGCAAAAAAATTAGTTCATGTTCAGAATTTAAGATCACCGTCTTGTGATCCTCGGCGAAACCCAGTAGCATTTAAAAAGGTACAGAAAATCTGAAATGACCTCCTCAAGGAATATTGTTTCAGGCACTCCATTCAGCATTGCGATAAAGTGCTACTTCCTGTTCCCCAACTGGGAAAAAATTTTTAATAGTCGAGGTTATACCTGTAAATCGACATCTGTCGATTTCCGATCTATTCACATCATATCTAAGCTCATCGAGAAAATAAGGCATGCCGTTATTTTTGAGCATCCCGCTGACATTATTAGTACTGCTTGCTCCTGTATTTGTGTCAATAATTTTGCTAAGTGTTCCCTCAAAGTGGAGAAAACTTTCAGATGGAAGGACATACAAATCTTGGTTCTGTATTGTGATACGAACTTCATCATTTGTCTGAAAGGTTTGTTGATACGGATAATAAAAATGGTATTCATTTTTAATGACACTCTCATCATTGATAGGCTTTTCTTGGACATAGAAAATTTCATTCATTTGAAAATTAGTTTTTTTTATATTTATTGTATATTAAATCCCAGCGATTTTAAAATCAATTTATTTTTTAACGTTAGAGCAGGTCTTTTGTGTGGAGTCCCTCGAGATGATGATGATGTTGTTTTCACTTCAGCTTTAGATTTGATAATGTTATCAATGGCGCGATGTGCAGGCTTTTTATTATAGATAATAATATTGCTGATCGCAAGTGAAGCCGAATCGAAACAGTTTCTCCACGCAAATCAACTAAATCTCCGTTCTGATCAGTTATCCGTACTTCGAGCGTGCTTATTTCTCTGGAGTTGACTGGTAAATAAATCAAATTTCGAGGTGTAATATTCATTTTATATCTTGGGGGGACATTGATTCCAAATTCATGAAGCACGTGATACAGGATTATCTGAGATGTAAATTTCATTTTCATGTGGTCTTAGTTTACGTTTATTAAAACCAAATAACCGTCCAATTGATCTTTCATGGTTAAAATATATTTTTTCATTTTTAGTTGAAACTTGAACTTGTAAAGTGTTGATGTTACATTCAATTTTTATAGTGTTATGAAGTCCATACTCTTTGAGCCTGTTAATAATATATTTTATTATATCATTAACCTCGTAGGAACCCATTGGTATTTCTATGACTTTATTTCCAATATGGAAGAGATTGTTACCCATATCAACATTTGGAATAGAATTAAATGTATAAAAGTCAATGAGCGCACACTCATAATTATGTTTTAACTCAATTTGTGGGAAAAAATTTTCAGTTATAACTGATGTGTTTCCAGTTAAGGTGAATGTTATTGATGTACTCATTATGAAGCTTGAGAGTGGACTGTCTTGTTTCTCAAACAACGCATTATACTTATTCAATCATTTATTTAAGTATAATAAATTGATCAAATCCCTTTCTAAATCGTACAGTTTTCATTTCATCATCCTTTGAAACTACCAGAAATCCAAATTTAACTTCCCAACATTTCTGTGAAATATTCATAAATGTATTAAAATCCATATCACAATTTGCATGATCTCTCCAAATACGGTTCATGTTAAATCCATCCTGCTTGAAAATAATAATAAAATTCGCATTATCACGAATTAAATGTTTTGGAATATGGGTTTACGTTTGTGACAAATAGAATGAATCTATATTTCTGTGACGTCCCATACAGAAAAAGCTCCTAACATTATCTTGCTTTCCACATGCAATATCGTCAGATGTTATAATCGAATTATTTTTAGCTTCCTGGGGTGACAAAACTGCATCATTTTCTAAGAATGTGTAATATCCCATCCCTTTGATAGGTTTAAAAAGTTTTTCCAAATATTCATATTTCGGTTGATATAAGCTCTTTGAAAATATATAAATATTTTCAAATTTGAGACCATTTGGACCCTCAATTAAGCTTAACATCACATTCGTTTTTCCACAATTGGATGGACCGACAATTAATGCTCTAATCGTGTTCGGCAACAAAGAGCTGTGACGCGTGTGTTTTTTATCTCCATGTCCGTCACCTTCAATATTTCCTACTGTTTGGTCATGCCCTCTCGAAGTGATGGCCCGGCAGCAGCCGAATAATGCACGCATATTTTATCTGCATTTATCTATGCGCAACCTCGGCCTTTGCCCTAAGCACAGCTTCGGCCGCCTATTTTGCCGAAGCTATCAGTTAGTTGTCTTTCGATCGTTCTATACGAGAGATCAATTCTTGTTCGCTTATCTCACTTATCGGGCGCAGCATAGTTGTTGTTGTCTTACACAATAGTTCGAGCGCAGCCAGTATTGCTGTTCGCAAAGCTTACATACCCCCAAATTTATATATATATATTGCCCTGCGCGGCTGAATAAAACAATTAAAACTGATGAAACAATCGCGTTTTGTTTAATTAAGTTAGTGAAAAAGCTCACTAGCCCAAAATTTGGTGACCCCGACGTGATTAACATTATCACTAAACAAATAACAAACATTGTTATTTAAAACATTTAATTGACAATCACTAACAGAAGTTTCATAAATTGATGACCAGTCACACGCATTAAAATCTAGCTCAAGTTTAGTGTAATCAATATTCTTAAAATCTCTATACTTAAAAGAAGTTGCATTATTGTCAAGGGTCAAGTCATATGTCAGGAAAATTAGGTCATGTCTAGAGAAAGCTGGTACGGAGACCTGGTCAGAAAGTAAAATTTTACTACGGTCATTAATAAAAAACAAGTCAAGAACTCTATCACAGGTACTTCCGAAATGTGTAGGCATTGTTGAGTTCACGGCATATAGGCCTAGTGAGTCCAAATTATCTAAAAGATGGTTCTTTTTTAGAAGATTACTATTAAAGTCGCCTCCTAGTATGATGTCTGTATATGAAAGAGAAATGACCGATAACACACCAAGTAGTGGCTCATAGTCGGTGGTACGATTCGGTCTGTAAATACATCCAAGTAGAATTTTCTGTTTAACTTTATTTATGATTTCTAAAAACAGATATTCAATTAAGCATTAACTTGGTTGTCTACATTTAACACTACATTTAAGCTGCACATTTACGTATACAGCAACACCACCAGCATGTTCAATACGATCAGAACGATACACAACATAACCATCACAAGCAATAGACAGGTCGGATAAATCAGGCAGAAACCACGTCTCAGGCACACATATCACATCCACATTTGATTGGGTAAAAATAAATCTAAATTCGTCAATTTTCTTTAATAGACTTTGTGAATTTATGTGCACGACCTTGAGACCGTTTTTATATTTACTAATTGTTTTTATCAAGGCACCAGGTTTGGAACTACCTTCCTCATTTTGCATAAATATTAAAAGGAATTGTTAGGAGCGCAATCTCAATATTTAAAATCGAAACTATGAATTAAGAGTATAATTCTAAACCTAACTTAATTACGAGAGCTGTGCATAAATGCTTACGAACGAAAGCTATTAGAGCCACCCGCAGCATTATCAGGTCCAGCTGATGCGACGGTGTGAGAGGCACTTGAACAGTGCGCTCAATGCAGTGAACGCTCTTTCTTCCATGAGAGCGCACGTGTACAAGACCACGCCGTGTGAAGACAGCTGAGAGAATTCTGTGCTTTTTCATACGCATGACTTCTTTAAAAATAAGGTAATTTTCTCTTAAAAGCTGCTCATTTACATATAAAGTACTTTTAACAACTTAATTCTTAAATTAGTTTTTATACATTATTTTTAATTTATTTTATCATTTTATAGTTAAACATTTTTAAATAAACAATTATATTATAAGCTTAGTATTATCGTTTTATTTTTTTATTGATCTCATCTACTAGGATGTAATGCATAAATAATTCCCCAGTGTGAATGTCGAGCGCACTTTCATTAGACTCTAATTTTCTCTTAAGTGAATTTATTTTACTCACTACAGCTTGATTACCTTGTGAGTTTTCTAGCCTAATCATTTGACCACCTCGTGGGCCTACGGGTGGGGCTTCCCATTCTGTTACTAACTTCACATCTACCCTTTTTTTAGAATCTTCCATACACTTACCATAAACACTATTATTTATTAATATCAAAAAATTTCGTTCAAAATTACTTTTTGCCTTAGTTCCGTATTTAGTGTTTATGTAATATACTTTTTGAGTCAAGCTTTCTGTTTAAACACTAAAATGGTGTTAATTTTTTTAAGTCTCAGCCCATACATTAAACACAGTTTTAACGATTTGTAATGTATAATGTATTTTTCCTTATCACTAAGATCAGCTATCAATTTTTGAACTTTAGAATCTTTCGAAGGGAGTTTGTTTGCTGGACAGAAAGGTAGGTCTTTATGAGAGTCGTGAAGCGAGTATGGATATTCCAAGTCAACTTCTAGTATATATCCATATCCACTATTTTATGAAATATTTTCTAGATTAAATGTATTAATTGTTCTAACCATTTGAACTTCCCATATGGAAGCTTTTCACACATGGCCCAGCCATACAGGTTGTTCATGTCGCTGTAATAAAGGTATTTTGAAAGCTTGGTAGGGTCAAAACTTTTTAGATAATATGGTTTGTTTTTGTATGTCTACGACTACATCTGACTAACCCACCTCGAATTCCACTCTGAATATATGTTATCATATCAATATTAGTGAGTAATTCTAAACTAATTGCGGTCGTTTTAAGTATCGCATCCCATGACAAACCTGGAATCGTATAATAATGGGCAGGATCAAGTTTATAAATGTTTGAACAAATTGATTTAAAATTCTGTTAACAACGAAACATCAGTTTTTAAATACAGCTCCAAGTATTTTTAAGTGTTTGACACTTGAAATGTTTCCACACTTGACATGCGTGGGCGTAATCAACTTCTGAACATTATAAGTCTGTCAAATTACAATAAAACTTGCTCCTTGGTGGGAGACAAGTTTCTGATAGTTTTCGAACACAATCTAAGTATTCATAGGGGAATACTCCTTTCCTACGAAGTAAAGCAAAATCTCATGTATTCGGATATTCCTTTTTTAAAACTTTAAAATCAGCTTCACTTAAATTAGCTGCTAGAGTGTCTAGACTAGAGGGCATAAACCGGAAAGTATCCAAAAATCTAATTTCTAGTCTATTCTTTCCTAGAGGGATATACTTTGAAATTGAGATATATAATTCTTTATTCAAGGGAATTACTTTAATTTCCCCTTCAACCTCGCTAAGTTCTTTAACAAATAAATGAGCATCATATTTTGAAAAACTATGGAAGAAGACTGGAATAAAATTCCCAGCCTTAAATTTAAGATTTCACTCACTATGGGCTGCCCCCCAAATTGCCCAGTGAAGTGACAATGGTCCCTCACCCTATCATAACCTAAGACCCAATTACAAATGTGGTAATTAACAGCCTCATCAAAATCGAATGAGTCCTGGGTGCTCATTTGTAATGGTACTATACACTTAATATGGTTTCATGAATTTCGGACAAATCGGATGTTAAATTACTGACAAAAGTGCGCACGACATTTCCCCCCGTCTTGCTTACAAACTTATCTAGACTTAAATCAAATCCAAACTTTATTTAGTATGCAAATGCTATAGGAATATGCTTATTTACTACTTGTGTCCTGTCACTTACATTTAACAAAGAGGGCTGTAGTATGCATTCGAAGTCTGCATATACAGCGAATATGTATCTCCAGCTGGCGATGAAAATTTGAGAATTTGAGCTCAGTTGCACTCTCTTTCGCTCGCTCAATCACACCGTCGCTGCATCTCTCCGCATGGCGCCTGAACCTACCCTCATTCGTTGAGTAGGATAGACTTTTGTTGCAAAGGAAACGTCTCACACTTTTCTTTCCCAATTGAGATAAAGGAGACTGAAATTAAAAAAATTTAAATTAGTTTTTAATAACAATTTTCATAATTAGATCTTTTTTTTACTTACGCTGAAATATTTTGTATCCACATATAGTGTCCATGAATGTCGGGGGTCGGAGCATCGAGGTACATCAAATTTATGTGTCGCTCCATTTCGGTCCCATTGCAGAAGAGTGGACCAAACACTTTGTTGTTTTCCTCATCATACCTAAACACATTTATGCTTTTGTGTGGGTTTCGCGAGGTAAACTTATTTATTTTTCCAATTTCCATAAGAAAGTAAATCCTGTGAAGTAGACTGTGATGTTGTCGATTATGGCTAAAGATATATCCACTCCATATCCACTGCATCGTTCTCCTTTTTCTCTCGGGTTAAGGGCTGATATTATTGCCCACTTGAAGCAAAAGACGTCGTTGTTCTGCACATTAATGACTGCTCTTTTATTTTAAAGTTTCCTTGGCAGCTCAAAATGTGCTTCAGAGGAACACATTGTAGCATGTTCAACTCCACTCGAATAATTTGTGTCAATGTCCATCCAGAATCCTTTTCCTGGAATTCTGCCATTTTTGTTTTTATACTATTTGAATGGGAATCGCAGAGTTCTAATAAATTGCTTCCGATCGTTACCAGACTCATCTTACTCTGGAACGATTTTATATCGGTTTGCGTATCATGTTCTTTTATTAACATGTACTCTGCAAACAGTTCAAAATTTTATTTTTGACGCAGTATGGAAGCTTAGTAACCTCTCTCAATATGAGGCAGCAGAGCTAGGCCTGCTTCATTCAGGAATTCATCAGGAATCCTAAGAGCAGCTCCCTCATTTAAAAACATATACTGTAGAATACGTCCCTTGTATCCATCAATAATCTGTTTTACTTGGCCATCAACCGGCCGCATCGTGTATATGGTGATGCCATTGCATATTTGGGGCGAGGTATTGCTGGTAGGAGTTGCAGAAAACAGCATTCATGTTGAAAGTGTAGTTGACAACGCCAACTACACTTTCAACATGAATGCTGTTTTCTGGCGTACATTTTGATTAATTTTTGATTTTGCGAATATAGTTTTTAATATTAGTATTAATTTTTCCGCACGTCTTCGTTTTGAGGGTGGAGTTTTATTTCACTTTTTCACTTTTTTAAATTTTAGTATTGATTTTGTTTATGTTTTAGTTTTGTTGTTGATGATAAACTTTGATTTTTGATCACTGTGACTGTGAAACGCACATCGAATCATTTGAAACACAAACTAGATGTAATTCTTAAGGCTCCCCGAGACTAGCCTTAGACTCACAAAAACAAAGGCCAAACACAGAGTGTTACGTACGCCGGTTAGGGCGACGTGATTCATACGGGTAACACGGAAGAGAATCAAGAGTAGCCAATACGCTAGTTCTCTAGAGAATCACTGGCAAGATTGCAAAAAAATTTTGCTCTAGCAGATGACACCGGCAAATTCACAAAAGTATTTCATGCAATCGCCAGCAACCCAACACTGCTGATTTTGCGGAACTATCAAACCTTAGAACAAAGACGACCCAAATCGAACTCTAGCAAATAGGTGAAAAGAGGGGAATTGATGACATTAGCTGGGAGCAATTTTGTGTTCCATTCCGGTGATCCATAGCACAGTCAAAGACCCCGGCTTAGCAGTACCAAAAGATAGTCAAAGTCAGAGTTAGGACCTTGAAGTCTATTCAGAGAATCTGAAAATCCATCAATACCAACTTGAATGCGTGCAAATCGCATAATTGTAAAAGTCGGATAGACTTTCGCGATTTTGACTGCGGTAAATGTACGGTCCCGATGCAATCCTTTTAAGGAAGCAAGTATCCTTAGGACTGACAACCGGCTTACAACGTCCCGTCGATCAATGCCTAGTGCAATGTGAATCCTAAAGGACATGTTTTAATAATACTTCGCGTAAAACAAAAAACATCCTGCCGATCTTTGCCGTTTCAAAAGTGAATACTGAATATCAATTGGGAGTTCCACTGTGAACAGATTAAACTGTGCAACTAACGATAAAAAGGGCATGTTTCCGTATCACTAGGCGTAGCCCAAATCCTGCAACGACATCCCCGAGGCACACATCAGCTCCAAGCGCTTCAAGGATGGACATCACCAAAGCAGACTCTACATTAATAATGAAAAGCCGAACCAATACCATCAACTCCACATTAATCTGACAACAAACATATAAAAGCAAATCCGCAAAAACATTAACAATTTCCTGCACTTGTCAACACATTTTTTAATACCAACGCATATATGATTTTTGTTTGTTGTGAATCAGAGAACTGCAATATTCACTTTTTTCTTGATTTACTCATACCCAAAAGTTCTTACTCAATTCCAATCACTGAACAAAATAAAAGTTCTGAGTAAAAATCAACTCATGCTTACGAACGCATCATTCTTGTTCAGATCAGTCTTCGGATCCGAACTATTTTGTTCAGTTCCGCTCATTCGCCGAAACGAAGCGCTGAGTGAAATTCAACTCATGCCTACGAACGCATCACTCTCGTTCGGCTCAGTCTTCGGATCCGAACTATTTTGTTCAGTTCCGCTCATTCGCCGAAACGAAGCGCTGAGTGAAATTCAACTCATGCCGATGAATGCATCACTCTCGTTCGGCTCAGTTTTTTGATCCGATCTGTTTTGTTCATTTCGGATCATTCGCCGAAACAAAGCGCCGAGTAAAATTCACTTCGTCTTCATTATTCTTGTGGTTGAGTTGGTCGAGTTTGGTGCGTTTCGTTTTCGGCTTGTGCGTGTGTTACTTACAATATTAGGATTTTTTAGATTTAAAAATAAATGTGTTCCTTATTTGGCATTGCCTTTCAAAAAACATCGTGTTTTGTGCTTTCTGTTTCGTATTCTTCCTTCTTTACCGACCAGAGCAGTGCAGCGGCAGCGCTCTCTCTCTCTCTCTCTCTCGCAAGTGAACAAATTCATGAGCATTGATTCTTGCCCTTTGAGTTTTACTCTTCATCAACACAATCATGTTTGAGTGGAATGAACGTACGCTCAAAGTGAATGGATTGAAAAAGAACATGAGTTTTACTCTTGATCAACACATTCAGATTTGAGTGGAATGAACGTTCGCTCAAAGTGATCGGTTTGAAAAGAACATGATTAAACTCAGCGAGTCAAAGAAGTGAGTGATCTGATTTGATTTTTAAAAAGAGACTCACATGTGAGTTTGATCGGTTTGATCGGTTGAGTGGAATGGCTTGATTATTCTTGAGTTGATCGTGTATGATTTTTTGCAATCACCTGAAGCCGTTCTCTGTTGTGAATTAAGTGAATGAATTTATAACCCCAAACCCATATCACGATATTATATATATATGCTTAATTCTGCTTTACTTTTGCAACAAGTAAAACCTCAACTCCGGAACGAGAGCTCTTAGCGATGGAATAGCCGAGGGTGAGTCAACGGGACATTTTCCCAATATTGTCTGATATATATATATATATAGAAATGATCGTACCCCACACACCATACCTAATACAATATTAGCCTTCAAAGACACACTTACATACACAAGTAAACAGTTAAATATTATTTACACTCATTCAGTACACGTTCATGTCCAATAAACAATTGAACAACCTTTATAATAAACTTGTAATGTGAACTTAAACCAAGAAAAATGCATTGGTAGAAACCCATTAAAAAGGGGGCATTGGAATGAATGGAAGACTGAGTCAAGAAAATGACATAACTTTTGACGAACGACATGAACAACAGGGGATCGTATTGCACGGCCCGCGATGATCCAACGGCGCACGAAGTTTTCGAATGGCGAGGGAAAACGGCCAAAACAAAGCCCGATTGTTTTCACGATCAAGCAAAAATTCGCTTGCGGGGCAATGTGGACGTAAGACAGACTTACGAATGATTTCTTCTAAATTTCAGGCACGTAAATAATTGTTCTGATTACGTTTGGAGATTATAGTGGCGTCCAGAGATCCCACCCCAAATCCGGCAAGCTCAGCTGCACAAAACGTGTCTGCTATCCGGGCGGCCACTTCATCAGCCCTATGTCCTCCAAGGACTGAGGCACAACGACACCACCGACGTAACAGAAATGACGCCCAACTGAGACAATATCCTTGCATCCTTTATTGCCAAAAACTTATTTTCTTTGACGAGCAAAACCTTAGTATTCAGATAAACAATTTTTAGTGCTGTTTCAAGAATTTAGAGATATCAGAGCTGATTACTTTGGTGTCAAAATTAGCTAACAATTTGTATAACATTTTCGGTGAATTTATAATATTCACATCAAATATAACTTTTCTGATTGTTCTTTTAAAGTCAGGGAATATCCTTGAAATGGTACGTGGCGAACAACCAACACTGGACGACATGGGCAGCGTTCACAAACAGTTTCCAGGCCTATTTTTTACCACGGGGCTACTTCAATCACCTTCGGGAGGAGGTGATACAGCGCAAGCAGCGACTGGGAGAACCTTTTAAGGAATTTATGGTGGAGATGCAGGTTGATGAGGCCGTTGAAAATGCGCAACTGGAAGGAATATATGAAATCAGCGTTCAAGAACTTCGAGCGTTCGCCAGGCCATCCAAATTCTCCACTTTGCATGGATCACAAACTTCACAGACTACTATCTGTCTGTCAGAAGCTGAAGGCATGCCGATCTGACACTGGTAGTTTTAGAATTGGCATTAGACTTTGAGGACTCTTGTAAATGTTAAAAATTAAATCCTAATAATGGAACCTGTAAGGGTTCGGGGCAGTTAGTCGTGGAGTTAAGTTTTCAGTGAACAGTGACCAGTGCTAGTGAAAGTGACTCCTTGGGAAACGAGCCAAGGATCAGTTCAGGGGACAGCAGAGCAGAGCAGTTATCAGCAGCAATTCCCTTTGACCAAGCGAGTCCAGTCGTTACTACTTTCATCCACCTCGTTCTTTTTAAGTGCCCAGGCGGACGGTGAGTTTGCCAGCGCGTCAGCTTAGCGGGAACATCTGGAGCGTGCAGCACCAGAGTATTTAGCGGAGCGAAGCTTAGCGAGAGTATCCGAGTGCGGGTAGCACCGAAGTATCAAGCGGAGCGTAAGCGCGGCGTGATCACCCAGACGGCGTTGGCCGGCGAGTCGGGCGTGCCCTATGAATAGTCAGAAATTAATAACTATTATTAATCTGTTTCCGTCAGGAAACAGCTACGAAAATGAGGAACACGATGTGGATCTGTAGAGTATATTTTTTCAACTGCCTTCACTGGCTTTAATAATCTTCTTATATGCGTAGAGCTTTGGCCGAGCGCAGCGGCTGCATGTGCAAATGCAAAAGAGGAAAGCTTAACATAAGCTCTGATCTTAACATTATGTGTTTACATTCGTTTTACTTCATTGCTCACAATTTTATTTACTTCACAATTTAATTTAATGTTTATGTAATACCGCGAAATGACTTAACACCGGCCACATTGAAAGTCTTCAGACTTCAAATCAGTTAATAGGGAGCGGAGCTAGTCGACGAATGGCTCGTTTGACATGACCGTTTTTCGTTTTGATCTCTGCCACTCGAGCCTTTCCATCCGATCCTGGAAATACTTTAGTGACGACGCCTAGCAGCCACGCTTGCGACGGAATGTTGTCCTCGTCAATTAATACGATGGTGCCTTCCATGAGGTTGTGCTGATCTTTGGTCCACTTCTGCTTCTGTTGAAGGCTGAGAAGGTACTCTCTCAACCAGCTGGTCCAAAGCGCTCCTTGATGGCGGACACGAGCCGCCATCTGCTCAAGTAAGAGAGCTTGTCGTCGTTGACGCGTTGCACGGACACGGGGGCAGCGCACCTAGCGTTCGACCAGCTAGTAGATGTGCTGGGGTTATGGCTTGAATGTCGTTCGGATTGGTAGTGACGGCTACTATTGGCCTGGTGTTCAGTATAGCTTCCACTTCCACGACAATTGTGTCGAGCTCGTCCTTGCTTAACAAAGCGCTGCCGAAGACCCGAATGAGAAGATGCGTGGCGACCTTCACTGCTGCTTCCCACAAGCCATCGAAGTGGGGGGCTCGAGGGGGAATGAAGACGAACTCTGTCCCGTGCGTTGCAGCATGCTCTACCATTGCGCAGCTGTGAGCAGTGAAAGCCTTGACAAGATCTTGAAGTTCGCGAGCTGCTCCGACAAAATTCGTTGCATTGTCGCTGTATAGCCGCGCAACAGGCCCTCGTCGTCCTATGAATCTGGAGGGACACATAATGAACGAGTTAGAAGTCAAATCTGTGACTACGTCCAAGTGCACAGCCTTGGTGGTAAAACACACAAAGACTGCAATTTAAATTTTCACAGGTGGCTTGCCACGCAACTTTAGCGAAACCTTAATTGGACCACAGAAGTCCACGCCACTGACTTCGAATGGAAATTGTCCGTTTAAGCTATCAGCGGGTAGATTTCCCATGACTTGTGACAGTAATCGAGGTTTATATCTAAAGCAATGCGTATACTGCCTGACGATCGTGTTGCATAACTGACGTGCGTTGACGAGCCAGATTTGTTGCTGAAGTAAACCGATAAGTATGCGTGGGCCTGCGTGATGGTTGGACCTGTGAAGATGTTCTACTAATAGTTTAGCAAATTTACAAGATTTTGCTAATAAAAGGGGGTGCTTTGCATCGTATGGCAGTGGCGCATTTAACAAATGACCACCAACCCGTAGAAGAGGAAAGGTTCGTTGTGTATCTTGATGCTTCCAAACAATTGGAGTTAGCTTTTGCAAGGATGGGTTAAGTATTTCCGATTTTTCCATCTTGCGAAGCTCCTCAGCAAATTCGATTTGCTGTAGGCTGTGTATTATTGTGAGAAAGGCATGTCTTAATTCTTGGGCCGTGAGAACAACTGATGTACACTGCTCAGCTCTGCGTCCTCGAATGAACCGTGGTATGTACGCGACAATTCTTAAGATTTTTAGATATCTTGACTGAGTTTCAAGTAAGGCAAGAACCTCGTCCGGTTGATGATTGATTGCTATTAAGACCGCTGCCGAGGAACGTTTTTCTAGTCGTTTTGCAACCTCTGAAAGCGTAAAATGTGGATTTTGAGGCCAAAGTTCCATTTTTTCACTTAGGAATGATGGGCCACTGAACCACAAGGAATCATTCAGCTCTGTAATTGGGCATCCGCGAGACACAAGATCTGCTGGATTTTCTTTAGTTGGCACGTGGCGCCATTGCCCTTTCGCTGCCATCTCTTGTATATCAGCAACTCTGTTTGCAACAAATATATTTAAGGTGGACGAATGCTGTTCTAGCCAGTGTAGAACTACTTCGGAGTCAGATCAAAAGAAAATACGCTCTACTGCGAAATCCAAATCTTCTCTTACGGTTTGCCATAGTTTTGCCAACAAATGTGCGGCGCATAACTCCAGCCTTGGAATTGTTTTAGTTTTTAATGGCGCAACCCTTGACTTCGCAGTGATAAGCCGGAATCCATGGATCTGGGTCGACCCTTTGTTAGTAACTCCAATATGTCGGGGTATAGACACTTTATCCAATTCAAGGAAACAGGAGGCCATTGATTCCCAACTTCGACGGAAGTCATCCGGAATTGGATCGTCCCACCCGAGTTTACACAACCAAAGTTATTGTATAAGGATTTTAGCTTTCGTTGTTAATGGGCTTAGTAAACCAAGAGAGTCATAAAGGCGTGCTAAGAAAGATAAAATAGATCGCTTTGTGAGAACATCGGTTGGACTTACAGCTGAGAAAGAATATTTAAAAATATCTGCATTGTGGCTCCATATTAGACCTAATGTTTTAGTGTCATCTTGGTCGCCAAGAATAATAGTTGTTGACGAGTTAATGTTTTCCGAGGCAACATTGGACGACCATTTCGCTAAAGACAGGCCTGCTGAACTTAGAATGTTTTCTAGTTCTTGGCGCATAACTAGAAGCTCTTCTACCGTCTCAGCTCCAGCTAGTAAGTCGTCTACATAAAAGTTTCTGGACAGAGCTTCGGCACCGCGAGGGTGAGAGCTAGCGTATAAATTACTAAGGTATTGAAGACATTTGACGGCTAGGTAGGGCGCTGATGCCGTTCCATAAGTAATCGTATTTAGTCAATATGCTTGCACAGGTTGTGTTTGACTTTCTCTTCATACAATTATCTGGTATTGACGCTGACTCTCATCGATCTTAAATTGCCGATACATATTTATTATGTCTAAAAATATTGCATATGCACGAAGACGAAAGCGTAATAATATAGAAAAGAGATATGTTTGAATTGTTGGCCCAACCATAAGCAAATCATTTAAAGATAGCTGGGTTGACGACTTACACGATGCGTCAAAAATAACGCGTAATTTCGCTTGGACCTCAGGTTGTTTTTTAATCCTTCGCTCAAAAGAAACAAAATCTTCGTTTGGCAGTTTCGAAGGAATTGCCCAAGCTCGCAGAGCTCGATTTGAAGGGTAAAGAAAAGCCGACCCGAGGGTAATCTTGTAACGGTTTGATTAAATAATTTTTTGCAAAGCTGTTGTTCTGGTGTATATCGTTTTGTTGATGCGACGTTAGGAATTTCCTCAAGCTCCCAGAACTTCTGCACACTGACATCGAGGGATTGCTCTTGGAGCGTGGTTAAATGACAGCTAGAGTTTTTTGGCTGACTAGTCAGGGATTTATATCGACCTGATACAACCCATCCAAACACAGTGTTTTTCAATGACAGCTTATCACTGTCTCCTTTAATGTGGCCTTCAGCTAGCAAGTCAAAGAATGCATCTGCACCCAGTAGTAAATCTATCTTTTGGGGTTTGTAAAATAATGGATCAGCTAGCGAAAGGTGCTGTGGAATGCCTAACTCCGAGTCCCGAATTGCCTCTTCTGGTTGATATGACGAAATGGATGGCAAAACGCATAATTCTGCTGACATTTGGAAATTGCTGGTGCGAGAATATATTGTTTGTACACAGGTCTCAGTTAAGGAGTTTGACTTCCCTATTCCAAACAATCGGATCGGCTTTCTAATGCGGTGCAGTTTCAGAGTGTTGGCTAAGCTTTAAGTTATGAAATTGACCTGGGATCCTGAGTCCAATAACAATCGAGCTACTTGATACTCCATAAGGCGTCCTTTTATTTTAACCAAGGCTGTGGCTAACACTACCTGTCCTGCGTTTACTGACCGGGCATGATTGACAGCCACATCAGAAACTTGGTTTGAACTCGTTGCGGTACCTAAAGTTGGTTGTGGTGCGATAGACTGAGTTGAAGTGGAATATAACGATGCAGCAAACTATTGTGAGGCTTATTACAGACTCGGCAATGTGATAAATTGCAAGATGAAACATTATGCCCTCTTTTAAGGCAGTTAATACAATGTCGCGAGCCCTTGGCGAATCTAGAGCGGTTGGCAACCGAAAGCGCAGTAAATAAGGAACAGGCAGTGATCGCGTGATCCTGCGACTTACAAAACACACACTTGGTGATCTGACTATGCTCCGTTTGATTAACTGCTAATAATGTAGTACCACTCTTCTTTGGCCGGTTATCTCGATAAGCCTTATTGGTTTTCCCTTTGTTCGATGAAGATTCTTCCACTGACAAATGCTGATACCGCTTATTCATCTCATCTTCACAATCTTTCCGTGTGGGAATCTTAGAATAATCAAGCCCCTCTTTCCATCTAGCTCGCGTTCCTGCGTCTACCTTTGACATGTCTATATGGATGAACATGACGTTAAAAATTTTACTGTCGTCACCAACAGACAACAATGATTCATAAATTGCCCTGACATTGTCAATCAAAGTTCTCAACGATGAAGCAGTCGGACTGGGTATGCAAGATAAATCAAATAGCCTTGAAACACCTTCGAAAAATATTAGACACTCATTATCATATACACGTTTTAACGCATCGAGCCTTTTATAATTACTTTCCGTTACCTGGAATGCCTTTACTGTGCCCAATGCTTCTTTTTCAAGACAGCCAAGCAAATGATTAAATTTCTCTACACTTGATAGTTGATCCACATCATGCACAAGAGTTTCGAACAGCCCAATAAAGTTTATGTACTCTGAATAAACGCCACTAAATTTTGGCAGCTTCATTTGCGGTAGCTGTCTATGATGTCCACCAGTTGTATTTAGTGTGCTTCTAAGAGATTGCAGAAGAGCCCGAGCAGTAGCACATAAATCTTCCAGCTCTTCACTGGATGCCAACTCCGGATTAATTTTGTCTAATGACCACTGTATGTTAAATGCCCTTTCCTTTAATTCGCGTTATATTGGTGACAAGAATATTTCGCTGCTGAAGAAGTTCCAATTCATCGTCATCTTGAATAAAGGAAGAGTTATTATCACTTCGTTTTTTAGGAGGCATGGTAAATGTGAAAACGACAAACTTATTGAACTACCCTCGCAATGCTCACTACATATGAGCCGGCCACAGAACTGTACTACTTCTCCGTTACCGAGTATACCGCTCTTAAAGAGGAATCGAAGATAACCGTTTCGGGCTGGTGCATGTGTGTGTAGACATGTGCTCGGCCACTTATATACAGCTATGCAACTGTGTATGCGTAGTTGGGCGGGTATTTTTCCACTATGTCACCAAAATTTCACTTATTCAAATGAACAATTGTAATATTTATTGTAACAACAGAATTTCAATTTGATGATTTTGCTCAAATAACACTGCAATATGTTACCTGGTATTGAGTACTGGCGAGCTGCCGCACAGTGGTTGGGCTTGTATTGAGACGCGGCCAAAAATACTTCTAGTGGATCGTTATCGTTATGAAATTAATACCAAAAAACTTAAAAAAGTATTTTAGGTATATGATAAAAAAAATTGGTCATATAGGACGTCTATATCATATAGCTGCCATAGGAACAATCGGTTAAAAATCAGCATTTAGTATGAAAAACTTTTTTGTTTTTTAAGGTATCTTAACCAATCTTTCAGATTATATGTTTGGAGCAGGTTTATATAGCCTTACCAAATTTGGTTAAAATCAAAGAACTATATCTTATAGCTCCCATACAAAAAGATGGTGCAACTTATAAAAGAATTGTTCTTTTCCAAGGCCTATATTTAATATTTGACCTGTAAATGAGAACGCTGGTGAAATCTTAGTCTCCAAAAGTAAAAACAATCACGAATTCATATAAAAAGTATTTTATTCATCTAGTAACAAATGCACACCGCTTAACAATTTTGTTTTTTTTTGTGCATGGCAGTTTCTTTGCCCAGTTATGAAAGGGTCTGAACTTAAGAGCAATCTATTAAATAAGTCCCTATTTGTGTCAACTCGTGACATTTTCCTTGTATGATACTCTCTAAATTTTTTATGTCTCTATTTTTGGATTCGGCAGCTTCTTCAGATAACTCTCCTATCGAAACAAGCGCATAATTTATAATTTCCGGACCGTGGACTAAAACTTTATGCACTGAAGGTGGAAGGTAATACCATGGGTATAATTTAATTAGCATTTTGCAGTGTCAAGTGCAAAGCTTCCAAATTTTCGGTATTTATTTTATATCCAGTTGCCATGCATTGCAGTAATGTTGCACACCTATTTAAAACATGATTATCCAATCCTGTTATATCAGCAGACAATTTTGTATCGCTAAAAACCTTCTTGCCGTATTACCGTCATTTGAAGTTCCACCTCCACTTCTTGGTTGGTCGACATGTAATCCCATTTGGATGCGAAAGTCTGCTTGAATTTGTGTTTTCCTATCCTTAATGGCTTTTTATCTTCTGGGGTACAAATTCGCCAAGTTTTCAAATGCAATCTATATGCCAAATGCAAGAAATATTCAAAAAATCGAATATATAAGTGCAACGGAGACAATCCAAACTCATAATGTTCTTCGTGAACTTTTTTGCTTAAGCATTTTTCCAAGTCATTCATTTCGCTCTGCTTTGCGTCACATATGTACTACAGACTTTTCCGTCAACCATTGTCAACTGCAAACGATGTGTAATTGTAATATTTTTGGTTAGTGCTTTACATGTATATAGCTCCAGCGCAGATATTTTGTTCCTAAAGTATTTGGCTCCATCTAAAGTCAATTGTGTTGTTTCTTTTTGGAATTGGAATCGTTTTGGTCTGCAGTAACGTGTGGATGACGGTCGCGGATTTTTCCAAATTACTTTGTGTTTCTGGGGATCGCTTTCCTGACTATTTAGTTGCAGTGGTACATACGAAGTCACAAAAAAATTCGAATCATCAATGTTACTGTTCAATGCTTTCTGTTTATATTCGGAATGACTAGAACTGCCGTCAAATCCCCACTTGCCAATTAAAATCAAGTCAACCACTCTATCATCATCAATGCTCTCAAGGACATCAGCTTGAAGTTCTATAACTCGTAACGCCGTGTGATCCAACAAGCTTTGCAGCTCAACTTCGGCTTCGGACTCGCTGACACTGATATTTTGGGTATAAGTTAAAGCCTTGGCCGCCAGAAGTTTTTCGTAGCTTGGTAGTAAATTAAAGGAAGTCTTACTATTAACAAAACTACGAAAAAGCAAATATTGATGTTTACTCATATTTGTATCAAGAAAGAGTGACAAGACTTCATCCGCATTAAATTCGGTAAACGTTGGTTGAGATGAGTTGCATGAGCGTAATACAGCAGCCGTAGATTCGTCACCTTGTGATAGCTCAGCAATTCTTCGTCGTTTTGTCCGCTTAGAAGCTTCCATAAAATCTATTTTCGGTCGTCCACGGTCAGAACTATTGGATGTGGATGGGGCACAGCTTAACTGAATTGTTTCCTTTTCCTTCAGCCAATCAGATTGACTTTGGAGAATTAAAGCTTTCGTACGATTGTATTTTAACCAAAACGTAACAATCCTTTTACATATGTATCCAATTCGCTTTGCTAGTTCACTCAAGTCAGCAATATAGCGGTTTTTTATGATGTTCGCTTCTAGGCCTTTAATCAAATTTTTTTGTCTTTCTGCGGCGCTTCCCTTTTCGCCGCACCATAAATTAAAAATATAAGATCGTGCAAACACACACTTATAAGAAGAACCTATTGAAATTTAGTGCAAGGAAATATAAAAAAAAAATAAAAACTATTAGTAAATGAACAAACAGTTTTGGAAAGGTAAACACAAGCTTGACACACGAAGACAGAGCAACAGCATAACAAGTAAATAAACGACAAAACTGACTGTTATGTGTAGGCTAAGGTGCCTGGCATACAGTACATGAACTGTCTGCCTTGTGTCGCCGCAACTAGAACATGAACCAGTTGGACTAAGGATGGTGCATATGAGGGTCTGAAGACTCAGCGACAGCCTCTGTTGAATGCAGTGAAATGAGTAAAGCTTGCGTTGTGGTCAAAACAGTTACTGATTTTATTGAGGAAACTTAACGGTATTTATAGCTAAACAAAGTATAAAGAATATGCTTATGTCAACGAAATTGTGTGTAGAAGAAATGTGGGTTACTGTGTATTATGATCTATGCAGAAATGGAAACGGTGCCCAATTCGACTTCTTCACGTCAGCATAATATGCATTCGCGCTCGACCTGATAATCGCTACTTTTGTTATTGCATATACATATTGCTGAGACTGAACATTCTCCTGGCCGTTGAACAGGTGTTCAACCATCGCTAATGTTGAAAGCAAAACTGCGTGGGGCAGGTTCCAGTAACGACTGCTCAGCATTTTCCTGAGGCTTGGAGGTTCGTTGTCGTGGCTTCCATTTGCTGTATTGCCGTCGTAGAATAAATGCAATGCTTACTATAATTGATATTGCTAAGGATACATAGGCAGCTACTTGATGGTGCTGCACAGTGCTGAAGTGATTTTTCCATGTTGTATCCTTCAGTTTGGCCAGTCTTTGTTGTAGGACATCTAATTCGTCTAGTTCGGATACTCGGGTTGTAGTTTCTTGAGTTGGTTCTGATGTTTCTTCTACGTCAAACTTTGTGATATTGCCGAAACGAACATATGTTGATTTCGTTTCGCTGATCGTAGTGCTGAATGTGCCAACACTAATTTTGAGTTGCGTGCGGTGCAGCCTGCGGAGAGTGATAGTAAGCCCGTTCCTTCAAGGTGTACTGTGGAAGGTGTTCCTTTGCATACAGCTTGAAGCACTGTGCGTTGCGAACATCCATCTGTTCCGTTGATGCGTCTTTGTCCAAATCAGATCGGATTTTGTTTGAACAGTCTCACATAGTGTTTCAGTCTTGTTGTTAAACAACTAAAATTCACACTGGTTGTCCGCGCTAAACGTAGCTTGATGATTAAAGCATATGTGCTCATCGTTTGGCACTTTTAGACATAACTCAAACTCGTCTTCAGTCAATCCCATAAATTGATCTCTATGAGCATTGACGGCAATGATATTTGTCTTGATATCGAGTCTATGCCAGCTTCCTGCCTTCCACGCCGGGATGGGGATGATGCTGAACACTTCCTGCTGCGCTGTGGATACCAGAGGAAGTGTAATCTTGAAGATTACATGATTGGTAGTTGTTGTGCCTTCAGCGTGCATAATTCGGTAGAGCTGGATAGCATTTTCCGATGATATCGGTAATATTTGATCTGGTAGAAGATGATAGCGAATTTGACCAAGTTGATCTCTCAGTTGCTGCGGAGATACTAGCATGGGACTAATGGTTCGGTGGCGGACATCAGTAAGGACGCTAGCTATCTCATTTTGCATCCGCTGCGTCCCCGTCGCCAGCAGGGTTAGCTGGGCTGTTAGGACCATGAATGCTTGCTGTAGGTAATCGCCTTCGTATTTGCCTCTCTCTCTTTTGATGGTTGCTAGTTCTTGTTCTAGCGTCCTGATTCGTTTGTCGTTGGCCGAATTGCTTTTTCTGACTACATTTATAGTGGAATCAAGAACAGACGTTTGATTCTTGAGCAGCATCATAGGCATATCATCGTTGGCTTTGACTTCGTGTATTACCTTGGCCATTTCTTCTGCATAGTTTGAATCAAGCACGCCAAATAATGAGTGCGCTACGGTTCCGACTATATCAAGTGGTGACCTGCGCTGTCGGGAATGGTTAATCAAATCATTTCCAGCTTGTAACTCGCCATATAAATGTTGAAAATGATCAAGTATAGAGTTACATGCATTTGCATTTCGTAGTTCTGAACACTTATGTTTTAGTTCAGTAATCCCGTCAGGTAGTATTCTCATATCGGTCCAGTATGGCTTCAAGTCGTAGTAGACGATGATGGTCCATTCTGAAATTGCCATTCTGGAAGTGCCGAGTCTTTCGTAGAATATTCCGGGTTTATTTGTGAACTGCGTTACATTTATTGGTTGTCCCATTGCCAGTGGGAGGATGAGTAGCATTGCCAGCAACGTTGGAAGGACCGAAAGCTTCAGCTTCTTCCTCTGTGTTGGGATTTCTTCCGGCATTGTTGTTTCTACAATGGAGCTGCGAGGTCGTTTGTGGCTTCTTCTTTTAGAAGCGGAGCAAGCCGAGTAACTGCGCGTTTGAATATTCCAGAGGCGGCTTTAACGTCTACTACCCGGACGTGGTTGTCCTTGCCAGGATAGGTCTTTACTATCCTTCCCATTGGCCAGCTCATCACCGGCACGTTGTCTTCCTTTACGAGAACTAGTAGTCCTTCTTCGACATTCTGCGACATGGTCTTCCATTTGTTACGCATTTGAAGTTCTTGTAGATATTCCATGGACCACTGATTCCAGAACGCTTGCTTTAGTCTGGATACTAATTCCCATCTTTTCACCAATGTTTTCCGGGTGAGGCGAGGTTCACATCAGGAGGAGCGGTCAATGGCTCACCAATCAGAAAATGCCCTGGAGTTAGAGCTGATGTATCAGTCGGATCTGATGACATTGGGGTAAGCGGCCGTGAATTGAGGATTGCTTCACCTTCAATGATCACAGTGTTGAGCTCCTCAAATGTTAACGACGACGTGGCTGTAACTGATACCAGCAGTCGTTTTGCTGATTTTACCGCGGCTTCCCAAAGGCCGCCAAATGATGGCGCTCGGGGCGGTATGAACTTGAATTCCACCTGCGATTTGTTGCAATGGTGGATAATTTGGGCCTGGGCCTTATCCGAGAAGATCGCTTCTTCTAAGGTTTTAATTGATTATTGGCGCCGACGAAATTGGTTGCGTTATCGCAGTGAATGGTCTGGCATTTTCCGCGTCGACTCAAAATCGTCGAAGAGCGGCTAAGAATGCATCCGTCGTCAAATCACTAACTAGTTCCAGATGCACTGCCTTTGTGGCGAAACAGCAGAACACTGCTATATAGGCCTTGTCGGGTCTTTTCCCACGGATCTTGTGATGAATCCAAATGGGCCCGCAGTAATCAACACCAGAGTTGAAGAATGGCCGCGCCTGTGTTACTCGGTCCGCTGGAAGGTTGCCCATAATTTGTTGAATTAATTTGGGTCGTGCCTTTGTACATTTGACACAGCAGTGTATAATGCTTCTTGCCATTGTTTTATCATTGACAATCCAGTACTGCTGTCTGGCAATGGCTCGTAGTGATTGCGCTCCACAATGCATGTTCTCTTCATGCATCTCTCGCAATAGCATCCTCACAATCGGATCATTGTAAGGAAGCAGGATTTGGTGCTTCGCATTATATGGTAGTTGAGATTCCTCTAGTCTACCTCCGACTCTGATAAGTCCGTCCTTCCCTAGTATAGGGGATAATGAGATGATCGAGCTCTTTTGTCCACAATCTCGTGGTTAAGAAGCTGTTTGTATTCAGCAGCGAAATCAATCTGCTGAATGGTGCGGAAGATGATAACCCTTGCACGACTCAACTCACCGACACATAGTGTGGTTGTAGTGGCTCTATTCCTTTGTTACAGAATCTCATCATGTATGCTAGAATACGTTGCAGTTTATGAAAGGAGTTGCTATGGTTACAGTTGTAGAGTTCTCCTCCAATCTGATCTCGACATGTTGGCAGGCTTACTTGTTTTGACCGTCGTTCCAAATCGCTGGGAACAATGGTTGGAACTTTGGCCCACTTGTCACAGGAACCGTGTAGAAAGAGCGGTCCATATAGCCAGAGGTTATGTTCCGCTAATTTGCTGGCGGCAATTCCTCTTGATAGTACGTCTGCCGGGTTATTTCCTGATGAGACATGACGCCATTGCGATCGGTCAGATACAGCTTGGATTTTTGCGATCCGATTTGCAACGAACGTGTGGTATGTTGATGCTGATGCGTTTATCCAGGACAGAACCACAGTTGAGTCAGTCCAAAATACCCAGATGCCTTCTCACTAGTCAGGCGTAAATCCTTCCTCACTCTGTGAGTCAGTTCAGCGCCCAATACTGCAGCGCATAGTTCTAGACGAGGTAACGTTTCTTTTGCTGCTGGTGCCACTCTTGATTTGGAGCACAGGAGCCGGACCGACACTTGATTATTTTTGTAGGTGGCTCGTATATATACTGCCGCTCCGTACGCTCGCTCTGACGCATCGACGAACGTGTGTACTTCTTGAGTGATTGGTACCTTTCCATCAAAGATATGCCTCGGGATTTGCATAGTATTTAAAGCTTGCAAATCAGAGCGATAATTCTTCAATCATCCTGAAGGTGGGGTGGGAGCTCATCGTCCCAACCCAGGTTTAGTCCCCACAGAGTTTGCATAAATATTTTTGCCTTCACTACAACAGGGGCAAATAGTCCTAGTGGGTCGAATATCTGTGCAGATTCAGAACTTACGACTCGTTTGGTGATAGTTGAAGCTTCGCTTTTGGGATCGCCCACATAGTTGATCCTTTTGTGGTATCCATAGAAGACCCAAGGTCTTCACACTGTAGTGTTTCAGTGTTTCGTCTAGCTTGACATTGTTGACAATGTCTTCCTTAGAACTTCTGTTAAAACTTGTTCGTTATTTTGAGCACCATTTTCGGAGCTTGAATCCGGATGGCAACAATATTTGGTTTAATTCTCGTTGAATTTGGACTGCTTCCGGAATACTGTCTGCTCCAGTGAGACAGTCGTCGACGTAGAAATCATGCTTTAACACGGATGATCCAAGCGGTAGTTTATTCTTGACCTTCTCGGCCAAATAATCCAAGCATTTTGTAGCTAGGAATGGGGCTGACGTTGTACCGTAAGTGACGGTTTTGAGTCGGTAATATTTAAGGTCGTCAGATGGATTCTTTCTCCTGACGATTAATTGATGAAATTGATCATCAGGGTGCATCCACACTTGCCGATACATTTTTCTATGTCTGCCGTGAACACATATTTGTGAGTGCGAAAGCGTAGCAAGATTGCAAACAGCTCGCTCTGGACAGTGGGTCCAGCATGCAATATATCATTCAAAGATTTGTTGCTTGTAGTTTTACAGGAAGCATCAAATACTACCCGTAGTTTTGTTGTGCTGCTTTCAGGTTTAAGCACACAGTGGTGTGGGATAAAGTAGTGATCCGCTGGTATGTTTGAGGGATGCACTTGTTTCATATGTCCAAGTCCTTCATACTCTTCCATAAAGTCCACGTACCCTTTCCAGATTTCAGGTGAAGTTCTTCGCTCCAGTGCCAGGAATCCTGTTCGTTGCAGTTCTTTGTGATGCCCCAGGGCTGAAGATTGTTCAGAAAATGGGAGTTTGACAATAAATTTTCCATCAGCTGCAACTTGGAGATTTCCCACAAAGTGTTTTTCGCAATGAGCCTCCATCGGCGATCGATGTTTTCTTCAGTTTCTAGAGTTTCTAAAGTCCAGAAGCGTTCCAACAGCGTATCAATTTCTTCATCTGTAGCGGCAGCTGCACAAATTGCAGCAGAGTTTTGCTCCGCCGAAACTTTTCCGGCCACAATCCATCCAAGTTTTGTATTTTGAAGAATTGGGCCTCCTGGCTTTAATAGAGTCTGGTTTGGTAGAAGCAATGAATAATAGTGCTCGGCTCCGATAAGCATGTCAATCCTTCCTGGCTTGTCGAAGTTTGGATCAGCTAGGGCAATGTTGCTCGGGACTTGTAGATTTGTAGAATTTAACTGATGAGCCGGTTGATCAGCTATGATGTGTGGTAACACAAAAGCTTCAACTTGTTGAGTAAAGTCATTATGCATCGATTTCATCAGCACATTTACTCTGGCTCTACTAGTTTTGGATTGCCTCCAATTCCTTCGATACGTAGTGAAGTACCGTGGAGTTTTAGTGATAGCATTGACGCCATTCGTTCAGAAATCAAATTTATTTGTGATCCTGAATCAAGCAGAGCTCTGAAGGTCGCAACCTGGCCATTGCTTGCTTTTACTGCCACTTTGACGGTGGCGAGTAGGTTGTAACTTTGTTGCTTGCTGCACCTACAGTAAGTGATTGTGGCTCGGTTGCTGCACCTGATGTGGTTTCAAGATGCAGCAATGTATGGTGTTTTTGTCACATTTAAAACACGTGCGACCTCGGCATTCCTTTGCCTTGTGGTCACTGCTAAAGCAATTTACACACAAGCGTTGTTTTGCACCCAATTGAGTCGTTCGGGTACTGTTTTGTTGCGGAAGTCATCGCATTTGTAAAGCTGATGATTCCTTTTGCAAAACGGACAGTTTGATACCTTTCCAGCGCTGGCAGAGGTACATGTAGATTTTATTTGCTCCCTTTTGCCTGTTGGCCTCTTTTTCCTGTCTCCAGTACTTGAATTCGTTGATCCGGGAAGATGACCATTGTGTCCAAGCTTTGTAGCTCTCGAGACCCATCTAACGACTGTTCGTATAGGGCTCTAGTAGCAAAATCAATTTTGCTTGATGATGGCAATCAATATTGTATCCCAGCTAGATACATTGATGCCAAAGTCCCTTCTAACGATGCCAGGGACTCAATTGTTGTAATGTATAATTCTTTTAATGACTTCGGATCGTCACTATTTGTGCGTTGTTGCAGGAGACGATTGAGAATCGTGTCTGCTACATGTCGGGGATCGTTGTAAGCGTCAACCAATATACCCCATGCATGCAAGTAATTTTCTTGCTTAAGATCGATATGCCTTATCAACCTTTCTGCCTCTCCGGTTACGGTGGTTTTGAGATACCACATTTTCCGTACGGTGGGCATGTTGGTGTCATGGACCATGCATTTGAATATATTGAAAATTGGAGTCCATTTGGGCAGATCTCCATCGAATTTTGGGATGCTGACTCTGGGCAAGTGCACATCTTCGTTGCTTGATGTATTGTTTTTGCCCCTAAGACCGCTTGAATTTCCTTTTCCAGTCTTAGGA
Organism: Drosophila triauraria; assembly: GCA_014170255.2. Lineage (NCBI taxonomy): Eukaryota > Metazoa > Arthropoda > Insecta > Diptera > Drosophilidae > Drosophila > Drosophila triauraria. Next base: position 34,497,661 of record CM024333.1, read on the forward strand.
AGGACTGTATATCATATCCTCCCTTAATTGGGTCATCGTATTCTTCGTGAACGGAAAATGAATTTCTTGTGTCTGAGACCATAGTGATTTTATCAAAACACTTGTGATGGTCTTTCCTGTCTCTGAAAACTCTTTCAGAGCGCGTTTGATAGACTCGGATATCGCCCTTTGTCGGCGACATGCCGTTCTGAGTTTGTCAGATGCTATCGTGGGCTGATGTATACTTCCCGCTTCTGGATTTGCATCAGCGTGGCTTGTTGATTGTTCTATATTGTCGAGCATGTTCGCTCTGTATTCTTCGTATGTGGCACGACAGTCATTGTAGAACTTGGTATACTCAGTGGTTCTATATTTTCAGGAATATTAAGATGGTTCGTCGCAAACCGACTCCATGCGTCATCGATGGCGGCCAATTTGGTTTGGTAATACGTGGGATTTAGTTTCCTCTCCGCTGAATCCTTTTTGTAGTTGCGGATATATTTCGAGATCTCTTGACTGATCTTTTCTTGCAAGTCTAACGTCTCGGCGACTGCTTGCTCTTCCTTTGTATTAGCCATTATAGTGTTACTTCACTTCTGACCCGTTGGGAGTGTTTTATTTGCTGAAAAGCTGGATACGCTCCTGTTCGCAACCGTCGATGGTCGAAGAAGTTGAACAATGACTTGGAAGATTTCTTCAAAGTGTCGCCTTGTTGACAACTCTGAGAAGTGTGTGCAGGATAGTTTCCTGTAGGGATCACTGAATGTGATCAACGGCTAGAAGTTCTGAGCCAAAGGATGTTGAAATCCCTCAAAGTGTCGCCTGATTGACAACTTTGAGTTGTGACCAAGGATGATTGAAATCCCTCAAAGGTCGGATGCTTCCTGTGATTAGGAACGGCTAGAAATCTGAGTTCTGAGCCAAAGGATGATTGAAATCCTTCAAAGTGTCGCCTGATTGACAACTTTGAGATTGTGACCAAAGGATGATTGAAATCCTTCAAAGGTCGGATGCTTCCTGTGATTGAGAACGGCTAGAAATCTGAGTTCTGAGCCAAAGGATGATTGAAATCCTTCAAGGATCTAGGATGTTTCCTAGACCGTCGGGGTCACCAAATGTTATGTGTAGGCTAAGGTGCCTGGCATACAGTACATGAACTGTCTGCCTTGTGTCGCCACAACTAGAACATGAACCAGTTGGACTAAGGATGGTGCATATGAGGGTCTGAAGACTCAGCGACAGCCTCTGTTGAATGCAGTGAAATGAGTAAAGCTTGCGTTGTGGTCAAAACAGTTACTGATTTTATTGAGGAAACTTAACGGTATTTATAGCTAAACAAAGTATAAAGAATATGCTTATGTCAACGAAATTGTGTGTAGAAGAAATGTGGGTTACTGTGTATTATGATCTATGCAGAAATGGGAAACGGTGCCCAATTCGACTTCTTCACGTCAGCATAATATGCATTCGCGCTCGACCTGATAATCGCTACTTTTGTTATTGCATATACATATTGCTGAGACTGAACACTGACCCTGAAAAAGTTAAGATGGTGTTAGTATTTTTACGATATTAGGCACATTGGCAAATTCTGGAAGAAACTTTTTACACATTTGTTACCTTTGGAGACCGACAAACACATTGGTATATAAACAAATTGTGGAATTTTGTGGGATCACTACTAAAACTTCTGCTAAACATGAAAAAGACGTTCAAAATATAGGCAAAAAACATGTATTAGTTCACATTAATATAATAATAACAATAATTATTATTAATATATCAAATTATATCCATTACAAATAATTTTAATTTGAACACGTAAATAATGATCTGACCACTTCAAAGTTCGGTTTACTTGTGAAATATTAGCGATGGGCGCAGCTGCGCTTTACAAATGAGCAACTGTTCACATCTTTAATTCTATTTTTAGAAAATCCCGTTAGATTTCTAGAAAAATCTGGTTTGCCATGAAGAAGCTTGGACATATTAGAGGCGATTCGTTTACTTTTTGTACCATTTTGCCGTTATCAGTTTTTGTGTGCCGTGTGCAGTTACAGAAGCCCATATGTTTCACATGTAGGAAACTATATATTATGTTAATACCAATTAACTCTAATCCAAAATCCAAGAAGTCCGTGGGTCCACCCGGGGCGCCAAAATGAATAAGCAGAAATTAATAACTATTATTAATCTGTTTCCGTCAGGAAACAGCCACGAAAATGAGGGACATGGTGTGGATCTGTAGAGTATATTTTTTCAAGTGCCTTCACTGGCTTTACTAATCTTCTTATGTGCGTAGAGCTTTGGCCGAGCGCAGCGGCTGCATGTGCAAATGCAAGAGAGGAAAGCTTAACATAAGCTCTGATCTTAAAATTTTCTGTTTACATTCGTTTTACTTCATTGCTTACAATTTTATTTACTTCATGATTTAATTTAATGTTTATCTAAGACCGCAAAATGACTTAACAGTTAGTAAAAAAAAACATTATTTTGATATTCTGAAACTAATGTTTTAGAAAATATTACATACAGTGTTGTACACACTTAGAAGCATAACTTTCATTCGTTATATATATCGCAATATGCGGCGATACCACAATAACTTTTTCATATTTGACTGTTTTAACATTTTGTTTCTGCTGATAGCTATTAAGATGCGATCATCAACTGTAAGGCTTGTACGTTCAAATGATTCATTTTATTTACATTGCTGCTGTAATTATATTCTATTAAGGGCCGGTTCCTACCTTGCCTGTTAAACTGCCTGACAACTACCTGTCCGGAAAACTTGGTCACCAGATAAAAACAATATGATTTCCTGCCCATATAAAATGTATGCGACTGTGAAAGAATAACATAGCGCAATCCGATGCTGGCACAATTAAAATTCCCATGACTAAGGCCCGATTCCCACCCTCCCTGCCAAACTGCCTGCCAGCTTCCTGTCCGGAAAACTTAGTCACCAGATAAATACAATTTTATTTCCTGCACTTAAAAATTTATCCGACTGTGAAAGAATAACATAGCACTATTAACTTTATTGTTATGTATCGATAAGTGCTGTAAAGCACTGACCTGTCACTTCTGTGAAAAAATATACAAATTGGAAAAATGTCGGGAAACTAAATTCGCAGAAAACACCTTCAAGTCGAAGCCTGGAAAGTTTTGCTCTTAAATTTACTGCCCAGTCAGGAGTACTACGGCCGTTGAAGATCATCTTAAGAAGAAAATAAGACCAGAGTTTGCTGCAGAGAAGCGGGAAAGGTACCGGCACTGGTGGATGAGTGGCAACCTCTGTCACTGTTTCAGCCATTGCTGAAAAAAATAGGTAAAATCTTTCGAACAAACGCAAGCATTCTAAACAGCTGTCCGTCTTTGTTTATTGTTATCGGTTATCGGAAATAATTTTGTTTCCGGGCCGGAAAATATTTAACTGGGCGTCTGGGTGTTGGCTAAAGTTAGCTCTCACATTTATTAGATAGAAAATCAGATTTTCTAAGCCGGAACTTTATCTGGCCTTAAAAATTTGACAGAGAGGGTATGAACCGGACCTAAGGTACGAACTATTTATTTGTCTAGGAACACATTATATTAAAAATAAACCAAGGCAAAAAATTAAAATTTACCTTAATTGATTTCATTATCTTCATTACAATATTCACCGGGCTTTAAGTTGTATATATATAAAGCAAAAGGTTCAAATTTTAATTGTAATGTTTTTTTTAATATGTATATATGTATGTGTAGCAGATATTATTAAATTAAAGGCCCCTTTCCTTTTTGACTTACAGTACTTTTTGTCCACGATCGTTGAGCTCAAGGAGTCGCTTTTCGGTTTCGTCGATTTTTGGTCTTGAAACCATAGAAATTGTGAGTATTTATAAATGTGCTTATATATAATGATATGGTATACTCTATAGATATAAGGTTTTCACTAGGAATCAATCGAAATAGAAGCGTTACTTAATACTGTATAATACAATGGTTGACTCAATTTAATTACATTTCTTTTAATGATTATTGATATTTAGTTTAGTTGAATGATATAGGGACTGACTTGGGACTGAATAGTTATCGCATCTTATGGTCTCTCTTTGCACAGGTGACAACTGTGCACGAATGTAACTGTTCGTTGAAATTACGTTAACAGATGGTACGTTGCATACTGCTAGTAATATGTCTCAACTTAGCTGAACTTCTTGATAATTTGACGTTATTTATAGACGACTCGTTAGTTCGTCACTGCACAGTCCAAATATTTCATACGCATCAGAATATAATGTACGTTGAATAAGCGCCTTACGCAGCTCGCCATAGGTAATGTGGACACAATTATTGTGCATCTCATCCAAAGTGTCACGTTCAAGCGGGATATCAGCGATCCGCTGATGACCCAGCTTCGGTGATCACGTGGCCGTATTACCTATTCTGCACAACAATACACAAAGTTAGCCATCTACGGTTATTATCGGAGCACAACTATATATTCACCTGATTCTGTTTTCAATTCACTTGCACTAATAGAAATTCGATAATTAATCGCTTAGTCAGTGCTTAAAGAAATACGGTAGCACCAGTACTTATATATATTCTGGTGGACTTTGATGCACTACGGTTAGTACACACAAAGAGGAATGCAAAATGCAGATAAGCAAATTGCTGCACAAAACTAAAATTGCAAGTAATATAGTTATTGTTAGTGTGTAGGCTAAGATGCCTGGCATACAGTACTTGAACTGTCTGCCTTGTGTCGCCGCAACTAGAACATGAACCAGTTGGACTATAGATGGTGCACATGAGGGTCTGAAGACTCAGCGACAGCCTCTGTTGAATGCAGCCAAATGAGTAACGCTTGCATTGTGGTCAAAACAATTACTGATTTTATTGAGGAAACTTAACAGTATTTATAGCTAAACAAAGTATAAAGAATATGCTTATGTCAACGGAATTGTGTGTAAAAAAAATGTGGGTTACTGTGTATTATGATCTATGCAGAAATGGGAACGGTGCCCAATTCGACTTCTTCACGTCAGCATAATATGCATTCGCGCTCGACCTGATAATCGCTACTTTTGTTATTGCATATACATATTGCTGAGACTGAACAGTTATTAATACACAAAAACAGCTGCATGCACACGCGAAGTGAAACGGTGAATTATTATTGACACAAGATAGAAGTTTTTAATAAACACCGGTGGTTTATAGCAAAGATTTTACACAAATACGAGGCGCAAAACAAATACACGACCGTTCACTTTGAAAGAGAAAACGATTTATGATTCGTTTCTATTCTTTTTTTTTTATTATTATTTTTTTTCCTTCCCCATGCTAACCGGCCGCTCTGTGCGTAACAGTTCTCCGCCTAATACATGTTAATGGATACACATTTTATTTATATTCTTTACTATTTATTTCGAGTTAGCACCTCCCTTGCTAAGCGGACGCCCTGTGTTCTACAGTTCGCCGCCTAATACAAATGAAAGCCTAACCCAAATATGTAATAACCTAGATATTTTAATTTTCAAATACTGAATCACCCCATTTTCATGCTAAGCGGCTGCCTTGTGTAATCCAATGCACCGCCCATTACATGCGAATGGGAAAATTTGATTACTTATTATTTTAGTTCTTGGCCCTCACACTTCGCGTCCACTGTACCCTATTCTAGTTAGAACTTGTTGGCCTCTATTGTCTACTCGGTCCGAGCCATCTACAACCGCCCGACTACCAACGACGGCGAACGAGCACCTCGACCGAACCAACCCACGACATCGAACTGTCAGGAACCAACCGTTCGCTCGATCGAGCCACTCGCTCCGACGCCGCACTCTCTGCAACACAACTATCTGTCGTCACCCGTCGAAGCTCGTTCGTTTGACCGAACCGTTTGGTGCGCATCGAACCATTGAACCATAAGCGTTTCCGGCGTCTGACCATGGCCATTTGTTTTCGAACTTTTCCACTCCACATTTTCACAAAAATCAAATCTCCAAATTAACTTCTCGTATATTTGTATTTCGTATTACTTTAATTTTTTCTCTTTCCATATTTCTTAATAATAATAATACAAAATATAATAATTTGTATTATTTTTTCACCGATTTATAACATCTCCTTTGTTTATATTTTATCAATTAATTTTTCATTTACTTATTGTTGTAGTTAAATTTTCGTTTTTACTTGTAATTTATTTCCACTCCATGTCACCCACTTCACTCTACTCACTCTCTTACATAATAATGCTTAGTATAATGCCGACCATCTGTCCTTCCTTCGTCGTCACGGATCCTTCCCGATTGTCCCTGGTTGAATCCGTTCGTGGGCGAAGGCTACCGACTGCGCCAGTTATGTATAATCCCGAATAGTAAGGATGAATCTTTGTGGGAGCCCTCCCGAGTAATCGGCAATATCAAGTTGTGAATTGGTTGACAATAAATCATCGACTGACTTCTTTATTTTAATGTTCGTATTTTAATGCTTAAGCTTAGTACAATTTATGCTGACCTAGCGGAAGGGACTTGTAATTGGACCGGATGCATTTGTGGGACTTGGTTCAGCTGCAATGGTAATTGTGCTGGCCTGGCATTCTTTTATTGCTAACAGAGTATTTGGCCGGCCGTTCTAATTGTGTGGCTGCCGTAGGGGATTCGGTGGAGGACCGCCGGGGGTAACTGCTGAGGCGGTAACTCACGCAGCGTCTGTTTGCGAGCTATTAGAATACAATTTAGAAAGCTTACTTCGTAAGCCTCTTGGTTAGTTTTTTGGAGCGGATGTGGCTGGCATAGTTGTTTTGTCCGACCTTGGTAGTCTAAATCCTACAGGCCGCCTATTCCTTTTCTTAGCTTCGTATTACCTAACAACAACATACTGAGGCCAGAAATCAGCAGAGCATATTGTGTTAAAGAGTTCGTCAGGGACATTTATATTGAAAGATAAAATATCCCTAGCATAAGAAAACTTAAATTGTTCCACCTTAATTTTATAGGACTTGGTTCTGTCTTGAATATATACAGTTACATCTTCAGATATTTGAGATGGGTGAAATATCCTTAGCATAAGAAAATTTAAAGTGTTCCACCTTAATTTGATCGGACTTGGTTCTGTCTTTAATATAGACAGTAATATCTTCAGATGTTTAAAATGGGTGAATCCGAGAGACCCTGAACAACGACGAGCTATACCGCCTCCCGAACAGGAGTCGTTAAAGTGGCGCCCGAGCAAACCAATACAAAAGAAAGAGGCCAAATCAAACACCAAAGATCATTTACTCCTGTCCTCAACATACCACTAAAAAGACACGATGGTATAAAAATTAACTCAAGTGCGAGGAGATGCGAAAACAAATATCTAGTTAATGTACAACAACAAGAAACCTAGAAGCATACGGATCCCAAAGATAACGAGTAACCTTGAGGATACAATCAAAACCCCCACATCAGCAAGAGACGGGGGAACAAGATTGCTACTATGGGAGTAATACGCAGCTGGGGAGAGGAAAATGACGGCACTGGCGACCCAGAGAGTTCATCAGTCAAACAATGGAACTGGCCGACGCATACGGGATAGACCTAGAACATGCAGCGGGAGCCATGGTTATTCTGCTCAAAGGTTGTGCGTTGGACTGGTGGCACACACACCCAACCCCTGTGCAATCATGGAAGAGCTTCAAAAAAGAATTTTTGGAGTATCACAGACCAGCACAGACTACAAGAAAAAAGCACTACAAAACATCACACACAGGCATCAGGGCAAGGATGAGCCAGCGAACGAATACACAAGGGAACTAATTAAAATCATGAGATTCACAAGACTTATCGAAGATAACAAGCTGGAGTGGATCTACCGGAACAGTCGCGTTGAATTCAAGCGGTATGCCAAACGTGGAGAATGCCGGACCTTCACAGAATATTTTCGATTGGTCGAAGAATTCGAAGATCTACAAACAACAGAAACGCAATAACAAGGTATCCAAAGGAATCCAAGACAAACACAGGGTAACTACGGAGCACCATGAGAAAGGTATCGAGGCCTACAAGAGCTGGTACAAACAATAAACAGAGGCGCTACAGGAAACTTCGACATAAGGGACAGATGCTTAAGGTGTAAGCTAATGGGCACTGGCATGTAATAACCCACCAAGAATGTTATGCTGGGTATGCGGACAGAAGGTTTTCCGCCCTGGGAAAGTGGGCACAGGCCCACACCGGGCAACCCGCAACAGGACTAAGGCTTTACGGGCGACGAGTCCTTGCACAAGTTAGGATGGGCAGTACAGAAGTACGTGGTGCCATCGATACCGGAGCTACAAGAAGCTTCATCAGCAAGTGACCGAGGCAATTAGACTGGCGGACGGCACTTACAGGACCGTCACAGAAATGCTGAATATACCAATACAGATCGTAAACCAAACCCTTCTAATTCTCGACGAAGTAATCGGAGACCTACTGCTGGGAGTAGACCTCCTCGAGCAATGCAATGCCACGATACAGTGCGGAGGCATCACAGCCCATACAGTCAATAGAAGAAACATAAGAACAATCAGAAAGCGCATCGGATACCTAGAAGACGACGATTTCACAGAAGAAGAAATTCAGGAATCACTTAAAAGAGAGCTGGAAATGATGAACCAAATTAAAGGAATAGGTGTGGAGACTATGCGTAGACTATAGACAGATTAACGAGGCCTTAGCAAGAATGCTCCGTATCACGGATGGATCATATTCTCAATCAACTGAGGGAAGCTAAGTACATCAGCACACTAAATCTAAAGAGTGGATACCTGCAAATACCCATGGAAGAAAACAGTAAGCAATGCTCGGCCTTTACAGTCCCGGGACGTGGACTATTCCAGAGGGCACTAGACTCAGTAATTGGCCCAGAAATGGAACCCTTCGTCTTTGCATACCTAGACGACATAGTCGTCATCTGCAGGACAAAACGGGAACACATGGAAAAAGGGCAAGAGGTAATGCGAAGACTACGCAAAGCAAATCTCCAGATTAACAATGAAAACTGGCACATAGTCAGCGCAAGGGGAATACACACGGACCCAGAAAAGATTGCCACAATACTAGACACGCCGAACCCAAAAACGACGAAACAAGTCCATACGCCAGTGATTGCGGACTAGGAGCAGCTCTGACACAGGAAGGCGAAAAAGGGGAACAAGTCATTGCATACGCAAGTCGGAAACTGACAAAAACGGACACATAAGAATCAGGAAAAAAACACCGGGTAATTGCTACATACTACTGTTAAAGCTGCCACAGAGACATCCAGCAATACATACGACAATGCGAACATGTCAGCGATACAAAACAACGCAAGCACAGGGAGCTGGGAAAATGCTAACACAAATTGCCCGAGTACCCTGAGAAACCATATGCATAGATTTTCTAGCACCCCTACTGCGGTCATGTCATGGAAACAACATGCCCTTTGTGGCTCTTTTGCTAGCGTTGACTTGAGAAGAATAAATTGCCGTGCACCTATGGTCGACACCAAAACTATTAGGAAATGATTCGAATATTCCGGAAATAAACTGTGCGCCCTCATCCGTAAGAATAGTTTCGGGTACACCGAAGGTACAGAACAGAAAATTTTCTAAGAACTCGCAAGCCTTTAAGAAAGTAAACTTTTTAAGCGGACATAAAAAGTGAAATTTATTATAGTAATCAACAACTATTACAAGACCAATAAATAAATTTTTTGAACGCGGATAGAGTCTTTAAAAATCGAGATACATATTCCCTGATCAATTTGGTCATTCTGACGCGTTCGTTGGATAGCGATCACTTGCGGCACGAGACCGGACGGGATCCAGAGCTTCCGGGAAAGCTTATCTTGAGTTTGATCTCCCGACAAAGGTTTGACTTCGGTCATCTATTTCGGTCACAGAAGGTTCTGATTGTCGCGACAAGGCATCGGCAACAACATTCTGTGTTCCATGGCGATGAGCGATTGTAATGGTGAAGCCTTGTAGTTTCATAGCCCACCGAGCCAACAGTCCTTTTGTTTCATCCACCAGTGTAAGGAATAATGATCCGTTATTACTTGAAACTCTTGTCCCTCAATATTGGCGCGGAATTTACGTATTCCTTGTATAACTACGAGACATTTTACCTTGGTGACAGAGCAGGTTGATGTTTTTCCAATATTTCGGTTACAGGGTGACTAATTGTGAAGTAGTTCTCCACAAATCTACGGTAATCTACTGTTTCACTGTATTTGGAACCGGAAAAACAGCAATAGCCTGAATCTTGACTTTATCAGTTTTTATCTGCCCTTACCCAATGATAAAACCTAGGTATTTAATTTCGCGAATACAAAAGTTCGATTTGGCAATGTTTATAGTATAATCTGGTATAGTATAACCGGTATAATCTGGTTCATGAGACGACAAAGAGTCTGAGCTGCTTTCGTAAATTCAAAAGGCATCACTTCATATTGGTAAATTGGTCTATTTGGACCTGTAAACGCTGTATATGCTCGAAGTTTTTTCTCTAACATAAGATTCTCTTTACCCGGAGAAACAGGCCAGTAGCGCTGTATAACACTTGTGCGATTTAAGCCTTCTTTTTCATAGGATGGAAATAAATTTAATAAATTTAACATTACGGAATTTAATTTCAATTGCTGATCAGCTTTTAAGTCATGTAACTTAGGTATTTCTTTCGAATTTGGTCAGTGCCGACGTCCAATTCTTGAATAGCAGCTTCCTCTTCTAAAATATTTGTTATCAATCCGAAACTCCTCCAGAAATCTATCCATAAGTAGATATCCTGTTTCAAATCTGGAATATTGAAGAATTCTAAATCTGTCGTGAATTTGTCTACCACTTTGCAAGCGTTGTTGTTAGCCGTCCTCACCCATCCTAAACATTTCCGCGTTTAAGTATGCTTATCTAAGATTTCCGTCGCTTTATTCCCAAGACAACTAATGGTTGCTTCCGAATTGAGCAAGGCAACGAATTTTTGACCATCTACTGTTAATTCGGTAAACAACCGATCGCCAGAGTTTGTGAAAATCGAGGATATCAGTCGATTACGTGTTTCTTTAATATTCTTTCCCTTTTCCCTTAATTCCCTTAATCTACGTTTAGACCGTTCATTTTTAATAAGTGAGAGTAATGGTTCTGAAGAAATACAAATGTGGTTGCTATAGATAAGTTCTGTCTGGGTTTGTTTGTTAGCTTTTGGAATATCAGGTGGTGTGTTATTAGGAATGTTTTTGTTCTTTTGCTTTGATTTTATTATTGTGTTCGGATGCGCCAAGCCACCATTGGATTGCGCATCCTTTTTACGATTTTTCGACGGGTTGCCCTTTTCGCAAATAGGCTTATTTGTGCTTTTAGCGTCACAGCCAAAACAGAAAACCCTAGGCTCTGCCGTACAATTTTTAAAGCGATGTCCGATCCCATCACAGTTCCAACATACTAAGCTCTTGCGTCGTATTTCTTAAATACTTCATTCTTCTATTATCACTTCTATCTCGGCCATATTCTGCCCATTCCATCTTAGACCTGAAGAGTCTTTTTAGAAACTTTCATGTTTCCGAACTTCTTCTCTGAATTTTTGTTGGTTTCAAATCATCAGATGAAGAAGTTCGTACCTTAACAAATTCTTTGAGTTTCGTTTTAGAATTTCAATTAATTTTAGTTCACTAATTTTATGGGACAAACGAGCTACCAATCTCTCAATGGCCAACTGAAAATCGTCGAAAGATTCGTGTTCTTTTTGTTGACGCTTTCAAATCTCTACAGCTCTACAGAGAATGTATTCAAGGTTAAATTATGATAATTTTTATCAAAGTCCCAAAACCAATCACTTGCTTTACCCGTAAACAACAAGTGTAAATTATCGCATAATAACTAATAATCTTTTTTGTTCGTGCTTTTAATGCTTGTTTGCGATAAAGAAGCTCTTTAACATGCATTGATTCTTTTGAACCATCAAATCTTAAATGCTGTTACGTACGTCGGTTCTGCCCGACGGGGACAACAGGTACCCGTGGAAGAGGATAGGGTAGAGGTAACACGCCAAGTGCTACCAATGCACGGCCCTCGAGTGAAAATGGCGATCTCACGGTTCTCGCGAAAGTTCTGTAGTCCCACGGTCCTCGAACAGCAGCGTTGGCAAAATTGCGCTAGTACATGGTTCCAGGCATTGATATACATAAGCACACCAATTTAGACTGCGGTCCCACGGTAACCCAGCACCTGTGAGTTGGTGGGCCGGCCATCCATTTTTGGGTGGGAACGTATTTAACCGGGAACACATTCATTTTTGGGTGCAATGTAGGGGAAATGCACGTAGCCGGGTACATTTTGGTGTTCCATTCCGGTGATCCATAGCCGAAACTTGGAACACCCTTGGGCCTTTTGGCCGAAAACCAATGACTACCAAATTGAATGCGTGCAAGCCGCATAAGTGTAAAAGTCGGATTGACTTCCGTGATCAGTCCATTTAAGGAGCAAATATGCTTAGGACTGTCGACCGGTTTACTACTTCCCGTCAAACAATGCCGAGTACAATGTGAATCCTTAACGACATATGTCCATAGAACCAATCAATCCTGCCAATCTGTGCCGTGAGAAAAGTGAATCCTGAAGAACAATTGCAGTTCCACTGTATACAAAATAAATCGTGCAATCCACTATAAAAACAAGGCAGGTTCCCCTATTACTAGGCGTAGCCTAAATCCGGCAAATATAACCCCGTGACATAGCCTAAACCCTGCAACCACAATTCTGTGGCACATGTCAGGCTTTGAGGACTTCAGGGATTCTAGACAACTCCAAGGATTACCCTACATCAGTAATAAGAAGCAGAACCAGTGCCATCAAAGCCCCAATAATCTGACAACAAATATATAAAAGCAAAGCCACCACTACATAAAACATTTCCCTACACCAATACCTATCTTATTTTTTTTATGTTTTAAATACAAGAATTATTAAGTGAACAAATTGAGAATTTAGAAAATTCAAACAACAACAACAATAAAATTAAAACTGAAGGATGACCTCACTCACACGGTGACAATAGCAACAGAACCAGCATTAACCATAATACAATAATGACCATAAAATACTAAAAACAAAACTGTCAACCAAAATATCCAGCAGCAGCCAAACAAACAAAATATAACAACTAAATAAATACATTTAATGCATATGCAAACATGCACCCCTCTGTACCCACCGAAGAGAATCAACGCGAAAACGACACCGCAGTCGCAACCTCGGCGGCGACTCAGCTCTCGAGTTTAATTCTTTTATATATTTTTTTATTTACGTTTTTTTGTCTACCTACGTTTTCCTTTGCTTAGTTATATTTTTTATTTTTAGTTTATAAAGTGCACATAAATATAACATAATATGACTCAAATTCTACAGCCCAAGATTCAACCGGGAAATCTCTCGTCGTTGGACCTTTAATGAGGGTAAGCTTCACGGGACTTAAATTCTGCATTTACTAATATATTAATGTGCCACTAGGAGAAATATTTTGTTTCACTTTTTTGGTTTAAGGGGGTACGAGGGTCTGGAAGCACAAAAAAAGCCCTATTTTCGTGAATTTTTTTAAAAGAGCCCACAACAATTTTACCAATTTTGTTTATTGTACTTGATTGAACATTACTTGAACAACATTTTGTCAAAATTTGAAGATAAAATATTTGAAACTGAGTTGTTAAGGCAGGTTTGAATTGCACCACACCAAAAATCGTGTCCTCACGGTAGCCAGAAAATCTCGGTCAATTTTTATCTGAAATCAAAAAACAAAATTTTTCTGTTAGTGTATGTGTTTAGCTTGTCTTTGAACGAAGGATTTTTTTCATTAAAAATTGAATTTTTATAGCGTTTTTTATAAAAGTGTTATTTTTGGCATAATTTTTGGCCACATTTTGGCTTATAAAATGCGTTGTAATTGAACAAAATTAAAATCCTTCGTTCAACGACAACAAAACATGTCTAAAAGAAGTGTGCAAAATTTGAAGTTGATCGGTGCAATAGTCGCTGAGAAATCTTGACTACCGACTTCAAAAAGTGGTTTTGAGAAAAACGCGTTTAAAGACCGAATTGCCGGTTATGACACGTTCGACGCGCTGGGCTTTAAATTTCTCTCATTTCTACAGTTTTGCTCGGATTGACTTGAAATTTTCAGAGAATATTCCTAATGAGTTGTACAATCGAATAAAAAAATAAAAAAAAAAACGATTTTTTCAAGTTGCCAGACCCTCGTACCCCCTTAAGTCAAATGTAACACATATATTTTCTTACTTTTATTCAAATAAATTTTCTAAAATGATAGTTTTTTTTTATTTCTTATTAAAAACTAAATTTTTATAATTCTCTATGGTTTTTGAATAACATATATATATCCTCAGGTCTAAGATTCATTTTTTCTTTACATATTTACTTTTAGTTGTTCAATTAATGTCACTTCAATTATAATTATATTTAATTCAATTTATCTTTTTCTGCATGTCAATGACATATATTAGAATTATAAACCTCTTCAATAAATTTATAATGTTCACAGAATACTAAACATGTCTTGGTAGAAACCATATTAAAGGGGAGCATTGGTATGAATGGGAAAAATGGGTCAAGAAAAATTACATAACTTTTGACTGACGAATAGACACTACAGGGGATCATATAGCGCAGCCAGCGATGATCCATTGGCACGCGAAGACGTGAAGGGGAGGGAATTGGCTGAAGCACTGCCGATCGGATATGATCAAGCTTACGCGGAGCTTGCAGGCGGTGAAGACAGAACGACAGACTGACGAACACATCTTTCTTCTATTTTCAGGCACGTAAATAATTATTCTGATTACGTTTGGAGAGGCGAGTGGCGTCCAAAGAACCCACCCCAAATCCGACGAGCTCAGCTACACAAATCGTGTCTGCTATCCGACTTATTGGTGACGCGTCATCATTGGATACTCGACTTGCAATAGGTCTTTCTCTATAATTGTTATTATTTTGTATTTCGAACGAGCTTCTATGTCACTGTTATTGATTGCCACGGTTCAGAGTAAGGTTCGACATTTATGACTGCATAACCTGTTTGATCGAGATTTTATTTAAAGACCCAATATTTTCCATCATATTTTTCTCTTGATTCTGCATGGTTACATTAATATAATTATGATCTGATCTGTTAGCGTGTGAGGAGTTGTAAATTAAAACTCCCCACAAAGCAGTGTGCAGGGGTTCACTTAAACGGCACCTCCTGCGCTAGCGACGCAGACAAAAAAAATTTTAACAAAAACTTGGAAAAATAACGGCTCTAGGTCGGCTAACTAAAAAAAAAAAAAAAGGTGCTCCGCTGGCCGCTCTTTATTCGCGGAGTTTTACAATCGCTTCTTGAAGATTTTTCCGCCTTTGTTTACATCCAGAGGGACTGTGGCAGCAGCGGTTAGCTCCGCTGATCCGCTTGAAAGGGGTGCTCCTGGCGACACGTAGTGCATGCGCTTGTCTCGCCGCTTCGGCGCGAGGGTGCTCCGGTGGGCACTGTAAGAATCCGTCGATCTTTCCGTGCTAGTCCCGCGTAGGGCGTGCTCAGCAGCACTCACAGCGGCTCCGGCTGTCCAAAGCGGCTCTCTAATCCGAGTGTCCAACGCAGCTCGCCAATCCGGGCGGATCGCAGAAATCTGCCAGACGAACGTCGTTAAAATAACCCGCCTGCTCAATTGTTAAAATATTGCAGCTTACTTCGGCAGCTTGCCGTCACTACGAAGGTGTAAAAAGCTCCTTGGAGAAAATAGATAAGCACTGACTTCGACTTTATTTTACTTTGATTTTACGCACTTGACTTAAACGCGTGTGTTTATCTCCACGTATTGAAAAGAAAAGAACTTGACCGGATTTTAGATCAAGGTCTGTGAAATTGGTCGCGGTGCGAAAGCTGAGCTATTAATTGCGACCCTGATGCAGCTGATCTATTTTAGCTATTCTAATGCAGCCGCAGCGGCAATAAATTAGTTGGCAACTCCGTCCAAATATATAGCTTCAAGGGCATACTTTCGGGCTCAAACAACAAAACAAAAATAAATAAATAAACTAAAATATCTTTAATTTTCTTCAGGCGCCGTTACAACTGGCAAAGCAAGCAGGAAATTGGCAGGTTGGACTTTCGCCCCTCCTTATCGCCACTGTCACTCCGAACACCCGCTTCGCAGCTTCAAGCAAAGAGCTAGCAGGATGTATCACCCGGCCTAAGCCAAGCCACCCTTATCGCCAGCTCCGCGCCTTGGCTTAGAATTTCGTCGACACGGTGTATCGTCACCAGTCCCGTTGCTTCTGCCGGCGTCGGTCACGCCACCCGGTCCAAGGTCCGGTGAATGTCGCGTGATCGGGTCCAAAGTCCGGCCTGTAACGTTATTCCTCACGACGTGTCCTCCTTGACGGCCGAAGGCCAACGCCGTCGATCACGCCACCCAGTCCAAGGTCCGCCTGAGTCCCGCTACATTAGTGGCGTCTTCTTTTTGGCGGCCACCTGCCTCGCCACTCACCGCCTGTTGCTAGGCAGCTTTCCCGGCTCTGCATTTTCGTCCCCTTGCCCCACTTGTAAGTGTATTTTCATACTTCGCTGCTGATGCAGCTGGCTGTGTGTCTCCCCCGCACCCTGCTCTGTGGGGAGTTTAAATTACAACTCCTCACAATAAATTTACGTTAATTTTAGCCCTCTTAAATATTACTTACACAATTTAATTCAATTCAGAATAGCACTGCCTATAACAACCACACCTTTTGACACACTTTAATGTCTAATACACTATTGACCAACCTTTATAATAAACTTGTTATGTGAACTTAAGCCAACCAAAAATGCAATGGAAGACCCCCATTAAAAGGGGGGCATTGGTATGAATAAAAGACTGGGTCAAGAAAACCATCGGGCTGTGTTTTGGCCGATTTCCCTCCCTATTTGCAAACTTCGTGCCCCATTGAATCGTTGCGGGCCGTGCAATACGATCCCCTGTTGTTCATGTCGTTCGTCAAAAGTTATGTCATTTTCTTGACCCAGTCTTCCATTCGTACCAATGCCCCCC
Source organism: Drosophila triauraria (assembly GCA_014170255.2). Lineage (NCBI taxonomy): Eukaryota > Metazoa > Arthropoda > Insecta > Diptera > Drosophilidae > Drosophila > Drosophila triauraria. Next base: position 34,514,710 of record CM024333.1, read on the forward strand.
CTTTAATGGGTTTCTACCAATGCATTTTTGTTGGTTTAAGTTCACATTACAAGTTTATTATAAAGGTTGGTCAAGAGTTTATTGGACATGAACGTGAATCGAAATGTGGTTTTGTATAGTAAGTGATATTCTGAATGAGTGTAAATAATATTAAAATGTGTACTTATGTTATGTTATGTATGTAAGAGTATCTTTGAAAGCTAATATTGTATTAGGTATGGTGTGTGTAATGTCATGGGGCACGATCAGATATATATATATAAGACACTATTGGGCAAATGTCCCGTTGACTCACCCTCGGTTATTCCATCGTTGAGAGCTTTCGTTCCGGAGTTAAGATTTTACTTGTTGCAAAAGTTAAGTGGAATTAAGCATATATATATATATATATATATATAATATCGTGATATGGGTTTGGGGCTTATAACTTCATTCACTAAATTAAAAGTTATAGGTGTTGGTGTTGAAAAATGCGTTTATACGTTTGGTTATGTTTGGTTTGGTTATACGTGGTTTATGTTTTTGCGACTTTGCTTTTATATGATTGTTGTCAGATTAATGTGACGTTGATAGTATGGGTTTGGCTTTTCATTATTGATGTAGAGTTCACTTTGGTGGTGTCCAGAATTCTGGAAGCGCTTGGAGCTGATATGTGTCTCGGGGTTGTCGTTGCAGGATTTAGGCTACGCCTAGTGATACGGGAACATAGCCTTTTTATCGTTAGTTGCACGGTTTATTCTGTACATAGTGGAACTTCAAATTGGTATTCAGTATTAACTTTTGAAACGGCAAAGATCGGCAGGATTGTTTTACGCGTGGTATTATTAACACATGTCCTTTAGGATTCACATTGCACTCGGCATTGTTCGACGGGACGTTGTAAGCCGGTCGACAGTCCTAAGGATATTTGCTTCCTTAAAAGGACTGCATCGGCACCGTAAATTTACCTCGGTCAATATCACGAAAGGCTATCCGACTTTTACACTTATGCGGTTTGCACGCATTCAAGTTGGTATTGATGGATTTTCAGACTCTCTGAATAGACTTTCAGTTCCTAACTCTGATTTTGACTATCTCTGGCACTGCTAAACCGGGGTCTTTTATACCAAAGACTGTGCTATGGATCACCGGAATGGAACACAAAAGTGTTCCCAGTTAGTGTCATCAATTCCCCTCTTTTCACCTATTGGCTAGATTTGGGTCATCTTTGTTCTAACGTTTGACAGTTAAGCAAAATCAGCGGTGTTGGGTTGCTAGTGATTGCATGGCCTAATTTGGCGAGTTTGGTGGTGTCATTTGACAGAGCAAAATTCTTGCATTGGCTATTCTTGATTTTCTTCCGTGTTACCCGTCTGAATCACGTCGCCCTAACCGGCGTACGTAACACAACCACTGAGCTTGGAACTGTTTGGCATCCAGGCCCCAACTCCATTTTACATCAACGAGCAGCTGACCAGGAGTAACTATAACACTTTTAAAGAGGCAATGAAGATGAAGAAGCATAAAGTGCACTCAGCTGTCTACGCCCGGCTAGCTCTTGTCTATGCCCGACAGAGTCAGAATCTTACTCTCTCTAAATTTTCTCATATTTTCTTATTACTTATTTTCTTATTACTTACTTTTTTGTTGACAATGGATGATAATACATGGTCATTAAGTGCGAGCAGCTATGCAATGATAAGAATCCTTGGCAATCAAGGAACTGGCCTACGCATATGCCACATCAACGCTCAAAGTCTTATGAAAAAAATTGAAGAGTTTAGGTACTTATTTGTAAAATCTAATATTGATGTTATTTGTTTGTCTGAAACATGGGTTTCGTCTCATTTTAGCGATTCGTTATTAGAATGTGATGGCTATAATCTATTTCAATCTGATCGAGAAAGTCACGGTGGTGGAGTAGCCATGTATGTCAGTAAACGTCTAAATGCAAAATGTATATATAAACATCCTAGTGAAAGTGCAGTCGAATGGATTTTTTTTCAAATTTCAAATGCAATGTATTCTACCAAAATGTTAATTGGCTGTGTTTACAGACCACATCGATATATAGACTATCAAAACTTAATTGACTTATAGATTACTCTCTCTTGGGTGTTGAAGATGCACTACGGTCAGTACACTGAAGTTTCCACTTAAAACCAAGTCCGGGCTTGTTATATATATAATAAATCAGTTCCACTTGTGACGAAAATTCTTAAGCCACGGGGAAACCCGTGGTTAAATTTTGAAATCAAAAGATTAATAAATAAGCGTGACGTTGCATTTAGAAAATGGAAACGATATAGAACACATCAGCATGCTGAAAAGCATAGTTCACTAAAGAAAACTGTGATAAAATTAATTAACTTAGAGAAACGAAAATGTTTTTATAATAAATTTATCGAGGCTACATCCAATAAGCAAAAATGGGACTACATTAAAGTGCTGGGTTTTGGAAAGCTGGACCAACCAGTCAGGTTGATGCGGAGGAACTAAATATAACTTTTTTAGACTGCAAAGTAGCTGAGGACCGAAGCTGACTATGTTGAGTACATACCAACAAATATCGATAGAAACTGTGATAATTGTTTTGGTTTTTCGTGTGTATCTGAATGTGACGTAATTGAATTAATGTTAAAAATTAAATCAAACGCTACTGGAGTCGACGACATGAACCCAAAATGCATCAAGCTGTTATTGCCGAAAATATTGCATTACATAACTTTTATTTATAATACAGCCTTGTCTAATTCCATATTTCCTGTCTCCTGGAAACTAGCAAAATCCCGTTCCAATCCCTAAAAATGCTAAAGACTACAGGCCAATATCCATTTTACTATATTTGTCAAAAGTGTTAGAGCGACTTATGGTTGTTCAAATGTTAAGTGACAGCACGAAAACTCTTGACTGATAAGCAGTCAGGCTTCCGTGTGGGCAGAAGTTGCACAACAACATTGTAGAAGGCATAAGGGAAAAATTGGATAGTGGCAGTATAACATTCTTGACACTTTTGGACTACAGTAAAGCTTTTGACACGCTTAACCACCATATTCTGTGTCTTAAGCTAAATCTCGTCTACGTCACTTCTTGTGTACAGCTACACGACTAATTTCTTCATACTTAAGTAATCGAAAGCAGTCAGTCTCCATAAATAATGTATGCTCGTCTTTTCTCAGTGTCAAACGTGGAGTCCCTTAATGGTCCGTTCTTGGGCCACTTCTTTTCTATGTATATGTTAAGGATCTTCCGAATATATTGTCAAAATTTGAAATGCACATGTATGCTGATGACGTCCAAATGAATGTTAGTCATCCTATATGTAGTATAGATGAGTGTATTCGTGTTTGTAACAGTGAACTGGAAATAATTAGCCGGTGGGCAAAAATTAACGGACTAGGTTTAAATCCGAAGAAATCAAAAGGTGTAGTTATAAGTAAAAAGGCGCTTAACACTAACGTTATACAAATATTAGCTATAGAAAAAACTCCTATAGACTATGTAAAAGGAGCATGCAACTTAGGTTTTAGTTTTAATCAAACTTTGACATGGAATGACCACATAAATAAAAATGTCGATAAAATGTATGGAGTCCTTAGAAGCTTATACCTATTGTTCGCGCCAAAAGGGCGCTTATTTTCGAGAGCCAGTGTGAAGCGCTAGCGGCTTCGAATTGTCCCGCTTTACGGAGCCTAGCGCTCTCGCACACTCTCTCTCCCTCTCTCTTCTCCCTGACTTCCAGTCCGCAAGAGCTTTCCAAGCCGCTCTCCCAACTTCTATTTATATGTCATGTAATTAGTTCGAATTTGCTACCAGCCGATGAAGGCGAATAATGTTCGACCAACAAATAATCCAGCCCAACCGATATTATTATTTCTACGTGGGATTTGGAATCTCGAACATTATTATTTAGCGAATAATCCGCAGACTCCTCTTCATGGTCCATCGAGCAGGATATTCTTCCTGTTTGCCTCCGAATTCTAGCGTTCAGCAGCGGATTGGTTCCTAAATAAGAAGATAAGTACTAGTGTTCTTACTTTACGAATAGCAATCACACAGACATTTCCTAAGCCCAAGTCCAAGTGTCTTATATCTGTGTGGTTCGCTAGTGTCCAAAGTCCGAAGTCTAATTTCTCCGACATCTTGCAAATTCCATTCGTTTTTTGGGCAAAGTGAAAATTCCAAACAAAAACAATAGTGACTGTGAAAATATACATACGCGCCCAGCCGCAGTGAAAATTAAGAGTTCCGAAATTTCAAAAAAACGTTCCGCCAAAAACGGCTCACACATTATTTTCTCGTTCACTGTGTTCCTGCTGGTGTCCAAGCGTACATACATATGTACATAAATATTCATACGTCGACATACATAAATATTTCCATACAGTCCACTACACTACACTTCACTACAGTCCACTACACTACACTACAAACTCAAATATATTCAAAAATATACGTCCGAACACACATAAAATTAAATCTATACATATATACCTACACTAATACATACATCCAATAAAACAACAACAAATTATAGATATGCAAATATACAACAAATACTCTGAGAAATTACAGTCCACATCTATCCACATATTTTTAATATATATCCAAAACAACTGTTTTATTCCTAGAGTCGGCACAGAACGCCGACTTAATTATTATATTCATTTGTTTACCTCCGTGCCATTCTGCGCGGCCACAGACATACATATATATATTTATATTTCCATTTAAATACATACATAAGCGTCGTCAAAGTTGATGCACTGATTTTTTGGCAATTCTTTCCGTCTCTCGTTTCCTCCTCTCTTCGTTATCTCCGCTATCTGCATTAATCCACAGCCAATGCACAAACATTCATAAGCAGACATACATACATTTCCTACCACTTGCATTGAAAACAAAGACAGCGAATACAGTGACGATAAAAAAAATTCCGCCACTACAAATAATACAAAACTTTTAATTATTAAATAAAAACAAAAAAGTTCAGAAGATAACCAATAATTACAAGACAAAATTAAAAAGCTAGATATATCCAATTTAGCTAGTTTTTGTTTTTTTTTCATTGTTTTAGCGTTTTTTTGGTTAAAAATTCGCTAAAAATACAGTTTGTTCCATTTAAATGCCAAGACTAGTGGGGAAGCTAATTCAATAGTTTCCAATTCGCCACTCACCAATGACGGTTTCCGCTCAGCTTGGAACAACTTAACTGAGCGTTTCGAAAACAAACGGTCATTGGTGAACAACTCATTGAAAAGATTATTCAATGTGCAATCCATAGCACATGAATCTTCAGCTGCCTTGAAGAAGCTGCAAGAAACCATTCAGAGTTGTCTAACGTCCTTAGAAATGTCCGGCATGAATACTGAAAATTGGGACTGTCTTTTGGTTTATTTGTGCTCTACAAAGCTACCAAAGCTTACGCTTTCATTGTGGGAGCAATCCTTAAAGAATAAAACCCAGATTCCCAAGTGGCAAGAGCTCGATGCATTCCTAACTGACCGCCATAGAACTCTAGAGCCCATAGAGCAAGAGATCATCCACATCCGCCGTTTCACTTGCCGAGGTCGGCATCACACTTTGTTGCATCCAAGCTACTCTTCCTCCGGTATTACGACTCCTCCTTTTGATTCAAGGCCAGTATCCGCCTCCATCCAGCGGATTTCCGCGTTCAGCACGCAAGAATCCAAGCCTTCAAATTCATCCAATTATTGGGTTCCGTACGACGCCATGAAATGCAGACGTTCCCGAGGTATTTTATCCTACCAATGCCGAATCTGCCAAGGGAACCATCCTCTTCGGAAATGTCACCGTTTCCTGCAGCTAAGCGCTGAGAAACGGCTCCAGGCGGCCATTGATAAGAAGTACTGCGTCAATTGCTTGGCCCACCACCATTCCAAAAGATCTTGCCGCAGTGGTGACCGATGCCAATCGTGTGGACAGGATCACCACACTCTACTCCATCTCCACGAACGCTCAGCGTATCCAACGCTTTCCCGAGCTACCTGTTCCTGAGGTTCTTGCTGCGTACCCTCGCAAGGGGGGGAGAATGTTCGCGCCAAAAGGGCGCTTATTTTCGAGAGCCAGTGTGAAGCGCTAGCGGCTTCGAATTGTCCCGCTTTACGGAGCCTAGCGCTCTCGCACACTCTCTCTCCCTCTCTCTTCTCCCTGACTTCCAGTCCGCAGGAGCTTTCCAAGCCGCTCTCCCAACTTCTATTTATATGTCATGTAATTAGTTCGAATTTGCTACCAGCCGATGAAGGCGAATAAAGTTCGACCAACAAATAATCCAGCCCAACCGATATTATTATTTCTACGTGGGATTTGGAATCTCGACCATTATTATTTAGCGAATAATCCGCCCACTCCTCTTCACCTATCAAAGAACTTTTTACCAGTCAAAATAAAGCAGACGATTGCAATAATGTACCTGACACCAGTGCTATTTTCTGGAATCGAAGTGTTAAGCGACGGCAACTTCGCCAGCCAACGCAAGCTACAAGTTGCTTTTAATAATGTGGCGCGATATATTTACAATAGACGTAGGAATGACCACATCTCTGATGATTCCATAAAAATATTTGGCATGCAACTCAAGTCTTGGACAAACCTTAAGGTCCTAATATTATTACATAAAATAGTCTACACTAAAGAGCCAACCTATCTATACCAAAAACTGAAATTTAGTACATCAAGAAGGACTAACAATATTATGAATTTTAAATTCAAATTTTTAAGTACAAAGAGCAATTCTTTGTATACGCTGTTCGCTTTTGGAACCAACTTCCCCATGCCATCAGGGCAGTTAGCAGTGCTACGCACTTTAAAATCGCACTTCAAAAATATCTGCGCATTGCATAATATTCAAAATTTTAAAAATAATAAACTTTTGAAGTTATAAATATAAGAGAGGGATGAGAGAGAAAGGGTAAGATACCTAAAAGAAATTTATAAATAAGAAAATAATAAAAACATTCAATTTTAATTATATACAAACTTTCTAATTTCCTTAAAAGTTACTTAATTCAATGTTCAATGTTTGTGTTTAAAAAAAAAAAACCATTAAATGTTAGTATTTAAGGTTAATTTATTAGTTTATATGTAAGTTCAATTAAATGTGTATCTTTTTATTTTCTTTTCTTTACTGTTGTAACTTGTGCCATAAAATATAAGTATGCAACATGCTTGTCGCTCTAGGAAGATCAATGAAATAAATAAATAATCGGTTCCACAATAGAATGTGCTGCTTGACGGGGCCGCACTCGGAAATCGATGTAACTTTAGGCGGGGGCGTAATATTTAGAGAAAGACACAGCTTGTGGAAAAGTATTTTGAGGTTTTCGTCTTCCAGCTGTGGAACCCAGTGCCAGCGCAGATCGCAAGCAACCTCTGCTTCTTCCTGGGTAGCGCAGTTAGCAGCAAGCTTGGCTTCCAGGTCGCAGACGTGCTGCTTTAGTGGTGCCACCTCCTGAGCTGCTCAGTTGGCTGCAAGTTTCGCTTCCAAATCACAAACCTGCTGTTTAACTGGAGCAACCCTCACCTCGTTCTCAAGCCGGTTCACCCTTTCCAAGAGCCGATGAAAATCTTCGGTGATGGCCGTAGACTCGCAGAAGCCTCAGCTCCAAGAGTCACCTGTCGATTACCTGCAGCAGCTTGGTTGAAGTGGCATCTGTGGCGGCAGAACCCTTCATATCCGGATTCGTTTTCTCCCTTAGATGCCACAGACAATTGAGTGATTTTGTGTTATTAATTATGCTGGTTCGGTACCCGTATTTATGTGGTGTTTTCACTTATGTTTTTTACAATTATTCTGAGTTTTATTGTTTTGGCGCTTATTATATTGTTTTATAAGGAGTTTGTCGGCCCCAAATAAACATTGTTTGTATACGACGGTGTTTAGCTTTGATACAATATTACAGGCAAATATTTAAATAGTTGACGATCGCAAGGAACCGATCACCTTGATTTTGTCGATAAAGGCCGCGAGTTCAAAAATGGGAATTTGTGGTATCTGCGGACATTGAAAAAATGTACCGTCAAATAAATATTAATAATAATGACCAAAAATATTAGTATATTTTATGGAGAGTTTCTCCAGAAGAAAAAATTAAAAATTATAAATTAACAGCCTTCACTTACGGTACTGCATCTGCACCATATTTAGCTACTTGAGTTCTAGTAGATATTGCACATTAATGTGAAAGTGAAATATTTAGGAATGATTTCTATATAGATGACCTACTGACTGGAGCTGATTTTTTAGAGTAAGCAAATAATTTAATCAAATTAATTTTACAAGAATTACAAAAGGTGGGATTCAATTTGAGAAAGTGGACTTCGAACGATTTTAAAATATTCGGAAATTGCCGATATTTTTCTGGATCGGTCCATATAACTCCCTTTCCAACTATATGACCCAAATATTTAGCTGATCGCATACAAAAATGGTTTTTGTCTACATTCAAAACTATTCGATACTACCAAGAGATTGTCTAGGTAAACAAAGACCTCAATTCTCAGATTAGCTGGTATTGCCTTGTCCATCAGGAGCACCAATGTTTTTTTTTTTTAAGTTTGGTTCGCACGGATAACCAAACTGTCATTCTGTGCTAGGATCGCAAAGTTTATCTTACACTTATATTGCAAAAAAACTGTATCGCCAAGTTGATAGCAGTAAAAAAATAGTGTTTGCCAAAGGAACTTCTATTTATACGGGGTCGCCTTGTTGACCAATTAACCGAATCGGAGTCCCAATTCGATCAAAGTTGCTGTTCTTCGTCGGGGGTCACCAAATGTGCGAGCTTACATTGGTTCAGAATGCTGATCTAGTTTTTTTTTTTGCGTGCCTCAAGTACAATACCAGTGGCCAAAGTCGTCGCAATAAGTTCAATACAAATTGGGCTACGGAGAAGAGAATACGTCAAGAGTTCTTTTCGTACTGATTTTATTGGGCTTAACTTGGGGTTTATATTCATGTTCATGGGTCAAAGGTACTTAGGTCTACTTTGGGTTACATTTGTCAGCTACATTAACTGCTGGATACAGATATGTGATGGGTCTTCAGCGTCTACCTTGCTCCCAGCCTGTCGCTCAATGAATTTAGCGTCAGAGTGGATCAGCTCGTGGTGGACGCCAGAGGAAGGTTTACGTCGTTAATCGCTGGGAACTTCAACGCCTGGGCCGTGGATTGAGGAAGCTCCCGCACCAACGCAAGGGGTAACGTCATCTTCAAGGCTTTTTCTCAATTGGATATCGCCCTCCTGAACACACGACACCAGCAGACTTTCAGTCGAGCGGGAATAGGCTCGATGGTGGATCCCACATTCGTGAGCAGCTCCAAAGCCAGGATGTGCAAATGGGAGCTCAGCGAGGGATAATTAGCTAGCGACCACTTTGCGATCTTCATCCTCATCCCGCACTAACTCGTAAGAGTTTCAGGGTGGAATCGCTCAACATCGAGGCCTTCGCGGAGTGCATTGCTAGATTGAAGTGCAGTTGTAACGCAGAACAAAGGGCTGAGTCGGTAACCTGTCAACTCCAAGCAGCTTGCGGCAGCTGCATGGTAAACAGGAGAGGACACACTCGTCACCGCGAACCCGTATACTGGTGGACGCAGACTATTGCCAATACCAGAAGGGACTGTTCCAAGGCAAGGCGCTGAAACCAGCGTTCACGCGGAACTTCCGTTCACCTGGAGAGGTATTCCAAGTATCAGACCCGCCGACGAGCCCTCAAGGCGGCTATTAGAGCCAGCAAGCAAAGATGCTTCGCCGACCTCTGCGATTCGGCGGACAGCGACCCTTGGGGAAGCGCATACAAGTTTGTGGTGAAAAAGCTGAACAGCTTCAGGCAGTTAGCTCCACTAACCCGGGAGAGTCTTGTACGCATCGTCGAGCTCCTGTTCCCCAGGATGTCAAACCCGCTGGTAACACCCTGCAACACTTCGCTGGCCGGTATGGTCAACTCATCCAAGGCTCCTGGCCCGGACAACATCCCGAATTGCGCCCTCAAGCTGGCCCTCTCCCTCCGGCCGGAGTTATTCGCGGATGTCTTCGACGGTTGCCTCAGGGCGGGTACTTCCAAGCAAGCTGGAGGATTCAGAGACTGGTGCTGCTTCCGAAGCCGGGAAGACCGCAGGACGAGCCGTCATCTTTTCGGCCAATCTGTCTCCTAGACAGAGCTGGAAAGTGCTGGAGCACCTGATCGGCACCAGGATCCAGAAGGCTATATGAAGCCCAGTTTGGCTTCAGAAAGGCGAGGTCAACCATTGATGCCATATCAAGGTGGTTGACATCGCCAGGGCTGCTCTTGCAGGCCGAAGCTGGAAAGGAGGGACTAAGGAATACTGCCTCATAGTGACATTGGACATACGCAATGCATTCAACATGGCGATATGGTACAGCACTATGGAGGCTCTGACCAATTTCGAGGTCCCCCCGTACCTACTCGGGATATTGGGGAGCTACTTCGATGAAAGGATAATGAACTTCGAAACGCATGCAGGATGAAATCCATCGGACTGTCCTGCTGCGTTCCACAAGGTTCAGTCCTGGCCCCCATTCTGTGGAACGCCATGTATGACGGGGTACTCCGCCTAGCGCTGCCTGGTCGTACATAACTGGTGGGTTTAGCAGACGATATTGCGGTCGTCGGCGTCGCCAAGGAGCTGGCCACAGCAGAGGACCTCTGCAACAGGAGCGTGAACTTGAACCACTTATGGCTGACCAGAGTGGGACTCCAGCGGGCCCCCAACAAAACCGAAGCCGTGCTCGTGAGCAGCAAAAAACAAGTGAAGGCTGCAATTATTCAATCAAATCGTCCAGAGCGATCAAGTACCTCGGGGTGATGCTAGACACGAGGCTTTCGTTGCGCGGACATCTCGCTCGCGCAAGTAACAAGGTGGCGGTATCGTTCCGTTCTCTATCGCGTATCCTGTTAAACCATATTGGCCCGAAACAGAGGTCAACCATGCTCTATGCCGCGCCGGGATGGCAGCACGCCATGTCGACGCAGTCGTACTGCCGCTCGTTGAACGCCTCCCACAGACTGGCTGCCCTCCGCATCTGCAGCGCGTTCAGGACGGTGTCGGACCAGGCTGCGTTAGTTCTGGCAGGGACTCCACCGCTTGATCTTCTTGCCTCCGAGCAGGCCTCTGCTCGCGGACGACTCTGGCATCATGGCAAACCCGCTGGGAGAGCTCGACTAAGGGACGCTGGACCTTTTGGTTGATTCCAAGCCTGGAGGTCTGGACCAGTAGACAGCACGGCCAGGGGAACTTCTACTTGGCCCAAGTGCTTAGTGGACAATGCTGCTTTTGTGGCTACCAACCACAGGTTCGGCCACGAAGTCAGCGGAGCATGCGGCTGGTGCTCGGACGGAGGAGGAGTCAGCGGAGCACGTAGTCTTCAGGTGCGGTAAGTTCGCGGATGAAAGACGCGTATTGGAGGAGGAGCTGAACACAGTGATCTCGACGGACAACCTGGTGGAGACCATGCTTCACAGCGACATCAACTGGCAGAAGGTCCGCGATTTCGCCGCTCTCGTCATAACCAGATTACGGTCTGACGAGCAAAGACGACAAGTGCAGTAAGCCCTCTGCTTTCGCGAAGGACTGCTTTGCGACGGTTCCGCGGAAGTGTCAGACCCTCTTGTATTAGCCCCCCTGTATATTTTTGACCACTTAAATGAATTAAAAAAAAAAAAAAAAAACCGGAAAACTACTTAGATAAAGGATTTCAGCGAGGTATGTAAGTTAACTAAATTAAGCGGGCGACGGCGATGACCGATCGTCCAAGGGCTCGTTCCGCCCAAACTGCTGACACAGCGTCTGGCCGGATGCCCATGCATAGCCGGCAAACACAGCATATTTGCGTGGCCGCTATGAAGTTAAATTTTTGTTAGCTTTAAGTCAGTAAGATTCCATTTTATTTAATAAATTGGTTACCTAGCCTTAAGGGCAAGTAATAACGAAGAAAGTTCCTTCCTACATAAACCTCTTCAACAGAAGGAAGTCACGGGCCAACCGCCCGAAGCTGAAGCTGCTGCTACCAAAACCACAAAAAAACTACAGACCGCGGCGTGGGATACCAAACTAACATAGTACAGTGAAGGTGCTGCTACCGAAGCCAGTAGCAACTACCGACCGCGGCGCGGGATTACTTCATTTGTATGCAGATGGTGTGCCAACGTTACCAATAGTGGGATTCATTTATGGCTTGTTCGATGTAACACATGCGCTCACAGGCATGCAGCGTCCTGAGTTTGTTTAGGTAGCCCAATATTAGTAGTGACCAATCTTTATTTCGGCAATAACTGCCGGTGCCAGCTGCGAGCTATTTTCTCCTTGACAAAAATTGAACAACCTCATTTAGGGTACTTTTCCACTACGTTTCTTTTTTCAACTATAGCACGAGAATCACGAAAAGCAGAAATGGTGTTTCTACTCTTGAAAGGAAACAGCTGTTCTTTGTTTTCGTTTTATTTGGCGGAAAATTAAGTTCAATTCAAAATTCAAACCAATGGTTCCGCCAGCCAGCCGCTTGACTGGAGACGTAAGACTTGTAGGAACCACTGCAGTCCACTGAAATCTCTTAGCCTGAAGTCGAGTCTACAACTCGGATACAGACGCATCAACCCTTCTCTTCTTAAACAAGTCTCTTATGATCCCGAATTCACATCACCTGGCCCTACCCAAGGAGGAGTAAGTGGAGGCGGTCGTGCCCCCGGAGGAGAAGGATAAGTCTGGATATGCGCCCCCGCCACCGAACCGACTCCTGTGCAGTCTCCGCCACCGGTTCCGTTGGAACATGGCAAAGAGGCGAACTCGGAGAAGTGAGAGGATCCCTGTGCACCGCCGCCGACGCCACTGCTGCGCACCAACTCTCTTCCGTCCACTAAGCTCAGCTATCTAAAGGTGTCGGCTTGCAAGCTAAAGAAGGCTATTGCAATGCCCAAGTAGAGTTTTACAAAGCAAAGCAGCTGCAGAGAAAGTGGTCTTCTAGGAAGAGAGGACTCTCCTTACGAAGGAGGAGGCGGTGGCCGCCAGCTAGGATCGTCCAGAAGTGCAATAAACGAAATATGTATTAATTGCCAATTTGTTTACAAAACATGAACAAAAATCATGAATTTGTTTAATATTTATTCCGCCAGCCAATTTCGTTTGTTCAAAAAACAGCTGGCTAGTGGTGATATTTGGGCAAAATCACACATCGATAGGCAGAAAAAGACCGAAAAAATCGATACTATCGAACTAAACCACGAAAAAGCAACTTTTTTCTCATGTTTGTCAACTTTAGATTCCTATACCTTTAACACAAGGATAAAGTTGCTTTTTGGCCAAAAAGCAGACCTGGAAACAGCAACTGTAGTGGAAACGGGGCCTTACTTAAGCTATGACGTATTACCTGAAAAAAAATGACGAGATTATTACATATAGGGACTTATGACATATTGATTATAGTGGATTAGACATTGACTTACATAACTGTGACTGGAAAAAAATATATATTAAACGTCATCCGTAAACGAACAGGTATATCAGCTTCAGTCGAACGTTGGATACATATATAATATGTTTAAACCTACAAGAAGTAATATTATTCAATCAAACGATTAGCCCTTGTTTAATAGGGCTATACAAAACCGAATAATAGAAAGAAATAGGGCTTATAATCGATGTAAGCGTTAAAGAACGGAACAATCATACAATTAATTTTCAAGGCATAGACGTACATATAGTGACATATCCACAGTCCTTTAAGACTTAGCATCTATAGTACTCCGAATATTCCATCACCTTATGTAAACATAGCATACCCAAACATTCCCATTATTTTATGTAAAACCATCATACCCTAATACTCCCATCAATCCACACTTGTAATTGGACACCATAAGCAAAGGCTAACGGAAAGTCCCCAAAAATCAGATTCCCCATCGTAGACTAAACAACTCCACAATTGTCACGATCCCACGTTCAAAGGCAATCAAAGTTCGGCTCGTAAACAGGAAACTCCTATTTCAATTCAAAGTCAGACCAAAGTCATTAAATCAAAGAGAGCACTTGTATCCAAGAGCAAAGGCACTTGCATCCAAGAGTAAATAAAGTTTCACTCAATTGAAAATCGAAAGCTAACTCAAAGCTAACTCAGAATAATTTCACAACTCACTCAAAATTACAAAAGCTCGAGACCGAGGCTTGATCGTCAAGTAAATCAGAATACCGAATCAAGTTCAGTTTGAGACCTCAATATAATAGGTTGGTGTTCTTCATAACATAAGTAAAACTTGTAATATTCAGTTGAATAAAATAAAATTATATTTTTTTATAAAACTGGAGTTGCAGACTTATAATTATATATATAACAACCTCATCTGCAATACTAAATGTACCTATCAACTCTAAACGTACGTACAACACAAACCAAAGATAACTGCCAATATAGATGTTAATTATCTCAACGAGAAGCTTACCCAACTAAATTTACAAGAAGTCTTAGACAACCCATACCTGAACTTATCGCCAGTAAACTGTTATAGTTTTTTTTATTCGGTTGCGAAATTCAATATGACGTCCCAATTCTTCTGAAAATATTAAAACATATCACACATATAATAAATACAGCACTAACGACTTCAACATTTCCTGATGACAGGAAAGTGGCAAAAATTATCCCAATACCAAAGAATGGAAATGAGTACGGGCCAATATCCACACTGCCGTTCCTCTCAAAAGGTTTTGAGAGAATAATGGCCAAACAAATAAACACTTTTCTTGACTTAAAAGGTATATTAGACAAGGTATATTAAGGCAATCTGGTTTTCGTAAGAACAGAACTTGTACGACAGCAACAGAAAGCAGGCTGTAGTAGCAAATGGGAATTAGTCGGACTTGGTATCTATTAGCCGGGGGGTCCCGCAGGGATCCGTGTTAAGGCCGCTTTTATTCTTATTTATGCTAACGACGTTCCATAAACCTTATTAGTAAGTAATGTTTACATGTATGCTGATGACGTACAAATGTATGTTAGTCGTTCTTTGAGTAAAATTGAAGATTTATGTAATGCTGACCTATTGCGTGTCTCAGAATGGGCGAAAGTAAATGGCTTAGCTTTAAACCCCTCTAAATCGAAGTGTATTATAATATATAAAAGAAAGTTACAAACAGGAAACTTGGACAAACTTATGATTGACAATCGAGCAATTGAATATGTTGAAAAGGCGGATAATCAGAGAATAACTTTTAATAAGACTTTAACATGGAATGACCAAGTAAATAAAACATCTGGTAAAATATGCGGACTGATGAGGCAACTTAAAGCAACGAATTCGTTTTTGCAAGAACAAGATATTTGCTAGCAAAATCATTCCTAATACCAACACTGACATATGGTATAGAGATATTTTGAAATACTGATATGGCCAGTCAACAAAAGATAAAGATTTATTTAATATTATATCTAGGTTCGTTTATAATAAAGGACAATTTGACCATGTTACCGTTTATACAAACAAGCTACTTAATATGCATTATAAAAGCTTGATTCAATTTAAAATATTAAAGCTTTTGCACAAGGTTATATTAACCAAGCATCCATCATACCTATTTGATTTATTAATCTTTGCATCGTCTATGCGAACAAACAACCTAAAGAATATTAGATGCAAACTTGATAGTTAAAAAAAAGCATTTCTACTACAACGCTATACTACTCTGGAATAATCTACCACATCATATGAAAGTAATAACTAACACACACATATTTAAAACTAGTTTAATTGAACACTTTAAAAATATTTAATACAAACAAACACATTATACTGTACAATGAATTGATAATCAGAAAATTTATATTGATTTTATTACATTTTTTCTTCTATAAATTTAAAATGTAAATTAATATTAAGTACCAATATTTGAACATTAATAAACGCTGTATAGTGACTAGTGCATTAAATCAAGGATTCTATAATACTTGCAGCACTAGGAAGTAAACGGTAATAAAAATAAATATAATTTTGAAAATATTTTTTTTTAAAGGTGCATATTCATTAAAAGCCTTTTAAATATTTTTAATTAAATTCTGTATATTTTTCTTGTATATGTAAATTCTTCAGGAAAAATTTTCTGCGTGAGCGCAAGTGGTTCTTCAACTAATTACTGCAAAATATTTAAATATTTGATTTTTGTATACAAAAAATACATTTCTCCAATAAAATTCTCACAGTGTACACGTGATCACATTTCAAAAATGGTTTAAAACAATTTTAATCTAGCTCATTTAAAAAAAAAAACAAAATATTTTCACTCGAAAATTTTCTCACACATGTTTACATGTTTTTCTCTCTTCTTATTCTTTCTCGGATTTTCTTTACCTAATTTGGTGAATTTTTTAGTTAAATGATGTCGTTAATTGTCAAACCCGAAATAAACTTAGCTGAGGGGTGCTCCTCTGAACAAATGTATGTTTGACTGCTGATCTCGCTTCAGTGGGTGCTCCAAGGCGTGCTTCTTTTTTCCTCCTAGCTTTGAAGAGAGTGCTCCTCGGGGCAAATGCAACTGCTTCTTTTTCTCTCCTAGCTTGCAGTGGGTGCTCCTACGGTAAGTAGGAGCCTCTTGATTTTCCTCTATATTGGCCTCGTACATTATTGTATTGGGTACTGTTGTTGTAATAATTGTTGCGAAAGTTGACTCTTCATTTACCACGTCCGCGGTTTCCGCCGCGCTGTGGAAAATTTTTGTAATATAGGACAGTGTTTGGCTTTCCGGTTGCTTCTGTGCAACTATTTACAAATTTTTATGTGGCATCATTCATAGTATTAAAGGTACCAGCTTGCATGATAAGTTTTACCTTATCGATTGTACAATTTTTAGTCATTGCTTTGACTGCATGCTGAGTGGAATAACTTCTGGCTAACTCTAGGGGTAAGCCGTCTGTTATATATGCACCTTCTAACACTTTTGTCATCTGCTTAACCTCTAGTATGTACTGGTTAGCAGTTTTATTGCGTTGCTGTAGGTTTATCAGTTTTACTGACAATACTTCTACAGTTTCGCCTTAATCTGGAAATGACTTCAGTTATTCATGTTTCATTTCCGACTAAAATTCTGGCGGCACATTTTAACTTTGTTTTATATGAAAATGTAAAATTCTACATGTAAAATGTAAAATTTACATTATTTGATATTTTTTCCAAAATTACCGAAATGGATCGATTTTCAATGATCCAATTGCAGACTGCAAGGGTATACAACCTTCGCTTTACCGAAGCTAGCTTTCTTTATTGCTATGAATGCATTTGCCAACATTACAATCACGATAAACGCCAACAATATTAATATCGTATCAGTATTTGGTCTACTAAACCCATTTTGGGTGTTTTTTCCAAATTTTTTTAAGTTGATTTTACATTGTGTATATCTGGCGTATATCTATCTGAATTTAGTATTAATTCTCCATTTTTATTGGCTCATAAAGAAAATTTGAGTTTATATGTTTAAAAAAATTTTGCAATTTGGGAATATTTGAGTTTGTTTTAAAGATTTTGCGATTTGGAATTTACAGTTTTTTACATAACGGTTTATATGGCTTTACGGGCCATACTTCTAACTGTACAGAAAAGCTCCCGCTCAGTTTTACAATATACGTACGTTTATAATTAGTATTAATGTATTTTATATTATATTCTGCTGCTCCTACGTAAATGCTTAGTTCTTCCTACGCATCAGCTGGGCGTCGCCAAGTGTGGCTGATGCTCCCTACGTAGGTGCAAGGGGCGGTTTGCCCCTCATACTTGTTGATTCAACTGCTGTAGTCCTGGGCCTATAAGCTCAGGCGGCGCCGGTGCTGGTCATCGCACAGGTCGCTTTTTATGACTCCTAGTTTCTTGGCAAGCAGTATCTGCATGTGTATTTTCGAGCCTTGATTTTAAGAAATCAAGTTCACTTCTCAGAGGAGGTCACTTGAACCGCCCTCTGCTACCCTGTGCTATGTGGTGTGGAGGCGACTACTCGAATCATCCTCGACCACCCTATGCTAAGCTATTTTTGGCGGAGTCGGTTTCTTCAACCGTCTATCCTCTCCTTCTCGATGGCGCGCAACTCTCGCAGTACACACGCTGCGTAGGCTGCCGTCGCTTCCCAGTTTTCCTCGTTCATCAGCATGAGGGGCACAAAAGTTTCTGGCCGAACTCTTGCCCCTGTGGTTTCCTCAAGCGTTTGACGCTCGTGGCCGAATCGGCGACATTCAAATAGAACGTGTCGAGCGTTCTCCTCGATCTCGCTGCCGCACTCTGGGCATCCGTCCTCAGAGTCGTGACCGAAGCGCTTTAGATAGCTTCGGAAGCAGCCATGTCCACTCAGTGCCTGGGTAAGGTAGAAATCCACCTGGCCGTGCTTCCTGTTTATCCAGGACTCTATGCTGGGGATGAGCTGGTGTGTCCAGCGTCCCTTGCTGGACATGTCCCAGGCGGCCTGCCAGTTAATGATGCTCTGGCTCCTGGCACTCCTTTTCACCTCGGACTTGCTCCTTTGGTCCGCTTGGTTGCCTACTAGAGCCGCTCTAATCTCCTTGGCCTCCCGCACTAGTTCACACAGGGAACTTGGCCTGCAATGACGAGCGCTGCGTCGTCCGAGATCGTCCTGAAGGCACTCGCTATTCTGACGGCATACAGGCGATACGTCGAGTTGACCCCTCGCATGTAGCTACTACTGTAGATAGCAGTGGCCTCGGCCCAACCCGGAGCAGCGTACAATAACTGCGACTTGACAACTGTCGCGAGGAGCCAACGTCTGTCCTGTTTCGGACCCCTGGTGTTCAGCAGGATCCTGGAGTTCGTGAACAAGAAGGCAAGTGGGACTACAGGACCGCTTGCCTTCTTGTTCACGAACTCAGGTGTTCGCGATAGGAGAGACGGGTGTCCAGCATGACTCCCAGGTACCTTATGGCACGCTGAGATGTTACTGTTGTCCCTCCGATCTGGATGTGCGCCGACTCCACTGCCTTCCTGCTTGAGATCAGCACCGCTTCAGTTTTGTGAGCGGCCAGCTCTAGGCCCGCAACTTGTAGCCACTCCTCCACTGCTCGGATTGCGCAGTTCGCAGCTGCCTTTGCGGCAGCAACTTCTTTGGCCACCACAACCAGCGCCACATCGTCTGCAAAGCCAACTATATCGGCGCTGCTCGGCAGTGGAAGCTTCAGGACTCCGTCGTACATCGTGTTCCACAGCAGAGAGCCCAGTACCGATCCCTGAGGAACTCCAGCTGTCACCTCGTATGTCCTGGGGCCCACAGATGTTTCGAGGACCAGCTCCCTCTTGCTTAGGTAGCTGTGTACCACATTCAGCAGGTACTCTGGAATGTTGAAGGACCGAAGTGCCTCCAGTGTCCTCCCCCAATCAGCCGAGTTAAAGGCGTTCCGTATGTCCAGCGTGACCACTAGACAATACTTCTTCGTCCCGCTTTTCCATCTGGTGCCAGCGATGGCTTCAGCAGCGATGTTGGTGACCCTCTCTATAGCGTCCAGTGTCGATTTCCCCTTCCGGAAGCCGTATTGGTTGGAAGAGAGTCCTCCGGCGCTTTGGACCCCGTGTTTGCTACCCTATGCTACCTTGGATTGCCGAGTGGGTTACGAGAACCCTGCTCTGCCGCTACTACAGGATTAGTACTTAGCTCTAAATAAACTTGATCATTGTAAAGTGTGGACCTCCCACGCCGTTGTAGATACATCTAGATTCAAGCCTCCGCTGTCGCTCCAACATAAGCCGCGGTCTGATACTTGATCCTTGTTATTTCGTGGACTTCCCACGCCGATATCTATTACTAAAGTAAAGCCTCCACTGACGCTATTTCATAGGCCGTGGTCCGACGCTTCGTCCTTACAGTTTTCCGTGAATCTCCCACGTCGATTTAGCTCCACTCCAGTCTCAAGCCACCGCTTTCACTACAAATTTAGCTGCGGTCAGGACCTGATCTTGTTCGTTCTCCCGTGGACCTCCCACGTATCCCGTGGATACCAATTAAGGTATGCCGAACAGTTTGGCAGTCTTCGTGAGCAAAAATTTCTTTATCCTCGAAGGACCATATGTTAGCAGCTTACATCGCTTGTTTAAAGGAGCAGCTAATACCGCTCACTTCAACTGACAACTTATACCGCTAACCGCCGAGTCCCTAGTCAAAACACATCAGCATTTCGTTAGAACCTGATTCTTTATTGGGCGTTCTCGCCTTTTTATAGCGGTTTCCACTTATGTACTAGTTACAGCTTCCTTATGTATCATTCCACTTTGGGGTTATCTATGCTAGAGTAATCTTAGACATTCTAGGGGCGATCATAGTACTTTGTGTATGCCTAAACTTGTATATATGTGAGTGCTACTGCACTTGATTACATGTATGTACTTATGTTGACAAAGGCGCGAAGGATAGAGCGTTCTTGTACTTTACAGGGTGTATACTCCTCACACCAGGTTTTACTGAAAGACGGCGTGTATATAATTATATTACTTGAGCCCTTGATCGGCCTGTGAATTGAAGTGGATCTTTGGATGCGGACAATTATGCATGTTTACCTTTTTGAACAGTCTATGTTGCTTTTTTTCTTTAGGGTGAATTTAAATTTTAGTTTTCTATGCAGCGATTGTTTATTAGTATTTGTGTATTAGTATTTTAAATCGTTCACGTACGCCCTTTGGATTCTACCTGATTCTGTATGTTTAACTACTACTATAACTGGGGATATTAATTCGGTTATTCTGAACGGTCCGTCAAATTTCGGTGCGAGCTTGGCTGAGAATTTGTCACGTGCCTTTGATAGCGGATGTTGCCGTACTCAGCCTAATTCTCTTTTCTTCGGCTTCCATTCGCGCTTCCTGAGGTTGTATGTTCTTGCTTGGTCTTGTGCCGCTTTCTCCATGTTTTGCCGTGCCAGTTCATAGGTCTCATGGATGCGTTGGAGTCTCTGTGCTGCTGCTTCACTCTCCATCGCGAAACCCTTTGATGTTTTGTCGAATAGATTTCCCGCCAGCCTCAGCTCTCTTCCATAGAGCAAGTATGCTGGGCTGTAACCTGTGGATTCTTAATGGCTGCTGTTGAAGGCCAGTGTTAGTTCCGGAAACTCATCATCCCAGCGTGTGTGTTAATGTCCTGTGAACTGTGCAATCATTGTTTTGCTCCGACTCGTAAAAGAATTTTTCTCTGCTTCTGTTGTGGCTTTCCGGATCGCGTTTATTTCTTTCTATTTTAAGAACTTGTCGATGAACAGCAGCATGTTATTGCCGTGGCTTCTTCGTGGTAGTGGTCCCACGAAGTCTACGCAGATGGTTTCCCATGGCGCTTCCGCGATTCTTGTCAACATCTTCTCTGCTGCTTGTCGTTGTGCTACCTTGTATTGTTGGCACACTTTGCAGCTTTCGATAAATTTTTTATATCTCGGTGAATTTCCGGCCAGTAGTATCGGGTTGCTATCCTGTGTTTAGTTTTGCGGATCCCAAGATGTCCTGCTGTGCCCTTGCTATGGTTCCCCTCTAGCACCCTTGTCTTTCCCTACGCAGAGTTTCCATGGCTGTGTGTCTTCGTCTGCCGCCCATAATGAAAGGTGGTTATACAGTTTGCCTCCTTCGATACAGTAGTCAGGTAGTAGCTCTGGGTTCTTCCGGACCGAAATCATTTTTTCTCGGATCCATTTGTCTTTTTCGACCTCTATGCTTTGGACTTCTGCGTTTGGCTGTCGTGATACTATGTTTAGTTGCCCCTTCTGTTACGTTGGTGGTGTCGTTGTGCCTCAGTCCTTAGAGGACATAGGGCTGAGGGAGTGGCCGCCCGGATAGCAGACACGATTTGTGCAGCTGAGCTCGCCGGATTTGGGGTGGGTTCTTTGGACGCCACTCGCCTCTTCAAACGTAATCAGAATAATTAGTTACGTGCCTGAAAAGAAAATATAGATGTTGTTCGTCAGTCTGTTTTTCTGTCCTCACCGCCCGCACGCTACCCGTAAGCTTGATCAAATCCGATCGGCAGTGCTTCAGCCAATTCTCTTCCCTTCACGACTTCGTGTGCCAATAGATCATCGCTGGCTGCCCCATATGATCCCCTGTAGTGTATATTCGATAGTCAAAAGTTATGTCATTTTTCTTGACCCATTTTTCCCAATTGTACCAATGCCCCCCTTTAAATAGGTTTCTTTCAAGACATGTATAAAATTCTGGGAACATTATACATTTATTAAAAGGGTTTATTATTCTTATGTCTGTCATTGACGTGTAGTAAAAGATAAATTGAATTAAATAGAATTATAAGTAGAGTGGCATTAATTGACCAAACTAATGGTAATTATATAAATCTTAAGTATAAAAAGATATATATGTATATTACGCAAAACCACAGGTAGTAATTAAACTTGATTATTTAAAGGAAACGAAAATTGATTTAAACTAACATTATAGGAAATATATTTGAAAAGAAAGTAAGAAAATGTATGTATTGAATTTGACTTAAAACAAAATGAAAAAAATTTTCCTAGTGGAGGTATAGTAGTAAAATGGAGGATTTATGTCCCATAAAGTGTACCCTCTTTAGAGGTCCAACGACGAGAGATCTCCCGGTCGAATCTTGGGCTGTAGAATTGGAGTCATACTATGTTATATTCATGTGCACAAACAAAGGAAAACATAGGTAGACAAAAACTTATATAACAAAAATATAACAACAAAATTTAACTCGGAGAGCTGACTCGCCGCTGAGGTGGCGACGGTGGTGTCGTCTTAGCGTTGATTCACTTTGATGGGTACAGAGAGGGGTGCACGTTTGCATGTACATTATTTATATATTCGCTGCTTGCATGAAGTCAATATGTATTGCTCAAATTTGGATTTGGTTCTAGTATATTTAGACACGGTGGCTAAACACTTCACAACTAGATAGGGTTTGAATATAAAAAAAAATGCTGGTCGTAGCAGACCCCCCTTTGCCGTTCAAATTTGCTGTATTTTTAGGCATTTGGCTGCGGCGGTGCCTTCTCACATTTCACCTTCTCCGAAAACTATTGTTGTTTTGATTCAATTCATTAAATGTATTTATTCAGTTTTTATATTTTATTTGTTTGGCTACTGCTGGATATTTTTGGTTGACAGTTTTTATTTGGAGGAATTGGCACTTAATTTTTATTCATAATTGCTATGGCTGGATCTATTATTTATCGCTGTGTGAAAAGAATCATCCTTCAGGTTGAATGCTATTGATAATGTGGGCTGCTTCTGATTTTATATGGTTGCTGTCAGATGATTGCGACTTTGATGATGCTGGCTCTGCTTTACATATGGCCACTGGACAGGGTATTGGCAAGGGTTACTTTCTCCAACTCATGGTGCCGGTCCTTGTGTTCCTGGATCATCTTGCAGTATGCACGGAGTCCTCTCAGCAAAAGGCTTATGATGAGTATGCCATTGATTACCTGAAGGATCCATTATACCTTGTCAAATTCATCCTTGTGGTCCACTACTTCAATAGAGTTGATCACATTTGCGGGGAAATCAGAGATCTTCGATGAAGTAGGACTCATTTTATTCTGCTCTGAGTTTTTGCTGGCGAAATTAAAAAGTGCGTCCAATAACTTTGGATTTACCGGTGCAATTAAAAGTCGCTGATTCAAGAATCTCCCGATGGCTTCCAAGTTTTAGCTTCCTCTCTGCTTGGTAACAATCAACCGGGGTCTATTATACCCAAGGGTGTTCCAAATTTTGACTATGGTCCACCGGAATGGAACGTTAAATAGTTCCCGGCTAAGTACATTTCCCCTTCCTTGTACCCTAAAAAATGAAAGTGTTCCCGTCCAAGTATATTCCCACCCAAAAGTGGATGACCGGACCACCAACTCACCGGTGATGGGTTACCTTGGGACCACAGTTTAAGTTGGTGTGCTTATGTATATCAGTGTCTGGAACTATGTACTAGCGCAATTCTTGTCAATGCTGCTTTCACGAGGACCGTGGGGTTGTTGTGCTTTCACGAGGACCGTGTGATTACACGGCTTTTGCGAGAACCGTGAGATAGCCGTTCTCGCTCGAGGACCGTGTATTTGCAGCACATGGCGTGTTATATCTCCCCCCCTATCCTCTTCCACGCGTATCTGTTGCCCCGTCGGGCAGAGCCAGCGTACGTAACACTCCCGGTATCTTACTTCAAACGAGTATAGTTGTAGTGCCAGTGCCCATCTGGCTACTCGTCCGGAAGGGCTCTCAATGGAATTAAGCCATTTCAGCGCTAGGTGGTCTTTTATTACTTCAAAGTGATATCCTTCCAGGTACATTCGCATTTTGTGAATTCCCCAGTGGATCGCGAGACATTCCTTCTCGGTTGCTGGATAGTTTCGTTCTTCCTTTCGTAGCTTCCGGCTTCCATACGAGATTACATGTTCTCCGTCTTCATCTTCTTGGGTAAGTACTGCGCCTAACCCACAGTCACTGGCGTCCGTTTGTAGCACGAATGTCTTCGTGAAATCTGGGCACGCTAGAACTGGTGCCTCGGTTAGTGCCCTTTTTAGTTCCTTGAAAGCTTCCTCTTGTTCGGCATTCCACTTGAATTTTTTATCTTTTTTGATCAGTTTGTAAAGTGGTTGTGCTATTTCCGTAAAGCCTGGGACGAACCTGCGGTACCAAGATGCCACCCCTAGGAAGCTGTGGCCTTTTTTTGTTGTTGTGGGACTCGGGAGGTCTCGTATGGCTTTTACTTTGTCTGGGTCCGTGTGAATGCCTCGTTCGCTTACCATGTGTCCCAGGTATTTTAGTTTGTCCTTGAAAAAATTGCATTATTCCGGGATTATCCGTAGGTTTGCTTGCCTTAACCGTTTGAGTACCTCTTGTTGTTTTTCCAGGTGCTCTCGCTTCGTCCTCCCGATGACTACGATATCGTCGAGGTAAGGAAACGCGAAAGGTTTAATTTCTGGGCCTATCACTGAATCCAGTCCTCTTTGGAAAGTCGCTGGGGCAGTGTGTAATCCGAACGGCATTACTTTCCATTGAAATAACCCTATCCCTGGTACGATAAATGCCGTGTATTGCTTGCTTTGCTCGTCCATTGGGACTTTCCAATATCCGCTTTTCAAGTCTAGCGTGCTTATGTACTTGGCTTTTCTTAATTGGTTCTTTTTTCTGACCAGTACTACTGGTGAACTATATGCCGAGTAGGATTCCTCTGTGAGGTCTTGTTCCAAGAGTTCGTTTACTTGTTCGTGGATTATTTTCTGCATGGCTGGGTTCTTAGGGAAGTACCTCTGTTTTAAGGGTCGGTCGGTTTTCATGTTGATCCGGTGTTTCGCGATGTGGCTATTTCCCGTTATTTGGCTCATGTTTATGAATGCCGTAATTTTTTCGTCTGTGGGCTCCTCTGTCGTGGCCATCCCTACTCTCTGTCGATGTTTCTTAACCCTCCTCTTCTCCCTGCTGCCGATGTGGGATTCGGTTTCTCTGCGCTTTGCGTATGGCTTGAATTCTGAAGTGCTGTTCCTATATGTCCACTCTAGCTTTTGTTCCTCGCTTAGCGTGGTAACGAGCAATTCCCTAATGTATTCTTTTGCCGGTTCGCTTCTATACTGGTGGCGTTGCATTGTTCGTTCCAGTGCTCTTTACTGGAAGTCCCCTGGTACGTAGTACCACAGACAATATAATTTATAAGATGCCGAACGGCCATGTATTGCTTTTGCGTATGGTGCCTTTTTTTTCCTTCCGACGAAAATCTCGCTCTCTTCGCTCTCAGAGCGTAATAATCTTAAAATAGAATGCACTTGCTTGTGTGAGAAAGGACAACGAAAAGGCAAGTGCGCATGTGAGCCTTCGTGTGCGCATTTTTTTTTTTTTTTTTGTATTTATTTATTTACAATTAAAATTATACTACTATACAGAACATTTAAGGGACATGCGTTGCGCATGTACCCATGAGACGGGGCAAGGGCCCGCATTGTGCGGTACGGCCGCAAAGCAATGCTTCGCACAATTATGGACCGCTCAGCCCGTCCGCTCCGTTCTCCCTCTCTCCAGGGTCCTAAGCGTCTTCATCAGCTTCGCCGAGAATTCCGCCGCCGCCTCCCAGGTCCTATGGTCCGCCAACATCAGCGGCACCAACGTGTCCGCCCTGATCGGTGACCCTGCTATCGCTTCCAGAGCCTCCCTCTCTTCGTCGAACCGCCGACATTCGAAGATGACGTGGTGCGCATCCTCGCGGATTCCGGATCCGCACTCCGGGCAGCCATCCTCCTCATCATGGCCGAACCTCTTGAGGTAGCTGCGGAAACAGCCGTGACCGCTCAGCACCTGGGTCAGATGAAGTCCACCTGCCCGTGCTTCCTCTCCATCCAGGCCTCAATGTTGGGGATCAGCCTGTAAGCCCATCGACCTTTAGACGAGGCCGCCTCCCATCTCTCCTGCCAGGTCTCGTAGCTCCGCATTCTGGCCGCGCGCTTAATTTCGGCCTTACTAGCGCCCTCCGGTACCAGGTGACCGCTCATTGCTCTGCGCAGGTCCGCCTTCTCGCGTACAATCTCTTTCAACGGGACTAGCTCGGCTATGACCAGCACCGAGTCGTCCGAGATGGTCCGAAATGCGCTCGCAACTCGGATGGCGCACAGTCTATAGGTCGACTCGACTCCCCGCATGTACGTCCTTACTTCGGCAGCCTCCGCCCACACCGGCACCGCGTAGAGCAGCTGGGAGGTGACGACGCTTGTCATCAACTTCTTCATGGTCTGTTTGGGGCCTCTGGTGTTCAGCAGCATACGGGAGAGTGCTCCTGCGGTTCCGCTGGCCTTCTTCTGGGTGTACTCTAGGTGCTCCTTAAACGACAATCGAGTGTCAAGGAGGACACCTAGGTACTTAATGGCCCTCTGGGAGGTTATCGCCGCTCCAGCGACACGGATCTCGGCTGTCTGTACGACCTTTCGCCTCAAAAATGTCAAGTCCAATCTCTATTCTAAATTTAAACTTAACGGTTCTCAAGCTGTTCATTCTCGCTATTTAGCGGCTCGGTCAAAGTTTACCGTGCTTAACGCGCAGTGTTATAAAAACTATTTAACTCGTTGTAGTGTTCAGTTTGCGCAGGACCCAAAACAGTTTTATAATTTTGTCAACACTAAACGTAAGCCTATTACACATCCTTCCTCGCTTTCATTTGAAAATACGACAGCAAACAATGATCAGGCAATCGCCGATCATTTTGCTCACTTTTTTCAAACTACTTATTCTCCGGCATCCGATTCAAACCAAACCTATTCTTATAGAATGCCCAAATCAAACCTAATCTCCAGTCCTAGCTTAAACGAAAGCTCCCTTCTTTTGGATCTTCAACGTGTCAAGCCGGTTTATTCGCCAGGTCCCGACGGAATACCAGGCTGTGTGCTTAGGTATTGTGCCGAGTCCCTGTGCAGTCCCCTTCTAAAATTGTTTACCTTATCCTTAGAAACTTCCCCATTTCCCCTTATTTGGAAGGAATCATTCGTGATTCCTCTCCTGGATGCTTACAACTATAGAGGAATCTCTAAGTTCTCAGTCATCCCAAAACTTTTCGAAAACATAATTACTCCCCATTTGCAGCACCTGTGTAGATCTATAATCTCTCCATGCCAACATGGATTTATTAAACGAAGATCAACGACTACTAACCTTCTGGAGCTCACTTCTTTCATTATAAGGGGCTTTCCACAAAATTTGCAGACAGATGTGATCTATACTGATTTCAGTAAAGCATTTGACTCCGTTATTCACTCCCTTCTTGTTAGGAAACTCGACTTAATGGGTTTTCCTGTCGATCTTCTTAGGTGGATCTCAAGTTATCTGAACGGTAGGACGCAAAAGGTACTATTTAAAACAACTTGTCGAATGTTCTCCGGGTGACCTCTGGTGTCCCGCAAGGGGAGCCACTTGGGTCCCTTACTTTTTACTTTATTTATTAACGACCTGCCCAAAGTCTTGACTAACTCCAGAGTACTTATGTACGCTGACGACGTTAAGCTTTGTGTGCAATACAAGGACCGCGCTTGCCAGTCGGATTTACAAACAGATCTTAATAACTTTCAAACTTGGTGCAATGTAAACTTATTAAACCTGAATGGCTCAAAATGCAAGCTGATGACATTCTCACGTGTCTCTCCCATGCTTGCGACTTATACGCTGAACTGCTGCTCTTTGGAAAGGATCACGCTAGTTGACGATTTGGGTATTCGCCTAGATCCTAAACTGGAGTTTATTGATCATATTTCGTGCATTGTGAATAAAGCCATCGTATGAAATGCATGAACCCTTTAGAGTATTATGTGCAAATTATAATGAATTGTATAAAATTACCTCATCTGTAGATAGCCTTCCTAAACTAAAAACATTAATCTTAACCCACCTAGTACACATGCAAGATAACAATCGAGCTGCCTGATAGTAGTTTATATTTCCTCGCGTTCTTTTATCTATACTTTTCTTTCGCGCCTATTTAACACCTAACCCTAACAAGCCCGGGCTTGGTTTTAAATGGCCACTTGAGTGTACTGACCGTAGTGCATCTTCAACGCCCAAGAAAATATTCCTTACTTAAAAAGTTTTCCTAATACGCCGCTAGAATATGCTTCCGTTTATATACATATGTTGCCCAACATGTTCTTAGCAACATTTGTCTTTGTTGGGTGTTGCTGGACATGTTCCTAGCAACATTTGTCTCTTTTGAGTGTTGCTCAACATTTTTCTAAGGAAGGGCTACTGTATGTGTACTTTGTAAATTTGACATTGTTCAAACATGAACATACATATATATATTTATGGGACATTCAATATCAACTCGGCAACCCCTGTTTGTTTTTCGCTCTGAAAAAAAAATGCATACCCACATTATAAAGTCATCCATGTCCATATATTGACCCTTAAATATATTTTCGTTACCATCAATACTTTTCGAAATAATCGCTGTTGGACAAAAAACTTTAAAAAATCATAACACTAAAATGGTGCATGCAATTTGAAAAACAAAAAATTCGGTTACCCTTTTTTTCAAACATATTTTTTATAAAAAAATACTAGACTAATCTATGTTTAATGTTAAGCGGGTTTTTAATAAAAAAAAACTGTTTTTAATCTTTTATTCGCTCAAATTTGTTTTTACCAGGTAGAGCGGGTTCAGATACATAAGAAACAAAAAATCTTTGAGTGGTACAGATGTCTTTGCTGAACACAATCAATTTATTCTCATTGTTTATCCATTAAACTTTTGGAATTTTTTATTATTTGTTTCTTTATATACGTACATATATCCGGCCAATACTATTAAGTATACTATATTCAAGTATGTAGTTATTATATAAAGGCATTACTAAATAAGAGTTTTTTAGTATGGTGGGGCAAGCGTCTTGCAAAATTAGCTTAGAACTTATAAAATGAAGGGTATGGCGTAACTTATTTTAATAATTAAAGTGTTTATGGTAGTACTGTTTGAATTGTGTTTTAAATGTGTCCCATTCTGGCATTTGTGTCGGGTTTGTGTGCCACCACACTATGGGGAATTTGACCGATTTTTTTAACCAAAATTAATACCTTGCTCAGTTAATTAGATATCAACATGAAACTTCACCAATTGTTATTATAAATATATAGAAAAATTCTGAATGAAAATTATCCGGATCAGACAACTATATCCTCTTTCATAGGAGAAATCGGGTAAAATTTTAGATATCTGCATAAAATTTTGTAAACTTAAAATTTATATTCTTTTAACAGAATATAGAAAATTTTGTCAAGATCTATTCACGTTTTCCTATAATTTTCATAGAAACAATGTACCCAAAAACTGCTTCCCTTCTGGTTGGCAATACAGCGTTGCTATACAAAAGGTTATGTCCTAAAAATTAAAAATTCTTGCAAAATCGGAAAAAGTGGTATTTTTAACAACATTCGTTTAAACAAGAATTTAATACTCTATAACATACAATGCATATAGTGGTTGGACTCTTCTGGACTCACTTTAAATCCCTTATGAAACATGAGACTTTATCCAAAATATGCATTTGCAAGGCTACTTGCATTTCTGCTCTATTAAGGAAACAACACGATTTTTTTCTACAAGTGACGTTCACAAACTCATAATACAAACCACACAGATTGGAACTCATTTCAAAAATTTAAGTAAAATTAATTAGTGTTTTACTTCTGATCACTTAACCCTTTACATGGTGGTGATGCATATCTGCATCATACCGCTTCAATTCATTTATTTTAAAATGTACCCTTGCAGAGGGTATTATAATTTTGCCATGATATTTGCAACGCAGTGAAGGAGGCATCTCCGACCCCATAAAGTATATATATTATTGATCAGCATCACCAGCCGAGTCGATCTAGCCATGTCCGTCTGTCTGTCCGTCCGTCCGTCTGTCTGTCTGTCCGTCTGTCTGTCCGTCTGTCTGTGTGTCCGTCTGTCTGTCGGTTTCTACGCGAACTAGTCTCTTAGGTTTTGAGCTATCGGGCTGAAAGCATAGTCTTATTTCTTTAGCACGCAGTATATTTGTCGGAACGGCCGAAATCGGACCACTATATCCTATAGCTGCCATAGGAATTATGGCGAAAATAATGTAAAAAAAATATTAACTTCTCTGTTCTTCAACGAATTTTTATAAATTTCGAGATATAGTCGTTTTAGAATTACGGTTTTAAAATGTAAAATTTACATAATATGATATTTTTTCAACATTACTAAAATGGATCGATTTTCAATAATCCAATTGCAGACTGCAAGGGTATACAAATTTCTGTTAACCGAAGTTAACCCTTTACATGGTGGTGATGCATATCTGCATCATACCGCTTCAATTCATTTATTTTAAAATGTACGGTTTAAAATTGTCAAACACGTATTTGATGGAGTTCTGCAACATTCGTTTTCTATATAAAAAGAGTTGGTTACTCTAAATTAGTTCGAATACAGAACAGCTGGCACCTTTTCACCTTTCACTGGCACCGGCAATTTCGTAAATGTGGTAAACACAATTGATTGCGCAGTTTCCACTCACAGAACTAATAATAATACAAGTTGTATAGATAAATCAATTATCATTTATAAAGAGGTAAATATAATACTTATTTGTAGATTGTCGATTTCTTGTGTTCGTTGCATTGATATTTGAGTAAATAAACAAATTGGCTTTGTTGCAGATATGCATCAAAATAGCTTTACGCATGAAATAGATACTGACAAAATTAATGTTAATTTGTAACAATTTCAGCCTAATCTTGCTAAGTAACTTCGATGCTTCGTTTGTTTCATATCTAATATGATTCGTTTTGTGATTTGTTTAATCTATGTGATCCCTGTGCTCGTCCCAATGTATACGTGTTCGTTATTCGTGTTTTGTGTTAGTATTACTTTTATTAGTACAAACAAGATGTGTGTCCATTCTAATTCAGGAATAATGTCTGGAAAGCGGTTGACATCATCACAAATTGCTCAAATTATAAATGGACTAAAGAGCGAAGATGAATTCGATTTTTCTGCAGATAGCGAGAGCGACAATTGCCCAGGTGAATGCAGTAGTTCAGATGATGAAGACTCGGATGACCGCGGCGAACGTCCAATGGACTTAATCGGTAAAGAGCCGACCAATAAAATTGTTGAAACTCCTGATGTGGACATGGTTTGCGGCAAGGCTGTTCCAAGCATAAAGGAATTAAGTAAAAGACTTATTTGGAAGCAGAAAAATTTAATTCTCAATGATAATCAAATGCAGTTCCGAGCGAATACCGCACTACCATCAGAAATAATGGAGCTTGAATTGCCGATTGAATTTTTTTTCCATCTATTTTCTAAATCATTATTTGAGGAAATCAGAAACGAAACTAATCTCTACGTGCATCAGAAGAACCCAAGCTCCAATCTTATCTTCTCGTCTTTGGAAATCCGTCAATTTGTTGGTATAGTTCTGTACATGTCTATAGGACGCTTACCCAATGTACCTAAATACTGGTCGCAAAGTATTGGAATGCATGTTATCCAGGATGTTGTCACTAAAACGGTTCGAGGAAATAAGAAGTCACATACATTTTAACAATAACGTCAACATTGTTCCTCCTAGCGATCCTCGACATGATCGACTTTTTAAGATAAGGCCAGTCGTAGAAAGCTTAAATACAAGTTTCGGTAAAGTACCAATGGAGCAGTTCCTGTGTGTTGATGAGCAAATCTGCTCCACCAAGGCCCGAAACCACATGAAGCGATATTTACCCAATAAGCTTCACAAATGGGGATATAAGCTGCTGTTGTTAAGCGGAATTTCAGGCTTTTGTTAGATTGGCAAGAGAAATACCAAGGCATCAAAACTATCGCTTATATTTCGACAATTACTTCACGTCCTTGCCTCTTTTGAAATTTTTAGCGGATAATGGAATTTTGGCCTTAGGGACAATTAGAAAGAACAGAATTCCAAATTGCAAAATTGATGAATTTTCAAAGGCGAAGAAAAATCAACGAGGTGCGTGTGTGGAATATGTCACCAATTATGATGGGGTCGACATATCCTTGACTTCATGGATGGACAACAAATTGGTTACGTTGGCATCAAATTATGCTGGAATTATTTCAAAGGATTCTGCTCGTCGGTTCGATCGTCTTAAAAAGAGTATGTTATAATCGAACGTCCGTTTTCCATATCTCAATACAACAGCTATATGGGATGCGTCGACCTGATTGATAGCATTATTGGAAGGTATAAGATTTCCGTTAGAAGTCAACGGTGGCAAGTCAGAGTCTTTTACCACCTTCTTGATCTGACTGTTAGTAATGCCTGGCTTTTATACAAGCGAATTCACAAGGCCAAGGCGTCAACTGAAAACTTGCTTAGCTCGGCTGATTTCCGTCTACAAATAGCAGAGGCATTAACTAAATTGGACGCTACAAAAAATAAAGGAAAACGTGGATCTTCTATCAGACATGCTTTGGATGAGAAAAGGCATAAAGGACCTTCGCAACAAATGCCGAATAAAATGGTGCGGCAGGATATCGTCGACACGGTGTATCGCCCGGCAAAGCCTCCCACAACTTGCTTCCACTCGACCGTTGATTTTTCCCGTTGGTCCTCGCTGCAGGACCTCGCTGTTCCTTCAGCTGTAGACTCCTTGACTCCTTTCGCAATCTCTGCACGCGACTGATCTCAGATTTGTAGCCTCAGTCTGGAGAGCTTGCCACTTCAAGCTCCCAAACGTCTTGACTTTGCAATCTCGATCTGACTCGCGGACTTGGTTTAACTTTCTCCGTTTACGCACTCGCTCTAACTCTCGCACACGTACTGATCGCTGTGCGCAGGCGTCCTCTGCCTTTTATAGGCTCCGCCCGTGCCGTTATTCTGGCCGGCGTCGGTGACGCCACCCGGTCCAAAGTCCGGTGCACATCGCGTGACCGGGTCCAAAGTTCTCTCGAGTCCCGCTATTCTAGCGGCGTCTCCTCTTTGCCGGCCAAAGTCCACGGCCGGCGATCACGCCGCTGAGTCCAAGGTCCGCCAGAGTCCCGCTATACTAGCAGCGTCTCCTTTTGGCGGCCTTGCAACTCCCTGCCCCTCTCCTCTGCTGCTGCTGCCGCTGTTATTAACAGCGCTGCTGCCCTTATCAGTGCGCATCTCCTGCACACTGCTTTGTGGGGAGTTTCAACACAACTCCTCACATGTGTTCAAAAAGTAAGGTGACTTTCGTTGCAGACGGGTCAAAAAGGGGCAGTAAAAAGGTCAAGAGTGAAAATTAGCCTGAAAACTATGTAAGGGATTCTTATACACTACCCCAAAGTTTATTCACTTAAAGTACAAAATAAAAATCAAGTGTAAAATTTTCGGGAGTGGCTATCTCTGTTTTTAAGTTTGTAAGAGGTAAAACACTGTGACTTTGAATGATATTTGTATGTCTGTAGGCTTTTTATTTTTTCTTCGTTTATAGACTGTTCTATTCGAGAGTCAGCCACCGAATGACTTGTGCTGCATTCCTCTTCTCTTTGTTCTCCTTTCATGTGACTGTACTTTTCTGGTCTTAATGTAAAGTATATCTGTAAGAAAAAGTTGACAGTAATGTCATCCTACCAGAACTCGACCGTCCTGACTGGATAATCCCTTGATCACGATTACCATTAACATTGAGCTTTAACATTAAATTTTAAGTTAAACATAAATTTGTCGATATGAGCACCGTCTTGCTGCCATTTCATTACTTGACAATAATTTGGCTCTATTGTTTATAGTTTTTTAAATGTGCATATCAGAGAACTGCAAGAGTCCTACGGCACTCAAGGTGCGCCGGGTAAATGTAGGGTGATTCTGGCACCCTGGTGTTTTTTGCCACCGGACAACTGAGTATAAGTGCGAGCCTCGCAATAAAGCATAAGTGTGTGCCGCACCATGCATCAATATAGAGCAGGTAGTTTTTTTGAACAAGCGTATGAGCGCATGCCGGCGCGGATGGGTGAAAAGAAAAACACAAAAAAAGGCAACAATTGTATTGAGTGTGTTGCGTATTAGGGTTTCTTTTTTGCAAGCCTTCGCTTGAGTTGGTTTTTTTTACTACCTGCTGTATGATATTACATAATATTGTCCAAATAACACTTTTGCCCTTGTGAGTTGGAGTTACGGTGTAATCGCCACGTTCTATTTTACTTTTAATTATTTTCGCCGTCATTATGATTGTCTCCGCAACAAGTTCAAAGATGCACTGAATTTGAACGCAAAGAACAGATCATGCAAAAGCACCATCCCGCATTGCCTTTTTTGTTACTTGTGATTTTTTCTTTATTCGTTTTGTGTGCAAGTGCGACCGGCACGCGTTGCCCAAAAATGAATGGGTGCAAGCAAAAAAAAATAACGGCACCTTGTATGAGCGAGAGCGTAATAATGCCGGCACTCATAGCACACACGCATTTTCCGATAAGTGTGTGTCTTTGCTTTGCTTAACCGGGTGTGAGTGGCACCGGGACACAAATTTTATTGAGTGTGAGTAAGGTGGCAAAAAGTGACACCCTTGCAGTTCTCTGGTGCATATACTATTTGTGTATTATCTTTTTTTTCTATTCAGTGCTTGATATTTTTAATGCTCCAAATACCGTTAAGCGGGTTACGAGTTACCTAAAAATTTTAACAAGAATCCACCACTTAAGGACCTTTATTTTTCGGAATTAACTTTCTAGAAGCTCCTTCCGTGCTATCGAAATTCTTTACCATTACATAGGTAGGTAGGTATAAAATGTGAGGCTCTATCTAGAAACCTCCAATTAGAGCTGAGCTCCGTTTTGATCCACACCCTCTTCTGTAGTCGTCCACGCTGTTACTTCTTTTAGTACCAGCCCGTGTCATTTAGGTAAGATGGGATAGCAGTTACCGTCTGCTTTCACACTTCCCCAAGTGACTCGAACTGAGGTGCTCTGGTATCTCCTGCTCGCCTGGTTCCTTGCAGCTTCTGCAGTGTTGGTTATATGGCAGTCCCAACTTATAGGCGTGCGTGCCTATTGCCCAGTGGTTGGTATAGCTGCTGTTACTCTTCTGATGTCGTCTTACTCTTGGATCAGCTCTCCCGTTCTTCTGCTGACGTATTCTGGCCAGCTGAGTTTCGATCTCCTGAGCTCCTTGTTCATTAACCAGTTCCAGCTGACTACTTTTTTAAAGTGGTCGTGAATTCCCGCCTGGACGGAGTTCAGTGAAACTGGGATGTTGGTCGTGTCTGTGATTTCCCCTGACCCGTTCCGAGGCAGTTCGTCAGCCTTTCGTTTCCGGGTATGTCGTTGTGTCCGAGTACCCAAGCTGTTTGTACCCGGTTGTGTTCCGAGAGTTTATTGAGTGCTTCTTTGCATTTGGATACTAGTGTCGAAGTTGTCTTTGCTGCCGCGAGAGATTCGATGGCCGCCCGTCTATCAGAGTATATCCTAACCTTGGTATTCATAAAATCTCGCTCTATTGAAAGTTCGGCTGCTTTTAGTATTGCGAAAATCTTCGCCTGGAACTCTTGCTGACTCTGGGAGATGGAAAGACTTTTTCAACCCCCTAAGCTTTCGGCGAAGATTCCGGCCCCTACCCCGCAGTTCATCTTAGAGCCGTCTGTGTAGAGTGATTCCTCGTTTGGTTCGGTTACCCAACCTCTCTTCCATTTTTCCCTTGTTGGGTATGTAGATTTATATGCATTTTCGAATCGGAGTTCGGTTGTCATATTGTCTGTGTTCCGCGCTGCCCGATAGTTCAATCCTTCCAGGATCGTGCAGTGCCGCGTGTGCTAATCCCTCCAGCTGTTGCTTGCCTTTAGTCTTACCGCGCTTTGGGTCGCTGTATCCTTGATGAAATATGCTATCGGGATTATGTTTAGGATGGCGTTCAGCCCAGCCGCAGGGCATGATCTTAATGCTCCCGTGGTTTTTCCGCACGCCGATATTTGTAACCTCGTAAGTTTCTTTGTGTTGTATGCTTTAGTAAGCGCTGGCCACCATACCAATGCTCCATTGGTCAGTATGGGTCTCACAACAGCCGTGTAGAGCCAAATTATTATTTTTGGGTGTAAGCCTCAGTTTTTTCCGAACATCTTCCTGCAGGAGTAGAAGGCTATGCTTCCCTTCTTGACTCTTTCTGTGATATTCTGTCAATCGCCCAATATTCTGGTTAATCGCCCAGTGGACTATGCTTACTACTACGTATGCTACTACTTTTACTCCTTCGCTATTGAGTACTTTTAAAATATCGTCAACGTTTATCAGCCAGAGCAGTGGAGACAGACCTCCCCCCTGAGGTGTGCCTCTCTTCACATATTTTGTGCGATGAGTCCCACTTCTATATCTAAGAAGGCGGCCATTGTGTAATTTTTGAAAAGGGGCTTTTTTTATATGTCGCAACTTCCCCTTTCTGTACGCATGCTGTACGTCAGACAGGTCTCTCTATTTTTTCATTCTGATGTGGATACCCAGTATCCGCTCTATTGCTTTCATTAGGAATAAGGTAAGGCTAAGCGGCTTATAGTCCTTTGCTAGGATATGTCCTCGTTTCCCTGGATTCGGTATAAAAACTACCAGTGCCTCCTTCCATGGAAATGTCCGTGTTCTGATGCATGCTTAGAATAGCAGCCAGTTTCCAATACATATTTTTGTCGTCTGAAGCATTGCCGGTATTATTCCATCCAGACCTGGGCTTTTGTATTTGTCGCAAGAGTCAATCCCCCAGTGGAAACTTACCATAGTGACGATTTCTTCAATTTGTTGTTGTAGGTTTGCTTTCTGCCCTACCGTTGTTATAGATTGTTCTTTTTGGTTTCCAGGGAAGTGGGCATCCAGCCGGATATCTAGAGACTCTTCCGCTGACGTGGTTCCTGTGCCGTCTGGCCTGTTACTTAGTGGGGCTTGTCAATTGCTAATATATTGCCTTTAAGCTTTTTTGTATGCTTTTTGTTGTTCCTTGTAGGGACTCCAATCATTGGTTCCGTAGCTTGTATTAAAGGTTTTCCGCACCTTTTTTACTGAGCTCGCTTAGCTCTTTGCTCCACCATGCTGGGTATGTCTTCTTGGAGTACGTGAATCTGCAGGACTCCCTGCATGCATTGTTTATTATGCTCGTAAGGTCTTCGACTTCTTTATCGATTCCCTCCAGGGTAGACTGAACCTTGATTCTTCTGTTTTTAACCAGTCTGTATTGCGAGGGTTTCGTTTCGGTGCCAGTTCGCATTTCGGCATCGAGATTTCGTATCTATAGTCGGAAAAAGAGTGTTGTGTTGAAACCTCCCATTTTCCTACCTTATCCATGTATCCTGAGGAAACTGCTATGACAGTTCCATCCGCTGATATAATTCTCGCAACTGCTAGATCAGTCTGTGTAGTTTGCGGAGACTTCCACAATTCAGGAAA
Organism: Drosophila triauraria; assembly: GCA_014170255.2. Lineage (NCBI taxonomy): Eukaryota > Metazoa > Arthropoda > Insecta > Diptera > Drosophilidae > Drosophila > Drosophila triauraria. Next base: position 34,552,550 of record CM024333.1, read on the forward strand.
CTGCTCTGCTAACAGGGAAGACCCCCAGAAGAAGAAATGTGGAAACTGCGGTTGAAACCATACGGCAAACTACAGGGGCTGTATGGTCTACAAGGAGCTGAAAAGTCGCATGCGACGGGTGACAGCAACTCGCCATCAGAAAACACGAAACGTGTTCACTAATTCCCAAACGACGCCTGACGTATTTTTCGCCAAGGCCGCAAGATCCTCATTAGGTCCGCTGAACGCGCAGAAGGGCTTTTCCTACGCCGATGCCCTTCGAACAGGTATGGAAACCCTTCAAGAAAAAGGGTTTTCAGCAAAGAACGTTAGCATCATTATAATCAAAAATAAAAAGCCGCAACCACTCTTTAAGGTCGAGCTGGAGCCTGACAGCAGAGCCTTAAAGAAAAACGAAGTGCACCGCATTTATAACATGCAATTCCTATTGCACCAAAGAATTACGGTGGAAGAGCCACATAAAAGAAACGGCCCAGTGCAGTGCACAAATCGCCAGGAGTATGGACATACCAGGACATACTGCACACTACGTTCAGTCTGTGTAGTTTGCGGAGACTTCCACAATTTCGCAAACTGCCCTGCCAACAGAGAAGACCCCCAGAAGAAGAAATGTGGAAACTGCGGTGGAAACCATACAGCAAACTACATGGGCTGTATGGTCTACAAGGAGCTGAAGAATCGCATGCGACGAGTGACAGCAACTTGCCATCAGAATACACGAAACGTGTTCACTAATTCAGAAACGACGCCGGACGTATTTTTCGCCAAGGCCGCAAGATCCTCATTTGGTCCGCTGAACGCTCAGAAGGGCTTCTCCTACGCCGATGCCCTTCGAACAGGTATGGAAAATCCACTCCAGTCTAATCTAGGAAAATTCAACAAACCCCAGGACCGCCACAAAGCACAATGTAAGCTATGATGCTTACCTTAGTCTGACGAAATTAATGTCCTTTATGAAAACGACCATGCAAACACTTGTTCAAAACCAGAACATGGTGATACAGTTGCTTGCAGCTCAGCAGTCCAAATAACTGATGTCTAGTCTACGAATAACCATGTGGAACGCCAATGGCGTTCTGCGGAATCAAAGGAGGGGGTTGGACCAGATGGCTCGGAAAGCAATTTGCTTTGTGTCGATCTCCTTGTCGTTGAGCTCGTCGATCACTGCCATGGCAAGGCTGTCTCTAGCCATCTCAGTGAACGTCTTCGCTGGTCTAACAAACGATGTCGTTTGTCGCTCTCACTTCGGTTGGGAAAGCTGGAACGCTTCTGGGTGCTCTTTTTTGTAGCGCTCGTACTCCTCGACTAATGCTTGGAAACGGGGGTGAGTCTTGCCCTCCTTTTCATTGTTGGCGATCTCTGCCAGAATGAAACGAGCCTTACTGGCCTGCGCCTTTCGTTGGTGGTGGGTCAACGGCATAGCTTTGCCGTCTTCCCATTTTACCTTGGCGTGGCTCGCCTTGGTGGAGTTTGTTGTAGGTTTGCGGAGTGCTTGTTTTATCATTTTCCACCGGACATGACAGAGCTAGTGTCTCATCAACAGTGCAGCAACTCATCTTCGTCAATTTCGGAAATGGAGAGGGGTATAACCTCCCTTACGAGGTCCTAAACGCAGTTTGGGGTAGAAGTAATATTCATTAACGCCCGCGTTGCTCACCAAGGCTCGCCAAAGCTTTAAAGAGAGTCGGCCGTGGCTTCGCCCCTAAATCACGGCAAGGTCAATATCTACCCAGGGTTGCCTGGCCCTGGGAGACACAATAATTATGGGTGTGGGTGTCACGGGAAACGCCGCTCGCATTGGCCGTACCGAAGTACGTTACCAGGAGGCACCAAGCGGAGGACCCTCTCCGAAGAAAGGGTGGTGTCTATCAAGCTGATATTCACCTACGAGTCGGCTTGTTGCACCAGTAGAACCAAGGAATATACATCAGCAAAACTATGCTGATATTGCCTTGGTCTGATGCCCCCATACCACCATTACTTAGTTTCCTTTTTTTGTATTCCGAAGGCTTTCAAGCTGTTTTATATATCATATTGTAGTTTGTTGTACGCCAGTGCTTTTACTTGAATCTTTTCTGCTTCATTTCTTATTTTGTTCAAATCTCTGTCTTCTGGTCTATTGTCGAATTCTTCTAGTTTTTCTTTAAGTTCATCCACTATTTGTCCTTTCTGTTCTATGCCAAAAAACATCTTGCTTGGAGTTTCTTGTATGCTGCGGTGTTGAGAGTTATTTAGTACGTGATCCAATATATACCTTTCTCTGGTTCAATCAGTTTAGCAATCATTGGTCCAAGGCTTCTGTTGACTCCTTCAACTTGGCCGTTTGCTTGCTGGGATCAAGTTGTTATCTTCATATTCGTAACGTTAAACTTTAACAAAAAAGAAGTATAAAAGCCACAGTCACGTGTGACCGACTGTGAGATAACCGGTACCCAAAGCATTGTGGGTGAAATTAAATAGCATATGAACATGAAAAAAAGAAAAAGAAAAAAAAAACCTAGGGACATGTTGAACAACACGCACGTGCGCTCTCAACATAGAAGAATAAGCAACCACAGAAACTATATATTTCCTCAATATGTCTTCTAAAGCTCTTTGAAATGCATTTTTTGTGGTGGTGGTATTTGGTAAAACGATGTGTATATGTATATCCGAAATATTATAAAATAAAACAAGTTGTAAGCATTGATTTTAAAATACCTTTTAATTTGTCGAAAATAAAATTTAAGGGTTTAAATAGAAAAAGGACATTTTTTCATAAAAACCTATGCGAAACAAGGAAATCCTTTGGCCGAGTATGCAAGACCAAGTCAAGAAGAACTATTATTAGAAAAGAATAACAGGTCGACAAAAATTTAACTTTTTTTTTACCCGGCGAAAATATTTAGTCGAATAGTTTAACTGGTCAACAAAAATCTAACTTTTTTCTACCCGGCGAAAAAATGCTAATGTTTCTGAAAGGGTCAAAGTATCAAACACTGCAGGCTATAGCAGGAGTCAAGGCTTAAAACCAGGGACCGTAAATAAGAGTTATAATTTAATAAAAATCAAAGCTATAAAAATCGTCTGAAAAGTGCGGGAAAAATACACATATATATTTTTTTTTACAGGGAAATTTGAATTGAATAAGGCTTAAAAGAAATTTTGATTTATCTACTTCAATAAGCTTTTCAATATTGAAGTAGATAAATCAAAATGTTTGCCTATACCAGCTCTGGAGTGCATAAGGACTGCACCACTGGAAACCTCTGCTTCATTAGTTATAAAGCGTTTATGTAAGCAAACTTCATTTTGTTACACATTTTTGTTATGTTCTCACCGGGTCCATGTGCCTTTAAACATCACCCACTATGTTTTGGGTTCCGGGTACCTCACAGTCGGGCACACTCGACTGTAGCTTTCCCACTTGTTTTATACTTTGCTGTTGTTTATAGAATCTTCTCCTTTACGACACCAACAATATGTGTATCAAATCTTATAATCATAACCTAACTAACAGTAATATGACTGGCACAGAGTTAAATGTCCCTGATAATTATTACTGGGTTGGATGGTCGTTTCGATGCAGGCGGGTTATGCTGGAAAACCGAGTCAAGCCTCTTGCCAGATAATTTGGGTGTACGCTAAGTTTTTTATTGTAGGTCGCCTTTTGTTTGTCTAATTTATCTTTTACTGCAAAAATGCCGAGATCCCTGTGGATGTTTACGTTGCGAATATACCATGGTGCCCCAGTGATGGGATTTTCAATTGTGCGCGCTGTATGATGTCTACGTTGCTGCTGCCCGCGTTCCCCCACAGCTGGGAGCCATATGTCCATATAGGCTTGAGAGTGAAGTTGTAGAGCAGGACCTTGTAGGCCAGACGCAGTGGGGATCGGACATTTAAAATCCAGTGGAGGCTGCTGGCTTATAGTTTTAGATGGAGTTTCTTGCATTCGATGTGTCTTCGTCAGGTTAGTCGTCTGTCGAGGTGGGGAATCTGCGTACTATTCAAGGATATTGGAGAGCATGTTTGCCTGTTAAGAGTAAAAGTTATGTGTTAATATTTTTGTTCGTTAATTTTTATACGCCAGTCAGATAGCCAGTTCTTAACTACCATGAGGTGATTTGCTAGTTGTGTTGTTGCTCGGGTTGGGCACCTCAAGCGGTTTAGGATCGCAGTGTCGTCAGCGAACGTGGATGCTGTTAGCCGCCCTTTCGTAGGAATATCCGCTGTATAAAGGACAAACAGATTAGTCCCAAGTGCACTTCCTTGTGGAACTCCAGCTTCGATAGTGTAGTCGCCAGATGTTGTTGCACCTTACTGCAAAGACTTCGTTGTAAAGATACGACTCATAGCTTATGAGTGTATGTACACCAAAAAAAACAAAAGCTTAAACTTAATACGCGTTGTCTCAAAATTATACTCCAAGCAGTATGACGAACTTAGTATCGATTTTATATTTAATAATAGTTTAAATTGAATATTTTCAAGTATCATTTTTATACGAACCTACATCGAAAATTCGATAACATGTGGCGTTAGCAGGAATTTAGTGCTATTCTGTTTGTCGCGTTAGGGATGTTTGTCAAGCAAGTCATCTATAAATAGATTTTTGTACGGTTAATTTTCCTCGCCCCGCAAATGTCATCCTCATATGGCTATTTAAGACGCTTTCTTGTGTAATGCCGATTGGCTGAAGTGGTAAGACGTTCGACTGCCATGCATTAGGTTGAGAGTTCGAGCCCTGGGTACGGCAAGTTTTTCAGTTAATGTTTTCTTGTGTTTATTTGTCATTCAGATCGCCCGCCTATGTATATAATATATAATATAATATAACAATATGTTGAAACCAACGGTTGATAAAAAAGCTACTGTCGAAAAGAGCAATAATAGCGAAATAAAAAAACTTTTTTACGACTTTTAGATATACGGGCGAAAAGCTGGTTTTTATACAAAAAATATGAAATTAATACCAGCATTGCATAGAGTTTATAAGAAATAGTTTAGAATTTATACGCAAGAGGATAGAATTTATACGATTTGTTATACAGCGTTGTATAAAACTTATACAAATTAGGATTAAAAATATACTAAAGGAAAATACTAGAAAGTATAACTTTTATCCTCTAAGGTATCAAATTTATAACGTCGAAAGTGTAATTTTTATACTTTCGAAAGTATAAAATCAATAAGCATCTTAGAACAAAATTTTTAATACTCAAAAGTATACGATTCATGTAACAATCGTATCAATTCTATGACGTTTTTGTGTAGGCAAATGGGATTTGATTTTATGCATGAGACCATTTAGCCAGACTCGATCGAAAGCTTGACATATATCGAGGAATATTGCGTTGCAGTATTCCCGATGCTCGAAGGCTGTGCATATCTCTGCCGTTATTCGGTTGACTTGTTCGATGATTTCATGGTTTTGACGGAAGCCAAATTGATGAGCCGGGATAACATTGTGTGCTTCCAGATATGGTATTATGCGTGCTAGGAGGCATTTTCCGAACATTTTGGACAGACTCGATAATAGACTTATTAGTCTGTAGGATGATGGGACTACGTGGTCTTTTCCGGGCTTCGGTATCCTTATGATGATAGATTTTTTCATTTCCTTGGGTAGTAGCCGAGACATATAATCCCATTGAAGATTTTACAAATAACCTCAAAAGCAGAGTTTGGAAGTCCAATTATCATCTTTGGAGTTATTAAATCACCGCCCGGTGCCTTTTTCGGTTTCAGTTCCCAAATGACTTTTGCGATCTTTTTCGGCTGAAACAATGTTTGTAAAGACAAAGTATTAGTTTGGATTTTTGGTAGGACAAATGGACTAGTGGCCGGGTTCGGCTGGAAGACACTTCGGAGTTGTGAAGCAAATGTTTCGGCTCTATCTTCGTCGCTGCGGGCCCAGCAACCTGATGATTTTCTTATCGGGGTGACTGTTTCGATTGGAGAGCTTAGGTTTGGGTGACCCGTCCACAACGGATGCCTTGTTCTGGTTGGCGAAAGTTGTTCGATCTACCGTAGTTGTGCATTTTCAGCGTCTTGTTTCAGAGCTCGATTTAGTAAGCGAGTGGCTTCCCTAAAACATTGTTATGAAGATGGCGACCTGTTGGTTTGCCAAGCACGTCGCGACTCCTCTTTTCCAGGACAAGCTGTTCAATTTGTTGATTCGTTAGTAGTTGGGTTGTATATCCTGCCCTTGTGGTGTTGAAATAGTGGCTGCTGCAGTGAGTACGTCTTCAAGAGCATCAGTGGAGCAGTCGATATACGCTTCGATGTTGAGCTGCGGGGTTAGTTCAATGTGGGAACTTACGTATTTCTTATATTTAAGCTAGTTAGTTCTGTGCGACGTGAGCCTGTGGGGATAATCGGTAATTTCTGGGCTTTGAAAAAGAGAGATTAGCTTTTCAATTCGTTTGATTTAGTGAAAAAATAAATTGGTTTTTTCGTAACATAGTAAAAAACACAGTTCTAAAAAAAGACCTGTCGACAAAACGCTATTCATTCTGAAAGGAATGCCCTGTACATTTACTTTTACGAAAATCGTAAATTAAACTGGGCAGAAGGAACAACAAAATGCTGGCAAATAAAAACAAGGAACCCGTTGAGCAACACTTAAAAAATACCGATGTTGCGAGCTACATATTAAGCAACACCCATTGACACTGCTAACACAATTTTAGATGTTGCAGAAGTTCAGCAGACACGTATTGTTTAATAGCTCTGATGGTTATTATCCGATTTTACTCAAATTTTAATAGAACATCCGCTTAAATGAATTAATTTCATATTTTTTTACTGTAAACTGAAAATCACGTCTAAAGCTTAGTTATGAAACCTAAAATTAATAAACAATTTAAAAAATAATATTCCATGTTTTTTTTTTATATTATTGCCGATTTCCATATTACACAGTAAATTTTCTCAGATTTTTTTTGTAATCTGGCCATGATTCATCGCAGAGAATGGTTATATTGCATAAATGACCCTATGGGTACTGGGTATAAAAATAGATAAAAGAAGTAGTACCAACCGAGAATGTATGTAACTGTTAGGAGGAGAAATCTCCGAGCCTTTATATTCTATATATTTAATATATTCTATATATTATATATATTTTATATATTCTATATATTCTATATATTCAATATACTCTATATATTCTATATATTCTATATGTTCGCGCCAGGAGGGCGCTGTTTTTCAAGAGCCAGTGTGATGCGCTAGCGGCTTCGAAATGTCCCGCTTTACGAAGCCCAGCGCTCTCGCACACTCTCTCCCTCTCTCTTCCTCCGGACTTCCAGTCCGCAAGAGCTTTCCAAGCCGCTCTCCCCAACTTCTATCTTAGTTATAATTCTCGACCAGCCGATGAAGGCAAATAAAGTTCAACCACAAATTAATTCTGTCCAACCGATCTTATTTTTTTCTACGTGGGATTTTGGGACTTCAACCTCGACATTCTTATTTTGGCTAGAAATCCGCCTACTCCTTTTCATGGTCCTTCGAAGCCGGATCTAGCCTGATCCTTACCAGCTCCACTGCGAATTTTTTAACAAGATAAGTTCTAGTGTTCTTACCGATTGTTGCTAGTGTCCAAAGTCCGAAGTCAAATTTTCTCCGACATTTTGCAAATTTCGTTTGTTTTTTTGGGCAAAGTGAACATTTCCAAACAAAAAGAAAAGTGACTGTGAAAATATACATACGCGCCCAGCCGCATAGAAAATTAAGAGTTCCGAAATTAAAAAATAAAAGAAACGTTCTGCCAAAATCGGCCTATACATTTTTCTTCTCGTTCACTGTGTTCCTGCTGGTGTCCAAGCGTACATACATACATAAATATTCACACGTCAACATACATACATATTTGCATACAATTCACTACACTACACTACAAATCAAATATCTTGAAAAATATACGTCCGAAATTATACAAAATTAAATCTATACATATATAACTGCACTAATACATACATCCAATAAAACAACTACAAAATTATATATATGCTAATATACAACAAATACTCTGAGAATCCGAGAAATTACAGTCCACATCTACCCACATATTATTAAATATAAACCGCTGTTTTATTCCTAGAGTCGGCACTGAAACGCCGTCTTTATAATTATATTTATTTGTTTACCTTCGTGCTATTATGCGCCACAAACATACATATATATTTATATCTCCAATTACATACAACATCAGCGTCGCCAAAGTCGATGCACTGATTTTTTGGCAATTTTTTCCGCCTCTCATGCTCTTCTCTTGTTTTGTTATCTTCGCTATCTGCATTGACCCACGGCCAATGCACAAACATACAGTGCCGATAAATAAAATTCCTCCACTACAAATAATACAAAACTAGTAATTCCTAAATATTAACAAAACAGTTCAGAAGATAACAAATAATTACAAGACAAATTTTAATAGATACATATATTCATTTAAACTAGTTTTTGTTGTTTTATTTTCTCATTATTTTATCGTTTTTTGGTTAAATTAAATTCGCTAAGAATACCAAAAGTCTCCAGACAAATTCAGTGTGCAAGAGGGAAAATATTCCACAGCGCCGCGTCTCTCCAACGACGCCAGTGTGACCGTTCTGCGTTTCCTACAGTTTGTTCCGTTCCATTTACTTATTTATTTTTTTTTAACTTAATTCGAAACTTAAAAGGAACCCATTACCAAAATACTATATATTTAGATATACATTCCACATTGCGGTGCTTCATTCCACACATTCCAGTGTTCGATATCACACATTCCAGTGTTCGATATCACACATTCCAGTGTTCGATATCACACATTCCAGTGTTCGATATCACACATTCCAGTGTTCGATATCACACATTCCAGCTTTTCAATTCCACACATTCCGGTATATCATTATGGTGTTCCATCTCACATACACATCTACAAATAAACCAACATCAAAGATGCCAGCAACAAAGAAGCCCACTGCAACAATTGCATCCTTGCACAAATTTATTGCTGTTAGTGTAAGCCAATTCGAGGCAATGGTCAACACTGCTGGCCACTCCAGAGAGTCGGCACAGAACGCCGATTTAATTATTATATTCATTTGTTTACCTCCGTGCAATTCTGCGCGGCCACAAGCATACATATATATATATTTATATTTCCACTTACGTACATAAATCGGCGTCGTCAAAGTCGATGCACTGATGCACTGCAATTCTTTCCGCCTGTCGTTTCCTCCTCTCTTCGTTATCTCCGCTATCTGTATTAATACACAGCCAATGCACAAATATCCATAAGCATACATACATATCCTACCACTTGCATTAAAAACAAAGACAGCGAATGCAGTGACGATAAAAAGAATTCCGCCACTATAATTAATGCAAAACAAATAATTGCGAATTAATAACAGAACAACTTCAAATACAATAATTAATTACAAGAAAAAATTCAATAGCTAGATATTTCCAATTAAGCTAGTTTTTGTTGTTTTTTTCATATGGTTGTAGCGTTTTTTGGTTTAATTAAATTCGCAGAAAATACGATATTCTCTCAAAACGAATTCGGTTTTCTGTAAATTGCAAGAGGAAAAATATTCCAACGACGCCAGTGTGACCGTTCTGCGTTTCCTACAGTTTGTTCCGTTTCTTCTACTTATTTAATTTTTTTAACTAAATTCCAAACTTAAAAAATACATTACCAAAAAATATATATATATTTAGATCAGTGGTCCGCACCACTACAGTCACATGCGAACATTTCATTAGTATAAGTGCAAAATGTACTACCTATGGCTAGATTTGAGAAAAAGATAGCTAAAATGTTCTGTAATATGACAAAAAAAATAGCTATAACTTAAAAACTAGCTATTCAACTCTAAAAAAAGGCTAAATCTAGCCACACAATTACAATTTGACTGCACTGATTTTTCTGTTCTCTTGTGAGGCACCTTAAAAGCTGCCCCACATCCAGGGAGTAGGATTAAAAATGGAAATATTGGTAGTTAATAAGGAACTAGTAAGAAGTAAGGATAGGTAGGAGTAAGATGTACCTATTAGTAGATAGTAAGAAACTAGTTAAGTTAGGATAGGCCACGGAGGCAGGCAAGAAGCCAAGAGAGCCGTTAAGTTCAAAAACTTCGGCCGTTAGCCGGGAGCTTAACCAGGCGTTATTTTGCACATTATTTAGGATCACAGCTGATCAGGCGCTCTACTCAGCGGATTAGGCGATCTACGCACGTTCCCCAGTGTTGGCAACGTGGCGTGACAGTGTTGGGAAACGAGAGCCCGGCTGGCTATATAAGCCCTGCGGCTGCCAGTACCGGCTCTTTCTTTTGCACGACGACGAAGCCACGCAGGACGCCAAGGACACCGAGGATCAAGGACATAGAGGACCCTAGTGAGTAGAGTGCGAGAAAGAGAGATAGGGAACGAAACATAGTGCGGCTAGGGAAAGAAACAGATAGAAAAGAGGAAGAAACATAACCCAGAAAACATAACCAAGAAAATAAAAACTGGAACCAACGGACAATAAGAACATCGAAAAAGACACCGAGTTGAATTTATTTATTCCCTGGCCCTAAAAGCCCTGATCCGCGTGTGCTAAAACAGTGGCCTAAACCAAGCCGGTTGCGTTTTCGAGAAGATTCCTCTGCGCAACTGGACCTTGGTGGCAACCACGTGCACAGACGTGAAGGCGTGCAAGTACGGGTTTTCTCTCCGCTTGCATAGCTTTCCGTCTCAGTTTCGACCGACGCACACCCATCCCGAACAGTGGGAGCCTGTCCCAAAACTGGGAGCACTGACTTCTGTCCATGTTTAGAGACGATTCCTCTGCGTGGGCGTGAACCAGCGCCCCAGGCGGCGGAGTTGACACAGTGTACGGGCCACTTCACCCCACTGTGCCTCCTCCGGCACGTACGCGACGGCTTTCACTCGTTCGCGTCTGGCCAAATCCGAGTCCCAAAATGCCTGTCCTGACCCGCCAGTAAGACCCGCCGCGCACAACACGACTGATCGGCGACTGCGCCCAGTTTGCCCGCCTCTACTCGTCCCCGCTTATTTACAAATTTAGTTGTAAAGGATCCTGGGGAGACTGAGCTCCATCCCAGACAAAGAAACATCCTTACAGCTTGGCGCCTGAACAGGGACAAGCGGGAGGACGAGCTCGGTGTCCACCAAATTTATGGCCTAAAGACCCATAAGGCGCCGCTGGCCGTCGCCGAGCCGCCCGGCCACCCAGAGCGCCCGGCACCGTCGCAAATCGCCCCGGCACGCGTGCCGATCACCGCAGCGCATATAGATCCTCGCCAGACACGACTTAGGCCACCAAGGGAAACCACTCGCACCAGCAGCGCCGCTAGGAGCTATTTTTCCGCAACAGACAGGGTCGTCACACACGTCAGACACACGCCAGCTCAGCAAAGCAGACAGGGTCGTTACACGCGCCAGGCACCAGAATGACCAGGGTTGCAAAACAAAGTAAACACAAACGCGACAATAAGAAAACAATTTTTGTACGCGCACGACTGCCACCATAGCTTTGGTTGGGGCTCTCTCAGCTCTATTCGCAATGGGGAACTTTTCTCGTCCCATTTAAATGTGGCCGTCGCCATCGACGCCACCGATCCTCGGTCCGGCCGCACAGCCCCGCTGCCAGCCCTCGTTCCGGCCATCGACGCCACTGATCCCTGCCGGATTTTTGGGCGAGGCCACTCAGCGACGTCGAATGAGAAATTGCCTATCCCGCGGGATAGGGCCGTGCCGACCCCTGATTTAGATAGACACTTCACACATTCCAGTGTTCCATTCCACACGTTCTACGGATCTACTCCGCACGTTCCATTGTTTCATCCCACACAGTCCAGTGTTTCCACATTAAAGTGTTTCGATTCCACGCATTCCAGTGTTCGATGTCACACATTCCAGTGTTTCGATTTCACACATTCCAGTGTGTCATTCCGGTGTTCCGTCCTACATACTCAGCGAAAAGCCAACTACGACGACTGCGGCCTTACTTAAATTCATTGCCGTTAGTGGCCGTGTAAGCCAATTCGAGGCGATGGTCAACACTATTGGCCTCTCTACGACGTCGCTCTGCACATTCCAAGTCCGCCGAGTTCAGATCCGAGCCTTATGGGTCAAAGTTGAACAAGCATATGAAGCTTGTTCGGATCTAATATCAGTAAAGGGGTCAATCAACACCTTGCCAATCCTCCAGGCCAAATATGACTACTGCTACTCAGTTTACGAGTCATGTGCAGCTCAACTCAACGAGCAAATTGAGCGAGCGACATCTCAATCAGCACAATCCAACTCCTAGAACTCTCAAAATGATGCTCTCGCAGGCTGCCAGTTACCTCCGTGCGACACAGAATTTTTCTTGGGCGATTATCTTTGCTTTCCCACGTTCCGTGACCTTTTCACAGCGGTCTTTATAGACAATCCAAGACTTACCGCTGTCGATAAGTTATTCCATTTAAATGCCAAAACTAGTGTCAAGCTAATGGCATAGTTTCCTGTTCGCTACTCACCAACAATGGTTTCCGCTTAACCTGGAACAATTTAACCATTCAGAGTTGTCTTACTTCCTTAGAAATGTCCGGGATGAATAATGAAAATTGTCTTTTGGTTTATTTGTGCTCTACGAAGCTACCAAAGCTTACGCTTTCATTGTGGGCGCAATCCTTAACGAATAAAACCCAGATTCCCTATATATTCAATATATTCTATATGTTGTATACATTCTATATATTCTATATATTCTATATATTCGATATATTCTATATATTCTATATCTTCTTGATCAGCCACCATGTAGTGTGTAACGTTCAAGTTCGTCTGCTTTGGGAGGATCTGAGCTGCTGGGGCACGCTGTTTGTTTCCGGCTCTAGCTCGTCGGCTTTGGGGGTGGTGGTCTGGCTGACCCAGACCTCGGACACGGACTACACATCATTACTAACAAGACTAGAATTGAGCGTGCTGCGATAAAAATAAAAGCTAGGCTAAACCGGAAGATATGATAACCAAAATTCCCTGAAGGAGAGGAGTTAGAAGAAAAGCGGAAGCTTAAAGAAAAGACAGAAAGACGGAGAGAAAACTAAATTTTTTGCGGAGACACAGATGTTGTTGCTCTCGCATAATGCCCACCCTACCTACGATCACCTGCCGCAAGAGCATGGCTGATCCCTTTTGATTCTTACGACCGTGGCGTCATCATTCGAGTCGGTAAAAACACAGAGATTTAAGATTTCATGATTTCATTAGACATTACTATTTTCTATAAAGGTACTGATTAAGGCTAACATTACGTTTAAATTCATTTTTAGAGACAGGTAGAGAACTAGACTATATATATTTACTCTTAAAATATTCAAAAAAAATTTTAAAATAAATGTTACGTCGGTGGTGTCGTTGTGCCTCAGTCCTTGGAGGACATAGGGCTGAGGAAGTGGCCGCCCGGATAGCAGACACGATTTGTGCAGCTAAGCTCGCCGGATTTGGGGTGGGTTCTTTGCACGCCACTATCCTCTCCAAACGTAATCAGAACAATTATTTACGTGCCTAAAAAATAGAAGAAATCGTTCGGCAGTCTGTCTTTCTGTCCACATTTCCCCGCAAGCAGATTTATGCTTGGTCGTGAAAAACAATCGGGCTGTTTTGACCGTATTCCCTCCCCATTCGCAAACTTCGTGCGCCGTTGGATCGTCGCGGGTCGTTCAATACGATCCCCTGTTGTTCATGTCGTTCGTCAAAAGTTATGTAATTTTCTTGACCCAGTCTTCCATTCGTACCATTGCCCCCCTTTTAATGGGTTTCTACCAATGCATTTTTGCTTGTTTAAGTTCGGATTACAAGTTTATTATAAAGTTTGGTCAAGAGTTTATTGGACATGAATGTATTGAATGTATTGAAATGTGGTTTTGTATAGTAAGTGATGTTCTGAATGAGTGTAAACAATATTTAAATGTGTACTTATGTTATGTTATGCATGTAAGTGTATCTTTGAATGCTAATATTGTATTAGGTATGGTGTGTGTAATATAATGGGGCACGATCATCTATAAATATATATATATATCAGACAATATTGGGCAAAAGGTCCCGTTGACTCACCCTCGGTTATTCCATCGTTGAGAGCTCTCGTTCCGGAGTTAAGGTTTTACTTATTGCAAAAGTTAAGCAGAATTAAGCATATATATATATATATAATATCGTACTATGGGTTTGGGGGGTAATAAATTCATTCACTAAATTAAAAGTTATTGGTGTTGGTGTTGAAAAGTGCGTTTATACGTTTAGGAAATTGTTTATTTTGTGGTGGATTTGCTTTTATATGTTTGTTGTCAAATAAATGTGGCGTTGATGGTATTGGATCGGCTTTCCATTATTGATGTAGAGTCCGCTTTGGTGATGTCCAGAATCCTGGAGGCGCTTGGAGCTGATATGTGTCTCGGGGTTGTGGCTGCAGGAATTAGGCTACGCCTAGTGACACGGGAACATAGTTTTTTTTTATCGTTAGTTGCACGGTTTATTCGGTACATAGTGGAACTTAAAATTTATATTCAGTATTGACTGTTGAAACGGCAAAGATCGGCAGGATTGCTTCAGGCGTGGTATTATTAACACATGTCCTTTAGGATTCACATTGCACTCGGCATTGTTCGACGGGACGTTGTAACATCCTTAAGGATGTTTGCTTCCTTAAAAGGACTGCATCGGCACCGTAAATTTACCGCGGTCAATATCGCGAAAGGCTATCCGACTCTCTGAATAGACAGCCAGTTTCTAAATCTGACTTCGACTGTCCTTGGTACTGCTAAACCGGGGTCTTTTATACCAAAGACTGTGCTATGGATCACCGGAATGGAACACAAAAGTGTTCCCAGCTAGTGTCATCAATTCCCCTCTTTTCACCTATTGGCTAGAGTTCGATTTCGTCGTCTTTGTTCATGCGTTTGACAGTTCCGCGTTTGGCGGTGTCTCTGCCAGAGGCAAATTCTTGTGCAATCTTGCCAGTGATTCTCTATGGAACTAGCGTATTGGCTACTTTTGATTCTCTTCTGTTCTTTACCCGTATGAATCACGTCGCCCTAACCGGCGTACGCAACATAATATCTTTAAACATACTTCTTTGTTTTAATTAATTTAACTTTTGTTTTGAACGCTGCTCTAGGTTGCATTTATTTGAATGGCTAAATTAGTTACCTGAATTTCTCATTACTTTATAAATTGCAATAATTAAAGTTTAATTTTTCGTAGCGATAGTTCATTAGTTAATTTTCTTGCGATCTCCAATTTAGAGTAATTCATTAATTCAATTTGTAGCGATTTTTAATTCAAGGTTAACTTTTGGCATAGTGTAGAATTTGCATACTTTATTATTTAGCTTTTGCTTATACTTCTAAAAATAATGTTCTTTTATTAACACTCGCGCATCTTATCCATCGGCGAAAGATCGATCTCCCTCGAAGGTGTGCTAAAATTAATTGTTGTTTGGCCTGGCCAATTGGAAGCAATGGGCTGACTTTCATGGTGTTAGTAGAAACAAAAGCAATAAAGAGATATCTTTCTACCCTATTCTTCGCTTTGAGCAAGAAAACTAATAAATTTTGCTTAAACCTAAATTTTAAAATTACTTAAATATTTTGAAACTATTTTTTTTCATCATAATTTTTCAAAGATAGTTCTTCTCATTATTCTTGGCCTCTAGTTTTAGCAAAAGTTTGCATTGAAAAATCAGAGAAGGCTTACCTAAGCGTTACGTCATGCCATGTAGGTTAAGACCGTTTGGATAAAACAAAACTGGGGCACATCGTTTTCAAAGGTAAAATCCTTGAGATTGAACATTTAATTCGCAAAGTTAATTCGCATTTAATTCGCGCATACACAGCTGTCGGACGACGGACTTTGCCTATGGCCACTGATCGGGACTACCCATTAGTTATGTTCACTTCACCGAATATAGGTTAAAGCAGCATGGGCACAGAGGTCATGCCTGGGTCAAACAATTTAAACCGCCGATCACTGCCAACCAAAAACAAACAACATTTTCCGCAACTGCATAGCCGGCCACTGAAGAATGTTGCGCAGCCGTACTTGTGGCCCGTTTAGGGGGTGCTCCTCGGGACCGGAACTCAAAAACTGCTTGCTGGGATCAATCTGTTGATTTTAAATTCACCACAGTAAGCAACCAATAACCGAAACACTCTATTTACCCGCTGGATGATTGTCCCCGGTGAAAAATTAAGGGGTCTCCCAAGTATAACCTCTTTTCCTTGGGTACTGGTCGACGCCAGATGGTCGCCTCGCAACCTTCGTAGACACTTACTCCTGTGACATGAACAACAAAAAGGGTTACGCACTGCACACCGACACTGCCAGCCTTTCTACTCACTTGAGTTTGCTTAAGCTCCGACAAGTTAATTTTTTTTCGCACTCAAATTTATGTGCTGCCCGCTTATACTTGGCCCTTATTTCAGATTTGGTCTGCGGGAAGCAACTCCTATACTTGTCCACTCCACCGGATCTCGATTTAAATAGAATTTAGCCCGGAAATAGGTGGAGCGACCTAGGTTCAGGCTTACCAGCAGCGAAAAATTTCCTAATTGGAACAAGAGCTTTCCAGATCTTCCCTGACGCCGCTGTAACGATCGGGGGCGGGATAGCTCAGTCTCGTCCAGGATTCGCTGCAACCAATTTATATTTGTTGGGCACTGTGCCAAAATAAGAACTCCGGGGTTTAGAATTAAGTAATATAATATATATTTGAACTGGGAGTTGCACCTCTTTTCTACCACACCTGTCTTAAGCGGGGCACAAGACGCCCTATCTCTAACAATTAGTTCACGCCTGACTCGCCGGCCAACGCCGTCTGGGTGATCACGCCGCGCTTACGCTCCGCTTGATACTCCGGTGCTACCCGCACTCGGATACTCGCTAAGCTTCGCTCCGCTAGATACTCTGGTGCTGCACGCTCCAGATGCTCCCGCTAAGCTGACGCGCTGGCAAACTCACCGTCCGCCTGGGCACTTACAAAATACGAGATGGAAGAAAGTAGTGAACTGGACTCGCTTGGTCAAAGGGAATCCTCCCAAGACTTACTGCGTTACTGCTGCTGGTAAAACTGCTCTGCTCTGCTGTCCCCTGAACTGATCCTTGGCTCGTTTCCTCAAGGAGTCACTTTCACTAGCACTAGCACTGGTCACTGTTTACCGACGACTTAACTCCACACTTAACTGTCCTACTGCCTCTCCAACTGATTCCTTAACTGACTCCTGCCTCGCTCTTTTATACCCCTGCGCTGCTATTCAGCAGCCCGCTCTCCGCCAAAACTCCTTGCTCAGCTGATCCTCTGCAGCGCTGCTGCCAATTCAGCGGCCCGCTCTCCCGCCAAACTCCTTGCTCAGCGCATCCGTGTCCCGCTATGCGCTGACTATCCGCTCTGCTGCTTTCTCCCTTTCTCCGCTCTCACCCATCTTTTCTACTGCTTTCTTATACTGTTCTCTCTTCTGTCTATCCTGCGTTCCTTTGGCTTATTGTAAGGGATCCTAAAGATTCCTTACACTCCCCCCCTTCTTCGGCAAAAAACAAAAAAAAAAAAATCCCCAAACCCTCTTCTTCTTCTTCTGCTGTTCCCCATTCAAATTTCCGTCCGTTCCCGCCCTGAAGTGAACCGGTCAAGTGTACTGGTTCGTTCGTGAACCTGTTCCCTTCGGAACCAGTTCGACGCTCGGTTCATCAACAGCTGATTTACCTAACCAACATTGTTTACATTTTTTTTCCCCAACAAAGTATTTGTTTTTAAACAAAAAATGCAAAACGCGGTAAGTTCCCCTTCACCTCTCTCTCCACTCTTAACACCCCTTCAAAGCCCTTCCCTGACCAAACGCCCATCCAGTCCTTTTCCTTCATTTATTTCCCTTCATTATGTTTCTTTATGCTACTTAACCTAAATTACATAAACTTATTTCTACTACACTCTCCTCACGGCTCCACCTTCTGGAACTCCCGCACGTCGCCTCGTCTGCCCAGCCGGATTCGGAACCTACCCTCGGGCAGGTTCAGCACGATGGCTGCCCGTCTTCCGACGCCGTACGTCTCCTGCCGCCTCCTCACCGATCGCAGCACCTCGGGCGGCCAATTTCGCTGCTCGACCCGCCGCCACTCCAGCTGCCAGCTCGCTCGCTGCGTCCCGCCTGGCCGCTTCTTCTCTCTCCGCCTCCTCGACTTGCTGGGCCCATGACCCCTGACCGGGTGACGGCCATAGGACCATGGGGGCACTGCTGCTCGTTCGGGGTTGTGGCTCCGCCTGCTGCCGATACCCCTGGGGTCCCGCGGATGTTGTTCCGGCCACCGAGGCGCGCACTGCTGGTCCATCGGCCATTGAGGACGTTGCTGCGGATGCTGCAGATACTGCGGTTGCTGCTGCTGCTGCTGGTGAGGTGGAGGCTGCTGTCTCGGGAGCTGTTGCTGACCTAGCTGCGGCTGTGGGGTCTGCTGTTGCTGCGACTGGGGTCTGTCGTTGCTGCGGCTGCTCCACATCCCAGTCCAGCTCTAGCTGCGACACCCACGCCTCCAGCTCCTCCTCCACCAGCATCCGCAGCTCCTCCTCGACCTGGTCCTGCTGCTCATACGGAGCCTTCGCTGCCGCCTTCGCTGTTGCCGCCTTCTGCTGCTGCCGCCTCTGTTGCTGCCGCCTCTGCTGCTGCCACCTCTGCTGCTGCCGCCTCTGCTGCTGCTGCCTCTGCTGCTGCCGCCTCTGCTGCTTTCGCCTCTGCTGCCGCCGCCCTCGCAGCTTTGGCCACCGGTGCCGCCTCTGCTGCTGCAGCTCTCGGCCGCTCTTGGCGGCCCTCTCGACGGCGTCGGGGTCCGGGATCTCGTCCAGCCGCCACCCCGACGCATCGCCCGGCACGATGACTCTCCTTCCGCACGAGGCACCCAGAAGCCGTCCTTGTACTTCCGGTCCTGGCTTGCCTCCACCGTGTACCCATCGTCGTCGTCCTCCACCTCGGCCTGGTCCTCGTCATCGCTGATGACCACCACGTCCTCCTCCATCGGCTTGGGTTAGCTGATGGCCGTGGTGGCGTCGGCGGCCTGGCCTGCCGCCTATATTGCGGCACCTCCGGCGTCTCGCCTGTCGCCTCCATGGGCTCCTCGCCCGCGTGCACCCTGGGCTTCGCCTCACCCTCACTGGGCTTCGCCTCTCGCGTGGCTTCGCCCGCCCTGCTGGCCTCTGCCCCTCCTGGGCTTCTGCCCTCGCCTGCCGGGCTCTCCGCCCTGGCAGGCTTCCCTGCCTGTCACCTTGCCTCGCCCCTACCGGCTCCTCGTTCAAGGTTTTTTTTTTTTTTTTTTTAGGTGTTTCCTTGAAAGGGGAGAAAAGAAAAGAAAACAAAACCGAAAATACAATAAATAAACAAACCTAACCATAAAATCTTGTTTTTCTCCTTATGCCCCAATCCCTACTTACTGCGGTCTGCACTGCTAATTTTTTCTGAGCTGAGCTGTTGCCTCGGCGGCCCTGAGCCGCCGTTTTGTCGTGCTCTGCCTAACGGATCCTCGCCCAAAGCTTTTCAAATTTATCCGTTTTCATTCTCCTGCCTCAGTGTTGCGCATTTCTCTTGTATCCGCTATTGCCGGATATGCGCTCAGCTACCTATTTAAATTCTAACGTATTATTTTAGTTTTAATTGTAGTCCTTTTATTTTATTTTCCTTTAAATTATTTATTTATTTATTTATTTATTTATAGTTCCTCATATTACCTATGATCTATATATATATATATATATATATATATATATTATTTTGTTTACTTTGTAGTTTTTCTCTTGTCTTTTCATTTTCTCACGGTTTGATGTTCCGGTCGTTGTTTACCCTCCTCTGTCCCGGCTGTTGATCCCTATCCATTGGATCCTCCACATTTGTTGTTCTTTCGCGTCCCCTTCCGGCTTCAGGGTACTGATGTGGGCTCGCCGCTCCTGTCCAGTCTTAATGTCCTTTAGTTTGACAATAACTGGCGATACGAAATCCATGATTCGGAATGGTCCTCCGAATCTTGGCGCTAGCTTCGCAGCAAATCCTTCCACTGCGTTTGACAAGTGGTGTTCCTTGGCCCACACCACTTGTCCAACTACTGGTGTCCAGTGTCTTCTACGCAAATTGTAGTATCTGGCTTGGTCCTGAGCCGCCATTTCCAGATTTCTTCTCACGATCTCGAAGACTTCTCTCAAGTGCTTCGCGAGCTCCGTTGGATCCTGCTGCGGCCTTCCAGTTCCCATTGTAGCCTCATCATACACGGCCTTCGGGAGTCTGGGTTCTCTTCCTGGGTAAGGAATGCTGGGGAATATCCGGTGGATTCCTGCGTACTGAATTTACTGCCAGTGTTATCTCTGGCAGCAAGTCATCCCATTTCCTCTGATTCCCTTCCGCATACTGGGCAATCATCGTCTTCACCGTTCTGTTGGCTCTCTCCGTTGGATTTTCCTGGGGCGTATACGGGCCGTGAACTGGTGACGTACTCCCATGTCCTCCAGGAAATTTTTAAACGCTCTGCTTGTGAATTGTGCCCCATTGTCTGTAATGAGGACTTTAGGTACCCCGAACCGCGCTAGGATTCTCTCCCTGAACGCTTTCTTTAGGGTATCCGTCGTGGCTTCCGCAATGGCACCATCTCAGTCCACTTTGAAAACCTATCAATGAACACAAGCAGCATCGTGTTTCCGTGTATGGATCTCGGAAGTGGTCCCACAAAATCCACACAAACTGTGGACCATGGCTCCTCCGGGATTTGTGTTAGCATCTTTCCCGCTGCCTGTAGCTGGCTGGCCTTGAAACGGTTTTTCATATTTTTTTGTCTTAGGGCCAGTCGATATTCGCTCAAATTTGTTTTTGCCAGGTAGACGAGGTTCAGATTCATAAGAAACAAAAAATCTTAGAATGGTAAAATTGTGTTTGCTAGGAAAAATTAATTTATTTTCATTGTTTATACATTAATTAAAACCCGCTTAATATTAAACCTAGATTAGTCTAGTATTTTTTATGCAAAATATGTTTGAAAAAGGATAACCGTATTTTTTGTCTTTCAAATTGCATGCACCATTTCAATGCTATGATTTTTAAAGTTTTTTGTCCAACAGCGATTATCTCGAAAAGTATTGATGGTAACGAAAAAATATTTAGCGGTCACTATATGGACATGGAGCACTTTAAAATGTGGGTATGCATTTTTTTTTTCAGAGCGAAAAAAAAACAGGGGTGGCCGAGTTGATATGGAATGTCCCATATATATTTTGCTTTAATCAAGTATTGCTCGTACGATCGCTCAATACAGACTGCCTCTATTCCTCTCTTATGTTATGTTATGTTAAGTTTACAGAGTTCTTATATTAAGTTACAGAGTTCTTATATTAATGTATGTGTACCGTGTATGTGATGTATGTGTGTGCAGCTGACATTGTGTAGTACTGCCGTCCTGGTCAGTCCTACTACAATACAGACTGCCTCTATTCTCTCTCTTATGTTATGTTATGTTAAGTTTACAGAGTTCTTATATTAAGTTACCGAGTTCTTATATTAATGTATGTGTATCGTGTATGTGATGTATGTGTGTGTAGCTGACATTGTGTATTACTGCCGTCCTGGTCAGTCCTACCACAACTCAGCCATCCTGCGAATTGGATCCCCCGATCCTAGTTAGTTTCAAGTTGTTTTTTTTAAACAAACTGTGTGCTTAATATTAAAACTTGTGTACTACTCTATATATCAATGCTTTTTTTTTTAATGTACATATATAATTTTATACATTTTAATATTCTATACATAATCATATATTTTTTCCTTTTATTTGTTATTTGTTTTACATACCCAGTGTCTAAAGTTCTGAGCACTCCAAACACCCCTGTACGGATTTCATGAAACTTGAAATCCTTCAACATCTTGCAATAAGAATCTGTCATTTCGTAATACCTTAGCTATCACGTACGGCCCTTCGCTTTTAGGAATTAATTTTCTGGAGACTCCTGCCGTGCAATCAAAGTTTTAACCATTACATAATCGCCTTGCGCGTCATTTTTGGCTTAATTTTTGATTTGTCATACTGCTTTTCGTTGTATTTCTGAGCTTTTAATTGATTTGCTTTTGCTTCCATCCTAACCGTTTCTAAACTTTTCTCTAAACCTGTTTCATCCTCTTCCAATTTTTCTCTAAGCTCATCTATAACTATTCCTCTTTGTTCTATGCCATATAATAATTTGCTGGGAGTTTATTTGACGCTGCGATGTAAAGTATTGTTAAGTGAAAACTCTACCTTTTCGATTACCGAATCCCAATGAATTCCCATTTCTGGATCTGACAACTTTGCAAGCATTGGTCCTAAATTCCTGTTTATCCGCTCTACCTGCCCGTTTGCTTGTGGGGAGCCAGTAGCGATTTTAATGTGGTTAATATTTGACTCCTTCATATAGTTTTCAAATTCGTTGGATGTGAAACTACTTCCTCTGTCAGAAACGATGCTTTTGGTCTGCTATATGCTCTGAAATAATCACTGAGTGCCTTTATGACTTCTTTAGTGTTGGTAGTTTTGTTGGGTAAAGTCTTACGAATTTCGTGAATCCGTCGACAACCAAAAAATGTGCTTATTTGCTCTTCCTGCAGAAACCGGACCATAGTGATCAATGTAGCATTTCAACTGGCTTGTCCCCTTTTGGTATGCTATGTAAAACCCTTCTATTTTTCCAACCTTTGGGAAAACACTACACATTTAAACAATTTTCAATATGTGTGTTAGACTTATCTTTACCATTGGGAAACCAATAACTTTTGAAATAGCATCTACCATTTTGTCTCTGCCTATGTGTCCTAAATCATTGTGATATTTTTGCAACACATGGCTTTCCATGTCTTCTGGGACGTAAAACAACAGTCTGTCAGCGTTTGTTTTTCTGTAGACAATACCGTTTCTCATCTCGAACAGTTTGTGTTCACTTTTTCTAACAGTTCTTTTATTTGTTTAATTCTTAAATCCTTTGACTGACAAATAATTAAATTGTCTTCAAAACTGTTTGTGTTCACTATGAGAACATTGGTACATCTACTTAAAGCGTCTACATGTTGCATTTTGTTACCGGCCCTGTGAACGAGATCATAGTCGTAGTTTTGTAACTCAAGTGCCCAACGAGCAATTCTTGGATTGAGCTCCAATCTGTTCAATGTAAGGGCTAGTGAGTTGCAATCAGTCAAAATCTTAAACCGTTTGCCTTGTAAGTAGATGCGAAATCTGCGCAGTGCGTATACAATTGCCAGTGTTTCTAGTTCAAAGCTATGATATCGAGATTCTGTTCCAGTTGTACGTTTGGAAAAATAAAAAATTGGATGTAATTGGCCATCATTTTTCTTTTGCAGCAAAACTGCTCCAAAACCTAATGAGCTTGCATCACAATGAAGCTCTGAATTCGCTCTCGAGCAGGGCGGCACTGTGGACGAGCAGCGCGCTCGGCTCATAGCATTTGTTCGGGATCCGGAAACTCCGAGGCAAACCAGGTTCGACTCAACGAACTTGAACGGAAATTCGGGAACGCTCCCACCGGGGATACCAAGTTGCTCTCGCCGATGCACTTGGATCCGATTCTCAGCTCGCCAGGACCGACCACGTCGGCACAGCCGGTGCCACCCACTCTTCGGCTACCACGTAGCTCTTCACCCGCCGCAGGGCGACGCGTGATCCCGAAGGCAGAGGAACCTCCGAGCACGGAGTCCAGCGACCAGCACCCGAGGACCCGAGACAAGCAAGAGGCTCACGTCTAGAACCCACGGAAACAATCAGGAGGAGCCACGCTCTACACATCAGGAGGAGCCACGCTCTACACATCAGAAGGAGTCACACTCCGCCCATGAGGAGCCACGCTCCACATACCAGGAAGAGCCGCGCTCTACACACCGAGGAACCAGGAAGGAGTCACACTCCGCCCACCGAGAACAGCCACCCGCGGCCCCCCAAGAAGAGCTACGCTCTACCCACCGCGGACAATCGACAGAGCCACGCTCTGCACCCCGAGACCAGCCACGTTCTACGCCTCGAACTCCGCCTCGGAACACAGCCCCCGAGACAAGCGAGGATACCGCCAGCACAGAGCCGACCGCAGAAGGAGATATCACGCCCTCCCGGAGGCCGACGATCAACCCAGACGCAGACCCGACCATGCCTCGGAACCAGCCGCCCAGTTGGAGCCATGCTTTGCCTGTGGCAGATGCCATCGCCGCGCAACGAACCCCTTTCCGTACCTCCAAGAAACGTGTCCGCTTCCAGGATCACGTCGAGGAAACGCCGGAGCAGAGCCCGCCCCTATGCGGAACCGTCAACTCGGTGAGTCATCCCACAGAGGATCGAAATTCACCCGAGCCAAAGGAGTCCGAGGACCGCAGTTATCCCGAGCCCTGGGTAAAGGAGTTCCTGGAGCAGGAACTGGCACTGTTTGACACCCTGTCAGGAGTGTCCCACATCGCAGAGCACCGGATCATCATGCGCAACGACCGGCCTCTCAAGCAGCGATACTTTCCGAGGAACCCGGCCATGAGGGCCATCATCGATAGACAAATCGACGAGCTTCTACGGGACGGGCGCATCGAGCCCTCAAAGAGCCCACACAGCGCACCCATAGTGATCGCGGCCAAAGAATGGCGATGTCCGCATGTGCGTGGACTATCGCCAACTCAACGAGAATTCCGTACCCGACGCCTATCCGCTCCCGAGGATCCACCAGGTTTTGGAACGCCTCCGGAACGCCAAGTTCATCTCTACGCTGGATCTCAAGAACGGGTACTGGCAGATACCAGTAGCCCCGGACAGCCGGGAGTGCACGGCTTTACCGTCCCCGGTAGAGGATTATTTCACTGGCGAGTGATGCCGTTCGGCCTGCACTCCGCCCCGCCACGTTCCAGCGCGCTTTAGACACGGTCATTGGTCCGGATATGGAACCCCATGCGTTCGCATATCTGGACGACATCATCGTCATAGGATCTACACTGGAGGAGCACGTCGCCAACTTGAGGGAAGTTTTCCGCCGCCTGCGCAACGCGAACTTTCGCCTTAACAAAGCGAAGTGCCACTTTTTCCAACGCCACATCGTATACCTTGGACACGTAATCAGCGAAGCCGGGATTTACACGGACCCGGACAAGGTCGCCGCGATCCGGGAGCTGAAGCCACCGACATGCCTAAAGGAACTCCGGAGATGCCTGGGAATCGCATCCTGGTATCGCCGCTTTGTTCTAACTTCGCCGACGTGGTGGAACCCATGACCGCGCTATTGAAGAAAGGACAGAAGTGGGAGTGGACAGCGAGGCAGGATCACGCCTTTCAGGAACTGAAGGCGCTACTGACAGAGGCACCCATCTTGGTCTGCCCAGACTTCGCCGAGAAATTCGTCCTACAGACTGATGCCAGCGAATACGGCATAGGAGCCGTGTTGACACAGACCATCGAGGACAGGAGAGGGTAGTAGCTTACGCTAGCCGACGGCTCAACACGGCCGAGAGGAACTACTCAGTGACAGAGAAGGAGTGTCTCGCCATCGTGTGGGCAATCAGGAAGATGCGGTGCTACATCGAGGGGTACCGCTTTGACGTGCTCACGGATCACCACTCGCTAAAATGGCTGAACTCGATAGACAACCCGACGGGCAGGATCGCACGCTGGGCTCTCGAAATGCAGCAATACCAATATGACGTTCACTACCGGAAAGGGGCCCAGAACCTAGTGGCCGACACCCTTTCTCGCCAACCGTTGCCCATGGCGCAGCAAGCACAGGTACGTGGAGTCAACTGCAAGTGGATCGCAAGGATGCTCCAGAGGATACGGACCGAGCCCGCTAAGTTCCCGGACTACAGAGGAAAATGGACAGGTATATCGCCGCATCGGAAGGCAACCGGAGGAGGAGGAGCACACACCATGGAAGCTGTGCGTAGGGACGGACTACCGCCAACGAGTCCTCGAGGAATGCCATGACCAACCCACCGCAGGGCACTTGGGAATCCGGAAGACCAGTAATCGCGTGGCCCAGCGCTATTACTGGCCGGGTTTGTTCGAGACGTCGCCCGCTATGTTCGCCACTGCACGAGTTGCCAGAGGTACAAGGTAAGCCAAGAGAAGCCTGCCGGGACGATGTTTACCCGACAGGTCGAGGAGCCATTCCATGTTCTCTGCGCAGATTTCGTCGGGCCGCTCCCACGGTCAAAGCAAGGCAACACCATGCTTCTGGTATTCCTGGATGCCTTTAGCAAATGGGTGGAACTGGTTCCCTTACGGAAGGCAACCGGAACCCAACTCGAACGCCCGTTTCGAGAGCGGATCCTGAGCAGATTTGGAGTTCCGAGGACATTCGTCTGCGACAACGGCACGCAGTTTACGAGTCGATCCTTTCAGAACTTCTGCAAGTCGATGGGCATGGAGCTGCAGCACACGGCACCGTACACACCGAGGCAAAACCCGACGGAGAGGGCCAACCGGACGATTAAAACGATGATCGCACAATATCTGGATGGAGGCCCGCAGAATGGATGGGACCAACTGTTGCCCGAAATATCCCTGGCCATCAACAGCAGCGTCTCTGACACGACGGGATTCAGTCCGGCGTTCCTGACACAAGGACGGGAACCTCGGCTACCGAAGACCCTGTACGACGAGGTCACACCTGGACGAGGCACCCCGGAGGTTGCCCCAACCGAGCGAGGCGAGCAGCAAAGGAGCATCTTTAAGGTCGTCCGGGACAACGCCGAGAGAGCCGCGGCCGACCAAGGTCGCCAGTACAACTTACGCCGACGGACATGGAGGCCACCAGTAGGGTCACTGGTGCTGGTGAGACGACACGCGCTGTCCAACGCCGCCGATGGATTCGCGGCCAAGCTAGCTGCGAAGTACGAAGGACCCTTCCGGGTCGCAAAATTTCCGTCGCCAAACATCGTGCAACTGCACGTGCCCGGAAGCCGCCGACGACGGACTGCGAGCCTGGACCAACTAAAACCGTACCGCGAAGAAGGGGCGGACGCAGAGAGGGACGACGGCATCGATGCCTTCAGCCATGGAGACGACTACGCCGAGAACCCGAGACCTGGGGAAAGCAGCACTACGCCGCGTCCCCGCCACTAAGCCAGAAGCCCACGCCCAGAATGAGGAAACCATGTTTTCGCAGGGCCACTTGCTGACAGGTGCGCCTGTCAAATGCCTCGCCCCTTTCGGGGGGAAAAACATTGGCCATTTCTCCCACCAAGTTCAAATAACCCGAGTTAAAAGATCGAGTCACACTCGGTTAGGTAGGGTCCTACGAAAGCACCTCCCTAACGAAATCTTTTTCTCCACAGCTACGAACGACGACAGCTACACACATCGCACGCACCACCGCGCCATCGGCAAGCACGCCAGCGCAAGACAGCGGCTCAATGGCTGACGAGCAACCACGACCCGATCACCAGCCCCGGCACTACCAGTGGCCGGCTAGTCGCCCGCTGACCAGGGAGGCCATCCTAGCCGAGATGGCGGAGTTCGCCCCTCCGGATTTCCACGCCGTGGAGGCCCCCATCGACGCCTCGCCACCGAAGGACCGGGACCCCGACGCATCTCAGCCGTGGGGGAGACCCTGGTTGCCGATCTCGGTGGACGAGCTGCTGGAGAGCCTCAGCATGGGCGGGGAACGCCGACCCCACCCCGAAGACGACCAGATTTCGCCGCTGGACAGCTTTCGAGTATTCGGAGACCGCCGCCGCTGACGCATTGCCACCGAGCAACCGGGGATGAAATCCCGCCGGATCACCGTTTCGGCCCACTGCGGGTGGAACTGACCCCGCCGCGACTGCGGAGTTCCAGCCCGCCCAAGCGCCCGCCGACGAAGAGCAGCCATCGCCGGTGCCACCGCCACCCCGGCGCTTGCACCAGGAGATGGAGGCCACCCTGCTGGAGTGCTTCGGGAGTTCCCACAGGATCTCCTCGACCGAGTGGCCAAAGAAGCCGGAGAACGGTCCCCGGAGGTCAGGGACTTGTTCGACCACCTGCCCGACGAACAGGTCAACTTCGGGCGCATTCCGATCAGCTTCGGGACCCCGCACCCGGTCCGATACGACCCCATCTCGGACGACGAGGCCGGGTCCGAGCCGGGCTACGACGCCACTGGAGCCGACGAGCGGCTCAGCTTCGGGAGCCCGTCACCCCCGCACCCAGCTCACTACGACCCCATTTCACTACGACCCCATCTCGGAGGATGAGGCCAGGCCAGGGCCGAGCCATCGACATCCACTGGACACCGACAGCGGGGTCGAAGGGTCCGATGACCATACGCGGGAAGGACGCCCCAGGACCGCCGCCGCACAATCAAGAGTTTGACACAGCCAAATGATTGAGCTGGAAAACTTACCAGATACTGAAAGTACACTCAGCTAGATTAATTCAATTAAGAGAAAATTAGAATTTAATGAAAGTGCGATCGACATTCATACGGGGAGTTACTTATGCATTACATTCTAATAGATGGTGTTCATAAAAAAAAAGACGAAAAGTTTAACTTTGTAATATAATTTTATTTTAAAATGTATTAAAAATGTTTAATTATAAGATGATTAAATAAATTAAAGCTAATGTATATAATAATAATTTATTAATAAAGTTGTTATGTTAAATAAAGAAAAATAAAACCCAAATTGATGTTCTTGTACTTATTTAATTACAAAATTTCAGATTTATCAATCCAAGTATCATCGGATTTGGGAAAACCCAACCATCGTACGAGAGCCTTGTTTCCTTTCTTTTTTAGCACCTTTTCATTTAGATATGTGTGTGGAAAATTTGTTTTTTTCACTTCTTGTTAATAGAAGGATCCCTTAATTGGATTCCCGTTTAAATCTTCCAGTAAGTATGTTGTTGGATAGGTATTCTGTATTTTGATTATTTTAAAAATTTCAGTTGTCCAATTAGGAGTATAACCCTTTTCAAACACGTGCTTGTATTTACTTGTATTTAATATTCTATCCATCGCGAGAGCAACGTCTGTTGCCTTTTTAGATTTTATAGCTTCCCCCCAAGCAAATT
Source organism: Drosophila triauraria (assembly GCA_014170255.2). NCBI lineage: Eukaryota > Metazoa > Arthropoda > Insecta > Diptera > Drosophilidae > Drosophila > Drosophila triauraria. The sequence continues at coordinate 34,581,593 of CM024333.1, forward strand.
TTGAGAATGTGTCTATTACTGTTAGTAGGTAGCGATATATTATTTGATTGTGCATATTTTCCCATTTCAACTAAGTCGGCTTGCCATAAGTCATTAATTAATTTGTAATCACTCTGCGTCGTATAAAATGTTTAAGTGAGGGAGCGTGTAATTCATTAATAAAAAATAAAAATAATAATAAAATAAATAAATAAATATATATAACAAATAAAAGTTACGGTTTGTCAATACTTTATTATAGTGATTTTCTTAATACACCGAAATTATTTAGAACGAGTAAATTTTTCGATAAAGCTTAAGACAACTACCTCAAGTCTGTCTAATCAGGTGCTGTAACAACTATTTTACTCAACATTGAATCTCTAAAATTTTTATGGAGTTATCAACGTATTCTTTGATTACTAGATCTGAGTTTTCTTTTGGATTGACACCATTCTTTATTCGTTTTGTTGAATATTAAAGTTACCATCAGTATCAATGAAGAGTCCTGACATAGTTTTTTCATATTGTTTTAAGTGGTTAGAATTCTGATTATCACTTATATAATGTCCAAACTTGTCAACGGACATGATGATTATAAACTCATTTGAATATAAACACATATACTAACTTAATCTATAATTTGAGCCTCTTTCAATGATTAAATTATCGAAGTAATTTCATTTGTGTGATTAGTATGTCCCGCTGATTGAGAGGCAATTAATAGTTGTAGTCGTTCTACTAGCTCATTTGGATCATCCCAATAAACATAACTTGGTTTCCTCATATCAAGTTTCATGAATTCAGATCCGGACACAATTGAATTTGTGGGTTAAGGAGTAGACTCAGCATTCGATGATTTTGATAAAAGCGGTTTTATAATTTTTCTATATTTTACTGCCCTCGTTCCTTTCACTTGTCCTTTTGATTGAAAGTTTCTTCGATATAAATTACTTTTTAATACAATTTCTTGATATATTTCTAACTCATTTGTATTATAATTTTGTGGTAAATTGTGGAATATTAAAGAATACAGTCCACTAGTGAGATGCCAGTTTTGACCATTATCAAATTCAATTTTATTGTTGGAAACATTAATGTGACTATTTCCCAACATTAATTCACCATTCTTATTTTTATATGGACCATACGTCTTGTCTAAAAGGTGATCTCGCGCGAGCTCACTAACTTTTAAATTTTTTAAACTCTCTTCATGTTGTGGTGACTGATGAGCTATTGTTGACGTATGATGTGAGGGAAGACTCGGTGATCCAATTGATGAATGGGGAGAGAATTGCTTTTGTAAAACTTGTGGTGAAGAGGGAAAGGTTATGTTCGGTAATTCACTCGATGTGTTTGCTATGTGTTGATCCGCTAGCATGTATGATGAGTCCTCTATAGCTGGTTGAGAATAGAATTGATCATCATGATCATCATCATCATCTTCATCACTCTTCAACCTTGAACCCAATGTAGTATAATGATCATCATATTTATTTTTCTTATTTGGATTATTTGCAGTGTAAAATAAGAGTTTCTTCTTTTTCACAAGAGGTGTAAATAATCAAAACTATAGTCCAATAGACATTAGGTATACCTAATGTCTATTGGACTATAGTTTTGATTATTTTTTATTTCAGACTTAACATTTTGATATTCCTTAGGTATGGTGTTCTGTAATTTTTTGTTTTCATTAACAAGTTCATGTAAAGGCTCAGTTATAGGTTTAAACGTTTCCTCCAACCCAATAATATTCTGGTTTTTGAGATGTTTTAGTTTTGAAAAATTTTTTTTTGTGCATCTCGAGTTTTTGTCAACTGAGTTAAAATATTCTGATTCATATTTTTAATTTACTTGATTTAACAGAATGTAATCAGTTATTACACCCTTGTGGTTGAAAGTATACTGTGAAGTAATTTACGAATCATGCTTATATATATATATATATATATATATATATATATATGTGGGACGAGTAATTTGAAGACACTTTTTGTATAAAAAGGTTATTTCAGGTACTTTTCGATGGTTCGGGGACAGACCTCATAAAAAATCGGCATATATAGCTCATTTCGAGGACAATCATGATTTCCCACAAAATCGTTTTATTTGTTCCATAAAGGGCTATGCTTTTCGAAAATTGTTAAAAAATTTCATATAAATATCTATTTGGAAATGCCAATAATTAATGCTCTACAGAATAATGACACTTTTAAAATATTTTGAAATTATATCCAGTGTCACATTTGGAGACACAAATTAGTTTTCTTCTTCTTGAAGTAATTATCTTATTTTTCATATTTAAATGTTATGTTGTTTGTTTAAATTATCTAAATCTTTAGAAAAAAATACCATTCCGAACCCAATTCCACCGAATTATACCAGTTTAATAAAATGTATATAATAAAATTTCATCGATGTGGCAACGCTGCAATAATATATACGCAGTAGCACTTCCGAGGACAGAAACAATGGAATGAAATTGACATGTAAAGTTTATTTTAGGGTCCTTATATGTATTGAGAAGTTCGAAGACAATGATCCCAAAATAGCTCTATCCTAGGCATATAAATTATCGGTAGTGGAATGAAACATATATATATATATACAAAAGCGTATTTAAGGACAGAAACAGTGGAATGAAATTACCATATAGAGCTTTTTTATACCCTTGCAGAGGGTATAATAATTTTATCATGATGTTTGCAACGCAGTGAAGGAGGCATCTCCGACACCATAAAGTATACATATTCTTGATCAGCATCACCAGCTGAGTCGATCTAGCCATGTCCGTCTGTCTGTCCGTCTGTCGGTTTCTACGCGAACTAGTCTCTCAGTTTTTGAGCTATCGGGCTGAAATTTTCAGCATAGTCTTATTTCTTTAGCACGCAGTATATATGTCGGAACGGCCAAAATCGGACCACTATAGCTTTTAGCTGCCATAGAAATGATGGCGAAATTAATGTAAAAAAAAATTTTAACTTCTCTGTTTTTCAACGAATTTCTATAAACTTCGAGATATAGTCGTTTTTTATAGTTCTAGAATTACGGTTTTAATTTCATTAAGATCGGACAACTATATCATATAGCTGCCATAGAAGGGATCGGTCGATTTATATGAAAATGTAAAATTCTACATGTAAAATGTAAAATTTAAAAAATTTACGTAATTTGACATTTTTTTTTCAACATTACCAAAATGGATTGATCTAATTGCAGACTGCAAGGGTATACAAACTTCGGTTTACCGAAGTTAGCTTTCTTTCTCGTTTAAAACCAATTTAGCATGGAATGTCGCCAAAGATACTCTGTCATATATATATAAATATACAAAGTATATGCCTAAGAGTATTGAAGAGGTCAGAAACAAATACTGTGACATATGTAAACATAACAATAAACCAACACATAAGTTATTTAAGAAAATAACTCTTTTAATAATTCTTTTTTAGTAAATAGATATTGTTTATAGAATACATAGCCTGAATATTACAAAAATATTTCTCTAAATTTAGTTATTTTCATTAATTCAATTTCAGTAAACACGTATTTTTACAATACACAATCAAAATATTACAAAAAGATTAATGTTGGTTTTAATTTCAAAATTTTGTATTGATTTTTTGCGATCTTTTGCCTTTCGTTGGTTATCCAGAAAGGTTTTCATTTGCGCAGGTGCGACCACGAAAGCAAGTATAATTGTTTATTATTTCCGTGCATGATTTCAGCGACGGCAATTTTGCAATATCAGCTAAATTTCCAAAAATCTCTTCCAGTTGTTTTCTTTCCTCGGGCTTCCATGGTACTCGGCCAGATTTCACAAATGAGGAGCCTATTAAAACAAAGAATTTTATAATAAAATATATTATTATATTATATTAGGTATTTATTGTTATTTGGACCAAAAGTGATATGCGAATTTAAATGTTAATGATTTTTATATATTAAACAATTATTTAATGTATGTAAATATTGGGTTTTTGTTTTAATTTAAGAACTACTCACTGCTTCGCTTCTTTGTCCATGTTTGGCGAATAATTTTCATCATCAGAGGAATCTGAGAAGTCCGGCTGTTCTTCATCGCTGGAGCCCGTATCGCTATCGCCATTATCTATTGAAGTTTGAAATTTCAGTAATATTAAATTAAAATATTCTTAAAGGAATTTTTATGCTTCTACATAAAGTATCTTTTCAGCAAAACCGAAATATATTTGTAACTGCTTTGATTTATGTATTGTGTGGTTATTACAATTTTGTCTCAGAAAATTGCAACGCAGTGAAGAAATCATTTCCGACCACATAAAGCGTATACATATTGCATTAACAGCTGATTTAGCCATATTCATCTGTTCTGTAAGCCCGTCTGTCTGTAAGTTACTTCGCAAACTAAACTCTCAGTTTTCGGGATGAAACTTTTCAAATACTCTTTTTTTCTATTGCAGGTAGTTTGAACTGGACAGATCAAACGACTACATTATATAGCTGCCAATTTACGATCGAAAAAAAAAAGACATTATAACTTCGCTGTTTTCAACATTTTTCCATCTTCCCAATTTTTACTATCTTAGGATTAGGGTTCTGATTAATAGAAATCGGACAATCATATCTTATAGATACCAGAAGAACGTTCGGTAATTGGCTAAGCTCACTTATTTTTCAAAATATTGTAGCGGCGCCTGTAGCGACCCAAAACCAGTTTTGCCTAAAAGCAGACTTTAAATAATTTTTTTTCCATCCAAGCCAGATTTTAACTGACCTTGCTGATTGAAAATAATTTTGACCGTTTTCGAACAGCCGAGTCAGGACTCAAACCGGTCTTGAAAATTCAAGGGATTTTCGAGCACTGAAGACGGCGATGCCAGATCGGAAGGTGTTCTAAAATTCGAACAGTCAAGCCAGGCTTAGAGCAAGGTTGCCAGATTCGATAAATTTGATATCGATAGTTGGCAGGGTTACTGTGGAAAGCTTAGCCTTGACACCTGTCAACAGCAGCTGCCACGTATTACCGCAGCCATGTTAGCTTATCTAGTCCCGGTTCCGGTGGCCATTCTTTTCATTTTAACCGGCTGACCATACGGACGTGTTGCTCCCGTATGTGTGAAAAACGTGCATAAGTGGAAAAGACAATATAATCGTGTCGATTAGTGGCATCCAGCCAGGAAAAGTTATTACGAATAGTGGAAAGCGAGTTTTCTGAATGTAAGTGTGATTGCGCCGGCAGTTTATGCGGTATTTAACCCTAAAATTCATGCAGGTTGCAATTGATCGTTCCGGCCGGCGCTGCCGTCGACCTAACGGCGTACACTGCTCGCGCTGCTGCTGCCTAAGTTGCGCAGCCGCCTTGTGTCAAGCCCAGGAATCCCAGCCAATTGTGTTATGGGGCACATTAGGTACGTTTAGACTCACTGTGGCTTAGCTTTTCGCAGTCGGCTAACTCCGTTTTATTCTATTAGATTGTGCCCCGTGAAAATGACTACCTAGGAGTCTCTAAAACCTAGAAGATCCCGTAAGGCGACCTTAGTGTCCCGGGAGCACCCTTCGGTGTCCAGGGAGCACCCCAAATGGCAGGCTTCTCTAAGCTCCAGTGTCCAGAGGAGCACCCACTATCGTAGGCTTCTTAAAGCTTATCTATCGTCTCGAGGAGCACCCTTGGAGAAATCCTGAACGTTCTGCCGAAGCCTGAAGGAAAGAAGGCACTTTCAATGTCAATCTGCAGCAGCTACGAGGGACCCAGCAGATAAGTCTACACTGTTTAAACTACATTTCGCGACCGTTAGATTGAGCCGAAAGTATGGCAGACCCAACTGATACGTAAAGCAATGTATTTTCCTGAGGAAGAAAATCTGAAATCGTTCGCCGCGTGATAAATCCAATCTAACCTTACTTTTGGATCACCCTGCCTTGGCTATGGCCAATCGAGCCTGTTTGGGAAGTCATCTGCCATATTATGACCTGTGCGCTTTCAGCATCCCTGAGCCTAACGATTTTTAATCCGAATTTAAGTGTCGAATTTCCCAAAACCAATTAAGGATGAATTTGCTGAAGTTTTGAAGAACCCAATGCTATGAAAATTAGAGTTAATTTACTTTATAGATCTAAGCTATTAATTCTAACATTACATTTCTTTGGAAAATTATTTAATTTAATGAGAGATTTCGAGGTTAATCTTTCTTTTATCGTTGAGACGAGGAGTTCCCATATTATCTTTCCCACGGTGAAAAGCCGTCGTTTTCTTTATAGCAGAACCCGGATTTGGAGATCGATCTTCACCGATGGAGTCATGCAGTGAGTGTTATTGAAAACCTATTCGCCTTCTTGTCGAACGCAAAGTTAAACTCGTGAATTCTCTCGCTGAATTAAATTTGTCAATATCTTAGATACTAAATTTTATTGATAGTTTTGAACTCAAACTTAAACATCCCTTTAAACCTTTACATAAACTTTGAGTAGTAATTTAATAACGTTGGAACATAGAATCTAGAAACATCTACTGAAATTGAAACTTATAAATTTAAATAAGGAAATAGAAATTTTAAGATCCTATATTTAATTACCAAATTATATTTACTATTACTTTCCATATTTTATACCTTACTTTATTATTTGAACCTACATACGTCTTTATATCATCTTAATGTCTAAATCACAAAATTATAACTATAACTATGAAAACACAAATTAAAACGATGAAGAACTAAAACCAACCTTCTGAACTCTGCCGATGTACCCGCGATCGTAGGGTGTTTAAGGGGTCACCGGAGCTTATCTCTCCCAGGAAGGTGATCATAGGTTGGGAGGGCAAAATGCGACCACAACAACAACAGTGGATTCGCTTTCTCTGACTTTCTCTCAATCTTTTCTATCTCTTTCTTTCCTTCCTGAATTTATCTATTCTCTCTTCCGGTTCCGTTTATCGTATTCTCTCTTGTCGCTAGCTTGCTCAATTCTAGTCTTAGCAATAATAAGGTGTAGTTAGTGTTCGGATCTGTACAAGCAAGACCACCACCCCCAAAGCCGACGAGCGAGAGCCGGATCCTATAGCAAGCACCCGCAACTACAGATTCCACCGGATTCAAAACACTTCTCCCAGTCGTTACACGCTACAGTTATAATTCCTTATTATTATTAAGAAAAGTGGCGCCCCAACGTTTAGGGCCTTAGTGAGTACAGTAATAACTCATTAAGACTCACCGATAGATAAATTCTAATTCTTTTTCTATATCTTCCAATTTTCATCTTTACTTTCATTTCTATACAAAGTTTTCTCTTTACTTTTTAATTGTTTTGGATAACAGAGATAGAGAACGCAAGTTTTTATCTTGGCCACAATTAAATTTTAACGTTGAAGATTTTCCTAAATTAAGTAATGGTGAGGAATAATTAGGTAGAGGAAAATACGGAAAGCATCGAACATTTTCGATCTTCTGGCCCTGTCTGATTTACCAAATCATTGCCTAATCTAAACATTAGAAATTGGAAATTTTCGTTAAGTTCAAACGGCATGGAATATAGAGGTACAGTCTCTGAGAAGTGCCCTATCCGCGAATGACTAATGGGAAGATTTAATTTCAATTCGCCTTTGAGAAGTTAGATTTTATTAAAGGTGAAGCAGGAATACAATAGTTTTGTTTTCGAATAGATTTTGGCCGTTTTAACTTTGATAAATTCTAACAATCTCCCTTCTTTGTTTCTATTTTTGTGGAAAGATAGGAAACAAACAAAACTATGACTTTTATTTTCAATTTATTCGAGAAAGTACAGTATTTAATAATATTATCCTACGATAAAGGGACATCGAGCAATGAGTTCAGATTTAAAATTGATTTATATCTATTCAAATTTATCTATATATTTATCTGATCTTTTGCTGAGAAAATTCTTTTACATTTTCTTAAATTCTTTTGTTCTCGGGTTATACATTTGGTTGTATTTATCTTATCTTTATCTTATCGTTATCTTATCTTTATCTTATCTGAAAATGGGTTTAGACCGATCACCAGGCAAAGGCTCTCAGGAAGTCTCAAAGCCAGGGTGTCCGTTATGTAAAACTGAAATTAAGTCCACAAATGACATTTTTAAAACTTTATGCAACCATGAGTTTCATAGGAAGTGCCTAGAAGCTCATTTCAAGAAAAGCGAAAGCTGTCCTGTTTGCGAAACGTCTTGTAGGCCAGTAGCCGATAATAAAGGTTTACAAACTCGATCTCAATCTAGAAGTCGGCAAACAGAAGTTAGTGAAAATAGAAACCCAGTTGAAGAAAGCCCTGGTACTTCTGCAAGCTCAAGTAGCGCTGTAGTTAAAGATAATAATCAAATGAATTCGATTAATGCTATTACTCTTCTTGCGATGGAGCGAAGAATGCTCACCATACTATCGGAGAAAATGGCTGAATTAGTACAGACTACAGTAGTCGAAAGTGTGCAAAGATTAATTGCAACTCCTGAAAATTCCGCTGCTAATGGAGACGAAAGGTCAGCCACACCTCCAACGTTAGTAGAAGTTGTTAACAATAATAATACATGGGGTGAACAAATACCAAGCACAAACATGGCTATGCCTAACACTGGCTCCCCCATTTCACATAGAAGTTCCTCGTCCGATCTCATAAATAGACCCGACAAGGTCGTTCATATCTTAAACGGATGGAAAATTAAATATTCCGGATCAGGTGTAACGATAGATAACTTTATCTACAGAGTAGATGCGCACCAAACCTTAGAAGGAAACTTCTCGGTGCTCTGCAAACACGTTAGCGTTCTCTTCGAAGGTAAAGCCAACGAGTTTTATTGGCGTTACCACAAATCAGTATCTGAAGTTCGTTGGGATAGATTATGTTCAGCTCTCCGCTTACAATTTCGTCAAAGAAGAGATGATGTTGACATTGAAGAGTTGATACGAAATAGGAAGCAAAAGCCAAATGAGACTTTTGATAGCTTTTACGATAGCGTAAATGTTTTAATCGATCAGCTAGAGACTCCATGGTCCACACGAAAACTAGCTCGTGTTCTGAAGAACAATTTAAGACCTGAAATAAGGCATGAAATTTTAAATGTAGATATTGGAACAGTTCCCGAGTTGAGAGAAATCTGTCGTCGACGTGAAGCTTTTCTTGACGATGTCAAGCACTCTCACGGTTACGCTAGAGCCACTCCTTTCCGACGAGAAGTCTCGGAGTTGATCCAAGAAGATAGTCCGCGAATCGGTTCCGAATCCGAAAGCGAGTTAGAAGTTGACGCATTTTCCTTGGTCTGTTGGAATTGCCGTAAAGACGGTCACAGATACCAAGATTGCTTAGCAGAGAAACGCGTCTTTTGCTACGGGTGCGGAGCAGCTAACACTTATAAGCCAAATTGTTCTAAGTGTGCAAAAACTTAAACTTCGGCATTTCGAAGTCGCCTTACAAACCGAAGATCTCGAATGCCGCTCGAAACCAGTCAACGATGACCGATTAAGTGTGGATGCATATTCAGAAGCACCACCAACAATAACCCCTGACGTTCTAAATAGCGATGTTAGATCACTGCATTGTAAAATTAAAAATTTACCAGATATTCCTATTCCTTGCTCTTGTCCTGAACCACCAATTCGGAAACCAATATCTCGAAGCTCTAGGAGAATCAGATTATTTTGGCAGAGTGTTAGAAACTGCAGACGTGGATTGAAATACATTTGTTCGATTCCTACTGGTACTCGAGATCCTCGTCCGTTCTTGCCAATACGATTATTAGATCGTACTGTTTACGGTTTACTCGATTCTGGTGCTTCAATAAGTTGTTTTGGCGGAGAATTAGCTAAAAAATCATGTCAAAGACTTATGTTTACAAATCGTTGAACGTTAGTGCTACCACGGCAGATGGAAGTCCACAACGCATAGTAGGCAAAATGAAAGTTGACGTAGAATACGGTGATGTTAGAAAACCTTTACTTATCTATATTGTGCCTTCTCTAAAACAAGATCTTTACTTGGGTATAGACTTTTGGAGACTGTACGATCTTCTTCCCAAGAATTTGTGCATATCGGAATTAGAATCGAATGATGTTAGTAACAGTAATGTCGAGGTTGATCAACACGACTTATCTGAGGAGAAGAAAGCTAAATTGGCAAATGTTATCAATTGTTTTCCTTCGTTTACACAGGAAGGACTTGGTAAGACCAGCTTGATAACCCATTCGATTGATGTAGGTAGCGCAAAACCAGTCAAACAGCGGCATTTTCCAGTTTCGCCTGCGGTGGAGAAGAGTATGTACGAAGAAATCGACAGAATGTTGAGACTAGGTGTGATTGAGGAATCAGAAAGCGCGTGGTCCTCTCCTATTGTCATGGTGACTAAACCGGGAAAAGTGAGAATTTGTTTAGATTGCCGAAAGGTAAATAGTTTCACTGAGAAGGACGCGTATCCACTTCCCCTAATTAGCGGAATCCTCAGTCGATTACCTAAGGCTGAGTATATTTCAAGCCTTGACTTGAAAGATGCTTATTGGCAAGTGCCACTAGAAGTACAATCCCGAGATAAGACTGCCTTTACAGTCCCTGGTAGGCCTCTTTACCAATTTAAGGTGATGCCTTTTGGGCTGTGTAATGCCACCAGTACCATGTCTCGCTTAATGGACAAAGTAGTCCCCGCACATCTTCGAAACGAAGTATTCGTCTACCTTGACGATCTTTTAGTGGTTTCGTCTAACTTCGAGAGTCACCTTGATGTTCTCAGGGAGATAGCCGTTCACATCAAGCGTGCTGGATTGACCATCAATATTGGCAAAAGTCATTTCTGCATGCGACGGGTTCGCTATCTTGGCCATATCATAGGCGATGGCGGGTACGAACAGACCCTGAAAAGGTGAAAGCAATTTCCGAGTTTCCGGTGCCGAAAACTCTTCGGGGCTTGAGAAGCTTTATGGGTTTATGCGGTTGGTACCGTAAATTTGTTCCGAATTTCGCGACTCTTGCTTCCCCGTTAACCGATCTTATGACAACAAAGCGAAGATTTTCTTTAACACCCGAAGCGCTAGAAGCATTTCAAGTGTTAAAGAGTCGTCTTAGTGAGGCTCCGGTATTATGTAGCCCCGACTTTTCTAAGCCATTTGCCATTCATTGTGATGCTAGCAAGTCTGGTGTTGGTGCTGTGCTAGTGCAAGTATCCGAGGAAGGAGACGAGCGTCCGATTGCGTTTATTTCAAAGAAATTGAATCGAGCTCAGCACAATTATATCGTGACAGAGCAGGAATGTTTGGCTGCAATCGTAGCTTTGAGAAATTTTAGAGCCTACGTGGAAGGTCACGAGTTCACCATCATAACTGATCACGCTTCGCTGAAGTGGCTTATGCCAAATCACGATCTCAGCTCGCGATTAGCTCGATGGGCGTTAGCTCTGCAAAGATATCGTTTCAAGATTGAACATCGTAAAGGCACCCTGAACGTTGTTCCAGATTCTTTGTCGCGCGTCAATGAAGACGAAGTAGCAGCTTTAGACTTGCAAGAAGGTTTGCTTGTTGATCTAGAATCAGAAGAATTTAAATCTCATGAATATAGGGATCTAGTAGCAAAGGTTGAAGCGAATAAAGAGAACTTTCCTGATCTTAAAACGGAAGGTGGATATGTTTACAGGAAAGCAGAACATTTAACTGGAGAGCAGAAGCATGACGAATATGCATGGAAATTGTGGATACCCGCAAAATTGGTTCCTAAAGTTCTTTTTCAAGCGCACAATAGTCCCTTAGCTTCCCACGGAGGAATACATAAGACTATCGAGCGAGTAAGGAGATATTATTTTGGCCTCGACTCGTACCGGATGTAAAAGCATACGTCAATGCGTGTGAGACTTGCAAGGCTACAAAACGCCGAACCATGTTCTCAGGCCACCTCTAGGAAAAGCACCAGAAACGGTTCGACTTTTCCAACGTATTTTCATCGACTTTCTTGGACCATATCCACGTTCAAGAAGTGGTAATATCGGAATATTCATCGTTCTTGATCACTTTTCTAAATTCGTATTTTTGAAACCGGTCAAGAAGATAAATGCTAGTGTCGTTATAAAGTATCTTGAAGGAGAGCTGTTTATGACTTTTGGAGTACCGGAAACAGTTGTCTCAGACAACGGTTCTCAATTTCGTTCCGAAGCATTTCAAAAGCTAATGCGGCAGTACGAAATATCGCACACACTAACAGCTGTCCATTCGCCCCAAGCCAACGCTTCCGAGCGCGTGAATCGCTCTGTCATCTCCGGCATAAGGGCTTATCTTCGTCCAGATCAAAGGACTGGGACGAGTACCTGAACAAAATATGTTGTGCCCTAAGGTCCTCGATCCATTCGAGTATAGGAACTACTCCTTATTATATGGCTTTTGGTCAACATATGGTAACGTCCGGTTCAACATACTCCTTGTTAAGGAAGTTAAATATGCTAGATGATCGCTCATTGATGTATAACCGGCAGGATTCGTTCGAGATTATTCGAGAGGAAGCGACTAAGCAAATGCAGAAAGCTCACGATTCGAACGAGAAGCGTTGCAACTTGCGATCTAGAGAAGTTTCTTTTGCTGTAGGGCAGGAAGTATTTCGACGCAATTTTAAGCAAAGTTGCTTTCAAACCGGATACAACGCTAAATTTGGGCCAGCATTTGTGAAAGCACGCGTAAGAAGAAAATTAGGAAGTTCATATTACGAACTTGAGGACTTACAGGGTCGAGTTCTGGGTAATTATCATGCTAAGGATATTCGACAATAGTGTCGCCAGGCGGTATCAGTCTAGTGTACTCGTGATACCCTAGTCTGATTGTAGCAGGGGGGTTTTGTAGCGGCGCCTGTAGCGACCCAAAACCAGTTTTGCCTAAAAGCAGACTTTAAATAATTTTTTTTCCATCCAAGCCAGATTTTAACTGACCTTGCTGATTGAAAATAATTTTGACCGTTTTCGAACAGCCGAGTCAGGACTCAAACCGGTCTTGAAAATTCAAGGGATTTTCGAGCACTGAAGACGGCGATGCCAGATCGGAAGGTGTTCTAAAATTCGAACATTCAAGCCAGGCTTAGAGCAAGGTTGCCAGATTCGATAAATTTGATATCGATAGTTGGCAGGGTTACTGTGGAAAGCTTAGCCTTGACACCTGTCAACAGCAGCTGCCACGTATTACCGCAGCCATGTTAGCTTATCTAGTCCCGGTTCCGGTGGCCATTCTTTTCATTTTAACCGGCTGACCATACGGACGTGTTGCTCCCGTATGTGTGAAAAACGTGCATAAGTGGAAAAGACAATATAATCGTGTCGATTAGTGGCATCCAGCCAGGAAAAGTTATTACGAATAGTGGAAAGCGAGTTTTCTGAATGTAAGTGTGATTGCGCCGGCAGTTTATGCGGTATTTAACCCTAAAATTCATGCAGGTTGCAATTGATCGTTCCGGCCGGCGCTGCCGTCGACCTAACGGCGTACACTGCTCGCGCTGCTGCTGCCTAAGTTGCGCAGCCGCCTTGTGTCAAGCCCAGGAATCCCAGCCAATTGTGTTATGGGGCACATTAGGTACGTTTAGACTCACTGTGGCTTAGCTTTTCGCAGTCGGCTAACTCCGTTTTATTCTATTAGATTGTGCCCCGTGAAAATGACTACCTAGGAGTCTCTAAAACCTAGAAGATCCCGTAAGGCGACCTTAGTGTCCCGGGGAGCACCCTTCGGTGTCCAGGGGAGCACCCCAAATGGCAGGCTTCTAAGCTACTCCAGTGTCCAGAGGAGCACCCACTATCGTAGGCTTCTTAAAGCTTATCTATCGTCTCGAGGAGCACCCTTGGAGAAATCCTGAACGTTCTGCCGAAGCCTGAAGGAAAGAAGGCACTTTCAATGTCAATCTGCAGCAGCTACGAGGGACCCAGCAGATAAGTCTACACTGTTTAAACTACATTTCGCGACCGTTAGATTGAGCCGAAAGTATGGCAGACCCAACTGATACGTAAAGCAATGTATTTTCCTGAGGAAGAAAATCTGAAATCGTTCGCCGCGTGATAAATCCAATCTAACCTTACTTTTGGATCACCCTGCCTTGGCTATGGCCAATCGAGCCTGTTTTGGGAAGTCATCTGCCATATTATGACCTGTGCGCTTTCAGCATCCCTGAGCCTAACGATTTTTAATCCGAATTTAAGTGTCGAATTTCCCAAAACCAATTAAGGATGAATTTGCTGAAGTTTTGAAGAACCCAATGCTATGAAAATTAGAGTTAATTTACTTTATAGATCTAAGCTATTAATTCTAACATTACATTTCTTTGGAAAATTATTTAATTTAATGAGAGATTTCGAGGTTAATCTTTCTTTTATCGTTGAGACGAGGAGTTCCCATATTATCTTTCCCACGGTGAAAAGCCGTCGTTTTCTTTATAGCAGAACCCGGATTTGGAGATCGATCTTCACCGATGGAGTCATGCAGTGAGTGTTATTGAAAACCTATTCGCCTTCTTGTCGAACGCAAAGTTAAACTCGTGAATTCTCTCGCTGAATTAAATTTGTCAATATCTTAGATACTAAATTTTATTGATAGTTTTGAACTCAAACTTAAACATCCCTTTAAACCTTTACATAAACTTTGAGTAGTAATTTAATAACGTTGGAACATAGAATCTAGAAACATCTACTGAAATTGAAACTTATAAATTTAAATAAGGAAATAGAAATTTTAAGATCCTATATTTAATTACCAAATTATATTTACTATTACTTTCCATATTTTATACCTTACTTTATTATTTGAACCTACATACGTCTTTATATCATCTTAATGTCTAAATCACAAAATTATAACTATAACTATGAAAACACAAATTAAAACGATGAAGAACTAAAACCAACCTTCTGAACTCTGCCGATGTACCCGCGATCGTAGGGTGTTTAAGGGGTCACCGGAGCTTATCTCTCCCAGGAAGGTGATCATAGGTTGGGAGGGCAAAATGCGACCACAACAACAACAGTGGATTCGCTTTCTCTGACTTTCTCTCAATCTTTTCTATCTCTTTCTTTCCTTCCTGAATTTATCTATTCTCTCTTCCGGTTCCGTTTATCGTATTCTCTCTTGTCGCTAGCTTGCTCAATTCTAGTCTTAGCAATAATAAGGTGTAGTTAGTGTTCGGATCTGTACAAGCAAGACCACCACCCCCAAAGCCGACGAGCGAGAGCCGGATCCTATAGCAAGCACCCGCAACTACAGATTCCACCGGATTCAAAACACTTCTCCCAGTCGTTACACGCTACAATATACGCATGTAACCTGGGATATACCTATTTATAAACATGTAAAATTTTAGATACCAACATCAAAGTTAAAAACGTTAAGAAAAAAAATTGTGTTTTTTTTAGGATAATAACACATCTAGTATAATATAAAAATTACTTACGTTCTAATATGGCCTGTGATGGGGAGCAATTGAAATTATTTTTTGTGGTTGGGCAATCTATATTAGCTTGTGGAGTAAGGCAATTTAAGTTTTTGTCCGGGGCAGTACCATCGTCTTCCATATTCATAGCAGACATTAGCAACTGTGACACTTGAGTCATTTCTGCTACCGATGCAGGAACACGGTAATATTTCTTGTGAATGTCCTTATGGTGCCCCATAAAGTCAGCCAAATGGTCAATTTGAATATCATTTACGTTTAATAATGCCGTGTGTTGCTAATTGTTTTCGCAAATTCGTACCCTTAGAGATTTTGGGCAGCTGGCTCCACATATATTTGCATATTTTTTAAAATGGGGCAAGCTCGATAATACGGTTTTTGGAGAGGTCGTGGGTTCTCGACATTAAATATAAAATTACTTTCTCTCACCGATAGCTTTGAATTATATTTCTGAATTTGTTCAATGCAGTTTCTGTCCCATGGCGTAAATATGTCATGTTTTTAAAAATATTTGAGGATTCGCCGTCGCCTAAGTCATTTACCGAATGAGCGGTTCTATAATTTTCTACAGTCAGTCGTTCAAGCTCCCTACCCTTCGACGATTAAAATAAGCAAGCTTATAAGTGTACTTTGCTTTAAAGAGATTAATGCAGACTTTGACTTTTTTTTATTTAATTCATTTAAAGCTGTTTCTGAGACATTATGAACGAATTCATATAATATCTTAATGTCTTCCTGTGAGGGTAACAAGACTTTAACTGTGCGATGTTTTTTTGATATGTTCACGTTTATTTCTGTTTCCCATAATGATAAAAATCGTTTGCTAATTTTTGGCCTCTTCGTCGCTATTTTTGATGCTCTGGCCAGACCAGATTTTGGCGCATTTCTTTACTAGGCATGTTAAGGTTGTTGCTGCTGTGGGTTTAACATAACACATTAGGTCATAGTCGAACTCGGCAACAGATCGTATACCAGAGATAACTGTATCGTAGTATTTGGGGCAAATGGCATCTTTTAACTCGATAACTTCAGGGCGTAACTTTTTATTTCAATTAAAAGTCTGCTTAGGTATTGCATATTTGCCCTTATCATATCGTGCTGAACTTCAGTATGCTTCATTGCCTCCATATTTCCAAATAATACTATTAAATAGTCATATTTTAATATTCTTGTTACGTTGTCATCATTCAAGACGGGCATTATTTTTCTCTTTAATATTTCATTTGCAGCATTGTGCATCTACCCTGTAGTTCCGCGCCCCGATTTAACTATATCACGGTTCCCCTTAACGTGCCTGCTGCGTTTACAGCTTTTAATATGATTTCGAATTGTTTTACTAGGATAGTGAGCCTTGCAACCGGTACAACAAACAAAATCTAAAGCTCTGTGTGAAGACTTAGTTTGCAGTTGACGTGGAGTTATTAATGTACCATTATTGAAGGTTGCATCAGTGTTAAAAATAAAATCACCTTCCTTTCTTATGACATCTAGAAGCTGCAATCTACGTATGTTCCCTTTTGGTAAGCTGCTTAATTCTTTAACCTCGGGTTCTTTTTGTGTTTAAGTTCAAAGTGTCTTGCTAATTTTGTTTGCAAAGTTTTGCAATACTTACAGAAGTGCTGCTTACATTTTTTTCGATTTTTGGCAATTGGCACAATTAAATATCTGTCGTCATATAACGGTATATCTGGATTATGTGCAAATGTGTTCGAAGCATCCATTAAAGATAGTGCTGATGAATTCGGCACATAAGTTTCATCTAATTCATTTTCTTGACTTGATACACATAAATTTTAAACATTCTGTGTTTCCAGGAAAGAGCCACCGTCTTTAACTGTAAATAATGATTTTTCGGGTGTCTGGATAGGACGGCTGGAAACTGGATCCAAAAGATTTTGTGCTGATGAATCCGACGCATAAGTTTTATCTAATGTATTGATTTGACTTGATGTTAATGAATATGAAATAGCTGTTTCCAAAGTCTGTGTTTCCAGAACAGAGAAAACAGAGGTTCCACTGTAGATACTGATGATTTTTTGGGTGTATGGATGGAGAGGCTGGATTTTGGATGCATAACAGGTAGTTGTGACGATTCAAATTTATTGATTTGACTTGACACATATAAATGTGAAAGAGTTGTTTCCACCATTTGTGTATCCAGGGAATGGTCCTCGTTTCCCATTGCTGTTTAATTAAATTAATAACCCAAATTTAGAGAAAGAAAATAAACTACATGTTCTTACAACCGAGGTTAACTCAAAAACAACAAATTTCATTCGGAATATACTTGTTATATGCAAAATTTAAAGGTGCAATCTTTAAATCTTAATAAAAATATTTAAAACCGTTTTTTTTCAATAGTGTACTCGAAGTATTTTAGTTCATTACCTTTAACGCTGATATCCGAAGGTTTCAGATAGAAAAATATTTATATAATTTAGCATGATTTGCTAAGAGATCGAGCCACATGATTATTCCAACATCGATTCAATATTCCATGCAAGCGTTGGAAAGCAAATGTTTTGTGATTCTGTTTTAGTATATGACATTAGTTTAAAGCGTAAACAACATTTTTAATTCACTCAATAATGTGGAAGTTCGTGACTGGAAGATTTTTGCGGGAAGTTCTTCTTCTTTACTTTAATATGAAGAAAACTGCTATCAAAGGTTTTTTGTGGTAGTTTATGGTAAATATGCTCTAGCTTAGCGGTCGTGTCAATAGTGATTCGCCCGAGTTAAAAGTGGTATTTTGGCTTGCAAGTTTAAAGGTGTCGAACTGGAAGCATTACTTGATGAAGATTTTTGCCAAACACAAGAAGATAGACTAGAAAGGTGTGCTTTATTATGAGCTGCTAAAATCGGGTGAAACCATGAACGGAGAACGTTACCGAATACAACTAATCCGTTTGAAAAGAGCAATAGCCGAAAAGCGACCGGAATTTGCGACCAAAAATCGTTTTCCATCATGACAACGCTCGGTCTCATGTTGCCACTCCGGTTAGAAACAGTCATAACTTCAGATGGGAAATACTTTGAATAATACTTTTGTACATTTTCTTTGAAAAAAAACGCAAAAATTATGTTATAGACCCAATAAGATCGAACAGTCTCTTACGATTTTTGTCGGAAACCTTCAGAGTTTCAAAATGTTCTATTGTAGATGATGATAATTTGATGGGCGTCTGGGCATCGACTGAAATAAAAACATAATTATTTTGAGTACATGTTATAATTTAAGCAATTAAAACTAAATGTATATTTAACTACCGCCAGTGGATATTTGCATACACAATTCATTATAAATATTTAACATGATGATCGTAAATGGCATAAAGCTTTCAAACTAGTCTTGTGTAGATATACATTCACATAAACAAAAAAAAATGAATTTCCATTTTCAATTTTTTATTATTCGTTGTCCTTTAAAATCAAGCGCGACTTAAAATATTAAATGCTATGTGTGTAAGCATTTGCGCCTTTTTTATTCCAATTAATTATATTGTATGCATGTACACAAGTACATAATTGTAGTAGTTTGACTAAACAAAATGCAGTCGTATACATACATACATATGTACGTATGTATGTATACGCACGGGAACTAACTTTATCATTTTAAATTATTTTATTACATTACATTATATGTATGTAGCAAAATCACTTGTTACAACAAAAAAAAAAAAACATGTTCAATCTTGTAGTCTACAATATGTACATACATACATAACTCGCTTCTTAGCAACGTTCATATATGTTTGTACACTTAACACCCGTATACGTATATACACTTAAGAAATAAGAAATAAGAATTCTCGTAGTTCTCGGAATTTGCATTATCTTGGGCATTTATTTCTTGAAAACCGTATGTACATATGTACATTTCAGCGATTTTTTATTTTCATTTAACTGAACAGCTCTTATTTTCGAATAAAATTTGGAGAACCCCTTTTAAAGAACTATATATTTTAAAATATTACTAACCTTCAGCCAAAATAACTCTTTGCTTAACTCTCTTGATGCGCACACACAATTTGCGATTCATTTTGAAGCGATTCATTTTCAAGCGACTCGTTTTGAACTTTAAGCGGATAACAAGAAAACTGATATGTGCATATTACATATCTATTGAGCAAAGTTATATCCGGTTCGGAGCGCCGATTAATTTACTGTGCACAATATCTAGTTCACACTAAAATACATTCCTACCGAATTATCATTATTTATTTCTCATAAATTAAAAAAGAAGACTAGAAATATTTATACTTACTTGTAATGTACTTTAATACTTATTTACATACAATTTAGATTATCTGTAATGTATACAATAATAATAAATATAAATATAGTGAAACTACGCTTTGACTTTATTACTTACGTCAAGCAACGTCCATACAAATTTATTAAGCAGCTGATGGCGATTCTCTTGTCTCAATAGGATATTATAGACCATGTATTACAAAAGTGAAATTAAGTGCAAATTTAATGCGATATTGAATATATAATGTATTATAAATATAATTAACAGCCTGTTCTAACAGAGCAGCACTTAATTTCACTTTTATAATACATGGTCTATAATATCCTATTGAGACAAGAGAATCGCCATCAACTGCTTAATAAATTTGTATGGACGTTGCTTGACGTAAGTAATAAAGTCAAAGCGTAGTTTCACTATATTTATATTTATTATTATTGTATACATTACAGATAATCTAAATTGTATGTAAATAAGTATTAAAGTACATTACAAGTAAGTATAAATATTTCTAGTCTTCTTTTTTTTTAATTTATGAGAAATAAATAATGATAATTCGGTAGGAATGTATTTTAGTGTGAACTAGATATTGTGCACTGTAAATTAATCGGCGAAAGCTACTCGGAACCGGATATAAATTTGCTCAATAGATATGTAATATGCACATATCAGTTTTCTTGTTAAGCTTAGTACGCAGATGCTCGAACAGTTCGCAACCCCAAACAGATTTAATCTTTTTCCAGTGTGACCGCTTCTTAAAACGCTCTTCGGCATTTTTGGGAGGTAAATGATGCGGTCATACGTATTTAAAATAAGCTGTTTTCTGTTTGTTGACAATATAATTCATTCGAAAGACAAGGCAGTTGCACAGATTTGCAGTTTCGTTTTGGAATATTTCATCTGCGCACAATGGCCACCAACACCGTGGCCCAGATTCTCTCGATCATGTACAAACGCCTCTTTTTCCCTAATAGTTATCAAACATTCTTTCCTGGATCGACAACGAGGATAAGGGCTCTACCGGCTGCTGCTGGTAATTGTGTTTGTACCAAATGGAATTACCACCATCTGGGAGGTTGCCGTAGCTACTCCTGTTTTACTGGTGGAATGATTCGCTGGAGGCTGTACATGTCCTTCTCCAGATCGGTAATAAAGGATTTGTCCAGCCAGACACTGCTCTCAGCAGCAGCGGGCGCTGACCGTCGCCTCAGAAGTCTTCATCTCAGCCCCGAGCGCGACATCTCACCGTGCTCACCAAAGTCATAACCAAATGTGACATAGAGGGAGCTATTTCCTTCCAGACCTTTAATTATTTAAATATTTTTTATACTACCTAAATCCCTTATTATTGAATTTGCCTCTACCAATTAAATAACTACAACTTTATCTCTTCTAAACTCATGGACTTGGATTTTGTGTAAATTATTGTTCTTGGTGGGATCTTTGTATTTGAAATGTGTGAAGAAACGGTAAGAGAGAGTGAGGCCAATAGTTGAGAACAGGTCGTTTTAATAAATTTTTATTCTTTTCGTCACCCCGCTCTGGAAATACCAAAAGTCTTCCCTCGCGCCGCCTGGTATTTTTCTGTTATTTTGTTCGTTCATCTGCGTACCGGCCTTTAAAACAGGGCTTTCGAAAAGTGTTTCCCGACCATTGACCTCTCGCTCTCTCTCACTGCTTAAAAACGCTGTTCGAGCATCTGCGTACTAAGCTTTAGCCGCTTAAAGTTCAAAACGAGTCGCTTGAAAATGAATCGCTTCAAAATGAATCGCAAATCAAGAGAGTTAAGCAAAGAGTTATTTTGGCTGAAGGCTAGTAATATTTTAAAATATATAGTTCTTTAAAAGGGGTTCTCCAAATTTTTATTCGAAAATAAGAGCTGTTCAGTTAAATGAAAATAAAAAAATCGCTGAAATGTACATATGTACATACGGTTTTCAAGAAATAAATGCCCAAGATAATGCAAATTCCGAGAACTACGAGAATTCTTATTTCTTATTTCTTAAGTGTATATACGTATACGGGTGTTAAGTGTACAAACATATATGAACGTTGCTAAGAAGCGAGTTATGTATGTATGTACATATTATAGACTACAAGATTGAACATGTTTTTCTTTTGTTGTAACAAGTGATATTGCTACATACATATAATGTAATGTAATAAAATAATTTAAAATGATAAAGTTAATTCCCGTGCGTGTACATACATACGTACATATGTATGTATGTATACGACTGCATTTTTTAGTCAAACTACTACAATTATGGGTAAATTTCTGTTATACGGGCCTTCCAGAAATTAAAAAAAACCGTAGATAGGGGTGTTGAAACAAGCATTTGGGTAAAAAAAATTATGTTGGGGACGCTCTTAGTTTAGTCGCAATTAATTTTGAAGTTTCCATACAAAATTGGTTCGGCAATCATAACAAACACGCACACTGACAAATTATGAATACCCAGAATCCAAGCGCCTGGCTGTGTGATCGTCGCGGTACAGTGGTCTGGGAAGCTTACAATTTTTGTTAAATTGTGATTAGCGTAAATACTATATATGTCGACCCTATGCACACTTTGAATACATTTATGCGTGAAATATAAATAAAACAAAATATTTGACAACGTAAAACACGTAGAGGTAGTAATGAACTTATTTTTAATTCCATTTTTTTTTATTTCAATATTAAGGTTATATTATATATAAAATTAGAAGTCGTCGGGAACCTATAGTTATAATATAGAAAATCCGAAATGAGAAGGGTGGTATTAGCAAAGAATACTTAAAGTAGCGGCGCAGGCGAAAAATTGTTTTGAAAAATAAAATCGCGCGCGCGAATTTTTCGCCTGCGGCGTTACTTTAAATATTCTTTATTAATCACACCCTTCTTAATATATAATTTTAATTATAATATTAAATATAATATAATCTTAATATTGAAAAACAACAAAATTTTACAAAATTTCAAACTTCACAGCCCACTGTACCGCGACGATTCCACATACAGGCGCTTGCAAGTGTATTCATAGTTTGTCAGTGTGCGTGTTTGTTATGATTGCCGAACCAATTTTAAATGGAAACTTCAAAATTAATTGCGACTAAACTAAGAGCGTCCCCAACATAATTTTTTACCCAAATGCTTGTTTCAACACCCCCTATCTACGTTTTTTTTTTTAATTTCTGGAAGGCCCGTATAACAGAAATTTACCCATTTAATATTTTAAGTCGCGCTTGATTTTAAAGGACAACGAATAATAAAAAATTGAAAATGGAAATTCATTTTTTTTTTTGTTTATGTGAATGTATATCTACACAAGACTAGTTTGAAAGCTTTATGCCATTTACGATCATCATGTTAAATATTTATAATGAATTGTGTATGCAAATATGCACTCGCGGTAGTTAAATATATATTTAGTTTTAATTGCTTAAATTATAACATGTACTCAAAATAATTATGTTTTTATTTCAGTCGATGCCCAGACGCCCATCAAATTATCATCATCTACAATAGAACATTTTGAAACTCTGAAGGTTTCCGACAAAAATCGTAAGAGACTGTTCGATCATGATGGAAAACGATTTCTGGTCGCAAATTCCGGTCGCTTTTCGACTATTGCTCTTTTCAAACGGATTAGTTGTATTCGGTAACGTTCTCCGTTCATGGTTTCACCCGATTTTAGCAGCTCATAATAAAGCACACCTTTCTAGTCTATCTTCTTGTGTTTGGCAAAATCTCCATCAAGTAATGCTTCCAGTTCGACACCTTCAAACTTGCAAGCCAAAATACCACTTTTAACTCGGGCGAATCACTATTGACACGACCGCTAAGCTAGAGCATATTTACCATAAACTACCACAAAAAAAAAAACCTTTGATAGCAGTTTTCTTCATATTAATATAAAGAAGAAGAACTTCCCGCAAAAATCTTCCAGTCACGAACTTCCACATTATTGAGTGAATTAAAAAATGTTGTTTACGCTTTAAACTAATGTCATATACTAAAACAGAATCACAAAACATTTGCTTTCCAACGCTTGCATGGAATATTGAATCGATGTTAGAATAATCATGTGGCTCGATCTCTTAGCAAATCATGCTAAATTATATAAATATTTTTCTATCTGAAACCTTCGGATATCAGCGTTAAAGGTAATGAACTAAAATACTTCGAGTACACTATTGGAAAAAAACGGTTTTAAATATTTTTATTAAGATTTAAAGATTGCACCTTTAAATTTTGCATATAACAAGTATATTCCGAATGAAATTTGTTGTTTTTGAGTTAACCTCGGTTGTAAGAACATGTAGTTTATTTTCTTTCTCTAAATTTGGGTTATTAATTTAATTAAACAGCAATGGGAAACGAGGACCATTCCCTGGATACACAAAGGGTGGAAACAACTCTTCCACATTTATATGTGTCAAGTCAAATCAATAAATTTGATTCGTCACAACTACCTGTTATGCATCCAAAATCCAGTCTCTATCCATACACCCAAAAATCATCAGTATCTACAGTGGAAAACAGAGGCTCTGTTCTGGAAACACAGACTTTGGAAACAGCTATTTCATATTCATTAACATCAAGTCAAATCAATACATTAGATAAAACTTATGCGTCGGATTCATCAGCACAAAATCTTTTTGGATCCAGTTTTCAGCCGTCCTATCCAGACACCCGAAAAATCATTATTTACAGTTAAAGACGGTGGCTCTTTCCTGGAAACACAGAATGTTTAAAATTTATGTGTATCAAGTCAAGAAAATGAATTAGATGAAACTTATGTGCCGAATTCATCAGCACTATCTTTAATGGATGCTTCGAACACATTTGCACATAATCCAGATATACCGTTATATGACGACAGATATTTAATTGTGCCAATTGCCAAAAATCGAAACAAATGTAAGCAGCACTTTGTAAGTATTGCAAAACTTTGCAAACAAAATTAGCAAGACACTTTGAACTTAAACACAAAAAGAACCCGAGGTTAAAGAATTAAGCAGCTTACCAAAAGGGAACATACGTAGATTGCAGCTTCTAGATGTCATAAGAAAGGAAGGTGATTTTATTTTTAACACTGATGCAACCTTCAATAATGGTACATTAATAACTCCACGTCAACTGCAAACTAAGTCTTCACACAGAGCTTTAGATTTTGTTTGTTGTACCGGTTGCAAGGCTCACTATCCTAGTAAAACAATTCGAAATCATATTAAAGCTGTAAACGCAGCAGGCACGTTAAGGGGAACCGTGATATAGTTAAATCGGGGCGCGGAACTACAGGGTAGATGCACAATGCTGCAAATGAAATATTAAGGAGAAAAATAATGCCCGTCTTGAATGATGACAACGTAACAAGAATATTAAAATATGACTATTTAATAGTATTATTTGGAAATATGGAGGCAATGAAGCATACTGAAGTTCAGCACGATATGATAAGGGCAAATATGCAATACCTAAGCAGACTTTTAATTGAAATAAAAAGTTACGCCCTGAAGTTATCGAGTTAAAAGATGCCATTTGCCCCAAATACTACGATACAGTTATCTCTGGTATACGATCTGTTGCCGAGTTCGACTATGACCTAATGTGTTATGTTAAACCCACAGCAGCAACAACCTTAACATGCCTAGTAAAGAAATGCGCCAAAATCTGGTCTGGCCAGAGCATCAAAAATAGCGACGAAGAGGCCAAAAATTAGCAAACGATTTTTATCATTATGGGA
The DNA here is from genome assembly GCA_014170255.2 of Drosophila triauraria. NCBI lineage: Eukaryota > Metazoa > Arthropoda > Insecta > Diptera > Drosophilidae > Drosophila > Drosophila triauraria. The sequence goes on from CM024333.1 coordinate 34,606,936, forward strand.
AACAGAAATAAACGTGAACATAAATAAAAGAGCAATCGAAGACCAATCAAAAACATCGCACAGTTAAAGTCTTGTTACCCTCACAGGAAGACATTAAGATATTATATGAATTCGTTCATAATGTCTCAGAAACAGCTTTAAATGAATTAAATAAAAAAGTCAAAGTCTGCATTAATCTCTTTAAAGCAAAGTACACTTATAAGCTTGCTTATTTTAATCGTCGAAGGGTAGGGAGCTTGAACGACTGACTGTAGAAAATTATAGAACCGCTCATTCGGTAAATGACTTAGGCGACGGCGAATCCTCAAATATTTTTAAAACATGACATATTTACGCCATGGGACAGAAACTGCATTGAACAAATTCAGAAATATAATTCAAAGCTATCGGTGAGAGAAAGTAATTTTATATTTAATGTCGAGAACCCACGACCTCTCCAAAACCGTATTATCGAGCTTGCCCCATTTTAAAAAAAATATGCAAATATATGTGGAGCCAGCTGCCCAAAATCTCTAAGGGGTACGGAATTTGCGAAAACAATTAGCAACACACACGGCATTATTAAACGTAAATGATATTCAAATTGACCATTTGGCTGACTTTATGGGGCACCATAAGGACATTCACAAGAAATATTACCGTGTTCCTGCATCGGTAGCAGAAATGACTCAAGTGTCACAGTTGCTAATGTCTGCTATGAATATGGAAGACGATGGTACTGCCCCGGACAAAAACTTAAATTGCCTTACTCCACAAGCTAATATAGATTGCCCAACCACAAAAATAATTTCAATTGCTCCCCATCACAGGCCATTTTAGAACGTAAGTAATTTTTATATTATACTAGATGTGTTATTATCCTAAAAACACAATTTTTTTCTTAACGTTTTAACTTTGATGTTGGTATCTAAAATTGTACATGTTTATAAATAGGTATATCCCAGGTTACATGCGTATATTTTGAAAAATAAGTGAGCTTAGCCAATTACCGAACGTTCTTCTGGTATCTATATGATATGATTGTCCGATTTCTATTAATCAGAACCCTAATCCTAAGATAGTAAAAATTGGGAAGATGGAAAAATGTTGAAAACAGCGAAGTTATAATGTCTTTTTTCGATCGTAAATTGGCAGCTATATAATGTAGTCGTTTGATCTGGCCAGTTCAAACTACCTGCAATAGAAAAAAGAGTATTTGAAAAGTTTCATCCCGAAAACTGAGAGTTTAGTTTGCGAAGTAACTTACAGACAGACGGGCTTACAGAACAGATGAATATGGCTAAATCAGCTGTTAATGCAATATGTATACGCTTTATGTGGTCGGAAATGATTTCTTCACTGCGTTGCAATTTTCTGAGACAAAATTGTAATAACCACACAATACATAAATCAAAGCAGTTACAAATATATTTCGGTTTTGCTGAAAAGATACTTTATGTAGAAGCATAAAAATTTCTTTAAGAATATTTTAATTTAATATTACTGAAATTTCAAACTTCAATAGATAATGGCGATAGCGATACGGGCTCCAGCGATGAAGAACAGCCGGACTTCTCAGATTCCTCTGATGATGAAAATTATTCGCCAAACATGGACAAAAAGAAGCGAAGCAGTGAGTAGTTCTTAAATTAAAAACAAAAACCCAATATTTACATACATTAAATAATTGTTTAATATATAAAATCATTAACATTTAAATTCGCATATCACTTTTGGTCCAAATAACAATAAATACCTAATATAATATAATAATATATTTTATTATAAAAATTCTTTGTTTTAATAGGCTCCTCATTTGTGAAATCTGGCCGAGTACCATGGAAGCCTGAGGAAAGAAAACAACTGGAAGAGATTTTTGGAAATTTAGCTGATATTGCAAAATTGCCGTCGCTGAAATCATGCACGGAAATAATAAACAATTATACTTGCTTTCGTGGTCGCACCCCTGCGCAAATGAAAACCTTTCTGGATAACCAACGAAAGGCAAAAGATCGCAAAAATCAATACAAAATTTTGAAATTAAAACCAAGATAAATCTTTTTGTAATATTTTGATTGTGTATTCTATTAAAAATACGTGTTTCCTAAAATTGAATTAATGAAAACAACTTAATTAAGAGAAATCGTTTTGTAATATTCAGACCATGTATTCTATAAACAATATGCGTTTACTGAAAATAAATTAATAAAACAGTTAAATATATATCTTAGGTATAACTTTGGATTTTCCTTTCTTATTCCCTTCCGTATCGCAAATTAGATTATATTCTACGCACTTAATTCTTATCGTCTGCTACGTTATCAAAATGCAGATTACTCGTCGTCTTGATTAAAGACGGGATCAAAAACATCTTCCTCTTTTTCCACGCATAATTGATCCAAGTACCACCAACATCTTAAGCAGCAACAATAACTTAACATAACTTAACTTAAGTTTCGTTTCAGTTAAGTGCAATCACAACAGAAAACAAAAAATTCCCAACAAATGCGTGAGAAAGATTGAAGATTCTTTTTGGTCGCGCTGACAGAGAAGTGGAATGCTCAATACGGTTGAGCGAATTTTTAAAGTTTTGAAAAATATATAACATATGTTAAAAAGGGATCGTTGTCACTCAATTCCACGTTACTAGAGTTTTTAATTTCGTTTTAAAAAGTTATTTATAAAGGCTTACTGTGACAATTTTCGAGACATTGTCTTTAAAACAACCGAAGTATATAATATTCAAGCAAGGATTCCATGTTCCTAGTTATTCCAATTCGTTTCACAAAATTTTTTAAAAATACGCGTAGTGATAATTTTGGGACCTTGTTTTTAATATAAGCGGTATATAGTGCTCACGAAATTATCGTTATATTGCTAGTCCATTTCCACTGTTCCACTGTTCCGCTGTCCTTGAAAGAGCCCTTGCATAATAATATTTTCCGCCAAGTGGCAACGCTAAGATAAAGGACCCAAAATAATCGTGTTATAGAAAGTTATATAAACTCGAAATTTGTGTTATATATTTGATGACTAGTTTGAGGTCTCAGTCTCTAAAAGTTCTATTAGATATCAAGTCCTCAAAATGATCGCTACGTAGTAATATATTAATTATTTTCGACTGGGTGCTCCAGTTGCCCCCATATTGATCCAGAAGATTAGTTGGGCCCTTACTTACTGAAAAAAGCGCCCAAAGTCTCATTAATGAAATATAAAAAAATAATGAGACTTTGGGCGCTTTTTTCAGTATATATATATATATATATATATATATATATATATCTGATAACCACAGCTGGTCTGATAACCAGAGCTGGTCTGATAACCAGAGCTGGTCTGATAACCAGAGCTGGTCTGATAACCAGAGCTGGTCTGATAACCAGAGCTGGTCTGATAACCAGAGTTGGTCTGATAACCACAGCTGGTCTGATAACCAGATCTATTAATTGCATTTTTATTACTTAAAACACTTAAATTTTGACAGGTGACCCTAATTAAGCTAATTTATGACCCCATTAAGCGACATCAAAGGTCCCGAAAACCCGGTTTTTATACTACTAACTTTTATGCAGTGCCAGCCCGCAGGCGAATCGCTGCACTCTTAATCTAGAGTGAGGAGGCATCCTCTTCCTTTTGGGATTCATTCGATTTTCCTGCACACGACGAGTGCTTCTCTAGCCAGAAAAAGGCATATACAGAAGGGGGAAAATATAGGGGGCTTTTTGGGGCCCTGGGCGAGGACTCCCCGAGGTTTAAGACCGTCTTGTCATTTGCCGTAAGTGAGCAGCAGGAATGCCTACTAAGTGGAAGGCCACAGACTTGCACAGTGGTTAGGAATTATAGATGAAAATATATTAAAAATATAATAGAATCTTAAAAATAATAAATTGAATAGAAAATCTAAAAGAAAATCGAAGTATTCAATGTTTTTGATGCAAAAATCGATTTTAAATCAATTAACTTAGATGTTTTTGCAGCTCAAAAATATAATAGAATTTCAATAATATTAAATTTAATAGAAAATCTAAAAGAGAATCGAAGTTTTCAATGCTTTTGATGCAAAAATCGATTTTAAATCAATTAACTTTGTATTTTTGCAGCTCAACTATCTATTAATTTCAAAAATCTCTAGTGAAAGAGAAACCGCTGTCTTTGTTGTGCAGCTATTTTAGAAAAAAAACCAACCAATCCCTCATAATTCTTAATTCATAATCTTCAGAATTGGTTACCATTTGTAGTAATTTCACTATAAATAAAGATATTTATCCGAATATGTGGATTAAGACATATAATTGCTTAATTAAAGATTTTAAGAACTTTCCAATCCTCTGTGATATTTTTATATTTATTATATATGTTATTGTATGATATGTTTGTGTTTGTCTGGCCTGAGTGTATTTAATTATATTAACTCAGACTATATGTGCACTTAATCGCTTTGAGTGTACATGAGTCTCAAATGGTAGTCCGTTTATTATATTATTAACTAGACCAGTGCCCTTCTTGACATTTGGTTTATGACTAATTGAGTTATAAAAATGTTTGCCCATTTTATAACATCCTCAATTATCGAATGATTTTCATTGAATGAAGTACTTAACTCTAAAACATGCGTTTATTAAGACAAAATAAAACCATTCACTAAGAACAACATGTGTTGTGAAAGGGACTTCGAAGGATACAACCTCACACTCAGATTACATACTCATTGTTAAGTAGGTAGAGCATTTGTTGAATTGCATTCTAACAAAAATTTAAGACACAAATGACCACAGTTCACTGTCCCGAATTTTTGAAATTGATTATAATTATATCTGATGTTTTTCCTAAGTATTTAATTACTTCCAATGGCGGATTTAAGTTGCCGAAGCTGTCATAGTATAAACATATACCTGAGCTTTTATCTGAGCTTTTATAATAGTAGGCCACCCAATGAGTTCCTTTTGAAGTTGAGTCTGCTAAATTAACTATTCCACACTCCAGCTTTCGTGGATATTTTGGTAACTCGTCTTTCATAAAACACCTCGAAAATGTGGAATATTTTTATTTGCAAACTTCAATATATCAATATTAGATAGCGCTCGTTTGGGTAGTGCACTTATCAGTTTTTGCTTGCGTTTTTGTTTTGTTTTATTTTTTGAAAATGATATACCATAGCCTTTTTATATGGTTGTAAATACAATCCTTCCCCTAATGCTACCGATTCCATTTTCTATTGTGCCTCTGATTTTCCAGAAGTTGAGCCTTTGCGTTTTTTGCGTTATTAATAGTCTTAACTATTGCAGCACTTCCAGACGCTAAACTGCCGACAGCACTAAGGGCTGTTAAAATAGGGACCAGTGGTAAGAAACCTCCAACTTTGGGGACGGTTATAACCCGTGGAATTTTTCCAGCATCCCATTGAGCTATTTACTGCTTTGCGTGCAACTTTAACTGCATTCAATATGTCAAGCGGCTTATGCTTTCTTAATTCGCTGGTAGCCTGTTTGATTATTGAAGCAAGAGATTTTTTTACTACTTTCTTTTTTTGTTGCTTTATTCCCATTCCAAACTTTTTCTTCAGCTTCATCATATTTGTGACAAAATATGCTGCAGCTCTCTCACCAATACTAGTATTTACTGCTTTCACACGATTCCAAGCCCTTTTAATCAAAATCGAATCTGCTTTATGTCGTTCAGTTAGGTCCTTACTATTTGAATAGGCAATGTCATGTAACCTACAGGCCTCATCAAGATCATTGATCCCACGATCACCGCGTGCTAACCGCTTCTCTAGCTTTGTGCCTGGTCCACAATAATTGTATCCAGGTATATGAGCTTCAAAGGGGAGTGTGTATATTATATTATTGATAAAACCACTTCCAGCCTTGACATTTGATTTGCGACTAATTATATTATAAAAATGTTTTCCCATTTTATATACACCTCAATCATCGAGAGATTGTCATCGAATGAAGTTCATTTCCAATTAACATGCGATTATTAAGACAGTCCAAAAGCATTATAGTACGAAATGTTGAGGGTGGGAGTCATAGGGATATAATCCTCCACGTCACAGCTCTTTGTTACCAAACACAATTAGAGCATTAATTGTGGGTCCATCCAATTGTGGAAAAACTAATGTGATGATAAGTTTAATTGAAAGTCCAAATGGTCTTAAATTTGAAAATGTTTATGTATTTTCAAAGAGCTTGTACCAACCGAAATATGAATATTTGGAAAATCTTATTAAACCAATAAAGGGAATGGGATATTTCACATTCTCAGCTAATGACGAAGTTTTGTCACCCCAGGAAGCTAAAAATAATTCGATTATGATATTTGACGATATTGAATGTGGAAAGCAAGATAATGTTAGAAGCTTTTTCTGTATGGGACGTCATCGGAATATAGACTCATTCTATTTATCTCAAACGTGTACCCATATTCCGAAACATTTAATACGTGATAATGCGAATTTTATTATTGTGTTTAAACAATATGGATTAAACATGAAGTATATATGGCGAGATCATGCAAATTGTGATATGGATTTTAATACATTTATGAATATTTCACAGAAATGTTGGGAAGTTAAATTTGGATTTTTGGTAATTTCAAAGGATGATTAAATGAAAACTGTACGATTTAGAAAGGGATTTAATCAATTTATTATACTTAAATAAATGTTTGTATAAGTATAATGTGTTGTTTGAGAAAAAAGACAGTTCAGACTCAAGCTTCATAATGTCTACATCGTTAACAATCACCTCAACTGGAAATACATCAGTTATAACTGAAAATTTTTTCCCACAAGTGTGCCCTCAGTGACTTTTATACATTTAATTCTATTCCAAATGTTGATTTGGGTAACAATCTCTTCCATATTGGAAATAAAGTCATAGAAATACCAATGGGTTCATATGAGGTTGATGATATAATAAAATATATTATTAACAGGCTCAAAGAGTATGGACTTCATAACACTATAAAAATTGAATGTAACATCAACACATTACAAGTTCAAGTTTCAACTAAAATGAAACAGTATATTTTAATCATGAAAGATCAATTGGACGGTTATTTGGATTTAATAAACGTAAACTAAGACCACATGAAAATGAAATTTACATCTCAGATAATCCAGTAAACATTTTAAAAATAAATTCAATTAGATTGGAATGTAATATTATCAGTGGCTTATATGTGGAAATAGACCAAATCATGTGCTTCATGAATTTGGAATTAATGTCCCCCCAGGATATAAAATGAATATTACACCTCGAAATTTGATTTATTTGCCTGTGAACTCCAGAGAAATAAGTACACTCGAAGTACGGATAACGGATCAGAACGGAGATTTAATCAATTTGCGTGGAGAACCTGTGTCAATGATTATTTACAATAAAAAGTCATCACATCACCCCATACCCCACATTAGTAAGCGAAAAGCTGAAGTGAAAGCATCATCATCTCAAGGAGATTTGCATCATCGACGAGCACTATCATTAAAAAATAAGTTGTTTTTAAAATCGCTCGGATTTAATATTCAATAAAGTTAAATAACTGACTTTCAAATGAATGAAATTTTTTATGTTCCAGACAAGCCTACCAATGATGATAGTATCATTAAGAAAGAGTTCCACACTTATTATCCGTATCAACAGAACTTCAAATCAAATGATGAAGTTCGCATTACAAAACCAAGATCTTTATGTCCTTCCAAATGAAAGTTTTCTCAATTTTGAAGGCACACTTAGCAAAACTATTGATGGAAATACATGAACTACTAGCACGAATGGTGTTAAGGGCTTGCTCAAAAATAATTGCATGGCCTATTTTCTCGATGAAATCAGATATGATATAAACGGTTGTGAGGTGGACAGGACACGCTTCACTGGGATCACTTCAACTCTCAAGAACTTCCTCTCCGTTAGTCAACAGGAGGGACTCCTTTATCGAAATGCTGGATGGAGTGGTGGAGAGAATATCACTTGCGGAGGACATTTCAGCTTTTCTGTTCCATTAAAAATGTTACTGGGATTCGCAGAAGATTATAAAAAAGTTGTCTTAAACTGCAAACATGAACTCATTCTGTTACTAACTAAAAATACTGATGATATGTATGTTAAAACAGTTGAAGGTAAACAACATAAAATTGATATACACAGCATTAGCTGGAAAGTTCCACATATTGTTCCAAGTGATAGTGCTAAAATTAAAATGTTTAATGTTGTTAAAAGTGGGGCTACCCTACCACTCTCATTCCGCAGCTGGAACTGTTACATAAATCCTACACTAGTGCAGGGTACCCATCATGTGTGAAATGTTATGCTGTCGGCGAATAGAGAACGTCCACGGTTCGCTGTCATTGCGTTTACATTGGATGGAAAACTAATAAAAATAATTTGAGAAATGCCAAAGTATATTTAAACTCTAATGTCTCCCTATGAGGATTTGAATATTAAATACAATGAAAATCGGTTTGCAGTCATGTATGACATGTATGTGAGATTTCAAGAAAGCTACTACAATCGGGAGGCTCGTCCACATCTATCTCCGATGGAATTCATGACGAAGGCTCCCATTGTTGTTGTGGATCTCTCATACCAGAATGAGTCAGTCAAATCAGGACCGATTGATGTTAAAATTTCCACAGAACTAACTGCAACAAGTGAGAAGAATACAAAAGTATATTGCCTTCTCATTCATGATCGTCTAGTTGAATACACACCATTGACTGGATTAGTTCAACGTGTTGTGTAACAACTTTCAAAAACTTTGGTCATTCAAATTTTGGAAATCATTACAAGTAGACGTGCACGGATCCGAAAACAATTTAAAATGTTCTCACTCAATAACAAACTCAACACCACAACGCCCATTACAATCCAACAACTTGTTGTCAGAATAAATAATTTCATTAAATTATTTAAGGATCAAATTTTCCCCGAACATATGGAATACCTGGAGGACTCACTAAAATATTTTAATATGAGAATGGGTGATATACCGCTGGTTTCCACTGTACATGGAGAACATTTCACAACTTGTAGTTGGGCGCATATTTATGAAAGCATTGTCACAGATACCTGCGCCTGTCATTTTTTTAGTGTACGCAAACACAAATCTCTAAAAATTATAAAAATGTATCTTAATTTTGAACATCGCTTCTAGATAAAAAAATAAAATTAAAAAGTATATACAACAAAATATATAAGAATATGATCATTTTTAGTGGAAATGGGAAAGTTATTTTTCAGACAAACGATCAAATGGGGTTGCTTGCGGTATCTGCATACACCAAAGTGTTTGTGTACAAACAACCTTCGCAGATAGAATTTGTTTGTGACAATAAGTGTTCACTTGGTTGTGACAAAATATTTCCCTTTTCCCAATAAAAATTGAAATCATTATTTTGTATTAATTTTATTCATTTTATTAAAGGAATTATTATTTTATTCATTTAATTAAAAGGAACCGCTGCGTTCCCTAGGCGTCTCGTCATCTTCCGGCTCCGCGTGCTCCTGGTAACCGATTCCCTTCCAATAGAATCAATCGGTAGGAATCCGGTTATTGGGGGAGGTGCTGCGCCTTTTAGGTGGTCGTTTATTTATGAAGTGGGCGAGGTATGTTGCTGCCCGCATCTCCCGTCTGCAGGCCTTAAAGCTCTGCTGGTAAAGGGTGGCCGGGGTTGTTGGCGGCGTCTTCGACCTCCCTGGGTTTTCTACCGCAGCGAAGTAATTTTGTGCCTCGTTGAAGATCATGGCTCAAATGATTGACGGTTCGTATTCGTTTGCCGTTTTATTAGAAATGGTCATTGGGATTTGTTTCCATCTTTTGAATGGACGAGGAGGGACGCGGTAAAGGTAATTGTTTTGGGATAATTGCTTTTTGACAAGGAAAATCATTTATGAGGGTCGCGCATTAGGGATCAATTAGCGTGCACTTGGGTGCGGTATCTATATATGCCTCAGCGTAAAAACGACCTTTTTAAGGTTGATCCTTTAAGGATCAATTAGCGTGCACTTGCGCGCCTTTGTGTTTGCACACAAACAACCTTTTTCAGACAAAGAAAATTCCGGTGAGTGTCGCGAATCAGGGATCAATTAGTGGGATTGTTGAGAACTGACCTTTTTGAGATAGGGAAAATCCCGGTAAGGATCACTTAGTGGGAGTGGTTGTTGCAATTATGAGGGTCGCGCATTAGGAATCAATTAGCGTGCACTTGGGTGTGGTATCTATATATGACTCAGTGTAAGAACAGCCTTTTAAGGTTGATCCCTAAGAATCAATTAGGGTGCACTTGAGCACCTGTGTTTGCACACAAATGACCTTTTAAGGCAGATAAAATTCCGATGAGGGTCGCGAATTAGGGATCAATTAGTGGGATTGGTGAGAACGGACCTTTTTGAGATAGGGAAAACTCGGAGAGGATCACTTAGTGTAAGTGGCTGCCTCCATCACACTCGCACTCGTAAGCATATCGTATGCGATATTGATTACTTACATGTTTAATAGCCGTCCTTTTATTGATAGGTTGACATTGAAGCCTCATTAATTAAATTTTATGATCGCACCCTTTTAAAGGTTGACAGATAACCCTCAATAATCTAATTTATCACCCTAAAGGTTGACAGGTAACCCTCATTAATCTAATTTATGACCCTAATTAGCGATAAAGTGGCCCAGTAGTTAGGTTTTCCAACTACTATCAGGTATTTGTTGTTCGTCAGGGTATGGAAGTTGAGTAATATTTGCTGCATCTACTACTCTTCGGTCATCGATTGCCACATAGAAACCGCAAAGCGTAGCGATTTATAGATAGAATAAAAAATGTGTATGTATTGTTATATGCTGTACCATAAAAAATAAAAACAATAAATGTTGTCGAGAAAATAAAATAAAAAAATGATTGGTGAACCACCCTTAAGATTTAGGGGGATGAAAAATAGATGTTGCCCGATTCTCAGGCCTAACGGATATGTTCACAAAATTTCACTAAAATTAGTCGAGCTATTTCGGAGGAGTATAATGACTAACAGCATGACATGAGAATTTGATATACAAGAGAGATATTCACAAAATTAACAAGAAAGTAGCAACAGTCTAGTTTTCTCGGCTGCCAAACTATCACTTCCCAATCATTAAATAAAACTATTCCCAATAAAAATTACGCTTTTTAAACTATTTATAAGCATAATATCCGAAAACTCGACGAAGCACCAACACACGCTCGATCACAGCCAACGAATAATATCTGAAGGCGCGTGCCGAATGACAAGCGATTGGTTCTCCTTGCACACAGAAATAATGTCGCTCTTTGGAGCAGAAGTGTTGAAGATATTTCGGTCGTCATTTGCCGCAAATTATATAAAAAAGGGTGTAGCCTAGAGGTCTGAGTGCCGAGTTTGTGTTGTTTTTAGCAAAAACAGCATGAGTTCAACTCACACTCATTCCAAAGGTTTTTTTTTGGGTAACGTCACGAAATTGAACAAAGTGAATTTTGTTATTTTTTGTCATTTCTTGCTCACGCTCTTTTTGTTCTGCTGCTTTGGCTCCATTTTGTTTTGTTTTTTTTTTTTTTCTACAGTTTTCGAGGCGTAGTAAGTATGAAAACGGCCTCTTTATATGTAATATCGGTAATGGCCAAGTTGTCTAAGCGGCCGATGCATTTAAGTTTTGCAATTCTTTTTTCATTTCTAATTTTTTGCTTAAAGTTCTTTTCCCTTGTTCGTAATTTGCGCCAATTCGAGGTCGACCTGATCTTCGTATACAGAAATCAGATTTGTTGACCATTAATTGCCAGATACACAGATCGTTTTGTCAGAAGACAAATGCAGCAGGTTTGTTCATACAGTCTGTGTCACTCTTACCACGGAGATCATCAGTGAACTTAAATGCCGATCGAACTTCAACATTAAATGCGTCTAACCACAGAATCCTTTCGGTGATCGAGAGATCCCTTTGAGAGATTAAGTCTTCGACCTCCGGTTTGGTCAGCGTCGTAAGCTTCATATCACTGCCGCCATACTCCGCAGCAGCCTATTTCAGGATGAAAACGCGTAGGCTCAATAAGCTGGGCCACCCTCATACTTTCATCGCCCGTGCACATTCCAATGAATTGCGCTTTTAACTCAGCGTCAGCCAAGTTATCCTTGTTCTTGCCAGAGGAACTCCGGTCCATTCAGCCAGCGGCTCCCGCTACTGAAGTCCGGTGCTCGGGTCCATTTAGTAGCTTCGTCTGCCACATCTTGGTTAGTCGGAATCCTATGCCAGTCCTCCAGAGTCGTGGTCTCAAGAACTTCACTTACTTGAAATGATACGAGCTGCTTGTACTTTATTTGATCCGAGCGTAGCCGGCTTAGTCCGTTCTTGAGTCGGTTCAAAATGTCCGCCTGCTAACTGTCGTGGTGAGTGACTGTTCTATAGCACAAGCCAGTCAGGCTCCAAGTGGGGCTTCGATCAACTCCAGGCGGGGAATAGACATCTGCTTTAGAGGGGCTACCTTTGACTTGCTGCCCACCATGCAACGATCTATATCGGGACCACGGCGGAAGCGGAAAGAGATGGCTGCGAATCCGTTTTCGCTGACGTCTACGAAAGTGTGCATCTACACCTGAGGCTCTGGCAGCATCTTGGGCATGTAACACCTGGGTATGATAATCTCCTCGATGTCCGGGACGTGTTAAAGCCATCTTCTCCATTTGATCCATTTCCTTTCGAATATCGGGTCGTCCCACTAAAACCTAGATCGCCAAATTTCCTGGTAAATAATTTTGGCGTACATCATAGAATGAAATCTGACCTATCGGGCCATATAAAGACATCATCATGCTCAGGAATTCGCGCTTGGTGTGGCGCCGCTTCCCTTGCAGTAATTCTTCTTCTCAGTATCGGGGACAGACGGTATCTTATTGTATCTGCCGTTGTATCCCACCACATACTAAGCACATTCTCCGTGCCCTTGTCGTCGGCCTCGTCCAGGCGCACCATGGCAGATTTCTACTCTCCAAGTGCCTTTAAGACCTCCCGGGAGTTGGAGACCCAGTTGCGTATCTGGAATCCTGCTTGGGAATGTATATGGTGAACGGTCTTGGCCAGATTGTAGTGTGTAAAGTTCAAGTTCGTCTGCTTTGGGAGGATCTGAGCTGCTGGGGCACGCTGTAGGCTTCCGGCTCTAGCTCGTCGGCTTTGGGGGTGGTGGTCTTGCTGACCCAGACCTCGGATACGGACTACGCATCATTTCTAACAAGACAAGAATTGAGCGTGTTGCGACAAAAATAAAAGCTAGGCTAAACCGGAAGATATGATAACCAAAATTCACTGAAGGAGAAAAGTTAGAAGAAAAGCGGAAGTTTAGAGAAAAGACAGAAGGACGTAGAGAAAACAAACTTTTTTTGCGGAGACACAGATGTTGTTGCGCTCGCACAAAGCCCACCCTACCTACGATCACCTGCCGCAAGAGCATGGCTCTGGTGATCCCTTCTGATTCTTACGACCGTGGAGTCATCATTCGAGTCGGTAAAAACACAGAGATTTAAGATTTCATGATTTCATTAGACATTACTATTTACTATAAAGGTACTAATTAAGGCTAACATTACGATTAAATTCATTTTTAGAGACAGATAGAAAATTAAACTATATATATTTACTCTTAAAAATATTAAAAAAATTTTAAAAATAATAGCTTTAAACATACTTCTTTGTTTTAATTAATTTAACTTTAGTTTTGAACGCTGCTCTAGGTTGCACTTATTTGAATCTCTAAATTAGTTCACTGAATTTCTCATTACTTCATAAATTGCAATAATTAAAGTCTAAATTTTCGTAGCGATAGTTCATTAGTTAATTTTCTTGCGATCTCCAATTTAGAGTAATTCATTAATTCAATTTGTAGCGATTTTTAATTAGAGGTTAACTTTTGGCATAGTGTAGAATTTGCATACTTTATTATTTAGCTTTTGTTTAAACTTCTAAAAATAATGTTCTTTTATTAACACTCGCGCATCTTATCCATCGGCGAAAGATAGATCTCCCTCGAAGGAGTGCTGCAAATTAATTGTTGTTTGGCCTGGCCAATTGGAAGCTTTCATGGTGTTAGTAGAAACAAAAGCAATAAAGAGATATCTTTCTACCCTTTTACTTGCTTTGAGCAAGAAAACTAATAAATTTAGCTTAAACCTAAATTTTAAAATTACTTAAATATTTTGAAACTATTTTTTTTCATCATAATTTTCTAAAGATAGTTCTTCCCACTATTCTTGGCTTCTAGTTTTAGCAAAAGTTTGCATTGAAAAATCAGAGAAGGCTTACCTAAGTGTTACGTCATGCCATGTAGGTTAAGACCGTTTGGATAAAACAAAACTGGGGCACATCGTTTTCAAAGGTTAAAATCCTTGAGATTGGACATTTAATTCGCGCATTTAATTCGCGCATACACAGCTGTCGGTCGACGGACTTTGCCTATGGCCACTGATCGGGACGACCCATTAGTTATGTTCACTTCACCGAATATAGGTTAAAGCATCAAGGGCACAGAGGTCATGCCAGGGTCAAACAATTTAAACCGCCGATCACTGCCAACCAAAAACCAACAAAATTTTCCGCAACTGCATAGCCGGCCACTGAAGAATGTTGCCCAGCCGTACTGATCGCCGATTTAACTGCACTAGAAGTTAGCTATTCATCACTCCGTTCGGCTTCCTAGCCCGTCATGCCCCGTTTATTGGGTGCTCCTCGGGACCGGAACTTGCTGGGTTCAATCCGCTGGATGATTGTCCCCGATGAAAAAATTAAGGGGTCTCCCAAGTATTACCTCTCTCACTTGGGTACTGGTCGACGCCAGATGGTCGCCATGCTACCTTCGTAGACACTTATTTCTGTGACCTGTGCAACAAAAAGGGTTACGCACTGTACACAGATACTGCCAGCCTTTCTACTCACTTGAGTTTGCTTAAGCTCCGGCAAGTTAATTTTTTTTCGCACTCAAATTTATGTGCGGCCCGCTTGGACTTGGCCTTTATTTCAAATTTGATCTGCGGGAAGCAACTCCAATACTTGTGCACTCCACCGGATCTCGATTTGAAAAGAATTTAGCCCGGAAATAGGTGGAGCGACCTAGGTTCAGGCTTAGCAGCAGCGAAAAATTTCCTTATTGGAACAAGAGCTTTCCAGATCTTTCCTGGAGCCGCTTAAGCTATCTGTTATATTGGCCCTAAAATCTGTTCAGGCAAATACCACAAAAAATGCAGCTCACGATTTATGCACATGCACTAAAAGCTCGGCTTAAAAATTGCTAAAAATGTTGTCTGCTTTTAAGCTGAAATAAAAGCTTGGCCTAAAGCACTTATGATCTGTAGCATGCTTCTAGGTAAAACAAGTGGGAAAGTTACAGTCGAGTGTGATCGACTATAAGATACCCGGTACCCAAAGCATTGTGGGTGAAATTAAACAGCACATGATCATGGAAAAAAGGAAATGTTGACAAATAAAGACAAATGTTTCTAGGAACATGTTGGGCAACTCTCAAAAGCGACAAATGTTGCTAGGAACATGCTGAGCAACACCCAACAAAGACAAATGTTGCTAGGAACATGCTGAGCAACACGCACGTGCGCGCTATCTCTCTCTCAGAAACTTTATTGTTTAATAACTTCTATGTTTATCATCCGATTTTATTCTAATTTTCAGAACACGTCCATGATTGAATATTTATTAAGCTTATCTATTTATTTTACGCCGAAAATCACGCATATGGTTATATACCGTTTTTTATGATTTTCGGAGGCGAAAGTGGGCGTGGCAAAATTCTAAAACAAACTTGATCTGCGTGCAACAGATTCCAATGTTGTCACCAAATTTGGTAACTCTAGCTTTAATAGTTTTGAGATCTGTTGTCTCACACGGACAGACAGACGGACAGACGGACAGACGGACAGACGGACATGGCTAGATCGACTCGGCTAGTGACGCTGATCAAGAATATATATACTTTATAGGGTCGGAGATTTCTCCTTCTGCCTGTTACATACATTCTCGGTTGGCACTAACTTATAATACCCTTGTACCCTATGGGTACCGGGTATAAAAACAAGAGGGAAAGCTATAGTCGAGTGTTACCGACTGTGAGATTCCCGGTACCCAAAGCATTCTGGGTGACAAATGAAGAAAAAATATTGCTAGGAACATGTTTATCAACATACACGTGCGCTCTCTCTCTCTCTCTCTCTCTCTCTCTCCTAAAAAGTTTACACAGAAACTTTATTAACAAGTGGAAAAGCTATAGTCGAGTGTTACCGACTGTGAGATACCCGGTACCCAAAGCATTGTGGGTGAAATTAAACAGCACATGAACATGGAAAAAAGGAAATGTTGACAAATAGAGACAAATATTGCTAGAAACATGTTGAGCAACACTCAAAAGAGACAAATGTTGCTAGGAACATGTTGGGCAACTCTCAAAAGCGACAAATGTTGCTAGGAACATAATGAGCAACACCCAACAAAGACAAATGTTGCTAGGAACATGTTGAGCAACACGCACGTGCGCGCGCTCTCTCTCTCTCTCTCTCAGAAACTTTATTGCTTAATAACTTCTATGTTTATCATCCGATTTTACTTAAATTTTCAGAACACGTCCACGATTGCCTACCTATTAAGCCTATCTATTTACTTTACGCCGAAAATCACGCATATGGTTATATACCGTTTTTTGTTTTTCGGGGGCGGAAGTGGGCGTGGCCAAATTTTAAAACAAACGTGATCTGCGTGCAACAGATTCCAATGTTGTCACCAAATTTGGTAACTCTAGCTCTTATAGTCTCTGAGATCTGTTGTTTCACACGGACAGACAGACGGACAGACGGACAGACGGACATGGCTAGATCGACTCGGCTAGTGACGCTGATCGAGAATATATATACTTTATGGGGTCGGAGATAACTCCTTCTGCCACTTACATACATTCTCGGTTGGCACTTACTTATAATACCCTTGTACCCTATGGGTACCGGGTAAAAAAAGAAAAAAAACGCGCATTTTTATTACTAAAACCACTTAAAATTTGACAGGTGATCTTAATTAATCTGATTTATGACCCCACTAAGTGACATCAAAGGTCCCGAAACCCCATTAATTACTTTTGGAAAGAGGTATGCTTTTTATTTATTAGAGCGAAAAAAAGTGGCCCAGTTGATATGGAATGTCCCATATATATATATGTGTTTATATCAGTAGTATATAAACCGTATAGTATATATATATATATATATATATATATATATATAGATATAAGCACATCTCTGCTCTAGTCAGGATGACATTTGTCGATGAGGAAATTGTTGTTTCGGAGTTAGTTAGTCGCCAAAAACCATGTTTGCTTTCGTCTTACTGACATACTTTTAACTATAGCTATTCCTTTAGTCAGGAGTTGTCAGTCAGATAAACAAAAACATGATTTTGAGGGGCCTACATCACTCCGAAAAAAATTTACCATAATGACAAAAGTTAGCCTGACATTGAAAAATCGGCCCTAAAAAGAATGAATTTACGGGTAGTCTATTTAAAAAGCACGGATTGGGACACTATGAAGCATTTAATTTTCAGGGCAGTATAAAATAACCATAACAGAACTACGATTGCTCCTTCCTTCTCAGTTTTCAATTAGTTGTTTTTGTATCGTTTTTCCCGTCAAAAATAAATGGCAACACTGATAGCAAGATTTCTCTTAATCAACTAGACAGTTACTTTATGAATTAAACTTATTTATTTACCATTTGTTTTCCAGTTGAAGTTCTACAAGGCTTAAATGCACAACTGGAACAAGTGGATGTAAAAAAAATCATAAAAGTACTACGAAATACGCATTCAGTGTATATTAAACAAATTGATGAATTAATTTATGAATCGAAACATGAAATGGAGGAGACAATGTCGAATATAACATTCTTACATCTATTAATGCTTCCGTGTGCGGAGGTGGACTTATCTGATAGTCCAACATATGTATCACTGCTGATTCCAAGAATAATTAATTTAATTCGGTTTATTTGGCTAAATTCCGAACGATATAATAGACGGGACTTAATAACCGGACTTTTCAGAGACTTAAGCAACCAAATTATTCGGTTCTGTACTGAAATAACTAATGTAGAAAAAATTCTTTCAGGCAGTTCGCGATTTGGAATTAAAATGTGTAATATGTGTATTGATTGTTGCCTGACATATAAGGGAATGTATGATGTTATATCAAAAAGGCACGCCGAAATAAACACTGAAACCGGCTGGTGTCTAGATAATGCCATGATTTTCAATCATGTAGATGCGTTTATGGAGCGATTAAATGACGTTATTGACATTTGCGAATCAATGATTGTATTTGGGCGACTTGATGAAACAGAGAGTATACCTAAACCGCAATTTGGAGGCACTAGTGGGGCAGAATTCGAAACAACGGCAGATAGCGTTGAAAACATATTTCTGGCCACTCTCACATCATTATGTACTGATTCTAAAGAGTTAATATTAAATGTCCATAAAAATGAGTGGTACGAGGAAGTAATTAAGTATCGCCGGACAGTTCAAAGTATGGAAGAAACTGTGCAACGTCTTATGTCAAATGTTTTTCAACATGTGTGTAATGTTGAAGAAGCACTGGAATCTTTAAATGTCATGTTGTTTTATTCATACCGGAGAACAATTCGGAAGACATTTTTACGACAGGTTTCAAATGTTTGGCTAATGTTTGCAAGTGAGATAGATAGTACTCTGCATATGCTAATGGATCGTAGCAAGCTACACGAAACGTGGGTTCCTTATTATGCTTCACGTGCTATTGGATATCGAATCAATTTGGAACGATTAGCCTGGCTGAGAAATCGCCTTAATTCATCAGAATGGTTACCAAATGTTTCCGAAGCTTCTTTTGTTTTAATTAAGTTTGAAAGTGTTCGCAAGGAATTCGATAAAGAAGTAAGAAAATCTTATGATGAATGGCAGAAAAATTGTTTAGGCGCCAATATCAACCAAAAATTAGATCGTTCTCTTCTTGTTAGAAGCAAAAAAAAAAAAGGTTTAATAGAATGTAACATCGATAGAACTATTTTAACCATATGCGAACAAGCACAGCACTTTGAGCGCCTTGGATTTGGAGTGCCAGGACTCGTAAGAAAAATTTATGAAAAACATGAAACGCTTCGGTTCGTTTATAATAGCGTAGTACAAGTATGTCTGAACTATAATCAAATATTATCAGCGCTTTCAGAGCAGGAACGAAAACTTTTCCATGCGCTTATTCAGGCTTGTGATCGAAAGATGGCTCCAGGAGTTTTTAAGTTAACATATGGAGGGGAGCTTAGCGACGCCTATATAGCCGACTGTGCCAAACATACTAATAAATTGCAGGAAACTATGGATATATATAAGCGTGCCAATCGGCACATTGCCCGCACATGCGAAAAAATTTGTGATACTCCTATGCTAAAATTCAATTTTACGGGCGCTGTTATAGTTTCACTGTTTAAGAACCATCTGATTAACTACTCGCGGCGTGTTACCAGTGTACTACGTGGATACTATAATACCATAATAGACTTATTATTTGCCGTTTTTAAGGAATTTCAGGCGGTTATTGATGATGTAAGTAAAACGCATATAAAAAATATACCAAGATAAGAAGCTAACTTCGGTGAGCCGAAGTTTGGACACACTTGGTGTTTGCAATTGGATCATTTACAAAAAAGGAAGCTAACTTCGGCTAACCGAAGTTTATATACCCTTGCTTATGCATTTCAAAAATGTAAAATTTATTACCAGAAATTAAATATATGATCACATATAAGTGTATTTAAAAACACCGAAAATCTTATAGCTTGACCCGATCGTTTCTGTTGAAGCAATATGATATAGAAGTCCGATCTGGATGAAACTAAAATTAAAATTTAAATGCTATTATTGTATCAAAGAATCATTTATTAATATTACCTGCAAAATTAATAAGACTATTCTGAAAGTGTCAAGGCGATAGCTTAACAACTGATATACTACTTTGCGTAGCAACGGACAGGTGGACAGACATCGACTTGTCTGGTGATGCTAATCAAGAATATGTGTATGTACACAAATTATAGGGTCGGATATTGTACCTTAACTGCATTGCAAACTTCTGCTCAAAATTAGTATACCCTTCAGGGGTACAAAAATCTTAATTTTGGTCAAATAAAAACAAAGATATCTGAGGTTGGTAAAATTGAATTACATTTACCTATACATTTTACATAAACCGCGTACATTTTTACGTTTTCAAGTTGTGAGGAGTTGTAGTTTAAACTCCCCACAAAGCAGTATGCAGGGGATGCACACTGCCAAGGGCAGCAGCCGCGATGTCAAATAACAAACAGCAGCAACAGCAGACAAACGGGGCAAGGGGACGGGGAAGGCAGTCCCGGTAAAGCTGCCTAGCAACAGGCAGAGAGTTGCGAGGTGGCCGCCAAAAGGAGACGCCGCTTATATAGCGGGACTCAGGCGGACCTTGGACTCGGTGGCGTGATCGGTGGCGTTGGACCTTGGCCGTCAAGGAGGAAACGCCGTGAGGAATAACGGGATGGGCCGGACTTTGGACCCGATCACGCGACATTCACCGGACTTTGGACCGGGTGGCGTGACCGACGCCGGCAGGAGCAACGGGACTGGCGGAGCCTATAAAAGGCGGAGGACGCATGCGCACGGCAACGAGTACGAGTGCGAGAAGCCAAGCGAGTGCGTCAACGGAGCCAGTCAAAGTTAAACCAAATCCGCAAAGATCGAGAAGCAAAGTTAAGAAGTTCGGAGCTTGAAGTGGCAAGCCTTCCGAACAGAGACTTCAAAGCTGAGATCTGTCGCGTGCAAAGGTTACGATCAAGGAGTCGAGGAGAGTCGGGAAGTCGAAGCCGACAACAGTTCGAGGAACAGCGAGGTCCTGCGGCAAGGACAAGCCGAGGAAAGTGACGGTCGAGTGGCGCCAAACTGTGGGAGTTGCGCGCGTGGCTAGGATCTGCCGGGCGATACACCGTGTCGACGAAATCCCACACCAAGACGCGGAGCAGGCGATAAGGGTGGCTAGGCTTTGTCGTGCGATCCATCCTGCTAGCTCTGTGCTTGAAGCTGCGAAGCGGGCGTTCGGAGTGGCTAGGCTTAGGCTGGGTGATTCACTCTGCTAGCTTTGTAGTGAGGCCGCGAAGTGGGCTTTCGGGGTGGCTAGGCTTAGGCCATATACACCCTGCTAACTTCGTCAGTAAGACGACCAAACGATCTGCGAGGAAGGAGTGCAGCCGCACCCTGGAGGATCATTACGCAGCTGGGAGAAATTGAGATACAAGAATCCTATCGAAATACAATGAACAACCTTAGTACTAAATTAACCCAAAGCGTTCTGTCTGGGCGGGCAATCACTTAATATAAATTTGGTGGGACGAACACACGATTTCGACTGAGCTAGCAGCATATAACCGTTGCGAGCTAAACTAAGAAATCAGCTCGTTACATCTGGCGCCCAAAACGTAATTGTCCAAGCAAAGAGAAATTAACAAAGAACGCAAGATGGGGAAAAGTTGGATAAAGAACATAAAAAAGGAAGAGTACGATGACGTGGCACAGCTGCTGGGCATTCAGCTCATCGGCTCTGTCGACGCCATGAGAAAAACCTTGGCGAAGTTCGTAGATGAACACGGTACAGACCCAGAGGTGGCTGAAACATTGGCTAAGCTGGAGGAAAAATTCAGCAAAATCCCAAGCATAAAAGTAGAGCTCGCAGACCCAGAAGCCCTAATAGCAAGCCTAGATGTCGCAAGCATGCTGGACACAGGCCGAAGCAGGGAATCGAGCAGGGAGAGACGTCCGGAGGAGAAATTATGCAAGCCAGACTACGCAAAGGTAGCAAAACAAGTGCGCGAGTGAAACTTTAAATTCGACGGAAACGACAAGCCTTTGGAGTTCTTAGAACAAGTGAAGAGGTATGTCGCAACATACGGCCTCGACCTTAACCTGATCCCCAGAGCGATGCCAGAACTCCTGCAAGGCAAGGCGTTGAAATGGTTCACCGCGAACAACAGGATGTGGAAAAGCTGGGGAGAATTTGCGTACGATTTTCAAAATTTCTTCCTGCCCAGAGGGTACCTGGAGAAGCTGGCAGACCAGGTCAGGCAAAGGAAGCAGCGATACGGCGAAAGGTTTAAGGACTACATGGTCGAATTACAAACTCTAATGCGACCACTGCGTATGTCGAAAAGGGAGGCACTGGCAAGAATCCTGGAAAACAGCACGCCAGCACTCCGCATATTTATGCGGCCGTACTACTGCAGAGACCTCGATGCCGCCATGGCACTAGCGGACGAATTCGAGGAACTAGACCAGCAGAGAAAAGAATTCGAGAGGGAAAACGCTGCCCACAGGGTCAGGTCCCAGCAGCCGCAAAGGACAGACCAGAGTGCGGAATGCAGAAGATGCCCGGACGAGGGAGAGCACGCAGGAGGAAATGCGCAGTCCAGTCGGAGACCAGCGGCGCCCCAAAAGGAAGTGGTGCAGAACCCAGCACAGGCCTGCCGTAGGTGCGGAGGGCAAGACCACTGGGCGAGAGAACGCCGGAATCAGCGGATAACATTCTGCTGGGTATGCGAAAGGATTGGAAGAAGGTCGGTAGACTGCTGCCTACCGTCGGGAAACGCCCAGCGATCCCAGCCTGTGAGAGGCCAGCAGGGATCGCACGGCTCCGTCACGCAAAATTAGTGGGCAACTTAACAGCCGAGGAGACACAGCGACATAAGACATAAGCGAAACGTCGGCGGTCACAATACAAAGAGCCGGAACAAGGGAGCCCATTAAACGACAAGTACACATGGCAGACGGAAGCAGAGTCAAGATCAACCAGAAGATAGCGGTGCAGATCGGACTCGGAACAGAAACGGTGACAACCCAATTGCTAATAATCCCAGGAATAATCGACGCGCTGATTTTGGGTTGGAATTTTCTTACCAACATCGGTGCAGAAGTGAAGTGCGCAGGACACCAGGTGGAGCCTGGAGGAGACGGAACAATGGATGGCTAGAAGAGAGATTGTTCGTCGCCGTCGTCAAGAGGCCACAGCAAGCCAGCGAAAGAGAGGAGGAGGAATTCCTGGAGGCAGAGTTGGCAGAATTCAGGCGGATGAAAGGACAGCATCACACTGAAGGACGACAAACCGATCAAGCAGAGGTATTATCCGAAGAATCCAAAAGTCCAAGGGGAAATCAATGCCAAGGTGGATGAGCTACTGCAAATGGGATGCATCGAGCATTCCTAAAGTCCGTATAGCCCCCCCATAGTAATGGTGAGAAAGAAGACCGGCAAATGGAGATTATGCGTCGATTTTAGGCAGATCAATGCAAAATCAATAAAGGACGCATATCCCATGCCACGGATAATTTTCATATTGGACCAACTAAGGGAAACACGATACATTAGCAGCCTAGATCTTAAGGATGGATACTTGCAAATCCCCCTAGAGGAACGGAGCAGGCAGTTTACAGCATTTACAGTGTCATGATTCCATTCGGACTGCACTCGGCGTCAGCCACATTCCAACGAGCACTAGACAAAGTAATAGGGACCGAAATGTCGCCACATGCATTTCCATATCAAGATGATATAGTAGTGATCGGAAGGACAAAGGAGGAACACATAAGGAATCTGAAGGCAGTTTTCCGCCGACTGAAGGAAGCAAACTTGCGGATTAACGTGTAAAAGTGTCAGTTTTTCCAAAGGGAACTGCTGTATCTGGGACACCGAATAACAAAACAAGGAATCGGCACGGACCCGGAAGAGGTAGCAGCAATCGCAGAGCTAAAATCACCATCAACCGTGAGAGAACTCAGGCAATACCTGGGTGTGTTGTCGTGGTACAGGAGATTTGTCCCAGACTTCTCAAAAATAGTGATGCCATTGAACGAACTGCTGCGCAAGGGCACGAAATGAGAATGGTCCCACAAACACCAAGACGCGTTTGAAGAAGTAAAAACGAAGCTGGTAGCAGACCCAACCCTGGCGTGTCCAGATTTTGGCGAAATGTTCGTGCTACAGACGGATGCTAGCGACTACGGGATAGGGGCAATTCTCACGCAGAACCCGAAGGAAGGAGAAAAGGTGATATCCTACTCCAGTAGAACCCTGAATGGTGCCGAGAAGAACTATTTGACCACGGAGAAGGAGTGTTTGGCGATAGTGTGGGCAAAACGCAAGCTGCGACCATACCTGGAGGCGTACCATCTTAAATTAATCACAGACAACATGCCTTTAAAATTTTTAAATATCATAGAAAGCCCTTCAGGTCGAATAGCGAGATGGGCCTTGAAACTACAGCATTATGACTTCGAGATAGCATACCGAAAAGTCCAGCTAAACGTTATGGCAGACGCTCTATCTAGGCAACCACTACCTGAGACCATTCGCCAAGTGAAAGAGACATCCGTATCGTCGAACGAGTCGTACCCATGGATCAAGGAAATGCTGGTATGTAGCGGGACACGAGATCGTATGTCAGGAAATGCGAAGTATGCCTAAAGTACAAGCCAAACCAGCTGCAAGCAGCAGGACAAATGCTCACGCAAGTGCCGGAAGAACCCTGGGCTACAGTGTGCGCCGACTTTGTGGGACCGCTGCCGAGATCAAAGCACGGGAACCAGATGCTGCTAGTGCTGATCGACAGGTTCTCCAAATGGACAGAGCTGGTCCCCATGAGGGCAGCGACAGCAGAATCGCTGCGAAAGGCATTTCGAGAACGAATTATATCGAGATTCGAAGCACGAAAAGTAGTGATAACGGACAACGGGGTACAATTTTCGAGTAAGGCTTTTAATAAATTTATCAAGGAAATGGGAATCCGCCATTAGTATACGGCCCCATACACTCCACAAGAAAATCCAACTGAGAGAGCGAACCGAACGGTCAAAACAATGATTGCCCAATTTGCCGGAGACGACCAGAGGTGCTGGGACGAAAAGTGGCCCGAGATAATGCTAGCCGTTTATACGAGCATGTCGGACTCCACTGGGTACTCACCGGTGTTCCTGATACAAGGACGCAAACCCAGGCTGCCAAGCGCGTTGTTCGACAAGGAGACACTGGGCACGGGAAGACAAACGGAGACGCCCGATGAAAACTCGCAGAAGTTTAATGAAATCCTTGAGGTTGTCCGAAGGAACTTGGAGAAGGCGGCGCAGGACCAGGCCAGGTACTACAACCTGAGAAAGAGGCCTTGGAATCTGAGAGTTGGAGATACGGTGTGGGTGAAAGGGCACCACTTGTCGGAGGCCGTGGAAGGATTCGCAGTGAAATTGGCACCAAAATACGACGAACCATTCAAGGTAACGAATTTCCAGTCGCCAGTCATCTGCGTCGTACAGCACGAAGTCACTAAGAAGGAAAAGCTGGTACATATAAGTCAGTTAAAGCCACAGAGTGTAGAAGAAGGAATCGAGGATGTTACGGCCAGGGCAGAAGACTCCGACACTCAAGTCAAGAACGCGTCACAGCGAGATATCAGCACGGTGCGCGAGGACAACGATGCGAATGCTACCGCAGAGGCAGAGGACTTCAACGACTGAAGCGACAAAAAAAGTCAGGATAGCACCGCCAGGACGAAAGACTCCATCGTCAGCGCCTGTTCATAAAGGTGAACATGCATAATTGTCCGCATCCAAAGATCTACTTAAAATCACAGGCCGATCAAGGGCTCAAGTAATATAATTATATACACGCAGCCTATCAGTAAGAACTTTTGTGAGAAGTATACACACACTTAAATATAAGATTCAAGTATGCCCAAAATACTCTTATCGCCCCTGTTAAGTTCAAGAACGCACTATCATTCGCGCCTTTGTCAACATAAGTACATACATGTAACCAAGTGCAGAAGCACTCACATATATACAGGTTTAGGCATACACAAAGTACTATGATCGCTCCTAGAATGTCCAAGATTACTCTAGCATAGATAACCCCAAGGTGGAATTATACATAAGGAAGCTGTAACTAGTACATAGGTGGAAACCGCTATAAGAAGGCGTAAGCGCCCAATAAAGAATCAGTTAATAACGAAATGCTGGTGTGTTTTGACTAGGGACTCGGCTGTTAGCGGTATAAGTTGCCAGTTGAAGTGAGCGGTACTAGCTGCTCCTTTAAACAAGCGATGTAAGCTGCTAAAATATGGTCCTTCGAGCATAAAGAAATTTTTGCTCACGAAGACTGCCAAACCGTTTGGCATACCTAAATCGGTATCCACGGTAGAAAAGTCCGCAAGGCGCACCTTAATTGAGTGCACTACGGTAAGATCAGGAATCAACAAACAAAAATAACATGCGATAGACGTCTTAAGAATGCTGCGAGGGACAGGACTAGCGGTCGACGTAGGAGAAAAGGGAATAAGGAGCAAACGATTGTCCGCGGCTTATGAGGAGGCGACAACGGACGCCTGAAATTAATAAAAAGGAACGACGTGGGAGGTCCACGGGAGAACGAACAGGACCAGGTCCTGACCGCGGCTAAATTTGTGAAAGCGGTGGCTTGAGACTGGAGAGCAGCTAAATCGACGTGGGAGATTCACGGAAAACTGTAAGGACGAAGCGTCGGACCACGGCCTATGAAATAGCGTCAGTGGAGGCTTTACTTTAGTAATAGATATCGGCGTGGGAAGTCCACGAAATAACAAGGATCAAGTATCAGACCGCGGCTTATGTTGGAGCGACAGCGGAGGCTTGAATTTAGATGTATCTACAACGGCGTGGGAGGTCCACACTTTACAATGATCAAGTTTATTTAGAGCTAACGACTTAAATGGCGTGGGAGGTCCTCGAACTCGACAAGGATCAAGCCAATGGAGGCTAGAAATTGTAATAAAACATATCGACGTGGGAGATCCACGAACGACGACGACAGCGGAGGCGTGTGAAGGTTGAAAAAAAGTCAAGGAAAACGCTTATAAAAGAAAGGTTTATCTGAGACTGAATTTAATAGAAAACAAAAATAATAGAGGCAATGAAATAAGATATAATTGGATTATGAGAATATTTTGAAATAAAGAACTTTTAATATTATTAAAATGGTATCTAAAAAAGAATCACTTAATGGCCTGGCGGCTAGCCAGTCATCAATATTAAACCAAATGGAAGAAGAGGAAATGCGATCACGAGAGTACCATCAAGCAAGAATGGCGCTTCAAGGAACTTTGGTAAATGCGGGACAAGACCCGAAACTACAAGAGATATATATGAAATATATCGAGGAAGATTTTCAACGACTTACTGATAGTTTCAATAAACTAAAAGTAAATGAACAACTTACCCAGACGGTTTTAAATGGGTATGAGAAAATAAGAATGGAAAGAAGAGCAAAAGAAATTTGGTTACACCAGAATAAATACGATTAACGTGGGATATCTGTAAGGGAGATAAAGATCCCTGCATTTTTTGGAGACATTTCGGCATGGTCGGGATTTTTCGATATGTTTAAAGAAATGGTAGACAATGATGAACACATGAAGCTCAAAATATAACTTATGCGACTGAAAGAGGTTGTAAAGGGCGAAGCTTCAAATTTAATACAGCATTTGATGAAAACAGATGAAAATTATAAAATAGCTTTGGACATCTTAAGAAATCGATACGAGAACAGACGTCAGCTCTTTATGGAAAATTATAATAAGATTCTGGATTTGCCTATGATGAACAGCGAATCAGAGAGAAGTGTTCAGAACATGCTGAACACGGCACAAAAATGCACTCATGCTATAAAGGGCATTGGCATCCTATTAAACGGCACAGACGTATTCATTGCTGGAATACTATTAAGGAAATTTGATCGTCAAGGACAACAAAATTACGAGCACACGTCAAAGTCGACAAAGAAAGTCCAGATACTTCAAAATGTGTTGGAATTCTTGGAGAAACATCTGCAAGCCATAATAGCAGTATCACCACCAAGACACGGGGCGCATAAAAATCCAAAAGTGTTGCCTACGGTTATGAGTGGGATCTGCCCTTATTGTAGAAATCTAAAACACAAGTTACCCAATTGTATAAAATTCAGTCATCTGTCGATCAGAGAGAAGTGGAAAATCGCATGTCGAGAAAGATTATGTTTCAAGTGCTTGTGTCACAAATTTACGCCACACAAGGACTGTCAAGGTTTTATGTATGATAGACCCCACCACATATTGCTACACAGGAAAAAAGAACCGAAATCAACTAAGAAATCTAAAACGGGAAAAACCACCTTGTTGGCCACGGCACAGATTGAAGGCCAAGATGCAAATGGAAAATGGATAAAACTCCGAGCTTTAGTCGACCAAGGATCTTACATTACTGTTGTATCTGAAGAAGCAGTTCAGAGGTTGGGAGTACAGAAGAAGAATACGGATACCCAAATTTATGGATTAGGAGACAGTTTAGTTGGATCATCTGAAGCATCGATTCAGCTAAAAATTCGTCCAAGATTTTAAAGTAAAGAGCGATTTGAGACCGAAGCAGTCGTTTTATCGAAATTATTTAATGCTACGCAATCAATGTCATTTGAATATGACTCGCGAAAATGGAAAGATGATAACTTATCGGATCCAACCTTTAATAAACGCAGCAAGGTTGATGTGCTGATCGGTGAAAATTTATTGGCCGAAATTATTACGCAAGGATTGAAACAGAAAGAAACCATGATTGGGCAATGTACTAGGTTGGGATGGATACTATCGGGAATCGTACAAACGCGAAACGGAAGCTAGAAGAAGTTCCCGAGACGGCATCCGTAACAAATATAAACCTGAAGCAAGACAATGAGTTGGAAGCATCTCGGAAAAAAGTAGATCAACGCATACAGTTGCACTTGATCCCCCCGGCAAGTCCTCACATTGGAGAAATTTGGGAAGCTGGAGGAAAATTGCTCCAGGAAATCTCCCCGGCAAGTCCTGACGTTGGAGGAATTTGGAAAGGTGGAAGAAAGTTGCGGCAGGAAAACGCAACAAAAATGAGGAAGCATCTCTGGCCAAAATGGAAGGAGAAACTACTACGAAGCGTTTAACTACCGGGATCAGCGACGCCGAGGGAACTTGGCCCTGGATTTCAATGAGTCAACGGTACTAAAACAAAGTCGTTGCCAACATGTCTTCAATGATCCGGTCTTAGAATGGACATGTGGAAGTCATCACTGCCTAGTCACGAAAATCCGAGTACAAGGATTACTGAGACTATGCAGCAAACGCACCGACCAACAGTCTCCTAACAGCTGCGCACGAGATCACGACAGAAGACGATTATCAGGATCCTGTGGCGTCACTAATTATAAATAGTTGTTACTGGTATAAAAAGAAAATAAATCTGTTCAACATGAATAAATATTTGAATTGAAGTACTTAAAATTATAAGTCAACTTTATGAAAAGAAAACGTTAAATTAATAGGTATTAATAATGGAAATACTAGCGGGCATAAGTCTGCAATATTATATGTAATAAAAATAACAGTAACAAGTTAAATCAACATAAAAACGTTGAATGTTAAAATGGTAAACAGCAAATTAATATAGAATTCAGGCTATTAATAAATACAGTAAAATAAACAAAGGCCCGCGCAGAATGTTCAAAAAGGTGAACATGCATAATTGTCCGCATCCAAAGATCCACTTAAAATCACAGGCCGATCAAGGGCTCAAGTAATATAATTATATACATGCCGCCTATCAGTAAGAACTTGTGTGAGAAGTATACACACACTTATATAATATTCAAGTATGACCGAATTACTCTTATCGCCCCTGTAAAGTACAAGAACGCACCATCATTCGCGCCTTTGTCACTTATGTTGATACATACATGTAATCAAAATCCTGCCCACGCAGATGACTCGCAATGGAGGCCACTGCCTTTTGCATCCGAAGAAGGGAGGAGGACGATACGCGGTATCGTAAGCGAGTCAGCGGCAACAACAAAAACAAAGAAGCCGGTAGCGGCGGAAGAAGAAGACGCGAACCGGAGGGCAAGGGAGGGGATACGTACCAGCGGGCAGAATTCACTGGCCGGTAGTGGTGGGGAAAAATGCGAAGATCGGCAAAGAAAATATCGATAGCTGGAACTATCGAGTGCCCTGGGGTTGATCAATTGATCAACACTGGAAAATACCAAAAGAGATCGGAAACAGTGTGACCAGGCGAGATGCGGTATTTAAATACCGACACAAGACGGAAATACCACGGAGGAAGGCGGGAGTTTTGAAAATCGAGAAGACGAGCGCAAGGGTCGGTCCCCGAAGGATAGCAGCAGTTTTTGCGTTTTCGAAGGAAGGGGAAAGTGCGAGGAGTTGTAGTTTAAACTCCCCACAAAGCAGTATGCAGGGGATGCACACTGCCAAGGGCAGCAGCCGCGATGTCAAATAACAAACAGCAGCAACAGCAGACAAACGGGGCAAGGGGACGGGGAAGGCAGTCCCGGTAAAGCTGCCTAGCAACAGGCAGAGAGTTGCGAGGTGGCCGCCAAAAGGAGACGCCGCTTATATAGCGGGACTCAGGCGGACCTTGGACTCGGTGGCGTGATCGGTGGCGTTGGACCTTGGCCGTCAAGGAGGAGACGCCGTGAGGAATAACGGGATGGGCCGGACTTTGCCTTTAATTTTGTCACGGATAGTTTCAAGTAAGTACTGTCCGCATGTTGCTTGGTCCACTGATCCGGCTAACAAAAGGAGCTTTTCTAATTTTCTTGTAAACCAATCAAGATTGTCAGGTGGGCCCTCGTAGGTGGGTAGTTGATGTTGTGTTTGTAGAAGTTAATGAATTTCTTAATGGCCCCGATGCGTTACCGGAATCAACAGCTTTGGTGGGATTAATGTTTTGGGGTTGAACTAACTGGTCTTTCTTTTTTGTTTCTATCGCTTCACTTATCTCAGATAGACTGGACCCGCTCCTTAGCCGTAATCTGCACCTAGCTGTGCTACTTGCAGTCGCTTTTTTTGTTAACATTTATTGTAATGGTATGTATATAGTGTATATAAAATAGTATTAACATGTAAATGAATAGTATGTAAATAAATAATAACTTTATTTTTTTTGAAGTATAGGGAAAATTGTGGGTGTGTATATTTACTACACAGGTTCGTTTGTATGTTAGTGTGGTAATATAGTGAATTATAATATGCGATACTATTAATATGTATATGTGGGGTTAGATATAAGTTGTTTTATTTAATATTCACTTAAGTTTAGTATAATAGATTGATAGCGGAATACACAAGTGTCTAGGGGGGTTTTGATAGTTTCACACAGAATATTCGCGAACGTCGTTTGCCTTCGTCGTCGTCGTCCGTCTCCTTCGGCTTCTCGCAAAACTCTACTACTCCATTTGGCCTCTCGTCGTTGCTTGAGGTATTCTCTCGTCATTGCTGCTCTCTATACTCTCGTCGTTGCTGCTCTCTTTTGTTCTAGTCGTTGCTCGTCTCTCGATCGTCGTCTTATATTCGAGATTGTGTTTGGAACTCGCAAAAAACCTCTAGCCCTATATTCGCTACTGCTGCTCTCTTTACTCTCGGTGGGATGGAACGTTTACACATGCACATTCCCACATTCGGCCATCGTGCGAAAGTATTCGCCTCGAATGCTTAATTGTCGGAGTCGTCTAAGTTGGAAATGTTGTTGTTGGTTGGCCAAGGCTTCATATACTCGGCACAACTTGAAGATTTTCCAGGACCTTCGGAATTTCCTAATTTTTGAACGTCGTAGGAGTTGTTTGATTTGACCTTCGTTATTTGATATGGACCCAAATACTTTGGTTTTAGCTTAAGTCCAGCGCCAAATTGCGTTCGTTTTATGGCGACCAGGTCACCCTGCTTGTACTGATTTGCTGTCTTCCGCCGAAGATTATATGACTTCTTGTTCTCGTTCTGGAGCTTTAGGATGTGTAATTTGGATTTTTTCCTTAAATCGTCGCGGCCATCAATAAAAGCATCCATGGTTTCGTTTTGGAGTAGAGTCTGCAGCTGATCGTCTTCCTTCGTGCGCATTTTAACTCCAACTAAAAGTTCGAATGGCGTTGTAGCAATAATTCTGGTAAAAAATGAATTTATGGCTTGTTGAACTCTATTAACATGCCGGTACCATTTTGTAGGATTGTCCACGCTGAGCTTTGCAAGAACTGAATTGATAATCGAGTTCAGCCTCTCCACCTGACCGTTAACTCTGGGTAATCCTGTCGTAGTCTTGAGAAACTTTTGGGACGTAAAGGCCGCACCTCTGTCAGAAATGATAAAAGATAGGTTTCCGAAAGTAGCGCTTTGCTGTCGCAGCTTAATAATGACGTCGTTTGATGATGTTGTCTTGGTGGGGTATAGCCAACAAAACTTCGTGAACGAATCAATGACAGCTAAAATATGTTTGTAGTCCTTGTTTGTTGAATCCAGGGGACCAAGAAAATCTACGTGAAACGTGTGCAGCGGAGCTTCGTCTTTGCTTAGTGGGTGTAAGAATCCTTCTTGTTTGCCACGTTTGCGATTACTGAGAAAACAAGGAATGCAACAACTTATGTGATTCTCCATCTTCTGGTCGATATTTGGGATAAAGTAATCTTTACAAACGAGCTCTTTGGTCTTCTTTACAGCAAAATGACCTCTGTCATGAGCACGGCTTATTATTTGACGCTGCATTTCCTTAGGAACTACTATTAGCTCGATGTCATTAACAAGCTTGTATATAATTCCAGATCTGTAGAAGTAATCATCATGTGAGTCAGCACCGTTGTCGAGAATTTGCTTTATAGCCATCAGATGTTCATCTCGCTCTTGAGCTTTCCTTATAGCAAGAGTGACGCTGTCTTCTACAATTGTCATGATTGGGTGGCGGCTTAGCGCGTCCACGTGCTTCATTTGAATACCAGGGCGATGAAATACGGTGCAGTTATACTCTGCCAGGGCCATCACCCAACGACTGATTCTTTTATTTAAATTCTTCTTTTGCATCGTTTTGTTGAACGCGTCGCAGTCTGTGTAGATCTTGAAAAATCTGCCTAAGAGGTATACCCTGAATTTTGAAACAGCTTCCACAACAGCAAGAACTTTCAATTCGTAGCTGGGGTATTCTCTTTGAACCGAGATTTTTGCATAAGAACTGCGCCGAACCCGTCTTGAGATGCATCCGTATGGACTTCTGTATCGTACTCTTGGTTATATATACTCAAAACTGGACTCTCCGTTAACATTCTTTTAAGAGTATCGATCGCAGCTTGTTCGTTTTTTCCTATTTCGATTTTCGTATCTTTCCTAGTCAAATCTGTGAGTGGTTTTGCGATTCTGGCATAGTTTGGTATGAACTTTCGAAAGTAGCCCGAGAGACCTAAAAAGCTTTGAAGTTGCTTTAAAGTCTGTGGGTTTTTAAACTTCATGACTGCGTCTATTTTCTCTGAGCACGGATACAGCTTGCGATTCTCTATTATGTGCCCAAGAAATTTAATTCGTGTTTGAAGAAAAGCACATTTTTTAATATTTAACTCCAGGCCGTATTCTTCGCAAGTTTGTATGACTTCTTTCAGGTTGAGTAGTGCCTCTCTTTCGTCGTTCGAAGGGATGATTATATCGTCAATATAAGGCAAGGCAATGCCTCTACGAGTGAGTGGTCGAAAAATGGCATTGATATGGCGTTGAAATACTCCAGGAGAGTTGGACAAGCCGAACGGGACCTTCTTGAACTGATATTGGCCGCTTTGCGTCACAAAGGAAGTATATTTGCGACTCGACTCAGCAACTGCCTCGTGAAAAAAGCCATTTTTCAGATCAATTGTACTGAAGATGTTTGCGTTCTGAAGTTGGTCCAACTGCTCGTCTATGAGAGGTAATGGGAAGTGGTCTTTAATTATTACCTTGTTTAAACGTCTGTAGTCGACACAAAGTCGAGGGGAGCCATCATTTTTTTTAACTAGGACTACTAGACTTGTGAACTCAGAATTGGATTCTTCAATAATCTCGTCTTTGAGCCACTCGTCGATTTGCTGCTCTACAATTCGCGTTTCTGCAAAAGGAAGTCGTCGCGGTCTCGAAAATATTGGGGTTTCATCGGCCAGAACGATTCGCATTTCTACACCCGTTGTTTTACATTTTTTCGGTTCATAGCTTGAAATTAGTTCACGTACTTCACTTTGCGCACCCACACTGACGGCTTTGTTTATGTTTATTTCGCTTTCGGCCACGACATCGATTTTCATTAGGTTCATTTCAAAATCTTCGTTTTTGGGTTGCACTTTTTGAACGGTTAAACCGTTACGACCAAATAAAATGTCAGCGTGTAAGCATAGTTCCTCTCCGATTATAAGTTTTATATCGACACAGTTTATGGGAACAACATAGAAATTGAGAAAATACTCGTCTTGATCCATGTTAATTGAACGCCGGAAGTGACCGATTGGGCGAATTCTACTGCCACCATTGCCGAAACCGACTAGAAAAACAGCACATTTTTCGAGCTTTGGTTTGCTCATTTCGTTGTACAAGTCTTCGCGTATTATATTAAACTTGCTACCAGTATCGAAAAGCGCTACACATATTTTCCCATCAATAGCCACTTCTTTGCTTGTAAGGTCGTTCTTTGGTTGAACACAATTGATATTCGATTTATTTTCAACTGCTCTCTGCTCTCTTTGCGCGCAATTTTTAGCAATATGTCCGAACTCATTGCATTGAAAACACTTTGGGCCCTTCTTTTTGTTTTTGCACTCGCTAGATACGTGACCTTTTTCTCCGCAATTGTAACAAACGCACTCTTTTTTATAGCTCTTATTACCCACGGCTTGGTTCTTCATGTCCTTTGACCAAAATGATTTGAATTTTTGTTTATCACTTTCTGTTTGGTAATCCTTTAATTTGTTTTTAAATTCACTTAAATTTTTCGCGCCGTACAAAATTGTTTTGTTAACTGATAGTTCGTCGATTCCGTCAATGACGTACTGCATAAGCGCGTCCATTTCGACATTCCCGCGAGAAGCGATATCTTTCATGCGATAGAAATATTCATACGAGTTTACGTCTTTGCGGCGTTTGCTTTCGTCTAGTTGTTTGTGAACTTGTTTAGAGCTCACATTCGATCGAAATTCCTCCAGCAATGCATGTTTGAGTTTTATCCACGAGTTTAGTCCACGCTCGTTGCATGCGAATAATTTCGCAATGCCCTTTAGCGACTTCTTAGCAAACACTAATTTCTGAAGATCGTTCCAACACATAAGACTTGCAGTGTCTTCGAACTCGCGTAACCATGTCTCGACAGGCAAAATTTCGGTACCATCAAACACACGAACGGACTCTTCTACGTCGCGGAAACTTAACAGTAGGCAGGGTAGGGGGTGCCAATGAATAAAGTTTTGGTTCAAATGTTTAAATTTTTATATAATAAAAAAAGAAAGATAATTTTAAATTATTTTTTAATGGGATTGTATATACAATAAAATAAAAAAAATTGGTTGTCTGTAAAGTCGGTTTACTGACGTTGAACGTGACAACGTCTTAAGAAAATACTGATGGAATGGTAGCATTTACTTAAGACGTTGACACGTTCACGGTTAAAAAATTATGTAAAATTGAGAGAGGAGGCTGTAAATGGCCAGTTTCTGGAGAGGGTCAGGCAGTGCCGGCTGTAAATGGCCAATTTCTGGAGAGGATCAGGCAGTGCCGGCTGCAAATGGCCAATTTCTGGAGAGGATCAGGCAGTGCCGGCTGCAAATGGCCAGTTTCAGGAGAGGATCAGGCAGTGCCGGCTGTAAATGGCCAGTTTCTGGAGAGGATTAGGCAGAGCCGGCTGCAAATGGCCAGTTTCTGGAGATGATCAGGCAGTGCCGGCTGTAAATGGCCAGTTTCTGGAGAGGATCAGGCAGTGCCGGCTGCAAATGGCCAACTTCTCGAGAGGATCCTTCAGTGCCGGCTGTAAATGGTCAGTTTCTGGAGAGGATCAGGCAGTGCCGGCTGCAAATGGCCAGTTTCTGGAGATGATCAGGCAGTGCCGGCTGTAAATGGCCAGTTTCTAGAGGGGATCAGGCAGTACCGGCTGTAAATGGCCAGTTTCAGGAGAGGATCAGACAGTGCCGGCTGTAAATGGCCAGTTTCTGGAGAGGATCAGGCAGTGCCGGCTGCAAATGGCCAGTTTCTGGAGAGGATCAGGCAGTGCCGGCTGTAAATGGCCAGTTTCTGGAGAGGATCAGGCAGTGCCGGCTGCAAATGGCCAGTTTCTGGAGAGGATTAGGCAGAGCCGGCTGCAAATGGCCAGTTTCTGGAGAGGATTAGGCAGAGCCGGCTGCAAATGGCCAGTTTCTGGAGATGATCAGGCAGTGCCGGCTGTAAATGGCCAGTTTCTAGAGGGGATCAGGCAGTACCGGCTGTAAATGGCCAGTTTCTGGAGAGGATCAGGCAGTGCCGGCTGCAAATGGCCAGTTTCTGGAGAGGATCAGGCAGTGCCGGCTGCAAATGGCCAGTTTCAGGAGAGGATCAGGCAGTGCCGGCTGTAAATGGCCAGTTTCTGGAGAGGATTAGGCAGAGCCGGCTGTAAATGGCCAGTTTCTGGAGAGGATTAGGCAGAGCCGGCTGCAAATGGCCAGTTTCTGGAGAGGATTAGGCAGAGCCGGCTGCAAATGGCCAGTTTCTGGAGATGATCAGGCAGTGCCGGCTGTAAATGGCCAGTTTCTAGAGGGATCAGGCAGTACCGGCTGTAAATGGCCAGTTTCTGGAGAGGATTAGGCAGAGCCGGCTGCAAATGGCCAGTTTCTGGAGATGATTAGGCAGATCCGGCTGCAAATGGCCAGTTTCAGGAGAGGATCAGGCAGTGCCGGCTGCAAATGGCCAGTTTCAGGAAGTGCCGGCTGTTTGTTGATATGTTAAGTTAAATGGATATAAATATTATAGAAAGTCTATAAAACCCAACTTAAATTTTTCGAAAACACAATTGCTGCGACGGTACTCGAACCCACAATCGTTGGATTAAGACTCGAACACTTTAGCCTCTGGACCACGCATGCAAATCAGAGGATGGCGTCAAAGACTGAAATACACACATTCGCCTGCGTCAGTGCTCGAGCTATAAATAGACAAAGCGGGAGAGCAGAGCGAGACGGAGAGACACCGCTTTGCCCTTGCGGTTGCCAGAAGAGTGCAAAGCATTAAATTTTAACCACTCTCTCTCATTCTCTCTCTTCTCTGCTGCTGCTGCTCACGTCACGTTTGCTCTGCCTGTGTCGCGGCAGACCGATCATAGTTGAGTGGGAGAGAGACGCAAGGCATTCGGCGGGCCTCTCTCTCGTTCGGTGTTATCGGTTATCGTTACGTTACTTTTATCGTTACACTTTTTCATAAGTGACTCCCATTGCAACCTAATTTAAGACGTTGTCACGTCAAAAACATTTTGTTTTGTTCGTCAGTGTAGAATGTATAGCGACTGCTTTCACCAATCGTGGGGGGGCGGTTTTCCAAGTCGCAGGCTCGGTCGTAACGTTGTTGATAATGGCATATGGCTCGGTCATGGCATAGGGCTCGGTCATAGTGTTACTGAGATTAAAGGCAGAGGGTCGGTGAGAGCGAGAGTGAGTGTTTGGCTAGTGTTAGGTTTGGTGATAAGGCTGCGGTTCGGTGAGAGCGAGAGTGAGCGTTTGGCTAGTGTTACTTTGGGGCATGGGTGCAATGGCATAGCCTCGAACATAGTACAAGTCACAAGCTTGCATTTTATATGTATATATGCATACCCACATAGATAGACATACAATAAAGAGAAATTGAGAGTGAAATCTCAAGCTGTCTCGTATAAAAATATATATATATATATATATATATATATATATATATATATATATATATATATATATATATATATATATATATATATATATATATATATATATATATATATATATATGTTTATATAGAAAATCTTTTTATTAGTTTTGAAAATGTATATATAAAATAAACATTATTTATTTATTTATTTTAACAATGATTTTATTTAACCAGCGAGGTGTAAATTTAGGTTTTTCCTGCATTTGTTTTTGCGAATGCTCTGCATTGTTAACTTCTCATCATCGTTGTCATCGTCATCTTTGTTATTGTTTGCGTCTCCATTTACTACAGTTTGAGTGATGCTTGGTAATTCGGGATTTACTGCATGACTCGGGGTTGCCATTTCGATGTTGTCGTCATCATCGGTGTATAATTTTTTAATAGTTTTTATTAGGTTCTCCACATAATCAATATCTTCTGCGGTAAGAGCTTCGTCGATGGCAAGACCCTTACGGAACTTACAGGAACATTTTTTCCTCAAATGAATTTTTTCGAGTTTATCAAGATGTTTGATTAAAATGTCTTCGTCCTCTTCCAGTAATTTATCGTAATTCAATTTCGGCTCCTTCTGGTCCATTTTGTAGAAAAGTCTCTGTGGTGTGCTGTGGCTTTGTAGTTTTCCTAATGATTTACGAAATTAAATGGGGGGGTAGTATTTATATGAGAGCCCTCTCATAGTTATTTGAATTTCATCATTGAATAATTTAGAATGTAATATATGACTAGTCATAGGTTAATGTTTGATCAGCATTTCTTTTTGTTTGATTGATGTTTTGTTTATTCCAATTGCTAAAAAATTTTTTGCAATCACTCAGCATTTAGCTGATGTTGTCAATCAAAATGATTGACGTTTTGTTTATTTGAAAAGTCGTATATACAATGTTCTCCTCTTCCATGACAACAAAAAAAATCGCCAAGTCTTAATTGCTTACGCAAGCATGCAGTTTTGTATGCATTTGTGTCTGTGTCTATGAACGTCATAGAAAATATTTGTGAAAACACAAATACGCTCCTTTGTTTGATTTGTTTTCTCTCTCCCTCTTTGTGTGTATGTTTTTGTGTGCATCTATAAAATGTGTTGTTGAAAAAATTTAAATCGAGAATCGAGATTAGTAGCTTAACTAATTCGCTGCAATAAACATGTCGATCGTTGAAAACGAACTTAATTCAATTACATCAGCATACCTTCTACCTATTAAGAGTCTGCGAGATATACCCAACGACGAACCCATCGCAATTAAGGATGCTGTACGGAAAATTACGAGATTCGGCGAAAAAATAATGCTAACATGTGAGGAGTTTATTGTTTTCCTACCGGAAAGATATAACCAATTGTCTGTATCGAGTCTACAACAAGTTGCCGAAGGCAATTTTAAATTTATAAAACGTAAAACAAATGGAAATAGTTATTGTCTCGAATTTGTCGAGGAAATGAAATAAAAAAAATAAATAAAAAAAAAACAATAACAAACAGACAAAATGAATAAAGTTTTTCTATGTGAATTTTTAATTTTATTAATAATTTAAATTTTTTTCGATTTAGATTAATCCGCAAACAATTGACGCATAAGAAGAGCGGAATACATTTAAATATATTTAATAGAATTGTAACTGAGATGCCGGAAATTCCGGATTCGATATTAAGTTTTAAAAATTATAAAAGACAATTAGAAGTTCCTTGTGTAGTATATGCTGATTTTGAATGTGTATTAGAAGAGATAAATATTAAAAGTTCAGCTAACATTAATTTAATTCAAAACATATACCATATGCATATAGTTATTATATAAAATGTTCATACAATAATAATTTGAATATATATCGAATATATCATGGTGAAGACTGTACATCACATTTTATAGAGAGCCTATATAGAGATTGTTTAATGTTATATAGGAGTCATTTAAAACCAATTGCACCGCTAGTTGAATTAACAATTGAACAATTAAATGAATTTTATTTAACACAGACATGTAATATTTGCGGAAATCTATTTAGTGATGAAAGCGATAGAGTTTTGGATCACTGTCATTTAACAGGTGAATTTAGAGGAGCAGCTCATAGTGGCTGTAATGTAAATTTTAAATTACCTAGTTTTTTTCCAATATTTTTTCATAATCTTTCGGCATACGATTGCCATTTATTTGTTAAAGAACTAACAAAAATTGAAGGTGACATTTCGATAATACCATTAAACAAAGAGTTTTATATATCTATATCAAAGAAAATTTTCCTAGGAAATAATGAATATTTTGAACTTCGATTTTTGGATTCATATAGATTTATGACATCAAGTCTAGATAGCTTAGCAAGTTATTTAAAAGATTCCGATTTAAGCACTATAAAATTATTTTTGAGAAAAGTGAAGAATTTCAATTGGTTAGACGTAAGGGTATATTCCCATATAGCTATTTAAATTCAATTGAACGATTGAAAGATGTACAATTACCGTCACGTGAAAAGTTCTATAATCAATTAACAGATCAAAACTGTAGTCAAGAGAACTATGAGCATGCACAAAATGTTTGGAATGTGTTTAAGTGTGAAAATTTATTAGATTATTTATTGCTTTATCTTAAAATAGATATGCTTTTGTTATGTGACATTTTTGAGAATTTTAGAAAAATATGTAAAAATATCTATAATTTAGATCCATGTCAATATTATACAACTCCTAGCCTATCATGGGATGCAATGTTGAAAATAACTAAAATAGAATTAGAACTGTTCACCGACATTGATATGTATAATTTTATAATAAAGGGGATTAGAGGTGGTCTCGTTCAATGTTGTAAGCGACATTCAGTTGCAAATAATAAATATTTAGATAACTATGATTGTAACAAGGAATCAAATTATATAGTATATTTAGACGTTAATAATTTATATGGATATAGTATGTCAATGGCTATGCCATATCGAAATTTTAAATGGATAAAAGAAGAAAATTTTGACTGGTCCAAATGTACAATGAATGATTCTCCAATTGGTTATATCTTAGAAGTAGACTTGGAATATAATGAAAATTTACACAACCATCATAATGACTTACCATTTTGTACACAAACCAAAAGAAATGAAAAAATGCAATCGACAAAATTAATTGCTGACCTAACACACAAGTTCAATTATATAATTCACTATAGAAATTTGCAGCAATGTATTAAACATGGAATGACTCTAAAGAAAATTCATAGAATACTGCAATTTGATCAGTCCGAATGGCTTAAACAGTATATAGACCTTAATAATTATTATAGAACATTGGCTGTTAATGAATTTGAGAAAAACTTTTTTAAACTCCTAAACAATGCTGTTTTTGGAAAAACTCTTGAGAATATTGATCGTAGAAAATCTATTAAATTGATAAGTAGTTGGGAAAGTATAGGTAGAAGATTGATAGCCAGAGCATTAATCTCAAAATTTAATTATTGTAGTGCATTACAATTTACGGATGAAATGTATGCGATATAAATGAAAAAATCACATGTTGTTTACAATAAACCTGTCTACATTGGATTCACCGTACTGGAATTATCAAAACATAAAATGTACAGTTTTCACTATGACTATATGAAACCAAAATATAATGACAATATAAATTTAATGTACATGGATACTGATTCATTTATCTATGATATTAAGACTATAGATTTTTACAATGACATTCGTTGTGAAATTTAACAACAATTCGATACATCAGAATATGTTAAAGATAATATTTTAATTTACCATTGTTAAACAAAAAAATTAGGTTTGATGAAAGACGAATGTAAGGGAAATATAATTAAGGAATTTATAGGGCTCAGACCCAAAATGTATTCGATAAAAATTTATAATATAAATAACAATGTTAATACGACAAAAGAGATTAAAAATTAAAGGTGTAAAGGCGAGTGTAACTGCAAAACTAAGTATGGTTAATTTTCGCGAGTGTTTATATAATAAACAAAACAATTTGGAACAATGTACATGTTTAAATCAAAATTACATCAAATTTATACGCAAGAGTATACGAAAATCGTATTAAGCCATTTAGATGATGAGCGATATATAAAAGACAATAATGTAGACACTCTTGCATGGGGTCATAAAGATATCCCCTGAGAACAACTATGAGATTAATTTGAAAAAAAAAAAACATTTTTTTATATTTTGTATTTAAAACATTTTATTTTTCTAATCAAGAATCTTAAACATAAATGTCCACAATTATACGTGTTGAATTTTTGTTCATTTCTATAGTTATATTCAATAGGTGGCCGTAAATAATTGACAACTTCAATCGGCGGTTGCAAGTCCCCGAAACTATCAAAATATTCCTTATAATTCCCCACTTTAAAATATGCTATCCAATGTGTACCTCTTCCACTTTGCCTATCTAAATTTATTATGCCACATTCGTTGACCCACGGTTTTTGGTAAACGATCTCGCATAAAACACCACGAAAGTGCTTAAAATGTTGTTTACCAAAACCAATTAAATCAATATCGGTAAGTGGACGTTTTGGTAGCATATTTAATGGTTTTGGATACGGTTTATAAAATAGTCCATAGCCTTTTTGTATGGTTTGAGGAATAGTCCCTTGCCCATTGCAATTGATTCCATATAACGGTTATGTCGTGTCGCCTCCGATAATTGTTCCTTTCCATTTTAATATCATTGATGGCCTTAGCAATAGCTGATCCACCGCTGGCAAGACCGCCTAGTGCCGAAATTGCTGCCATAATTGGCACCAACGGTAAGAATCCGCCAATTTTTGGAATTGGTATAACTCTCGGAATGCTTGTTCCCCCGAGCGCTCGTTTATATTTTATCGGGATCGATTGATGTTGCTGTTGGGATATCTCAATTGCTTCGTCCATATTTATTGGATTTTTTTTTTTCAAAATTCGACTCGTTTGTCTCACCAATTTCGTAAACAATGAAGGCTGACTACGACGTCGACGATGACGTCGGCGGCGGCGGCGGCGGCGTGAACGTGGATTGTTAGTGGTGGTTTTCCTATTGGGGTTTTTTTTTTTTTTTTACGCACTCTACGTCGCTGTCGACGGTTTTTATTTTTATTGTTAATACCTAGTCCGAATTTAACTTTTGTTTTCATAGCGTTTGACACAAACCAAGCGGCAGAACGTTCAGCTAAATTACTATCGTTTGCTTTGACACGTGCCCAGGCTTTTTCAGCTAATATAAGTAGGTAGTAAATGAGTTCTGGCCCACATTGGGGTGGGGGAGGAAGTGGGGAGGTAATTAAAGGGGTAATAAATTAAAAAGGGTTGACAGGTGGTGACAAAGAGGAAGTAATTAATTGGGGAGAGGTTGACAGGTGATCGTGGTAATATGTAAATGTAAATAGAAAGGAAGGGAAAATAGGAAAATAGGGAAAATAGGGGAAAAGGGGAAAATGGGAAATGGGGAAATGGCAGATGGAAGGAAAGTGTGATGGACCAACAGGGAAGACAGAGAAGGAAAGGCGCCCTCGCATTTACCGAGCGGCCCCTAACTTTCACCTGGGAAAGTCTCACATTTAGAAGGCTGTTAAAACGCACCCTTGCACCTTTGCCGAGCACCCTAATTCTAATTTTCACCAATTTTCACCTGGGAAATTAGGTACCTGCGATCGTTTGCTTGTTTGTTTGTTTGTTTGTCTTAAACACGCCCAGCGTTTTGTGTTTGTCTTAGAAAATAAACGCCCTCAGCCTTAGGACACTGAGTGTGACGATTTTTTTCAGCCAATGGCTGTCGATAACACATTCTTGAGGGTTTGACTAAAAGGAGTCAAATGCTATAAAACTGAAAGTCTTTTCGTTAAGTTAACAGTTTTTTAAAAACCAGCAGAAGAAGAGTAGTCAAATAATGGAAAACATTTCAGTCATATTTATCGACTCGGATCAGGAGACTTCCTTCAGCCCACTTCTAACCTCCTCGCAGAAGAATCCTGAGGAATACCTGAACGATTCGCCACTGTTTGGGGTTGAGACAAAGGATTTCCTGGATGCTGAACTCGGTCCGGATACTGATTTATTGGATGTCGTCAATACATATCCATTTAATTGGGGTCATTGTGCGCAGC
Organism: Drosophila triauraria; assembly: GCA_014170255.2. Classification (NCBI taxonomy): domain Eukaryota; kingdom Metazoa; phylum Arthropoda; class Insecta; order Diptera; family Drosophilidae; genus Drosophila; species Drosophila triauraria. Next base: position 34,650,805 of record CM024333.1, read on the forward strand.
GATTTGATCTGGATGAATCCTGGTCACCTTCAAATTTGTTGTCGGAGAGTGATCGACTATTGTTGGAAGTCAACGAAGCCCCCGCAGAAGTCTACAATTTGCTGTCGGATAGTGGAGACAAAATTCTGATGGAGATAACTTCACAAGATCCGGGAGCTGGAATTTCCAATATATTCTCGGACAGTGGGGACCAGTTGTTAATGGAAGTTGATTTGTCTACATACAACGTCCAAACAACCCCCGATGACGGTGGTGGTGATCGAGGAATCGAGAAGCGAGAAAATAGTTTAAGAAATATGTTTCTAGACGATAGTTATGGAGACCAGCTTATGTTAGAAATTAAATAAATAAATAAATAAATAAAAACATTTAGCAAAATTGAGAATGTATTTATTGATATATATATATATATAAATTTATTCAAGCAGTTTAAGTTTGTTTACATTTTTATTTTTGGTTAACATTCTTAGGTTTAGTTTATAATATTTCAGCATAATATCCATAGCCTTGGCTCGTAAATTTGATGCCTGGTGACATTGACACGTATCGGGTACCACTTTATTTTCATCATAGGCCCAAGGGCATGTCAGCATATGATTTCCATTTATTGATTCCCGCTCGCCAATTGTCTCGAATCGTTTAATTTTTTTATGTAGCTCATAGAGGGTGGAACGGTGATTCTCAAACAAATATTCGTCAAATTCATTGAGAAAATTCATAATTTTTTCACAAGTCTGTAAGTTTCTGCTACTCATTATGTATGTATGTTAGTGTAGGGAGGAGCTTGCTGCTCTTGATGGTGGTGGTGCTAATATAGAACTGAATCTCAATTTATATTTCGCTCCTCCCCAGTCAACATCAGAGGCACACACTCCCTCTCTCGCTCTCTTTCACCTGTATGAGTGTGTGTACCCTTTATTCCCTCTCTCACCTGTGCTCACTTCAACCCTAAATTTTAGGAGACTCCTCTCTTGTCTCTCGCTCTCTCTCTCACCTTCGCCAATCCTCGATAGCTCATGATCTCCATTCACGAGACTGGTGGTCACTTCACCCCTTAATGTTAGGAGTCGCTCGCCCCGACGTCACCATTTCCTATTTCCTACTTCTCTATTTCTAAGACAGTGTACACTTGCACACCCCACATGGAATCGGTGGGGACCAATGAAAATGATTCAACTCGAAATTCAAATTCTGTTCCATAGAAAATGATTAGAATAAAATTTTCTTAAATTAGTCAACTTCGAATGCTTAACGCGAACAACACACTTTTATTGTTAGAAGAAAAAATTAAAGTGTGCGCTTGTGTGGTTAAAATCTAAAAATAGATTAATAAAACAAAAACAAAAACAAAAACAAAACAAAACAAAGTCCTTGATAAAAATAAAATTAATTTAAAAGCGAACAAAATCAAATAAAAAAACAAATGAGTTCTAATTCGGGAAAATTTTGTGTGTCCTGTCAACGAATGATCCCGGCAGGAGTACAATGGAAGCACCACGTTCGCACGGAGCTTCACAAGCGGCAAGCTATCGAGCCTCTGGATGGTAGAGTTAAAAAAATTTCGGATGGATTCAAGGGACGAATTCTACATTACATGTACTTGAATGACGGTTTGGATCTGAGATACCCAAGGAATTTCTTAGTGAAGCAGGCGAGGCACTTAACACTCACCTAGCTATGGTACTGCAAAGCTATGTCTCCGGTAAAATTAATTACGAGTTATTTGCGGAATATATGCTTGTTAAAGAAGATGAAATTAAACAAGAAATTAAACAGTTCCAAAGCAAAATGGAAGTTGCGACAAATAATTCTGACTTAAATCAAATATTTACTAATCACTCTCTTCAAATAATGGGTAGAATGAGTGAATTTCAAGAACGTGATAGTGGCTGGACGCTAGTTAGAATTTTGCGATTGGAAATTAATTTTAACCAATATAAGCCGCTTGGCGGATCTTCATATATTCCGTTGCCACGCAAGCTCGCCCTAAAAAAAGCTATTGTTAATGTCCAGAACAATGATTCATTCTGCTTTAAATGGACATTGATTGCGGCATTGTCAAATCTTTCAAAACATCTTTATAGATCTTCAACCTATAATGTTGATATAAATTCAGAGAGACTAATATTGCCATCCGGAATAATTCTGGATTTCAGTGGCTTGACCTTCCCGCTTAAAATAAAAGATATTAGTATATTTATGCGAAATAATGTGGGGCTGAGTATCAATGTTTTTGGATACGATGAGGAAACTGAAAGCATAATTGGACCGCTTTTTCAATCTGGACGGGAAAAGCTCATACATATTAACATGCTCTTCTTGGAAGAAGAAGGTTTTGGACACTACACGTGGATACAAAATATTTCCAGGTAAGCATTAAAGTTTATTTTATATACATATATATATATATATATATATATATATATATATATATAATATATTTATTTATTTATACATATTTGTTTTATTTAATAGGCTAATTTCTTCGCAAAGAGGATCTCATAATGGACAACAATGGTTTTGCAATAGCTGCTTAAATTTTTCATCGAATGCAAAAGCGCATCTCGACACCAGGAGATCTGTAGTGGAAAGATCTCAAGGCTCCCCAACCCCATCAAGCGACATTAAAATATACGGCGGTGCGGTATCAACTTCAGGTTCCATTTGTGGTGTATGCAGATTTCGAGTGCTTGCTTAAACGTAAGAATATTGAAGTAAGCCCTAAGCTATATAATGTAAACGAGCACGTAGCAATATCATATGCTTACTTTATAAAGTGTGCACATGATTCTAATTTAAATGAATTTAAATTAGAAACTGGTGATGGTAATGTAGCTATAAATTTTATTACTTCCTTGTGACCAGTCTAAAAAACTACACAAAATTACTTGAGTAAAGTTGTCCCTATTGTAATGAATGCGGAAGACGAGTATGACTTTGAGTACGCGATAAATTGTCACATTTGTGAAAAGGTTTTAGCACACGACCGCGATCGCGATCACTGTCACTTTACAGGTAGATATAGGGGTGCAGCCCATTCGAAATGCAATTTAGAATTAAGGACATTAAATTTTTTCCCAGTTTTCTTTCACAATTTTTCAAAGTATGATTGTCACTTGTTTATTAAGGAACTGACACTTATACCTGGAGAAATTAAAGGTATTCCAATAAACAAGGAACACTTCATTTCAGTGTCCAAAATAATAGAAAATGAATGTGGGAATAATTTTGAGATACGTTTTTTAGATACATTTAGATTTATGGCGTCTAGCTTAGATAGTTTAGCATCTAATTTAGATGATGGAGATCTTCATGTAATAAGAACATATTTTAGTTGTGAAAATGAGTTCAGGCTTATGCGTAAGAAAGGTGTATTCCCTTATGAATACCTAGATTCAGAGCAGAGACTTGATGAAACTTCTCTACCGTCAAGGGGTGATTTTTTTAATCAGTTAACTGAAATGGAGTGTTCTGAAGAGGATTACGGTCACGCACTTAAAGTTTGGTCACAATTTTCTTGTAATTCTCTAAAGGAATATTTAGAGTTATATTTAAAAACTGATGTATTACTATTAGCTGACATTTTTGAAAACTTTCGCTCAGTTTGTATGAAAATTTATTCTCTTGACCCAGCTCATTTTTATACAACGCCAGGATTGTCGTGGCAGGCTATGTTAAAGACGACAAGAATTGAATTACAATTACTTACAGACATTGACATGTTCAAATTTTTCAAAGTGGCATACGAGGGGTTTAGTACAATGTTCTCACAGATACACGAAGGCAAATAATAAATATTTGTCAGATTATGACGAGAGTAAAGCTTCAACTTACCTAGTTTATTATGATAGTAATAACTTGTATGGCGATAGTATGATGCAGAGCTTACCATACGCGAGCTTTGAATGGATTCCCCCCACAGACATAGAAAACTTTAAAATTGAAAATATCCCAAGAGATGGTCCATATGGATACATTTTAGAAGTTGACTTAGACTATCCGTATAGCATTCACGACTTACATAGTGACTTACCGTTTTGCCCCTCCAATAAGTTAGCAAGTGATAATGAGAAAGTAAAAAAATTGATTGCCGACTTCGGAGATAAAGAAAATTACACCATACGGTACTACAGCAATGTCTGTATAATGGGTTGCAGCTTAAGAAAATTCATAGAGGGGTGCGGTTCAAGCAAAAACCTTGGCTGAAGCCTTATATCGAACTGAATACTTATTATCGTTCGATGGCGAAAAATTCTTTCGAAAAAAGCTTCTTTAAGCTCTTAAATAACGCTGTCTTTGGGAAAACCATGGAGAACATTGAATTACGTAGTGATATTAAAATAGTTAGTTATTGGGACCCTCCTCAGACTAATAATAGAGGTCGTAAAAAACTTTGTGCTCGAACTTTAATTTCAAAAAGTAATTTTCATAGTGCCACAAAACTTATGAATGATTTTTATACGATACAGATGAAAAGAATGTCATTTGTATACGATAAGCCAATATATCTAGGATTTGCTGTACTGGAGTTATCAAAATGGAAGATGTATGATTTCCATTATCAGTACATGAAACCAAAATTTCAAACAAATATTAGATTGAACTATATGGATACCGATAGCTTTATTTACACAATTAAAACAGATGATTTTTACAGGGATATTCGAGACGATATAGAATTTAAATTTGACACATCTGGATATTCTAAAGAACGAGCCAAATTGTATGATTTTAAAATTTGTAATAAATCTCGAGTGGGCTTTTTTAAGGATGAGCTTAATGGTCTACCAATGAGTGAATTCGTTGGACTTCGCCCCAAAGTTTATGCCTACACGATTGACGGTGTCGATAAATCGTTCATGAAATCTAAGGGTGTTACGAGAACGGCGTTAAAATGTCTAGATATTGAAAGATATAAAAATATTCTTTTTAGTGAAACACCATTATATGGGTTTATGACAATGTTTAGATCTAAAATGCATACCATAAATACTTTTAAAATGGCTAAAATAATTCTTGATGCTAATGACACGAAGAGAAAGGTGCAAGCTGATAAATTTTCTACCCTCCCATACCATCATATGATTTTAAAAGAAAGAGAGCTCAAATCAAGTATTCAAGTCCTTGAGGGTGAGTCACTCGTTTTAGGGAGAGAGCTAGCCGATATGGAAAAACGTGTTCCCCACACAGACCAACAACAGCGACAAGAAGAACAGAAAACACTACTACTCGCCCCCCTAAAAACTAAAATAGAAAATCTCGAAACTGAATTATTTTACAAAACACTTGAATTGGAAATGTTTTATAATGAAATACCCCCCACCCCCAAAAGACATAGACAATTTTAAATTTTAAATTTCAAGACAAAGAAAATGTATTTCACATGTATTATTTGTTTGTAGAATAAAAAATGAAAATAAATAAATAAATAAAAAAAGAAAAGAGTAATAAATGTGTTGAATAGTATTTTAAAATAATTATAGTAACATATAATGACAAATTTGTTAGTAAAAACATGTAAATATACCAATATAGGATATATTTTAAGCAAAACATTTAAATTTTAGTAATAAATTTGTGTGTGTGTGTGTGTGTGTGTAATTAAAAATAGAAAATGTATATATATATATATATATATATATATATAAGGTTTAAAAATGTATAATATTATTTTGCAAATAAAAGTTATATTTAATGCATAATATTTGTTTCTGTGTACGTCTCAATCTATTTATTTCATTGATTTAATTTTTTTATTGTTAATTTTCTTATTTTTTTGATTCCGCTGCCACTGTCGCTGCTTATATAGATAATTCCAAAGTTCAATATCATGTGAATTCATGTGATCTGAGGAGGAGGAGGAGGAGGAGGGATTCTCAAAATAAGCTTTGGCAGGCTTTCCATTCTTATCAAAATCATCATTATCAAGATCCACATCATCATCATCGTCATCATCATCATCTTCATCTACTAATCTATTTTTCTGCTTCTTCTCCCTAACTGATTTCAAATAATGACCTAATTCGTTTTCAGCAGAATTCTGACTGTTATTATTTTCATTAGATGATGATGAGGGTAAATTTATATTTGATTTTAAAATTTGATTAACATCATTTGTATTGAAACTAAAATTAGAACTATGACTTAAGTGGGGTGCAAAAATATTTGAGCTTAAAAGTTGTGTTGGCTGATCTAAAAGAGAGAGAGAGAGAGAAAGCGTGAATAAATTTAGAGAAAATCATTTTAATATTTACTATCCTAATTTTACTCACCAATTCTATTGTTTTTAAGCGAAGGGGTCCAATTTTTTATCCTGAAAAAAAAATAAGCGTTTTGTTTTTGTTTTGTGTTAACCTAAACTAAAACAAACTTAGAATTGTCTACAGAGACTAGACATTTAAGGAGACATAAAGTGGGCTTCGGTGAGGCACGTATAACCACCTCTCTTTTTACATTCTTGTTATCGGTCGATGTTAAAATACCCTTCTTAAAGCTTTGTTCATCGATTTCCTGGCAGGTGAGGCTTACGGTATATTTATCTAGGTCTGAGAGCTTTTTAAGGCGTCGAGCGACATAATGACATTGTAAGCGCATTAAAATTCATGTTTATAGTCTAGCGTAAAGTAGCGATAAAACCTCGTCTGCTAGTAACAATTACTCCCCAATCAAATTTTCCTTTTTATTAGTTGTTCCGTGTACGCCTCTAATAACATTTTTTAACTCGTTAAAATCCTCTCCTACGCTACGCTTGTTGCTAATATTTTCATAATCTTCACTTACGTCATCAAACGAGAATTTTGAGGGTACGTCTGCTCGAGTAGGGGTTGCAATTGGCGGTGTACTGTCTGCTGGTGTTAACCCACTGAGATCTTCGTAGTCATCTGTAATAATTGGCGGAGTTACTGTTGTTGTTGTTGTTGCTGCTGTTGTTGCTGCTGTTGCTGCTGTTGTTGTTGTTGTTGTTGTTGTTGTTGTTGCTGCTGCTACTGCTGCTGCTGCTGCTGTTGTTGGTGGAGTTGGTGTTGAAGTTGAGGTAATGTTTAATTCTGATGTCGCTGTTGGAGGAGTTATTGTTGTTGCTGTTGTTGCTGTTGTTGTTGTTGTTGTAATTGGTGGTGTCACAGTTGTGTTGGTATTATTTGTTTCTTCTGCTGTTGTTATCGTCGTTGTTGTTGTTGTTGGCGAATTTAATAAGGGGTTTTTATCTTGCCCCAAAATTTTAGGTTGTTCCTTTGGATCCGTTTCTGTTTGATTTAAATTTCCTTTTATGTTAAGCAATTCACTATTCTTATATACATAAAAATTCATTCTTATTTCCAATTTATTGTTGTTCGGTAAATATACCGTCATGTAGGGAGTAGTTAGTGTTTCGTTATATCCACTAAATACATAGCTTGCGTTAAAATTCATGGTCTCATTTGAAACTTGACTAACTGGGATAACGCCCATCTTCACTGCTTTAAAGCAGATGGCCAGAAGCAGTAGAAAAACAAGTCCGAGATACATAGTTTTGCAGCACCCTATTTATATATATATATATATACATATATATATAAAATATAAAAATATATAAGTATACTTATATATGGACAATTAGGGTTTTTGTTTTACCCTGTTTTCGTATTAACTCACCTTTTGGTTTCCTATTTCACTTTTTTATTTCTTATTATTTCCACAAATTTTCAATGTAATTTACAAGCGTTTCAGCGTTTCACGTCCGCCTTCGTTGCGCTGACAACTGAATGAACGAAAGCTTCCAGCTAGAGACCTCTATTTATGGGGCATCCAGTACACACGTACACACGCACACACCGCATCCATAAAATTGATTTCCATTACATCGAAAACATGGACCAGATGCTCTGGCTCGAGATGTGTCGAAACTGGGGGTCGGTCGGTGGTGACGGGGGGTGGAGTGGGGCGGCCCTGAAGTCAAGCAATTAATACTGACCATCTGGCAAGATTTACAGCAACAGCCGCAAGGGGGTCGTTTGTTGGTGAGGGGGCGCAAGAGGGAAGAGCATAAAAATAGTTTCCCCTCCCACCACACCCTTCCTCACCAAGCATGCATGAAAATAGTCCCCCTTCATCACATAAAATTTGACTCGCACTCGGGCCACACTCAGCCCGCATATATATATATATATTGTGAAAGAAATTAAATATATCTTCTCACATATATCTTCCGCATACATAATATGAAAGAAATTAAATATATATTCTCACATTCAACACCCTCAAATTGTTGCGAGTCGTAAACATTTGAATGAAATTATTTATAGCTTGTTTCCAAATTGAAATAGGGGCACTATTTCGTTTTTATTGCGTCATTGTGCGCCTCCCTATTACGTCATACGCCGTCGACTAATTGTGTGCGCGCGTGTGTGTGTATAAAATTTAATTTTAAATTGGTTAAATCTATTTAGAAATGCGCTATAAAATATCATCTTTAGATTCCCAGCTATCATATTTCTCTGAAAATCCCAACCAACGTACACGGACTCTATCCCCATCTCGCTTTAATATTTTTTGAACTAAATAGGTGTTTGGAAACTGGGTCTTTAAAATTTCATGACCGTAAAACCCCCCTTGTATTGGATTTCCCTCGAAATCTTCCAATAAATAAGTTACAGGGTATGTATTTTTAACTTTTCTTATTTTAAATACCTCGGTAGTATAATTCGGTGTGTACCCTTTGGAGAAAACATGTTTATATCGACTTATTCGTACAAAATCTCCGTTTCGCAACCTCTCTTTCTTAAACATTTTAAGGTGGTTGTAAGCCGATTTTAAAATTAACCCTTCATTAGAGGCGTTTACGTCAATAGGGGCAAATTTTATTGTGCGATGCGGACGTCTGTTGTAGGTTTCTATCAGACTTTTTAAATTATCGATCCACTTGTACGTTCCTCTAAAGCTGAATTCACGCCACATAAGCTCTTTTAAAGTTCTATTAAAACGTTCCACAATAGAGGCTTTTAGAGTTGAAAATGTAGAATAATGATTGATCCCAAACCTTTTCATTAGGTGAGCAAAATTCTTATTAAAGAACTCGGAACCGTCATCAGTCTGTAAATTTTTGGGGGTCTTAAAACTAGATTTTAAAACTTTCTCCATAGCTTTTGAGACTTCTTTAGCCGTTTTAGATTTTATCGGTTCCGCCCACGCGAACTTGGAAAATGTATCAATTACTGTTAACAAGTAACGATAACCATTATTACTTTTCGAATATTTCCCCATCTCCACTAAATCTGCCTGCCACAGATCGCTAATACCTTTTGTAATTACTCGTCGACGGGTAAAATTGCCCCTACACGGGGCGTGGATCTCTTTGACAAGAGCTAGCTTTTCGTTCATATTGTCTTATTAAAATTTTCTTATTATTGGAACTGCAGTGCCATCTATTTCCATGGTCTGGGACTTTACAACTGATGATTTCGGAGCGGTGACATATTTATAACAAAATTCCTCAAGCTTATTTATTTTTCCAATTAAATTCGTAATTATTATATTAACATTTTCAAGTCTCTTATTATTTAATTCAACGATCCTTTCCAGAGAAGTTATTTTAGAAAGTCTCCGATTTAAGGAATTATTAATTCGAGCTGTTAAATCAGACTTCATTGCCTTAAAGCTTTCGTCCACATATCCTTTTGTTGTGGCATCGGAAATTTCTATGGGACCCCCACAATTTTTTACACGTTTCTGATGTGCGTTTAAATTATCATCAAAGTCAATAAACCAGGCAACAATGGATGTGCTCTTATCCCCCCCTCCGTTAACTCGTGAATAATGTCCAAACTTATCGAGCGCCATTTTTGGTCTAAACAAATTTAATCATGGGTAAGCTTTTTATTAAAATCGAGCTTTTTATTAAAATCGAGCTTTTTATTAAAATGGGTAAATTACACGCCCCTCGACGAGCTCCTCTAAAATTGAAAAAATTTTATTTTCTAATCCATTATTTCCTGCAGCTTTTGAGGCTATTAAAAGCTGTAATCTTTCTACCAATTCATTGAAATCATCAAAATATACATAATTTGGCGGTGATTGCTGAAGTTTCATATAATTGTACCCTCCACCCTTTTTCTTTTTTGAGTGGAGTGGGGTGGATACAGCAGAGGGACTACCTATATTTTCCAACAACTTCTTAATTATGTTTGTATATTTAAACCCTCTGGTCCCTTTAACCCTTTTTTGAGGATTAAAATCCAAACGATGAACAGATGACTCCAAAATAATTTCTCTGTAACTGTTCAAGTCTGTGTCAGTATATCCTACAGGTTTATTATGAAAAATTAGAGAATATAGACCAGGAGTTAGGTCCCATGTGTTTCCACTAGATAATTGAAGTTTATTTTTATTGATATTTAGCTGGCTATTACCCAAACTTAATGAAATGGGGGCTGGTGGGAGCTTTTTTAGGTCCATACGCTTTATCTAGTAATCCCTCTCTTGACAGACTGCTAGTATTTAGATTATAGTCTGAATTAAATGGTTCACTAACATCTGATTCTTTTTCTAGTGGTGTTTCTGACTCTGAATCCAATTCAACATGTGATTGTGAAAAAAATTCATCGTCATCGTCGGTGCCGTCCTTATCATCGTTCTCATCTGAGATGTTAGATATATATTTTTTTTTTGTTTCTTTAATCGGGCTTTTGAAATTTCCATCATCACCACCAATTTTGTATTCAGATTTATATTCCTTGAGCTTTTTTATTGGACTCACATTTTTAAATAATTTACTATTTGATTTTAGCTTAGACGTTTCTTCTTCTTCTTCTTCTTCTTGTTCATCGTCTTCTCCCCCTTTTTATACCCTTGCAGAGGGTATTATAATTTTGCCATGATATTTGCAACGCAGTGAAGGAGGCATCTCAGACCCCATAAAGTATATATATTCTTGATCAGCATCACCAGCCGAGTCGATCTAGCCATGTCCGTCTGTCTGTCTGTCCGTCTGTCTGTCCGTCTGTCTGTCCGTCTGTCTGTCTGTCTGTCTGTCGGTTTCTACGCGAACTAGTCTCTCAGTTTTTGAGCTATCGGGCTGAAATTTTCAGCATAGTCTTATTTCTTTAGCACGCAGTAAATATGTCGGAACGGCCGAAATCGGACCACTATATCCTATAGCTGCCATAGGAATGATGGCGAAATTAATGTACAAAAATTTTTAATTTCTCTGTTTTCAACGAATTTCTATAAATTTCGAGATATAGTCGTTTTTATAGTTCTAGAATTACGGTTTTAATTTCATTAAGATCGGACAACTATATCATATAGCTGCCATAGAAGGGATCGGTCGATTTATATGAAAATGTAAAATTCTACATGTAAAATGTAAAATTTACAAAATTTACATAATTTGACATTTTTCTTACATTACCAAAATGGATCGAATTTAATGATCAAATTGCTGACTGCAAGGGTATATAAACTTCGGTTTACCGTTTATATTTTCGATCTCTCGTAATAATGAACTTTTGTTTTTTATTTTCACTAACAAGCTCTCGTAGGGGCTCAGTAATCGGTTTATATTGTTCTGCAAGGTCAGAAGCTGACTGGGACTTTAATTGTTTGAGGGCATCGAATTTTCTTTTTAACGCATTTCTCGTTTTAGTAAGCTGGCTTAAGATATATTGGCTCATTTTAAATATTATCAACGTCAGCCTCCCTTAGCATAAAAGACTTAATTCAGGTTTACGAACTTTACTTAACAGGGTTACATTTCGTACTAATGAAATATATATATATATATATATATATATATATGTATATTTCGAGTGAAAAAGTGAGAAAATTCCAACACCACCCCCCTCCCACCCACATATAAAAACGAAATCTAAAGTATTTGTTAGTTTATTTGTTTGTTTATTTCATCAAATTTTTATTCAAACAAAGAAAAAAATTATTAAAGAGTCAGACAAGTCGTCCATTTAATTCGAGACGCAGACTGTCATTACTGTTTTTCACAATTCGATATTCCTTATCCTGGAGCAAGTTCAGAGTGCTATCTTTGAGAGTGTTGTATCTCTCAGGCAGATACAAAATATAATCTTCAAGTTCCAAGGCAACAGAGATCCCATACACGGTTTTCTTTCTCTGTGCGCTAATAATTGAATAGCCGACATTCACATCCATCCTAGTTTTCGAAAGCAAAGCTTTTGATGTGCGATGATTAAAATCATTGATAGCATCTACGCGAAGTATTTCCAGCTCCATGTTGGCGTTCAGGTCACTCTCTGTTTGAATTTGTTGATGCATTTTGTTTATTTTCCCTCAAGTTGAAGCTCGTTAACGAAGTTGACCGTAGGCGATGATGATTCGACTTTCCAAGTTGAAGTTAAAATTCTGACTGTGAAATCCTGTTCAGTTTCGACCAGGGGTTGCAAATAACAGTTATGAGATAAATAAAAATTGGAGCCAAAAAAATTAGCTGCGACGATAGGAAAATTATGTATAACTTATTTTTGGAAGGACATTGCAAAAATAGGATAAACTTTTATTTGCAATTTTTATTTTGTTAATCTTTTTTAACTGTTATTTTTGATTTTTAATAAAAAAGTTAAAAATAATTCTTATTTTTCAATTTTTATATAAAAGTTGAATCATAACTCTTATTTGTAATTTTTAAAAATATATGTATGTACATGTTTATGTATATATCATATGGTACATTATAATACATTATATACATAATAATACATCAAACGAAAAGTATTGAGACGTAGATTAAAAATATCTTTCGATCTTTAAAATAAACCGCTCCGTTCAAAAGTTATTGCAATTCAATTTTTATTTTCAATTTTTAAAATAAAAATTGAAGAATAACAGTTATTTTCAATTTTTCAAAATAAAAATTGACAAGCAATTCTTATTGGCAATTTTTATATAAAAATTGAAAAATAAGAATTATTTTTAACTTTTTTATTAAAAATCAAAAATAACAGTTATTTTGCAATTATTTTTTTAAATTAAAAAAATAACTCTCATTTTACAACTTTTATTTTAAAAATTATAACTGTTACGAACCCTGGTTTCGACCTCATTTTATAGCACTTGTTGTACCCAAAACCACCACCACCACCACCACTACACGCTCGGGTGAATAATTTTCCACAATCAACCCCCTTTTTGTTTTTGAGTCACCCTCGGATTAATCTAGAATTTTATTTAAATTGGAGCAAGAATTCAAGACATAGATGACCACAGTTATATGTCCCAAAACGTTGAATTCGATCGTAATTGTAATTGATATCTTCGCCTAAATATTTCACAAGTTCCTTTGGTGGTTGCAAATTACCAAACGAATCCAGATAATTTATTCTTTTTTTATTCTTCGTCCAAGCCACCCAGTGCGTACCCCTTGAATTCGAGTCCCCCAAATTAAGTACCCCACACTCTTTATTTTTAGGTGTTTTTGGGAGTGCATCTCTCATAAACGCTCCCCTAAAAAAAGGTATATATTTTTGAGCAAATTTCTCGATATCTATGTTGGTTAACGCTCTCTTGGGCAGCCGACTAATTAGTTTTTTTTATTCTTTATTCCACGACCATTGTTATACGGTTTTAGGTATAGACCGTAACCACTTTTATAGGGTTTTAGATATAAACCCTCCCCCACGGAGACATCTTCCATCTTCCGGTTATGTCTTTTGCTTTCTTCAAGTTGCTGTTTCGCAATTTTCGCGTTTGTTATTAATTTCGCGACACTAGAAGTTCCTGAAGCTAAACTTCCTATTGCACTCAATGCGGTTAAGATGGGGACAAGTGGTAAAAATCCACCCATTTTGGGTACATTAATTATACGCGGAACTTTAACATTTTTCTTAGAACCGATGGATTTATGTATCGCTTTTCGAGCAATTTTAATTGCATTAACAACATCTAGAGGTTTTTCTTTTTTCAATAACCGACTAGCCCCCCTTACAACAGATGAGAGACTATTTAATTTCGCCCCCCTCCCCCTCCTCCTCCCCCTCCCCTTCCGTCTACTCCTTTTACTCTTCGCAATCCGTCGCACCCTTTTCTTCTTCTTATGTTTTTTCTTAATTTGCTTTCGAACACCCATCCCAAATTTTTTCTTTGCCTTCATAATATTGGTCACTAAATACGCAGCTGCCCGCTCTTTAAATGAAGTGTCCTGTGCCTTTACTCGTTCCCAGGCCTTATCAATTAATATAGAATCTGCCTTATGTCGTTCACTCAAATCCTTGTGTTGGGAATAAGCAATGTCATGAGACTTGCAGGCTTCGTCTAATTCGTTAATCCCGGGGTCTCCACGCTTTAGTCGCTCTGCAAGCTTTGTACCGGGGCCGCAATAGTTATATCCCGGGATGTGAAACTCAATTGGGAGGACGTCTATCAACTTATTGATAAGAGAACTTCCACGTTTACGATGTAAATTATTACTAATCATATTATAAATGCGTTTCCCCATTATATATAACGTTATTCATTGAAGATTTACCACTGATTAAACACATTTCTATTGCGATGCGATTAATAAAACAAAAAAGCGATATCCACGTTCGCAATTTTGAGAATGTGGGGGATTTAAAACTCCCTCCGCGACATAGTGAGCTATTACCCAACACAATCCGAGCTCTTGTGGTTGGTCCATCCAACTGCGGGAAAACTAATATTATGATCAGTCTAATTGAAAGTCCAAATGGTTTGAGATTTGAAAATATTTACGTGTTTTCAAAGAGTCTGTATCAGCCCAAATATGAATACTTGGAAAAGCTTATAAAGCCGATTAAGGGGATGGGCTTTTATAAATTCTCTCAGAATGAAACTGTTATACCACCTAGCGAAGCAAAAAACAATTCAATATTCATTTTTGACGATGTGGTCAGTGAAGGTCAAAACAATATCCGTTCATATTTCTGTATGGGGCGTCACAAAAACATTGATTCCTTTTATTTATGTCAAACATATACTCGGATACCGAAACATCTTATACGTGACAATGCGAATGTAATTATTATATTCAAGCAGGATCTCTTAAACATACAGAATATCTATCGGGACCACATCAACACCGACATGAGCTTTGAGACATTTACAAAAATTTGTCAAAAATGCTGGGAAAATAAATATGATTTTCTTTTCGTCAACAAAGATTGTGCTATTACTGACGGTCGTTACAGAAGAAATTTTAATGAATTCATTATTCTTTAAAAATAAATTTTAATATAAGATTGGGATAGGGGGCGACATATCTCCCAGTTGAAGAAGAGATTTCAAAATGGTTAGATCATTGACTCTATCAGTGAATGGAAATAATAGCTCCATTATAAACACTAATTACTTCCCGCCAATTGAGCTAAAGGGGGCATATGAGTGTGCACTGATTGACTTTAATATGTACAATTCCATTCCGAATATCGATCTAAATAACAACCTCTTTAATATCGGTGACAAAGTTATTGAAATTCCTATCGGGTCTTATGAACTCAATGATATCGCGCAGTTTATTCAGAAAAAGTTGAAGAATTATAGTCTTGAAAACACGTTAAAAATTGTTAGCAATAACAACACGCATCAGGTGGAAATATTTAGTAGTAAAGAGGAGGTTTTTTTTTAATAAGGAAAGATCGATTGGTAATTTGTTCGGATTCAAGCAAAGAGTTTTAAGTACAAACAAATATCACCTCTCTGATACCCCCGTCAACATTCTAAAAACAAATTCTATTCGCTTGATATGCAATATAGTCAGTGGTTCATACGTAGACAATACACCCAATCACATATTACATGAGTTTGGAATTTCCGTTCCACCGGGATATAAAATGGCCGTGTCACCACACAATCTCATCTATTTACCCATTAACTGTAGAGAAGTAACTACTCTATCGATAAATATCGTTGACCAGAACGGAGAATTATTGAATTTGCGGGGTGAAAACGTTTCAATTCGCCTACATATTCGTGCAATAGAGTAATGATAGTTTACAATAAAGCAATAAAAGCTTAGACAAAGCTGTGCACCCCACACTAGCTGTTGTAAAGCTAAAGGAAAAGGATTAAAATTAAATAAAAGAGGGCTTACATTAAAAACAAATTGTTTTACAAGCGCTAGGCTTCAAACCTCGAAAATGAATGAAATTTTAAATGTTCGAGAAAGACCGCA
The DNA here is from genome assembly GCA_014170255.2 of Drosophila triauraria. Lineage (NCBI taxonomy): Eukaryota > Metazoa > Arthropoda > Insecta > Diptera > Drosophilidae > Drosophila > Drosophila triauraria. The sequence goes on from CM024333.1 coordinate 34,666,940, forward strand.
ATCGGACGAAAGTGTTTCAAAATTCGAAATTCCACTCATATTCCCCTTACCATAAAAGCTTTAAAGCAAACGACGAAATTCGTATTTGTATTCAAAATCAAGACTTGCATGTACTCCCCACGAAAGTTTTCCTAATTTTTAAGGAGTTGCCACCAGAATAGCACCCGATGGTGGAAGTACAACTGAAAATATTGATGCCACATTTCGCAATAATTGTATGGCGAGCTTTATCGAGGAGCTTAGATATGAAATCAACGGCTTTACCATTGATAGGACCAGATTTGTGGGTGTTACTACCACACAAAAAAAAATTGTATATCTCTCAACCGCCAAGATGGTCGGAAGCTTTTGAACGCTGGATGGAGTGGGGGACCTGAATTTACCACAAAAGCAAATTTTAATTTCTCTGTACCTCTAAAAAGCTTGCTAGGTTTTGCAGAGGATTTCCGTAAAGTTATTCTTAACTCTAAACACGAGCTTGTGCTTTTGATAACAAAAAATCTGGATGATGTTTTTGTTAAGAACAAGCAAAATTTTACATATAATTTGGAAATGACTAATATTAGCTGGAAAATTCCTCACGTTACCCCCAGCGATGTCGCAAAAATTAAAATGTATGATATTATAAAAAGCGGAGTCAATTTACCCATAGCTTTCCGTAGCTGGGACACATATATTAATCCAAAACTGGTCCAGGGTACTCAACATGTTTGGAACGTTAAGCTAGCCGCCAACCGGGAGCGACCTAGGTTTGCAATTGTTGCCTTTTTATTGAACGGACAATTAATTACAAATAATTTATCTAACTTGAAAGTCCACTTGAACTCGGAAACATACCCATATGATGATATGAATGTTAACTTTGAAATGGATAAATACGCTCACCTTTACGAGATGTATGCAAGGTTTCAAAAGAGTTATTACAATCACCCTGAACAACCATATTTAACACCGGCAGAATTTAAAGCTAAACCGATAATAGTTATCGATCTTTCACATCAAAATGAGACAGTTAAATCAGGACCTATCTATGTAAGAATTTTAACCGATTTGATTTCACCAAGTCACGAAAACACACAGGTCTATTGCCTCCTTATTCACGATCGTTTAGTAGAGTATAGTCCCCTGAGAGGTCTAATACAAAAAATCGTATAGTCCCCCTAAAAATGAATAACGAAGTGGTCGCTATCGATATCCAAGGATTTTTTGATAATAAAAATAAATTCATTCTAAAAGAAATTGGGGTTGTATTTAACAAAGAAAATAAACTTAATAATAACTTTGTGATACAACCACCATTCGACTTCACACGCTTAACAATTAAGTCGCGAAAAACTGCTCTTTGGCTCACCAGGAATCACCATAAAATTTTTTGGAACGATGGGTTACACAAATTTCAACAAATAAGAAAATATATTCAACAAATAACTTCAGGAAAAGATGTCATATGTAAGGGGGTTGAAAAAAAACGATTTCTGGAAATTTTTCTAGACTCACCTCATATAAGAGACGTTGAGGAAATGGGTTGCCCACCTTTAAACACCCTCGATTTTAATCAGTCCCCTTTTTGCACAATACATATTAAAAGCGGAGTTTGTGCCCTAAATAATGCACACAATATTTTAAATTTTTTCAATGGGACTATGACCTAATATATATATATATATATATATATATATATATATATACATATATATATATACATGCATACGGACTTACATGCATGCATGCATGCATACGGACATATATACATACATACATACATACATACATACATATATACATATTTTAAAAGAGAATACAAATGGACAACAAACAAGCTGGAATAGTAAGCCGAATAAATAGTTTTACTTCACAATTTGGCGGCAACATTTCAAACGAAGATTTAAAATATCTGATTGATACCAGGAATATGTTTTTGGATATGGGGAATTTGGTCTTAATAAAACATTGTATGGTGACCATTTTACGTTTTGCAAATGACACAATAACCCCGTTGGATTTGCTGAAGACACGTGTGCTTGCTTTTTCTATAAAAATCATCGAGATGAAGCCTTAGAAATAATGAGATTATACTTAGCGCATAAGAAAAATATGTTTGTACCGCCGAAAATAAATCTCTAACGTAATCCAAATCAAATTCTAGCGTGTTTTTATTTTCAGGGTTAATTTCAAAACGTTGCTGTATGTGCGTGTGAGTACATGCGTGCGGGTGTACACACACACACACACACACATTCCGAGGTCTTACAGAAATAGACAGACACAAGGTAAAACAAAAACAAACAAACAAAAACAAGCAAGCAAATGAGCTGTGGCGTAGGTATCTGTAAAGACTGTCGCCCCCGATCCTCCCTCATCTTCACCCAATTCCCTGCAAACGCTGACACACTGAAAAACACAATTTTAAAATTTAGGTAGGTAAAATTTATTTTTATTTTAAAAATTCGTTATTTATATTTTTAGTTGAAAATACATAAGATTAAAATACAATTTTTTTAAATTTTAAAAGTGAAATATATTTTTATTTATTATTATTTTTATATTGTTATTTATTATTATTTTTATTTGGAAGGCTTCTTCTTCCTGTGGGATGCCTCGTCATCGGGTGTGGTCGTTGGTGGAGGTGCTCTGCCGCCTGGCTGGCCAATTCTTTTTAAAACGTTTGCACACTTCTACGTTTTCATTCATTTTTTTACCTATAATTCCCATCTCTTTGCGCACGTGGCGCAAGCTTATTATCTTCCGGGGTGGTGGTGCCTGATCCTCGTCCTCGTCGTCGCTCGGCTCCTCGTGCTCCAGGTATCTCCTCCCCCGAAAATAGACCGCCTTGCCAGGGATGCGATCGTTGGGGGAGGTGCTGTTACGCCTTACCGGACAATTCTTTTCAAATTGGTTGTACACTTGTGCAGTGTACACCAATTTGTCCTCAACATCTTTTATTCTTTTACACGCCGCAAAGCTTAAATTCACTAAGCTGTCGGCACTCGGCTGCTTCTTCATGTCATCCTTTGTGGGCGGCACATACGCATACCACTTGCGTTGGTCTACATCCTTGTAGATCAAGTTTCCGCCCCCAAAATACTCCTCGATTTCTTGGGCCTTGGTCAGAAACTTGTTGCTGCAGACATCTTTCTAGTAGTAGAAATATAAAGGTTCTAAATTGTTCAGTCGACTGCAAGCGTTGCCAGGGCCCCGATGTGGTGGATTTTCTCACCAGAAACCGGATTTGGTGAACACTTCGATGTATATATAAAAATAAATGCGATGTGTACACAACAGACACGGGGCCTAACCAAAATACCAACACAACAAACCACCCTGAGTTTTCCCTTTTCACGCTACAAACCGGATTTCGTACAGACACACACAAATCCGATCCTCACAGGGGGTAGTTTTTCTTGTCACACCACAAACCGGCTTTGGTGAAAACATAAGCCCCTTTAGGTTGAGACCCCTTTAGTTAAGACCCCTTTAGTTAAGACCCCTTTAGGTTGAGGGTGTTTATTTCTGAGACAAACAAACAAACAAAACGTGATAAATATTTGTACATTGTTTTCCTGCGATCGCAGGTACCTAATTTCCCAGGTGAAAATTGGTGAAAATTAGAATTAGGGTGCTCGGCAAAGGTGCAAGGGTGCGTTTTAACAGCCTTCTAAATGTGAGACTTTCCCAGGTGAAAATTAGGGGGCCGCTCGGTAAATGCGAGGGCGCCTTTTCCCCTTTTCTCTGTCTTCTAAATGCGAGACTTTGGGCTTACTGCTGCCACACGACCTGTTACGGTCCTTGATCACACTGAGATCATCCCACGATCCACTCAACCAAAACTTACAAACACCTGCCACCCTTTCACCTTCGGCACGGGGCAACCCTCAAATTTTCCCACATTTTACCCACATTTTCCCCTATTTTCCCCTATTTTCCGCTATTTTCTTTCACACCCCCCTTCGCATTTCTGGCCCACATTTACACATTACCACGATCACCTGTCAACCTCTCCTAATTAATTACTAATTTCGATTGTAGTTTATATACCGCTGCATTTCACGTATTTGTTACTATTCTATGTATATGTGTGTGTGTATGTGTATCCTATTCGATACGTGCCCTAATAGCGGGTCCATCCAATTGTGGCAAGACAAATGTTATGATAAGTTTAATCGAAAGTCCCAATGGTCTAAAATTCCAAAATATTTACATCTATTCAAAATCGTTGTATCAGCCGAAATATCAATATCTGATGAAATTGATTAAGCCTATTAAGGGAATACAGTTGTTTACGTTTTCGGACAAGAAAAAAGTTGTGAGTCCCGACCAGGCCAGACCGTGTTCAATAATATAATAATAATAGATATTCGATGACGTAATCTGTGATCAGCAAACAACAATAAGGGATTATTTTTGTATGGTCCGTCATAAACATATAGACTCGTTCTATCTATGTCAAACTTATACGAAAATTCCCAAGCACTTGATACATGACAATGCCAATATAATTATAATATTCAAGCAAGATGAATTGAATATTAAGCATATTTTCAATGATCATGTTATAGGCGATATGAGTTTTAAGCAATTTTTAAAAATTTGTGAAGAATGCTGGAGACAAAAATATGAATTTGTTGTCATAAGTAAGGATAATGATATTGATAAGGGACGATACAGAAAAGGATTCGATAGTTTTATACATTTATAAACACACTGCATTGGCTCTGCATCGGCTCTGCATCAGCTATTGATCAGCTCTGGATCAGCTTATACATGTAAATATATATAAATATATATATTAATGTATTTTTTAGAGTAGTAAATAATTGCATATTAAACGAATAACAACAAGAACGTCGTCGTCTTTGTCGTCGTCGTCGTCAACAATGGCAAAAATAGGGAAAACGAAAAAAACAAAAAAAAATCCAATGTGGTGCTGAATGATCTCATTCAGACTAGATTGGTGTTGAATGAAAAACTAAAGAGCTTGAAGTCGAATGAAATGGATAGAATTAATATGTTGGAAAATACGTTAAGACCTATTACAAAACCTTTGAATGTAATTGCAGAAAATTTGATGTACAAAAATTTAAACAAAGCAAAGAAGAACAACAGCAACAACAAAAACAATAATAATGTGTATATGCAACAACAGCAACAGCAACATCAGCAGCAGCAGCAGCAGCAGCACCAGAATAAAAAACCCTTTATTAAAAAACGATCCATTGAATATTATAATAATAATAATGACCAAAAACATCTGCAGCAGCAGCAGCAGCAGGAGCAGCTTGAACGTGTAAAACCAATTGACATCAAAAAATACACCACACCCAATCCATTAGTTGAACAAAAACAACAACAACAAGAACAACACAAGCAGCATCATGAACATATAAAATAAAAAAAAAATATAAACCTTACATCCAATCCAATACTAAGGGTTACGCGAAGAAAACTCAGTATAGACAGAGATAGTAATAACACAAACAGATTAAATAGCCTAAGGAGAAAAACAAAAAATATCAATGGAAGAGTCACAAAAAAAAGAAATAAAAATATATTTAGAAATAAAATAAATCATTATAACGCATACTTAGATTATTACAACAACGAACAACCGACGACAAACCGACTACTAGAAGAGCCACAACAAAATGTTGCTGTAAAACATGAAACTGATTTTGATAGAATAGCAGATATTTCCGATGATGTTCTCAGAGACTATGACAATTTCCTAGAGGCTCAAAAAGCAAAATACCCCGTTATATTATCACAAACACCAACTACAACATCAAGCTTAGATGAGAATGAACCTAGTATACGACAAATAAATAATAATAATAGTAATATTAATGACTATTATTACAACAGTGCTGATGACCTTGATGACTCACACGGTGACGATAATGATACAAGCTTAAATCTCGTTACACCACAACAACAACAACACACATATACAACAAAAACAAATCACAAGCGCAACGCTTCACAGCTTCACCACTACATTTACTAGTACCATTACCGCCATCACCATCACCATTAAATCGTAATAAGAAATTAAGATTAATTGGTGAAAATGCTATGCTCAAAAAAAGTTTATTAATCAATGGACCCAGATATCCTAGATATAATAAAACCAAAAAATTAATAAATTTAACAAACACTAAAAAACGAAAGAAAAAATCGCTTGAAAATACTGTAAGAAAAAAAATTAAGTTTGATGACTCATACGTAGTAGGAAAAAAACCGAAATCATTCAATTTGTTAATGACAAACACACCGAAAAAACGAAAACGAAACAAATCACTAGAAACAGATGGCGTAAGGAAAAAAATTAAACATGACGATGCATATTTCGAGGGTATTGAGATGGAACAAAACAAAAACAAAACAAAAACAAAACAAAAACAAACAAAACTAAAAAGGTTTCAAATAAATCAATGTTTTTGAAAAACATTTTGCTTTTAAAAAATAAAAAACAATTGGATATGTTGTATGGACTGAATATAAAAGAAAAATGGTGATTGGTATTATGCAAATAGTAAATTAAAATATAATAATAACACTATTATTATTGATAAATTGAAATGGAAATTGACCCCTGGTCTATTTAAATTGTTATTTCACAAGAAACCAATGCATTATTCAAGCAAAGATTTGGAAAATTATCAACACATTTTATTGACAACAAACGCTCATAAGCGAAAATATCTACAAAATTCACAAGTTAAGGGAACTAAATCGTTTAAATACCAAAGTATCATTAAAAATTTATTCAAACCAAAGTCATCATTTATCGTAGATGGAAGCGGTATATTTGCAACAAAATCTTACTTAAAACGAGAAAGAAAGCTAACTTCGGTAAACCGAAGTTTGTATACCCTTGCAGTCTGCAATTAGATCATTGAAAATCAATCCATTTTGGTAATTTTGAAAAGAAAATGTCAAATTACGTTAATTTTGTAAATTTTACATTTTACATTTTCATATAAATCGACCGATCCCTTCTATGGCAGCTATATGATATAGTTGTCCGATCTTAATGAAATTAAAACCGTAATTCTAGAACTATAAAAACAACTATATCTCGAAATTTATAGAAATTCGTTGAAAACAGAGAAGTTAAAATTTTTTACATTAATTTCGGCATCATTTCTATGGCAGCTATAAGATATAGTGGTCCGATTTTGGCCGTTCCGACATATATACTGCGTGCTAAAGAAATAAGACTATGCTGAAAATTTCAGCCCGATAGCTCAAAAACTGAGAGACTAGTTCGCGTAGAAACCGACAGACGGACAGACGGACAGACGGACAGACGGACATGGCTAGATCGACTCAGCTGGTGATGCTGATCAAGAATATATATACTTTATGGGGTCGGAGATGCCTCCTTCACTGCGTTGCAAACATCATGACAAAATTATTATACCCTCTGCAAGGGTATAAAAAGGATACAACGACTGCTATAAATACTGGGATAATCCGAATGAATTAATAGATAGGTTACGTCTACTATTAGCATCTGAGAGTGCTGGAAACAGAAGTCATAAAAACGAAATTTTATCGATTATTGAAGAGCTGAAAGAAGCAAATATTATTACATAATTACATAATAATAATGAGTCAGATCAACAAATTTGGTGAAAGCACTTCACAAAACACGAAAAATTCATCAAAATGTGTTATTAAACAACAACAAAACAAAATGGATATTATGAGCTTACAAAAGAACATACAGATTATAAATAGTCAAATTATTAAAATAAATGCATCACTTGAAACGGATGTTGAGGACAATTTAAAATTTATAAAAACAACGTTTGCAGAATACTCTGCAGTTATTTACAATACATATATAAAATCATTGCAAGAGAATATTAAAAGCCTTGAAAATGTTCTCTTTCAATTAATCACTTCATCCAAGTTCAACGACAACGAAGAGGTACTAAAGAAAAAAATTAAGTTTCCAATTATTAAATTTTAAATTAAAAACAAACAAAAAATGAGTGCTGACCTTTTGAATGTGGACAAAAGACAAATCGTTGAGGAGTTACATAAGCAGGCACGAAAAAATTTTATCAGACGTCGGGTAATAATGAAAGGAATAGATGATTTATGGCAAGCTGATTTAGTTGAAATGATACCCTATGAATTATACAATGAAGGTTATCGTTATCTATTAACTGTTATTGACACGTTTTCGAAACAAGCATGGTGTGTGGCTATTAAAAACAAAACGGGCGACAGCGTTACGAAGAGTATGAAAAGCATTTTCGATGACACACAACGAAAACCGAAAAATTTGCCAACAGATAGCGGTACAGAATTCTATAACCGAACATTTCAAAATCTAATGAAATTGAATCACATTAACCATTATTCAACATATAGCATTTTAAAGGCCAGTATAGTCGAACGATTTAACAGGACATTAAAAATATGATGTGGAAGGAGTTTAGTTATCAAGGTACCTATAAATGGATTCACATTTACAAGGCACTAGTTTCTAAATACAATAATACGTATCACAAAACGTTAGGGTTGGCTACAAACGATGTGAATTTATCAAATGAAAAACTGCTCCTCGAGACCGTTTACAATCATTTAAAAATTACCCATAGACCGAAATTCAAAATTGACGATTTTGTACGCATTAGCGTCTATAAACATTTATTTGCCAAAGGATACACTCCGCGTTGGACAACTGAAATATTTAAAATCAAATCAATACAAAATACCAATCCTATTACATATATATTAGAAGATTATCAAGGACATATTGTTAAAGGAGGATTCTACGAATATGATTTGATGAGGACAAAATTTCCCGATACCTTTCTAGTAGAAAGGGTTATCAGACAACGAAATGGTATGGCATTTGTTAAATGGCTAGGCTTCTCATCAGACCACAATTCATGGATTAAATTGTAAACGCGTGTATATAATATGCGAGTATGTAAAGACTATTCATTCGTTTTCCCGAGATAGTAGAGTGAGAGAGAGAAAAGCCCTCAATTAAAATAAATAAATAAATTAAAAACAAAACAAAAAATGTCAATTACATTAACTCTAACGGGTGACGCATCAACACTGGTTGCCGACTATTTTCCACCAATTGAGCTGGGACAAAACTATCAGTGTGGTCTAATAAGTTTAGATACATACAATTCGATTCCAAACGTTGATGTAGAAAATAACCTATTTCATATTGGTAATCATGTGATAACAATTCCGGTTGGTTCATATGAAATCAATGATATAAGCACACTTTTGATGGATGAATATGATAAATTAACGAAAAAAAAGAAATGAAACACAAAAATTTAAATTTTTCTACATCCAAACTATAACACTATACAATCGGAAATTTTCTCGTCAAATGATCCGATATATTTTAATGAAAACAGTCAATTGGTTCATTATTGGGATTCACTTCAAAAGCATTGCAACCTAATATAAAACATACTTCGGATAAGACCGTTGATATTACAAAAATCAATAACATATGCGTACAATGCAATATTATAAATGGATCGTATATAAATAATGAAACAGCACACACATTACATCAGTTTGCACTTGTCGTTAGTCCTGGCTATAAAATAACCGAGACACCACAAAATGTTATATATCTGCCGGTGAACACAACATAAATACATTCAATAACTTTGAAAATCGTTGATCAAAACGGTAACCTAATTAATTTTCGTGGTGAACGAATTACAATAAGATTACATTTAATGCCAATATAAAAACAAAAAAAAAATAAATAATCGTAATGATTTTATATCATAACAATAAGAGATCATTAACATTTAATCCATCTTCACTCACTTGGCCAACGTTGAACAGATCGGACGGAGAACTATCGAAGCAGCAGCAAAAGCAGCAGCTGCGAAAAAACCAAAATCACAAAAGCCCAAAACAAACCACTCCATTAACTGAGGCTAACAGACAATTTTTAATAGATTTGGGATTTAAATTAAAGTAACCAAATATATATATATATATATATAATGTCGCATATAATTAATATATTAGAGAAACCCACTATTGACAATTCAATAATAAAAAAGGATTATCATAGTTATACATCTTATTTGCGATCGTATGAGAACAATGATGAAATTCGGATTGCGATACAAAATCAAGATTTATATGTCTTACCCAGCGAAAGTTTTCTATACATTCAGGGCATATCACAAATAATGATGATTCAGTCACAACACAGGTAGCTCTATTGAATAATTGTATGGCATATTTATTTAGTGAGGCTAAATACGAATTAAATGGGATCGAGTTAGATCGAACGCGACATTTGGGCGTAACGACTGATTTAAAAAATTAAAAAATTAAAAAAAAAATTATCACTTAATAGTAATCAACAGTATGTCTATCAAAATTCTGGATGGTCATTGAATGATCCTTTGCCGATTGAAAATGGAAACTTTAATTTTTGTGTACCGTTAAATTTATTACTCGGATTTTGCGAAGATTATAATAAGATATTACTCAATGGAAAACATGAATTAATTCTGCTACGAGCAAAAGATAATGATGGGGTTTTTAAGAGTACTGATCCCGCTATAAATATGTCAAAATTCAAAATGAAAATTTCAAATATTGTATGGAAAATACCGCATGTACAATTGTCCGATGCATATAAATTATACATGCTTAAAGTGTTAAACAAGCAAACACCATTATTGTTGCCCTTCAGAAGTTGGGACATATATTTTAATCCAGTAGTTCCACAGAGTACTTCATTTATATGGAACGTAAAATTAGCCGTTGAAACCGAACGCCCTCGCTATATTATTTTGCATTTAAAAAGAATTACAACAGGGATGCAAACAAAAAATACATTCATTGCGATTTGAGTGATGTGATAGTTTATCTAAATTCCGAGGTATATCCATATGATGGATTGAATCAGAATTTTAGTTTAAATAGATATGCTCTGTTATATGACATGTATGTGAATTTTAAAAAGCTATTACGGACGTGAGCCGCAGCCAATATTGACGCTAGAGAAATTGAAAGATAATGCTACCATTATTGTTTTAGATGTGACTCACCAAAATGAATCAATAACGAGAAAGAAAGCTATCTTCGGTAAACCGAAGTTTGTATACCCTTGCAGTCTGCAATTGGATCATTGAAATTGATCCACTTTGGTAATGTTAAAAGAAAATGTCAAATTATGTAAATTTTGTAAATTTTACATTTTACATGTAGAGTTTTACATTTTCATATAAATCGACCGATCCCTTCTATGGCAGCTATATGATATAGTTGTCCGATCTTAATGAAATTAAAACCGTAATTTATAGAAATTCGTTGAAAAACAGAGAAGTTAAAATTTTTTACATTAATTTCCCCATCATTTCTATGGCAGCTATAAGATATAGTGGTCCGATTTCGGCCGTTCCGACATATATACTGCGTGCCAATGAAATAAGACTATGCTGAAAATTTCAGCCCGATAGCTCAAAACTGAGAGACTAGTTCGCGTAGAAACCGACAGACGGACAGACGGACAGACGGACAGACGGACAGACAGACGGACATGGCTAGATCGACTCGGCTGGTGACGCTGATCAAGAATATATATACTTTATGGGGTCGGAGATGCCTCCTTCACTGCGTTGCAAACATCATGACAAAATTATTATACCCTCTGCAAGGGTATAAAACGGGACCAATTGATATAAGAATTGATATAAAACATTAAATAATATCCCTACTCAAACATCAGCATATTGTTTAATAATTCATGACAAACTATTTGAATATACACCGCTGACAAACGAAGTTAGAAAAATACTATAAACAAAAAAATAAAACAAAATAAATAAATATATATATATATATAGATATATAAGTTATGGCCAGCTATGGCCAGTAGGGGAGGGTGTACCCCTCAGGGATTACCTAATTATTGCAAACTCCATAAGTGTTGAGAGTAAGGTTCTTCCTTCTGAGCTTGGTTCGGGATTTAATACGATTTTACTTTAAGAATAAACAGTAAGCGCTTCGTAACGTTACAAATGGTTTATTTGATAAAATATAAAAGAACTCCTCCAGTCGAGCGTCTCCATAAGATTAAATTTAACTTAGCTTATAAGCGGCCGGTTGACCGATCCGCCATTTCAGAGTCCCGCGGCGTCAGCATATTTCGGTGCTGGCAGAGCAGCGGCAGAGCTGGCCGAGCAGCGGGAATCCGAGCCGTCAGCAACTATTCAAGTGCGGCGGATATTGGGCAACCGCTGGCAGCGGTTGTGTTGGCTCGTCCGATGCTAGCGCTGCAGTTTGACTCCGATTGGCCGGGGGTGAGGGGTGACGAGTGAAGGCGGTTCATAAGTCTTGAGTTGAGGCAGCTAACGGGTGGTCATCGCACTTCCGTTGTTATTGTTGCTGTCGCTGCTAGTATGTAGATCTTGGGTGTTCTGTGAGAGGGTGACGGGGAAGGGCGCTGGCTGGTGTTGCTGGCTGGTGTTAACTCCTCCCATCACAAAATCTGTGTCCCACAGATCAGTGGGCCTTGGCTGTAGACTCGCGAGAGCCCTGTGACTCCAGGTCCAAGGGGGTCGTAGTTTGGGTATGCCCCTTGTTGATGTTATTTTTTCCAAACGTAATACATCGTTACCATGATGATTAGTGCTAAGGTTATTTCAGCGGAGAACGAGATTTAAATTCTGTTTGATAAGATAGACAACCTTTGAAGGTTTTCCATACTGAAGTTGTGTACATATTTTAACGACAGTTCATAGCCCGAGGTCGTGATGTGTGTCAGGACGGCCGGCATTGCCATCAGATGTATCGATGAATAGCTGCTGTAGTTCCTGTTGCCAATTGTGACCGTTTCATTGTCAAATTGGACGATGTATGAGCCCTCCAGGTGATGACTTCCTGCCGAGTTGGTCACGGTTCCATTGAAGCTCGTGAGGAAAATAGTGCCATCCTCGATTAGTTGCACTATCTCTTGATCGGTTCTCAGGTATTCACAGGTTGCCTGCCCTCCTTTCAGGAGGTTGGGGATACAACTATCCTCCTTCAGTTTGTGTAAATCAGTTTCTTGGCAAACCGTGGTGTTGCCGATGGACAAGCAGTTCCCAAGGACAGCGTAGGTTTCCAGCTGGCTCATAGCCAGTTTGTTATGTCGAAGTACGACTTGTTTTCCGTCTGATACCGTTGGATAAATCCACATCAACCGATATTTTTGGTTTACTACCTGAGGTATTGCCATTATATAAAGGAGTGCCGTTCCGTTTGCCAAGATCGTTGGCCTGGAGAATTCGATCGCCTCTACGGCATTTTGATATGGCAGGTTGTCTATTTCTGACAGTATCATATCGATCTCGTCGTGATCCAGTAAATTAGTGTTGACCACTCCGGTTTTGCCAGTTGGCAGGCTCTCATGATTTCGTTGACCTGATCTGCTACGATTATCGCCTTGTGCAGCACCGCCGTCGTGGTGTGGAGATCCCCGTCAATCGCATTAACTCTTCCTATGACTTCGTTGAGCTTTTCGAGCGACTCATGTGTTACGTCGAAGAGTCTGGTATTGATTCGTATCTGCTGATTACTGTTCCTCGCCAGGCTGTCCTCCGCCCTCAGGATCGTATCCCAATCCGACTTATCCGGCGAACCCGCGACCCATTTCCAAGCCGACCCTAACCAATCGATGGAGCGCGGCTTGCGTACCGGAGCGCTAGTCATCCTCGAAATAGCCTCCGATGCATGCTGAAGGTAATAGCCGGCCAGAGCGTGGATTCTCTGGTCGGCGATTATTGCTGTCTCACCGGCTACCTCGTTGATGGTGTGCTGCATGCGACTTAAATCGATGACGTGAGCAAGTTTAAAAACCCGCTGGTGCGCCAAACGGTGCCTTGTTGTAGGGGATAACCGGTGCGTCATACCTGAAGACATAGAAGGCCGTCGCTATGTGGACCGCGGACACACTTGTAGTGCCCGAAGGAGGTTAAATGTACATGAAATAGTAAATACTTATGATTAAATGTTTAAAATATGGTTGCAGAAGTGTTTTTGTGTGCGACCCTTAATTTATAATTTATGCCGCTTCGCTTAACTTAGGTTTTACAATTTGTAGTCGTATTTGGTTTGTGGGAGCCAGTACCTAAGAGGTTGTGAAACGTTTAATCTCCACCTCCCTTTATAGTTGTGCTAGGTCTGTGTTAAAAATGGTCATCGTTTTTTTTCGTTACCAGTCTGCTATCTTCTTGCAGCAACTTCCCTTAGGAAATACTATACGAGAATGCTTAACGGAAGCACTAGTAGAGGGAAAAAATTTCGGAAAGGAAAATAAAAAAAAGGTATCAAATGGCAACGGCCTAAGGGTTTTAAGTGCCTACAATTTAACTTTTCAAGTGGGACTTGTGGATGATTTTCCCCGACCTAGTTTTGACAGTGACCTTTCGATCCTCTTGAACCTCTTCTGCCTTGAAACGTTGTTTTTCTTTTGTTTTTATTTGCTTGTTGGCTACGTATACCCTTTCACCCTGATCATATGAAATAGGATCGCTCCTATTTTATTACGCCTATTGTTGGTTATGTCTTGGTTATGTTTGATTAGACCCCTTACATCCTCCAAAACTTGTTGTTTGAAATCGAACAAGCCCTGATAGTTTATTCTTGAGGTGCGATCGAGGAAAATGTCAACGGGTTTTTCTTTGTTACCGAATGATAGGAGTTGTTGTACCTATCTACTGCAATTGGTACCAATTCGGTAACCTTGAAGGTTGGATTCTCAGCTTTCAAACATCGGTATATTTCCGAAAAAGTAGAGTGAAATTTTTCTACCTGACCGTTAACCTCGCTTTTCTGCGTTGGCGTATAATACAACTCGATCTCCAAAGTTCGCAAATAGTTTAAGACCGTTGGACATAAAAGACCTCTCTCATTGTCGGACACTATCATTCTAGGCACCGTGAAATAGTGAAGGGCCTCTAGCAACGTTTTGCGAAGGTGAACTGCGGACTTTGACTGTAAGGTGAAGAGTTTAGCGAACTTTGAAAATTTGTCGATGATGCTCAGATATAGTTTCTTTTCCAAAGTGAAAACATCGATGTGAAGTATTTCACACGGATATTTGGGTATAGGAGTCGTCTGTAATGCTGGTTTATTAGGGTGCCTATCATACTTGTGCAGCTTACACGTGGTGCAAGTTGCCAGTTGGGCACGGAGGATGCTTGCCATCCTAGGGAAATAAAATTTTTCCAATATCTGGATGCGGACTTCCTTTGGACCTCTATGAGCCCTGCGATGCTCTTTTCGATAATATCGCAATTCTGTTCCCTGTCTGTGACATCCTCAATTAGGCGTTGCGCTATACGAATCTTGTATAGCTTAAAATGTTGGGAGCAAGAGGTTTGGAGGAATTGCAAGTAAGCATCGGGGATCTTGATCCCATTTATTATCGTAGGTTTCAGATATTTTTCCAGCGAAATTACAAGGTTCGACAAGGTGTGGCTGTTAATTGGAATTTTGTGACGGACGTGTCCCGGATGTGGGTGTTCACACGAATAATCGGAAAGGCTTGGGTCAAAAATGAGCTGATTTCGGTAAACGTTGATTGGAACCTCAACGTGGGGAATCAGATCTGAGGCGCCTTGAAGTGCGCTGTGCACTGTTGCTACGGAATCCGCTTCTGAAGCTGTAGCTGTGTTTGAGCCCAAGTGATTTACTTGCGTAGTGATGCGAGAAAGAGCATCGGCCACTATATTGGACTTCCTGGCTTGTAAATTAGCTCGCAGTTGTATTCTTCGATACGAGACTTCCAACGCTTGAGTTTAGCATTGTAATTTCTATTTCCCAACGCGAATGTTAATGGTTGGTGATCGGTGTAGATTTTGACAGATCCCGCCCCGTATAAATATGAGCGAAGATTATCCAACGCCCAAACTATCGCGAGCATCTCTTTCTCGTTGGTGGCGTAGGCCTCTTCTGTTCGGTTTAGCGATCGGGAGATGTAAGCGATTGCCCTATCTTTGTTGGAATCGGCCTGGGACAGAACTGCTCCTATGGCGTAATTTGATGCATCTGTGGTCAAATGGAAGGGTCTGGGAAAGCGAGTACTTCTGATGACGAAAGAATTGTTTTAAATGCTCAAAAGCTTGCAAGGCCTGTTCGTCCAACTCAATAGGGATGCGTTTTGATTGGTTCGCCTTGACTTTTGAAAATTCGCCTCGTGTCAAATTTGTGAGAGGCTTGGCGAGCTTAGCATAGTCCCGAATGAACTTCCTATAGTATGACGTCATGCCTAGAAAACTCTTGAGTTCCTTGACGGTTGTGGGAGGCTTCATTTCTGTGATGGCCTGCACCTTTTCTCGTCCGCTCTTATACCGTCGGAAGTGACGACGTACCCCAAGAATTCAACTTGTGTTGACAAAAACTGTGTTTTCTCCAAATTTACTTGGAGCCTCGCCTTTTTAAGCTTGTCAAAAATCACCCGAAGATTCCGCCAATGGCTCTCCAAATCTTTGCTAAAGACAATTATATCGTCGATGTAGACGTAGCATATCTTGCCGATATGCTCCCTTAGAACATCGTCAATCATGCGCTGGAAAATTGCAGGGGCATTCTTCAACCCAAATGGAAGGCGGAGGAATTCGTATTTCCCGTTAAGGGTAGAAAATGCAGTTTTAGGTCTATTTAAATTGTTATTTCTCAAGAAACCAATGCATTATTCAAGCAAAGATTTGGAAAATTATCAAGACATTTTATTGACAACAAACGCTCATAAGCGAAAATATCTACAAAATTCACAAGTTAAGGGAATTAAATCGTTTAAATACCAACGTATCATTAAAAATTTATTCAAACCAAAGTCATCATTTATCGTAGATGGAAGCGGTATATTTGCAACAAAATCTTACTTAAAAAAGGATACAACGACTGCTATAAATACTGGGATAATCCGAATGAATTAATAGATAGGTTACGTCTACTATTGGCATCTGAGAGTGCTGGAAACAGAAGTCATAAAACGAAATTTTATCGATTATTGAAGAGCTGAAAGAAGCAAATATTATTACATAATTACATAATAATAATGAGTCAGATCAACAAATTTGGTGAAAGCACTTCACAAAACACGAAAAATTCATCAAAATGTGTTATTAAACAACAACAAAAGTTCGAAATGGATATTATGAGCTTACAAAAGAACATACAGATTATAAATAGTCAAATTATTAAAATAAATGCATCACTTGAAACGGATGTTGAGGACAATTTAAAATTTATAAAACAACTTTTGCAGAATACTCTGCAGTTAATTACAATACATATATAAAATCATTGCAAGAGAATATTAAAAGCCTTGAAAATGTTCTCTTTCAATTAATCACTTCATCCAAGTTCAACGACAACGAAGAGGTACTAAAGAAAAAATTAAGTTTCCAATTATTAAATTTTAAATTAAAACAAACCAAAATGAGTGCTGACCTTTGAATGTGGACAAAAGACAAATCGTTGAGGAGTTACATAAGCAGGCACGAAAAATTTTATCAGACGTCGGGTAATAATGAAAGGAATAGATGATTTATGGCAAGCTGATTTAGTTGAAATAATACCCTATGAATTATACAATGAAGGTTATCGTTATCTATTAACTGTTATTGACACGTTTTCGAAACAAGCATGGTATGTGGCTATTAAAACAAAAAGGGCGACAGCGTTACAAAGAGTATGAAAAGCATTTTCGATGACACACAACGAAAACCGAAAATTTGCAAACAGATAGCGGTACAGAATTCTATAACCGAACATTTCAAAATCTAATGAAATTGAATCACATTAACCATTATTCAACATATAGCATTTTAAAGGCCAGTATAGTCGAACGATTTAACAGGACATTAAAAATATGATGTGGAAGGAGTTATCAAGGTACCTATAATTGATTCACATTTACAAGGCACTAGTTTCTAAATACAATAATACGTATCACAAAACGTTAGGATGGCCCCAAACGATGTGAATTTATCAAATGAAAACTGCTCCTCGAGACCGTTTACAATCATTTAAAAATTACCCATAGACCGAAATTCAAAATTGACGATTTTGTACGCATTAGCGTCTATAAACATTTATTTGCCAAAGGATACACTCCGCGTTGGACAATTGAAATATTTAAAATCAAATCAATACAAAATACCAATCAAATTACATATATATTAGAAGATTATCAAGGACATATTGTTAAGGAGGATTCTACGAATATGAGTTGATGAGGACAAATTTCCGATACCTTTCTAGAAGAAAGGGTTATCAGACAACGAAATGGTATGGCATTTGTTAAATGGCTAGGCTTCTCATCAGACCACAATTCATGGATTAAATTGTAAACGCGCGTGTATATAATATGCGAGTATGTGTAAAGACTATTCATTCGTTTTCCCGAGATAGTAGAGTGAGAGAGAGAGAAAAAGCCCTCAATTAAAATAAATAAATAAATTAAAAAACAAAACAAAAAAAATGTCAATTACATTAACTCTAACGGGTGACGCATCAACACTGGTTGCCGACTATTTTCCACCAATTGAGCTGGGACAAAACTATCAGTGTGGTCTAATAAGTTTAGATACATACAATTCGATTCCAAACGTTGATGTAGAAAATAACAATGATAACAATTCCGGTTGGTTCATATGAAATCAATGATATAAGCACACTTTTGATGGATGAATATGATAAATTAACGAAAAAAAAAAAGAAATGAAACACAAAAATTTAAATTTTTTCTACATCCAAACTATAACACTATACAATCGAAAATTTTCTCGTCAAATGATCCGATATATTTTAATGAAAAACAGTCAATTGGTTCATTATTGGGATTCACTTCAAAAGCATTGCAACCTAATATAAAACATACTTCGGATAAGACCGTTGATATTACAAAAATCAATAACATATGCGTACAATGCAATATTATAAATGGATCGTATATAAATAATGAAACAGCACACACATTACATCAGTTTGCACTTGTCGTTAGTCCTGGCTATAAAATAACCGAGACACCACAAAATGTTATATATCTGCCTGTGAACACAACATAAATACATTCAATAACTTTGAAAATCGTTGATCAAAAAGGTAAACTAATTAATTTTCGTGGTGAACGAATTACAATAAGATTACATTTAAAGCCAATATAAAAAAAATAAAAAAAATAAATAATCGTAATGATTTTATATTATAACAATAAGAGATTAACATTTAATCCATCTTCACTCACTTGGCCAACGTTGAACAGATCGGACGGAGAACTATCGAAGCAGCAGCAACAGCAGCAGCTGCGAAAAAACCAAAGTCACAAAAGCCCAAAACAAACCACTCCATTAACTGAGGCTAACAGACAATTTTAATAGATTTGGGATTTAAATTAAAGTAACCAAATATATATATATATATATAATGTCGCATATAATTAATATATTAGAGAAACCCACTATTGACAATTCAATAATAAAAAGGATTATCATAGTTATACATCTTATTTGCGATCGTATGAGAACAATGATGAAATTCGGATTGCGATACAAAATCAAGATTTATATGTCTTACCCAGCGAAAGTTTTCTATACATTCAGGGCATATCACAAATAATGATGATTCAGTCACAACACAGGTAGCTCTATTGAATAATTGTATGGCATATTTATTTAGTGAGGCTAAATACGAATTAAATGGGATCGAGTTAGATCGAACGCGACATTTGGGCGTAACGACTGATTTAAAAATTAAAAATTAAAAAAATTATCACTTAATAGTAATCAACAGTATGTCTATCAAAATTCTGGATGGTCATTGAATGATCCTTTGCCGATTGAAAATGGAAACTTTAATTTTGTGTACCGTTAAATTTATTACTCGGATTTTGCGAAGATTATAATAAGATATTACTCAATGGAAAACATGAATTAATTCTGCTACGAGCAAAAGATAATGATGGGGTTTTAAGAGTACTGATCCCGCTATAAATATGTCAAAATTCAAAATGAAAATTTCAAATATTGTATGGAAAATACCGCATGTACAATTGTCCGATGCATATAAATTATACATGCTTAAAGTGTTAAACAAGCAAACACCATTATTGTTGCCCTTCAGAAGTTGGGACATATATTTTAATCCAGTAGTTCCACAGAGTACTTCATTTATATGGAACGTAAAATTAGCCGTTGAAACCGAACGCCCTCGCTATATTATTTTGCATTTAAAAGAATTACAACAGGGATGCAAACAAAAATACATTCATTGCGATTTGAGTGATGTGATAGTTTATCTAAATTCCGAGGTATATCCATATGATGGATTGAATCAGAATTTTAGTTTAAATAGATATGCTCTGTTATATGACATGTATGTGAATTTTAAAAAGCTATTACGGACGTGAGCCGCAGCCAATATTGACGCTAGAGAAATTGAAAGATAATGCTACCATTATTGTTTTAGATGTGACTCACCAAAATGAATCAATAACGAGAAAGAAAGCTATCTTCGGTAAACCGAAGTTTGTATACCCTTGCAGTCTGCAATTGGATCATTGAAATTCGATCCACTTTGGTAATGTTAAAAGAAAATGTCAAATTATGTAAATTTTGTAAATTTTACATTTTACATGTAGAGTTTTACATTTTCATATAAATCGACCGATCCCTTCTATGGCAGCTATATGATATAGTTGTCCGATCTTAATGAAATTAAAACCGTAATTTATAGAAATTCGTTGAAAACAGAGAAGTTAAAATTTTTTACATTAATTTCCCATCATTTCTATGGCAGCTATAAGATATAGTGGTCCGATTTCGGCCGTTCCGACATATATACTGCGTGCCAATGAAATAAGACTATGCTGAAAATTTCAGCCCGATAGCTCAAAACTGAGAGACTAGTTCGCGTAGAAACCGACAGACGGACAGACGGACAGACGGACAGACGGACAGACAGACGGACATGGCTAGATCGACTCGGCTGGTGACGCTGATCAAGAATATATATACTTTATGGGGTCGGAGATGCCTCCTTCACTGCGTTGCAAACATCATGATTAAATTATTATACCCTCTGCAAGGGTATAAAACGGGACCAATTGATATAAGAATTGATATAAAACATTAAATAATATCCCTACTCAAACATCAGCATATTGTTTAATAATTCATGACAAACTATTTGAATATACACCGCTGACAAACGAAGTTAGAAAAATACTATAAACAAAAAAATAAAACAAAATAAATAAATATATATATATATATAGATATATAAGTTATGGCCAGCTATGGCTAGTAGGGGAGGGGTGTACCCCCTCAGGGATTACCTAATTATTGCAAACTCCATAAGTGTTGAGAGTAAGGTTCTTCCTTCTGAGCTTGGTTCGGGATTTAATACGATTTTACTTTAAGAATAAACAGTAAGCGCTTCGTAACGTTACAAATGGTTTATTTGATAAAATATAAAAGAACTCCTCCAGTCGAGCGTCTCCATAAGATTAAATTTAACTTAGCTTATAAGCGGCCGGTTGACCGATCCGCCATTTCAGAGTCCCGCGGCGTCAGCATATTTCGGTGCTGGCAGAGCAGCGGCAGAGCTGGCCGAGCAGCGGGAATCCGAGCCGTCAGCAACTATTCAAGTGCGGCGGATATTGGGCAACCGCTGGCAGCGGTTGTGTTGGCTCGTCCGATGCTAGCGCTGCAGTTTGACTCCGATTGGCCGGGGGTGAGGGGTGACGAGTGAAGGCGGTTCATAAGTCTTGAGTTGAGGCAGCTAACGGGTGGTCATCGCACTTCCGTTGTTGCTGTCGCTGCTAGTATGTAGATCTTGGGTGTTCTGTGAGAGGGTGACGGGGAAGGGCGCTGGCTGGTGTTGTTGGTTGGTGTTAACTCCTCCCCATCACAAAATCTGTGTCCCACAGATCAGTGGGCCTTGGCTGTAGACTCGCGAGAGCCCTGTGACTCCAGGTCCAAGGGGGTCGTGTAGTTTGGGTATGCCCTTGTTGATGTTATTTTTTCCAAACGTAATACATCGTTACCATGATGATTAGTGCTAAGGTTATTTCAGCGGAGAACGAGATTTAAATTCTGTTTGATAAGATAGACAACCTTTGAAGGTTTTCCATACTGAAGTTGTGTACATATTTTAACGACAGTTCATAGCCCGAGGTCGTGATGTGTGTCAGGACGGCCGGCATTGCCATCAGATGTATCGATGAATAGCTGCTGTAGTTCCTGTTGCCAATTGTGACCGTTTCATTGTCAAATTGGACGATGTATGAGCCCTCCAGGTGATGACTTCCTGCCGAGTTGGTCACGGTTCCATTGAAGCTCGTGAGGAAAATAGTGCCATCCTCGATTAGTTGCACTATCTCTTGATCGGTTCTCAGGTATTCACAGGTTGCCTGCCCTCCTTTCAGGAGGTTGGGGATACAACTATCCTCCTTCAGTTTGTGTAAATCAGTTTCTTGGCAAACCGTGGTGTTGCCGATGGACAAGCAGTTCCCAAGGACAGCGTAGGTTTCCAGCTGGCTCATAGCCAGTTTGTTATGTCGAAGTACGACTTGTTTTCCGCCGATACCGTTGGATAAATCCACATCAACCGATATTTTTGGTTTACTACCTGAGGTATTGCCATTATATAAAGGAGTGCCGTTCCGTTTGCCAAGATCGTTGGCCTGGAGAATTCGATCGCCTCTACGGCATTTTGATATGGCAGGTTGTCTATTTCTGACAGTATCATATCGATCTCGTCGTGATCCAGTAAATTAGTGTTGACCACTCCGGTTTTGCCAGTTGGCAGGCTCTCATGATTTCGTTGACCTGATCTGCTACGATTATCGCCTTGTGCAGCACCGCCGTCGTGGTGTGGAGATCCCCGTCAATCGCATTAACTCTTCCTATGACTTCGTTGAGCTTTTCGAGCGACTCATGTGTTACGTCGAAGAGTCTGGTATTGATTCGTATCTGCTGATTACTGTTCCTCGCCAGGCTGTCCTCCGCCCTCAGGATCGTATCCCAATCCGACTTATCCGGCGAACCCGCGACCCATTTCCAAGCCGACCCTAACCAATCGATGGAGCGCGGCTTGCGTACCGGAGCGCTAGTCATCCTCGAAATAGCCTCCGATGCATGCTGAAGGTAATAGCCGGCCAGAGCGTGGATTCTCTGGTCGGCGATTATTGCTGTCTCACCGGCTACCTCGTTGATGGTGTGCTGCATGCGACTTAAATCGATGACGTGAGCAAGTTTAAAAACCCGCTGGTGCGCCAAACGGTGCCTTGTTGTAGGGGATAACCGGTGCGTCATACCTGAAGACATAGAAGGCCGTCGCTATGTGGACCGCGGACACACTTGTAGTGCCCGAAGGAGGTTAAATGTACATGAAATAGTAAATACTTATGATTAAATGTTTAAAATATGGTTGCAGAAGTGTTTTTGTGTGCGACCCTTAATTTATAATTTATGCCGCTTCGCTTAACTTAGGTTTTACAATTTGTAGTCGTATTTGGTTTGTGGGAGCCAGTACCTAAGAGGTTGTGAAACGTTTAATCTCCACCTCCCTTTATAGTTGTGCTAGCTCTGTGTTAAAAATGGTCATCGTTTTTTTTCGTTACCAGTCTGCTATCTTCTTGCAGCAACTTCCTTAGGAAATACTATACGAGAATGCTTAACGGAAGCACTAGTAGAGGGAAAAAATTTCGGAAAGGAAAAATAAAAAAAGGTATCAAATGGCAACGGCCTAAGGGTTTTAAGTGCCTACAATTCAACTTTTCAAGTGGGACTTGTGGATGATTTTCCCCGACCTAGTTTTGACAGTGACCTTTCGATCCTCTTGAACCTCTTCTGCCTTGAAACGTTGTTTTTCTTTTGTTTTTATTAGCTTGTTGGCTACGTATACCCTTTCACCCTGATCATATGAAATAGGATCGCTCCTATTTTTATTACGCCTATTGTTGGTTATGTCTTGGTTATGTTTGATTAGACCCCTTACATCCACCAAAACTTGTTGTTTGAAATCGGACAAGCCCTGATAGTTTATTCTTGAGGTGCGATCGAGGAAAATGTCAACGGGTTTTTTCTTTGTTACCGAATGATAGGAGTTGTTGTACCTATCTACTGCAATTGGTACCAATTCGGTAACCTTGAAGGTTGGATTCTCAGCTTTCAAACATCGGTATATTTCCGAAAAAGTAGAGTGAAATTTTTCTACCTGACCGTTAACCTCGCTTTTCTGCGTTGGCGTATAATACAACTCGATCTCCAAAGTTCGCAAATAGTTTAAGACCGTTGGACATAAAAGACCTCTCTCATTGTCGGACACTATCATTCTAGGCACCGTGAAATAGTGAAGGGCCTCTAGCAACGTTTTGCGAAGGTGAACTGCGGACTTTGACTGTAAGGTGAAGAGTTTAGCGAACTTTGAAAATTTGTCGATGATGCTCAGATATAGTTTCTATTCCAAAGTGAAAACATCGATGTGAAGTATTTCACACGGATATTTGGGTATAGGAGTCGGCTGTAATGCTGGTTTATTAGGGTGCCTATCATACTTGTGCAGCTTACACGTGGTGCAAGTTGCCAGTTGGGCACGGAGGATGCTTGCCATCCTAGGGAAATAAAATTTTCCAATATCTGGATGCGGACTTCCTTTGGACCTCTATGAGCCCTGCGATGCTCTTTTTTCGATAATATCGCAAATCTGTTCCCTGTCTGTGACATCCTCAATTAGGCGTTGCGCTATACGAATCTTGTATAGCTTAAAATGTTGGGAGCAAGAGGTTTGGAGGAATTGCAAGTAAGCATCGGGGATCTTGATCCCATTTATTATCGTAGGTTTCAGATATTTTTCCAGCGAAATTACAAGGTTCGACAAGGTGTGGCTGTTAATTGGAATTTTGTGACGGACGTGTCCTGGATGTGGGTGTTCACACGAATAATCGGAAAGGCTTGGGTCAAAATGAGCTGATTTCGGTAAACGTTGATTGGAACCTCAACGTGGGGAATCAGATCTGAGGCGTCTTGAAGTGCGCTGTGCACTGTTGCTACGGAATCCGCTTCTGAAGCTGTAGCTGTGTTTGAGCCCAAGTGATTTACTTGCGTAGTGATGCGAGAAAGAGCATCGGCCACTATATTGGACTTCCCTGGCTTGTAAATTAACTCGCAGTTGTATTCTTCGATACGAGACTTCCAACGCTTGAGTTTAGCATTGTAATTTCTATTTCCCAACGCGAATGTTAATGGTTGGTGATCGGTGTAGATTTTGACAGATCCCGCCCCGTATAAATATGAGCGAAGATTATCCAACGCCCAAACTATCGCGAGCATCTCTTTCTCGTTGGTGGCGTAGGCCTCTTCTGTTCGGTTTAGCGATCGGGAGATGTAAGCGATTGCCCTATCTTTGTTGGAATCGACCTGGGACAGAACTGCTCCTATGGCGTAATTTGATGCATCTGTGGTCAAATGGAAGGGTCTGGGAAAGCGAGTACTTCTGATGACGAAAGAATTGTTTTAAGTGCTCAAAAGCTTGCAAGGCCTGTTCGTCCAACTCAATAGGGATGCGTTTTGATTGGTTCGCCTTGACTTTTGAAAATTCGCCTCGTGTCAAATTTGTGAGAGGCTTGGCGAGCTTAGCATAGTCCCGAATGAACTTCCTATAGTATGAAGTCATGCCTAGAAAACTCTTGAGTTCCTTGACGGTTGTGGGAGGCTTCATTTCTGTGATGGCCTGCACCTTTTCTCGTCCGCTCTCATACCGTCGGAAGTGACGACGTACCCCAAGAATTCAACTTGTGTTGACAAAACTGTGTTTTCTCCAAATTTACTTGAAGCCTCGCCTTTTAAGCTTGTCAAAAATCACCCGAAGATTCCGCCAATGGCTCTCCAAATCTTTGCTAAAGACAATTATATCGTCGATGTAGACGTAGCATATCTTGCCGATATGCTCCCTTAGAGGGGCATTCTTCAACCCAAATGGAAGGCGGAGGAATTCGTATTTCCCGTTAAGGGTAGAAAATGCAGTTTTAGCAATATCAGATTCCTTCATGTGGATTTGGTGAAATCCTGATGTCAAATCAAGTGTTGTTGTTGTTGGGACAACCCAGACCGGGGAATTGTAAGGGCTTTTTGAACGCCGGATTATACCCTCATTCAGCAGTTCTTCGATTTGCCTTTCCACCTCCCCCCTCATACTAGCTGGGTATGGGTAACTTTTGGTATAAACGGCGTCTTTCGTCTTAGTGCGTATTTCTGCCCTTACGCTGGTGTCTATCGACTCGCCGGGCGACAATGGTTCGAAAATTCCCGAGAACTCATTGATCAACGCGGTCAACGTATGCTTCACACCCTCTGGGTGCTCGGCGTTGAGCAGGTGATGGAGTAAAGAAAACACATTGAATGATTTCTTTAAAAGAAGGGGTATCTCCACGTTGGAAGATATGATCAAGCGGTGATTTCGTCTGTCTACAAGGGCTCCCAAGCGTTTGAGAGTGTCATCCCCGATAATACCGTCAAAGGAGGTCAAACCGGGGAGAACGAAAAAAGGAATAGTTGTGTCATTGCCGAGGGGTTTAAAAAATGGACCCTGGAGATGGTGCGTGATTCTGACGCTTCCCGCAGGGGATTGGACATTGAAGGGATTGGGAAGTGGGACGGAGCCGGCTGCTAACCTGGGGCTTACGAAATTTTGGTTTGCGCCGGTGTCAATGAGAAATTGTAATTTAGCCCCGTCCTTGGTTTCATACTCTAGGTATGGAACACTGGAGAGGCACCTGTCATAAAATTTAATTCCCCGTCGCTTGAGCAGCTTACTTCCTCCTCAGGGGAATCCTGACTTATCTCCTGAGGCGTGCTCTGAAGTTCGTGAACTTCGCCCTGTTGGACAGGATCTTTGTAATAGTCTTGCTGTGGTTCAGGATAGTAATCGCCTGAGGCGGAACTCGACGGGGATGCGGTTGGTTCGATATGGTAGAGTCTTTGAGCTTTACGGAAAGGATTCAAGTTAGAATTGGCACTCGGACTTCGTTTAAACGTTTGAGCGGACTCGTCTTGCCGTGAGGCAAACCCTGACCTGTAACTTTGGCCGGATTGGTTGGACTCATGCTTAATAGCTAATCTTGGTCCCTGAAACCTCTGCATACTCTGAGTGCTCCTGTCTGGGTTGAAGTTATAGTTGGGGTTCGTTTGAGGCCTGGCATTGTATTGGTGTGGAGGAAGGAACCTCTGCGAGCTCATTGGACGATAAGTTGGGGTAAAATTCTGTTTGAATGAGGAACCCGGTTGCGTCATGTTTCTGTGACCCACATTCTGCAACTCCAAACAAAGGGAGAATGCTTCCGGTAAGTCCTTGGGTCTGCGAATCACTAACAACCTGGAAGCGTCACCGTTAAGTCCCCTTATGAAAACATCTAACGCCTTACCCCTTTGGGCGTCAATCAAAGCATTCATCACCTCTACGGGGTGGTTTGCACCTTTTAGTCTATTCGAGATGAGTGAAATGTGATTATTAATCTGCATATAGAAATCTTCTACTTTCCTGTTGCCCTGTGTCATTTGGCTTAGCTCGTATTCCAGGGTACGGACGTCTCGCTTGTCGGCATAGAGCAATGCCAAAATTCGCTTGACCTCTGGCCAGTCGTCGTCCTTTATGTTATAAGAAATAAGAGCCAAATCAGCATTTCCCTAATCTTTTGCCTAATGTGCACGAGGATAGATCTGTATAAGGGCTTCTCCTTAACGAGTTGGTAGTCATCCACTATGGACTGCGCCCTATTAACCCATGAAATATACCTGTCGACCTCGCCTTCAAATATCTGGAGTTCCTTGACACAATCCGGTAAGATTGAAGCTTCCTTCAAGTCATACTCGTTGCGTGGGCGCGTCAGTGGCAACGGAATTTCCGCCACGGGGTTGCGTCGTTGATAGTCAGTTTCTAAGGTACCAATTCTAGCCCCAGTCTTCCTGATCTCCTCTTTCATTGCTACCATTTGAGTATTCAATGCCCCGATTGTATTGTTCAACTGGCTTAACACTTCCTTCATTTCCTCCATTTTACCCTCAATTTTCTGAACTTGAAATGTAAAACAAATTGTGTCTCTCGCTTACCGCAAGAAGATAGTAGATTTTAGATTAGGTTAAATTGGATTCTTTTTTGAAATTTTTGTAAATTTTTCAGTTACTTGCTCGGTTTTCTGACCAACTATAGGGCGATGTAGGAAAAATAAATCGTTTCACTCACCCTTTGGTATCGATCACTCTTGTGTGCGTTGGTGTTGGTGTTGATGTCGTTGATGTTGAAATCTTACAGGACTCTGGAAATAAAACGTAATTAGTTTCTGATTTTAATTTGTTATTTTTTTTTTTCTTTTTTCCGTTTCAGTGTGTTGTATGACTAATGTGATTTAATGCAGGGCACACAAATCAGTGTATCTTGTATACTTATTTCTAATTTTCAGCCTGTTATTTCGGTACTGGGCACGGTGGTTCGTATTTATCCGTTTTGGCATTTCGCCTACTAAGGTACAAATTTACACACAATCCACTAGGCAACCTTTTCCGAATGCATTCCACATTCTTTGGCCTTTCTAGCAGACTGCCGCACACCACTTTTTTCATTCATAAACAAAATACTACTCTTTATTATTTTATAGTTGCAACATTTTTCGCGAATTAGCTACCCACTATGTGCGTGGACTAATCGCCGCAGCGTGTCGTCGCTTCTTGTTTATTTATTACAATTTTTGCGCCCGTGAGGAATGCTTGCTCTGAAAGGCAGCATCCCCACCGCGGCGGGTCATTGTATTTCACTCTGGCTTCTTTTTTTTCATTCTTGGATTTTATTTCACTCATACTTCTTGCCATAATTTTTGCACTTTGGATTTTATTTTGTTCTGCATTATTCACTTGTCACACACAACGGAACACAAAAAAAGGGAAAAATTTGTTCTACTTGCACCGAACTACGGCACGCAAAAAGGAAAAATGGTTAATTTTTGGGAGTGCATTGGAAAATGCATTGGTTCTCTCACTTCTGTGAGATCTGTTCGGGCGCCAGATATGGCCAGCTATGGCCAGTAGGGGAGGGGTGTACCCCCTCAGGGATTACCTAATTATTGCAAACTCCATAAGTGTTGAGAGTAAGGTTCTTCCTTCTGAGCTTGGTTCGGGATTTAATACGATTTTACTTTAAGAATAAACAGTAAGCGCTTACAAATGGTTTATTTGATAAAATATAAAAGAACTCCTCCAGTCGAGCGTCTCCATAAGATTAAATTTAACTTAGCTTATAAGCGGCCGGTTGACCGATCCGCCATTTCAGAGTCCCGCGGCGTCAGCATATTTCGGTGCTGGCAGAGCAGCGGCAGAGCTGGCCGAGCAGCGGGAATCCGAGCCGTCAGCAACTATTCAAGTGCGGCGGATATTGGGCAACCGCTGGCAGCGGTTGTGTTGGCTCGTCCGATGCTAGCGCTGCAGTTTGACTCCGATTGGCCGGGGGTGAGGGGTGACGAGTGAAGGCGGTTCATAAGTCTTGAGCTGAGGCAGCTAACGGGTGGTCATCGCACTTCCGTTGTTATTGTTGCTGTCGCTGCTAGTATGTAGATCTTGGGTGTTCTGTGAGGGGATGACGGGGAAGGGGCGCTGGCTGGTGTTGCTGGCTGGTGTTAACTTATATATACATGTATACATACTTATAGTACATGTAAATACAGTACGCTGAGCAGCGCGCTGATAAAACGAAATATACAAAATTTAACCTAGTATTTATTCTCTAGTTTTCATTTGTACTACCTTTAGTCGTAAATCAGATTGCAAATTGTGTTGTTCGTGTTTGTGTGCGCGCACGGAACGAACGAACGAACGTTCGAGAACGAAATTTCACAAAATGTTGCAAATAATAATACTTGCAATAATTTTGTTAATCCAATTATTCAACTCTGGAAACTGCAGTCCTGCACCAGTTCCTGATCCTGGTCCTGCTCCTGCTCCAAGCCCTGATCCTAACCCTAATCCTGCTCCTGGTCCTGGTCCTGGCCCTGGCCCTGCTCCTGCTCCTGCATTAGCTGCATTCAATATTAATTATCATCAAGAACAACAACAACATCAACGACATAATAATATAAAAACTGTAAAATTTAATATCTCATTGCCAAACAATGAATTTTAAAAAATTAACTTATCATTTGAATTTATACCACATCTACACAAAAACAAAAACAAAAATGCAAAATCCGAATTGATAAACATCTATACAACAACAACAATAACACCACCATCGACGACAACTACAAAAACAAATACATTTAGCGATGACGCCGACAACAACTACAACAACGATGACGATGTTGTTATCTCTGACGCTGACGCTGATGCTGACGCGGACGATATGGAGGATGATAGTTTTAATTTTACGACAGATGAGGCCATCGAATTATTTCAATCAAAGCTTATAGACAAAGAGAGAAATATAGGTGGAATAATTAATGCGACTGAACCATTTCATAGACATTTTAACCTACAATATAAGCCTACAGCCATTTCAGTTCGTTGTTTGTACACAAGCAATTATGAGAAAAAAACTTTAAGCATAAAATGCACCCAATATTTCGAAACTACTACAGTTGAACGTGTCATGGCAAACGGTGAAATTGAGAAAGTTGTAATTAACAAACCCCCTAGTACTCTAACACAAATTGTTCTCAACGAAGATATTGATAACTACACACAAACGTATCAAATGACAATCTCTTGAGAGAGAGAGAGAGAGAGCGAGAAGCAAGCGAGAGACTCAATGATGATAGCATACACCAACAACATGATTGATAATCCTTCGAGAGAGAGAGAGAGAGAGCGCACCTTGAGAGAAGACCATATTTATAAATAAATTCTTTATACTACACATTTATATACATATTTCATACATACAATATATTCTGAATTTTGTAAAACTAGTTGTTACACGACGAGCGCTGGAGCAGATGGAAATATTTTAAAACAATAAAGCATTTCGCAAAAAAAAAAAATAAAAAATGAAAATAATTGTGTTTTTAATTAGTGTGTGTTGTGTTGTGTTGGGAGGACTAGATGTTGTAAAAAGCAACGAATATAAAACTATTATTAAATATTCTAAATTTAATCTCATTCTGAATGAAACATTGACTTTTGAAGTTAATTTAATTATTCAACTAGTATATCTCTCTGAATATATAAATAATAGATTTAAACGAAACCACCAACCATACTACGATGAACAAATACCGCGTTTTTTTCACACCGTTGATGATGCAGTTGAACATTTTCGACAAATTTTAATTAGAAAAGAACAGGATATAGGCGGTATAATTGATTCGCCTTTTGTGATCTATAGATCTTTTAATTTAAAATACTCGAGAGCTCGTTTTAATGTTATATGTAGTTACTTTAGCGATTGTCCCAATAAAAAATTACGAATTTTTTGTAAACATAACCCCTCAACACCGCCGACGTCAACAACAACAACAACAACAACACGATCACCTAATGATAAATCGAAACAGAGAGAAACAAGTTACATGTTCGATCGTTATGTTAACAACCAACAGTCCCCCCAATTGGTTCAGTCATATCCGCACATTGGAACCTACGACATCAATGATTTTGTTCAAGAGCTACATATGGATATTAAATAACATATAGACATAAAATAAAAATGCAGTTTTCAACAAAAATTATCCATTTTGTTCAAAAATATTTAAATATTCTGTCGCCTGAGGATAAGGAAAAACTTTTTAATATACTTATGCGACTAGAACGTATTGAAAACTTGAATATAAATTTAAAAATCCTAAGCGACATAACCAACAAAAACAACACAACACACAATAATAATAAGATTGGTGCTGATGAAACAGATGATTGTGAACTTTCCAAATGGATTCAACAGAAATTAATTGATGTACACGATGCATTACAAATCATGACTTCATATAGAATTTTGTAAGTATTCATACATGTACATATTTACAACACAAAATAGGAATAAAAAGCCCTTTATTTCTAATTTAAGGTCGACGTCATCTGTATATGATTAATGCTGATACACAACAACGAGAAGGGCACTCTGATATCTGACCACATGTATGTACATTTACATTTGTATGTGTATCTGTATATAAAACCTAAAATGAAAGCTTGAAGGCGAAAACATTGTTCGAATAGTTAGTGCGTTTTGAACTTGTCAACTATTCGCACGCATGCACACAAGAATTTAAACAAATTAACAAAACACAAAAAAAATGAAATTCATTCTGTTTTTATTATGCTTGTCCCAATGTAGAGGTAATATTACAACTGTCTCGAGTACGAATACAACACCAAGAACAGATGCAGCAGCAACAGATAACGGCGGTGATCTGTCCTCTCCTTCCACAAAGGCTGCAAACAATGACGATCTATTGGTTGATATGACCACAGCAACAGCAGCCTCTGCGTCAGCATCGATAGACGACTACAGCAGCAGCAGTGATTACGAGTACATTGAAAATGAAAACATTTTTGAAGATGACAGCGATATTATTAAAACACCATTGTTACCAGAATATTTTTCTTTTCTTAACAATTTGTATCTAACTATTATGATTTTAATAACTCTGTTATTGATATTAACATTAATTAAATTAATACTCGATTTTATATATATGATTAAATAATATATGTGAACACAAAAAAAAAAATATAAAAAAAAAACAAAACAAAAAACTTACAAGAGAGCCTCAATTGAGTTTTCATAATTAGTCAATTACAAAATCTATAAGCAGACAGAAGCACCGCACTCTGGAGGAAATTTACGCGAGCGATTTGAAATTTGCAACGAGGACGAAAATATTGTCCAGTAGCAGCCGGAGTTGAAGCAGCAACAAAACAAGGACGAAAATATTGTTCAACAACAACAAAATTAGCATACTAAATACACAAAATGGAAACGGATACGGTTGCCATCGATAT
Organism: Drosophila triauraria; assembly: GCA_014170255.2. Taxonomy (NCBI): domain Eukaryota; kingdom Metazoa; phylum Arthropoda; class Insecta; order Diptera; family Drosophilidae; genus Drosophila; species Drosophila triauraria. Next base: position 34,699,936 of record CM024333.1, read on the forward strand.
ACAGGGTTTCTATGACAACAATGACAAATTCATACTTAAAGAAATTGGACTAGTCTTTAAAAATGAAAAAAAATTTATAAATAATTTTATTATAAGACCACCATTTGATTATAGCTTACTAAATAGTAAAGCACAGAAATCTGCACGATGGCTCTCAAAAAACCATCATAACATTTTTTGGACAGATGGACAGAGTAAATTTAAAGATACCAGAAATTATATTAGTGAAATCACTGCCGGAAAATATATTATATGCAAGGGAGGTGAAAAAAAAAAAATTTCTAGAAAACTTTATAAAATCTCCAAAACCAATAACAGATTTGGAGGAATTAGCTTGCCCGAAATTAAAAACTTTGGATTTAAAACACCAAAGACCAAATCCATTTCCCATTTGCCCCCTTCATACAATTAAAAATAGTGGTATTTGTGCATTAAATAATGCACACTGTTTCGTCCTGCTCCAATGCAGACACGATTAAAGGTTGGGTCTGCCCTTGTGCAGGTCCCAAATCGTCCAAAGATTGTTGTTGTTGTTGGTTGCCCCTGTGCAACCACCAGAATCAAAAAGTAGTGTTTGCTTTGACTAACTTTATTTGACTGCTCGCCTCTTGCGCTTGTCTATTACAATGTCGGCTTGGTGAGCGTGAAAGCTCCTTCTTAACGGATGATTTATAGCATTAGATAAATTACAATGTGGGGTATTTCAATAGATCGAAATTTAGTTTTACGTTAGATTAATAAGTTGCTCGAACATACTCCCCACCTTGAAAGAACCCTGTTTCTTACAATTTTTAACTACAAGGAAGTGGGGCTATTTTAGCGATCGGACGGCGCGTCACTCCTTGGCCGTCTTAATGTCGACTACTCGAACCTTTCCATCCGCGCCAGGGCAAGTGTTGACGATTCGACCTAGAAGCCATTGTTGCGGTGGAAGATTGTCCTCGTGGATGATGACCAGTTGCCCAGGACAGATATTGGCCTGAGGCTTGAGCCATTGCTGCGAATTTGTAGTGTGTGGATATAATCTCTCCGCCAGAGATCCCAGAACTGCTGCTTCATATGGGTGACTCGCTCCCAGTACGTCAGACGATTTAGACTTTGGCCCCTCTGATTTGGTTCTGGTAGAGCCTTTAGCGATGTACCTACTAAAAATGAGAAGGGGTTAGTGCTTCGCCATCATTAGGGTCCTCCGAGAGCGGTATAAGAGGTCTTGAGTTTAGAACCGCCTCGACTTCAATGGCAACAGTCTGCAGCTCTTCATAGGTCAGGCCAGACTGTCCAATGTTTTTGACAAGTAGATGTTTCATTGACTTAACGGCCGCCTCCCAAAGTCCACCAAAGTGTGGCGCTCGGGCGGGATAAATTGAAAGGTCACTCCTGTTTGATTTGTAAAGATCTCTAAACTCTTGGGTGCCTGTTGAGTAAAGAGTGTCTCCTTAAACTCTTGCAGCTGTGAGCGAGCTCCTACAAAATTGGTTGCGTTGTCGCACCAGATGCGTTCTGGAAGTCCTCTACGCCCTATGAACCGTTTCAGACAAAGAATAAAGGCATTGGCAGAAAGATCTGACACCAGCTCAACATGAATAGCTTTGGTTGCGAAACATATAAATACAGCGATATATGTTTTGTACGGAACCTTTCCTCGAATTCTGTATGAAGTAAAAAGGGTCCACATAAATCCACTCCGGAAGTGGAGAACGGTTTGGTTGGTCGTAGCCGATCTGGTGGCAACGATCCCATGATTTGTTCCATTAATCTTGGCTTGTAGTGATAGCAATGAACGCAGCTTCTAACTATTTTGCTGGCTAACCGACGAGCGTTGATTATCCAAATTTGCAACCGAAGAATTCCAACCAATGCCTTAGCTCCTGCGTGCATGTTCGCCTGGTGAAGATTTTTCATGTATTTATACGTGTATGGATGATCACATGGAAGAAGAAGAGGAAACTTCGCATCCACTGAGATTGGAGCATGTGCTAAGCGGCCTCCTACCCGCATTAGAGTAAGAGTGTGAGATCCTATATCCTCTGTTGCCAAAAACGGTGTCAGCCTTTTCATCTGTGGATTGTGGCAAATTCCCTTGGATAGATTCTCAATCTCCTTTGCAAAGCAGTTCCGCTGAATCGTTCCGACGACGAAAAGAAAAACATGTCGAAGTTCCTCTGGACTTATTTGAGTCGCATGTGAAGCGGAATTCGTCTTATCAGCTGGAACCTTGTTGAAAACTCGAAAACGTAAGCTAACACCCTCAAAAATTTCTGGTATGACGAGATACGATGAAGAAGTTGATCCACAATTCCCTCGTTGCCACTATTGCTACACTTCAAAACGGTTGCCTTTCGCAGCTCGAGCTGCTGATCCGTGGCCTTACCACAAGTTGGAGATTTAGGCCAAGACGACTCATCGAGAATAAGAAATTTTGGACCAGTAAACCAGATTGTTTGGCCTAAATCATTGACTGAACAGCCTCGCGATACAATGTCGGCTGGATTTTCCTTCCCAGGAACGTGTCGCCATTTAATGTTCTCTGACTTGGCTTGAATTGCAGAAATTCGATTGGAAACAAAACATTTTAGTTGCGACGCATGCATAGTTAGCCAATGAAGAACAACTGTAGAGTCTGACCAAAATATAACTCTCTTGCTAAATTGTTCAAATTTATGCCTGATTTTTCCCATGTCTCACATAACAGCACCGCGGCGCATAATTCCAAGCGTGGAAGGCTGATTGTTTGAACAGGTGCAACCTTTGATTTGGCGATGACTAGGTGTGATGTGATCCTGTCCCCTTGGTTCGACCGTAAATAGATACAACACCCGTATGCTCGTTCTGACGCGTCTGCAAATCCATGAATTTCGCAGTCGAACTTAGGTGAAGAGCAAATATACCTCGGAACTTCAGTACTATTGAGCCTGTGTAGATCTGGCTCAATTCGACGCCAATTTTCCTGTAACGTTGGCGGAAGTGGTTCATCCCATTCCAAGCGATTCCTCCACAGATCCTGCACCACGATTTTGCATCGGACGATTACAGGGCTTAACAGACCGAGAAGATCGTAAAGTCTTGCAATCATCGATATGATCTGTCGCTTTGTGGTCGCTTCCGATTTTCCCAAGTCATAACGAAAGCAAAAACGTCTGTCTGTGGCTTCCACGACATTCCCAAAGCCTTTGCCACCTCATTAGCATTTGGGTCGAAACGATATTCTCCTAGTCCAGCACTTTCTCCGTTAAAATGCCATTTCGAAAGTTCTAACCCTGCCCGAGCTAAAATTTCTTTGGCTTGAGATATTTTTACTTCCATGTCTTCTAAACCATCGGCTCCGCTCAGAATATCATCAACGTACATATCGTTTTGCAAAGCTTGGGATCCTGTTGGAAATTCTGCCTTATAGGTTTCAGCCAAAAACTGAATGCTTGCACTAGCAAGGCCGTACGTGACCGTATTCAACTGGAAAAGCTGTAAGGGCTGATGAGGTGCATCTCTCCAAAAGATTAATTGGTATTTTCGGTCTTGGGGATCTAACAAAAATTGCCGGTACATTTTAGTAACATCGGCAGTAAAGACAAATCGATGAGTTCTAAACGACAGTAGAGTTAGAACGAGTTTTGTTGCACGGTAGGGCCAACCATTAATATATCATTCAACGTTAGGTTTGAGGTCGTCTTGGCCGATGCGTCAAACACTACCCGGATTTTCGTGGTAGAACTTTGTGGTCGTAATACTGCATGATGCGGAATTACGTAGTGCGGCTGACTAGCGTCAAAGTCAGTAACTAGTTCCATGTGTCCAAGATGACTGTACTCTTCCATAAACTCCCTGTACATACGTTTTAGTTCCGGTGAACGTTCTAGCCTGCGTTCCAACTGCAGAAAACGACGTCTTGCATTTTCTAACGAACTTCCCAGATTGGTTGGAGGTTGTGCAAACGGCAGCCGAACCTGTATACGACCGGAATCCAAGATAGCCGTGGATTGGCGAAAGTGTTGAACGCATTTTTCATCTTGGGCTGTGAGCGTGACATTCTGACTGTCTTCAAATGATTCTATTTCCCAAAACTTCTTTAACGCATCACTAAGATCCTGCGTCTGGGTGACATTGCATGTCAGGGCATGAGCTACAAAGTCAGGTTGAGTCGAACCTTCAAGCTTTCCTCCTACAATCCACCCTAGAGACGAGTTTAGCAGGCACGGCAATCCATTTCCCAACGATATCTTTCCACCAGTGAGAAAATCAAAGAATTCTTGCGTACTAATTAACATATCTATCTTCTGAGGCTTGAAGAAATATGGATCCGCAAGATCGATGCCTTCGGGAATGGAAAAGATAGAAGTATCTACGCGGTGCGCCGGTTGCCGTTGCGTTATAGATCTAGTGATCGAAAATTTCAATGTCCATTCTTCAGTTGACAATCGCGATCGGATGGTCGCAAATAACGAATGCTTTAGTTGAGACCGAATGTCTCCAATTCCAGACACCTCACAATGTTGTCGGCTGAAAGGAAGTTGTAAGATTTTGGCTAAACTCTCTGTGATGAAATTGATTTCAGACCCAGAATCTAGTATAGCCCTTGCCGTGTGAAATATGCCACATCTGTCCTTGACTAAAATTAGCGCAGTCGGAATGAGAGCGCTTCGAATTGCGTGAAAGCAGCGTAGTTACTGGCATAGCTGCACCTGAGAATGAAGAATTCTCATCTACAGGTTTCTGAATTTCATCAGCTGTGCGATGCAATGACGAGTGATGGAGCCCATGGCATGTTTTGCAGCGAAATTTGGATGGGCAATGTCTGGCAATATGACCTTTATGCAAGCAGTTTAAACACAGCGATGTTTGCTTGACCCAGCTATGTCTGCTTTCGAACGAAAGGGATGTAAACAGTGGGCAACATCCTAAGCTATGTTCCGTTGAACTACATTTCAAACAACTTTGTTTTGCAACTACGAACGCCTTCTTAGTGATAGCTTTCTCTGAGCGCCTTTCGTACAACTTATCCTCCTGGGGTGCCTTGAAATGACATTCTAAAAATTGGCAATGTCTGCACAAAATGCTATAGCAGTCCTCCCAAGTTGGCAGCTTGCTATATTCTTGAACGCGATCGTATGCTAGCCTTGTCTCAGAATCAACCTTCTGCAAGACAAGATGTATAATAATGGCACTTAAAATATCCTTTTCAGTACCAAGAGAAAGAAGTGAACCACGCAGGGCAGCAGTGGTATCTAGAATCTGTCGCAGCGACAGCGAATCCGACCTCTTCATGTGCGGAATGTTAAATAGACTGCTCACATGCTCTAATAATATTAACACCTTTTGTCATAACGCTCCTCTAACTGATCCAATGCTTTCTGGTAATTTAAATCCGAAACTTGAAATGCAGAGACGACGCTTAGAGCTGGACCAGAGAGACAATTGATAAGATAAGTAAATTTGTCGACGCTAGTAAGTGTCGCATCTTCATGAACCATATGCTTAAATGCTGCAATGAACCTTTTATACTCGCTATACTTCCCGTCGAATTTGGGTAATTTAAGTGCGGGCAGCCGGTTATGGCCTGTGCTGCCTGTACGTGTCGAGTTGATAAAACTATTTTCAGCTGGAAGCACTACTTTGTGGATAGCAAGCCTTTTATTAAGGATTGATTTACTGAGAATAAAGTCTTCTTCCTGTCTAAGCCGAGAATCATCGGTAGGATCGAGCTCTTCAATTTGAACTTGAACTTGGGAGAGTTGCCGATAGTGCGATTCCACTAGCTGCAATCGACACTCCACGGTGCTGGCGTCCTCTTCTGTGGCCGCAATGGCTCGATCTTTGGTATATTCAAAATTCTTTTCCAAAACAATTCGTTTGCGTCTCAAAGCAACAAGTTGATCTTCTACTGGCGGTTTTGTCATGATGAAACTAAAATAAACCAGAGTAAATCAGCGAATAACCAAACGAAAAGTAGCAATAGTGGATGTGAATGTAAACAATGCAATAGTTTGACAAGGTATTGAGCTTATCTATGTATAAGCGCTGATAAAGCTTTCCTAGGTTTGAGATTACTTCCCAGTGACTCTCAAACTGTATGTAAGCATGTACATATGTGGCCGGTATGTGTAGCCGGTCTCTATCTTGAAGAAAATCCAAAACAATAAGAGCACTCGTAATTTCGAAAACACATAAATGGATATGGTGCGAGTTTTATACTTGATAGGTCAAGCTTACGATTGGCGGGTTCACATTTATGTAGAGTATGTATATCCCTGATGTATCCAAATAGGGTATGTAGGGTTATGTCCGCCCGACTCCAAACTCCAACGAAGTCCCACGGTGTCGCTGAATATCGCCTAGTCCCACGATGTGGTCCTTCCAGAAGGACTGCAGGTCCTGTCACGGTCGCCAATGTTTCGTCCTGCTCCAATGCAGACACGATTAAAGGTTGGGTCTGCCCTTGTGCAGGTCCCAAATCGTCCAAAGATTGTTGTTGTTGTTGGTTGCCCTGTGCAACCACCAGAATCAAAAGTAGTGTTTGCTTTGACTAACTTTATTTGACTGCTCGCCTCTTGCGCTTGTCTATTACAATGTCGGCTTGGTGAGCGTGAAAGCTCCTTCTTAACGGATGATTTATAGCATTAGATAAATTACAATGTGGGGTATTTCAATAGATCCAAATTTAGTTTTACGTTAGATTAATAAGTTGCTCGAACACACACAATATATTAAATTTTTACACTGTAAATTTTAGTAAGCATAGAAGTTAACTACATTGTAATTAGAAAAATAATATATGTATAATTAAATATTTTTTAATAAAATACAATATATACAATATATGCAACTGTGTTTTTTACTTTGATTCTTCCATTTATACATATGTAGGACAGATGAATGTCAAAAATACCGCTGCATTCAAATTTTAGTAGGCATAGAAGTTAACTACATTGTAATTAGAAAAATAATATATGTATAATTAAATATTTAATAAACAAAATACAATATATATACAATATATGCAACTGTTTTTTACTTTGATTCTTCCATTTATACATATGTAGGACAGATGAATGTCAAAAATACCGCTGCATTCACAAAAAAAACAAATGTCGATCAAGCCTTTAATAGCCAGACGACTCTGCATCCGTTTGTACTTTGACCTTGTTTTGACCAATATTAAGCTGAGGAAAAAACTGCATCCGTGTGATCTGTATACCCTTGTTTTAACGTGTGTCTAAAAATATCTATACGTTTTGTTTTTTTTTGTTGTTTTGTGCAATACATTGTATGCACACTGATAAACCCATTAAGCCTTCGATCTGTTCATAAATCCAATCACTAATATTAAGCTGAGTAAAAACAAACAGCATCCGTGTGATCTTTACCCCTTGTTTTGATGAGAGTCTGTGCAATACATTGTATGCACACTGATAAACCCATTAAGCCCTTAGTTTGCCCTTGTTTTACCCCAATACTATGTATGCTCACTGATAAAGCCATTAAGCCGAAGTTTGCCCCTTGTTTTGTTCAATACAATGTATTCTCACTGTTAATGCCATTAGGTGTTGGCATCCTATATAAATGATGGCACGAAATGAATTTAGAATCAGTAGTAACTTTTGCTAACGAAAAACACAGCCCCCAAACACAAAACCAAGATGTCAGGACTTACTTGGTTCTACGAAAGGACTTGCGACACCATCCTGGAGGGACGAACAGATGAGGAATTTATTGAATCATATTGGAACGATTTAATTGATTCGGAAGATGGTATACAAAAATTAAAGCGTCTAGTGGAAGAAGAAATTGATTTCAAACTTATAAAAAAGTTTGGCATCAATATACGAAATAAGCAAATTATTCATTGGCTCTTAAACCACAAGAACCATGCGATAGGATGCACAGTAAAAATACCGCATCAAGAAATATTCTTGGAATATTTTGAGAAAAAATATGTTGAAATACAAAATTATGTGCTTCATATTTATGCGGACAAATTGGGATTTACAGTCTCTAAGCTGAAACGTATAAAAAACATTACATTGAAACCCGGACTACAGTGGTTCTACGATAGGACTTGGACGTACATCCTGGAGGAACGACCAGAAGATGACCTTCTAGAAGTATACTGGAATGAGTATTTTAAATCGGATTTTAATTTAGAAACACTAAAGAAGATCCTAAGAGCCGAAGTTGAATCACATATTTCAAAATTGTTTCTAGTAGATGATATTGGTAAATTTATGGGTGATTAATTTTTCAATAAGAAAACCCATGAAATAGATTTCACTGTGGAAATACAACAACAAGAAATACAATTAATTAATTCTGATGATTCTGTAAATATTCCCAAACATCATTCATTTCATGTTTTTGCTAACAAAGAAGGTCTTGTAATACATAAAAAAAAATATTTTTTTTTTTTTATAACATAAAAATTGTAAAAATATATATCTTTTTTTATTCTAAGTTGTAAATATATTGTATAAAATATCGAAATATATTGTTTTATTTTTAAATACATTTTGTTTTTTTTATTTCTCGCTGTGTAGCAAAGATTCATTCTCATTATCTCTTGTATGTCTCTGTGTATATGTGTATGTATACATATGAGCATATGAGTTGCAGCTTGAGCTTCATTTTCACTTCTACTATCAACTACCTCAACCTTCGGTTTATTTTTTTTTTTTTTAATTTTTCTACTCTATCCGAGGCTATGCCATTGCACCCATGCCCCAGAGTAACACTAGCCAAACACTCACTCTCGCTCTCACCGACCCTCTGCCTTTAATCTCACTAACACTATGACCGAGCCATATGCCATTATCAACAACGTTACGACCGAGCCTGCGACTTGGAACACCGCCCCCACGATTGGTGAAAGCAGTCGCTATACATTCTACACCGACGAAAACAAAATGTTTTTTTTTTATTTATTTTTTTTTTTTTTATTTTATTGTATATACAATCCCATTAAAAAATAATTTAAAATTATCTTTCTTTTTTTATTGTATAAAAATTTAAACATTTGAACCAAAACTTTATTCATTGGCACCCCCTACCCTCCCTACTCTTAACGCAAAAAGAGCTGAGTTTTTCCTCTCCTTGCTCTCTGCTTCAGCGTCTTTTCGATTCTCTCGCGGATTGGCGTTTCCACGCACTTCGTTGCCGATCCGAGTCAAACTTTGAGCACTGTTATAAACTTGATTCTCTTCCTCATCTGATTCGTCGTCATCTTCACTTTCTTCGTTACCGTCAAACGCTAGTAAGCTTTCACTCTTTAGGTTATTGAATATGTGTGAATACATATCCTCAACGTTATGGTTTATGTTTAAAACATTGCAAATTTCTCACAAAATCACGTTCGCACAGGTTCGCACTAACATATTCACATTTGCGTTGGTATTCGTCGCTGTCTTGGGATATAGAAAAACCAGGAAATTCGCGAAGCCTCTTTCGGTTGTTTCTATCACCTGCACTTTCGAACACATATTGGTGTAAAGCTAATATGCTGACTTTATTACTCGACTTTAATCTAGCCTCGATTAGTTCACCAAGTAGCGGCATTGTGAACAAAAATAATTTAATTTATTCGCCGTTTCTTGATTTTGCACAAAATGCATATGGCGTCGTTACACATACAGATTCACTTGCGAAAATTTTTTTTTTCTTTGTCTCTATCCCGGCGAGCCTCCAAAATGTGGGGTTAGATATATGTTGTTTTATTTAATATTCACTTAAGTTTAGTATAATAGATTGATAGCTGAATACACAAGTGTCTAGGGGGGTTTTGATAGTTTCACACAGAATATTCGCGAACGTCGTTTGCCTTCGTCGTCGTCGTCCATCTACTTCGGCTTCTCGCAAAACTCTACTGCTCCATTTTGCCTCTCGTCGTTGCTTGAGGTCCTCTCTCGTCATTGCTGCTCTCTATACTCTCGTCGTTGCTGCTCTCTTTTGTTCTAGTCGTTGCTCGTCTGCTCGTCTCTCGATCGTCGTCTTATATTCGCGATTGTGTTTGAAACTCGCAAAAAACCTCTAGCCCTATATTTGCTACTGCTGCTCTCTTTACTCTCGGTGGGATGGAACGTGTACACATGCACATTCCCACATATATATGATTGGGTGCAAGAAAATTCTTATGTATGTACGGGGCTTCTATTTATATATATATGTTGCAATATAGTAAGTATTTGGTGTGCAAGGAGATTTCATATGTATATATTTATTTTATGGGGTTCTCTTTGCATGTCTTTGTATATATATAATATACAGCATGTATAAGTATGTATTATTTCCAAAGTTAAAGAAAACGTTTATTTGTGTATCCGCTACACAGTTTCCTCTTGTCCTTGCTGCCCTGTGTTAAGTGTTAGTTGTATGTCATTCGTGTAGTGCTGCTATGTTTTGTAGTATGCACGTATATTGAATACCCACTGTACCGAGAGTACTTAAAGGGTACGCACTGTAACACTTTGTTGCAGTGTTTGCATATTTCAATGTCCCGGTCATAAACCCTAAGTGGCCGAAATATGAACCGATCGCTATGGCTTAGCCCGCACACAGAGTGCTAGCGTCGGCGTAATTGTAACAAACGGACAGCATGTGCATATCCCTCGCGCCTCCACTTGAGATTGCATAACCAATGTATATAAGTACATTCATACATACATAAGTATATACCTACATAACCGTCTCTCTGCCGCCGTCTGCGGGCAGCGCAGCTAGGAGACCTAGCCTTAATTAGATTTAAAGAATAATGTCAAAACACAGAAGGAATCCGAACATTGGAGCGGCACCATTGCTGCTCCCAATAAACAAATAAATATTCTTACTTCAAATTTGAATTCTTTTACTTCATGGCGACCGTGACATGGAAAAAGGACTACAAGGACTACATGGAAAAAGAACTGCATACAAGGAAAACTGAGTGAGTGGATTGTGATGGGACGCGGAGGGGTAAAGAATAAAATAAAGAAACGAGTAGCTCACTTAAAGTGGCTATTGTATACAAATACACCACCTCCCGCGTGGGCAACAGCCCAGAAATTGCAAACTGAACTTGATTTCTTAAAAACAAGGCTCGAAAATGCACCCAAAGAAATCACAACTAACTCAGTTTCAATAAAATCAACAAATAAACGCCAAATAACGAAACCTCCATCCCCGAAAGCGCTACCACATCGGGAGAAGAAGTGCCCAACGGACTGCCCTGGACCAATGGAAAGTGTTGTCTGCAGTTTCACTTGCAGACACTGCCTGCCAAGAAGCTAGAACCTCACATAAAAATGATGCTCCTACAGTAACTACCAAGAAGAAGAAAAACAACCAGTGTGAGAGGCAATCCGCCCCTTGCACCTCCGTGGGAGAAGTTGCCCGTGCGAAGCCAGCACCGGCGCCGCCTGAGCCCAAAGGCCCAGGACAGCAGCAGCGGTTATCAAGCGTGGGAGGCACAGCCGCCACCTGCGCCATCGAGCGTCAGCGTAGCCAAACCCGCGACGACCAGCTGACGTGGTCAAAAGCGGCCTGGACCAAGGAGAGAGAGCAGAAAGCGCTGCAAAAAGCGCATACCCATGCACTGCGTTGCATAATTTTTTTGATTGCACTATGATGCATTTTTTTTTTTCATATAAAATATATTTTGTAAAATTGAGCGTAACATTTTCTGCCCAATTAGTCGTGTAGCCCGTAAAGCTATGCAAAAATTAGGTAGGAAACCTGTTAATTTAAATGAATAGTAATGCGATAAGCAAATTTTCAAAAGAAAACAATAACAATTATAATAATACATATAGAGTAAAAGTATTTTTAAAACCCACAAGAATGACTTTGGAAACAGTGGATTCCACTGCCAATGTCATAAATAAAGTAGAGTCGAGTAATATTGATTTATATAGGGTACATATACTTTTAATAATTATTGTTGTCATAATGTGCACCAATTTTTTTTTATAAATTGTACAAGATACACAATAAATGTTTGAAGAAAAAATATATGAGCCAAGCCAACGACTTGGACAAAATTTAAAAAAAAATATAGAATGAAATGCACAAACAACAAATAAATATAATATAATATTTAGTAAAATAATATATAATAATATAATTTAGTAAAACACAAAACTTTTTAATTAAGTAACGTTAAGAAAATGAAATAAAATAAAGTAAATTCAAACCAAAATATATATATATATTAAAGTATGGATACACAAAGAGCCATAAGCGAAACACATGAAAGGGACCCATTCTTTTCTGGACGAGTTCAGCAGTTAGCATCTACAACAATAATGAGTATATATGAGCTACAGAACATCTATTTAGAAACTTTCAATTGTAATGATTCCCCTATGATACACTGCACGGCAACCCAAAAGGCAATAGTACTAACAACCATTTCTGGTGTGCAAGTCAGATCAAGAATAGATGACCATCCAATTCTAGGTAGAGCTATAGTTTTGATGGTATCTAAGAAATAATCCATATCTATAATATAATGGAATGGAAAGAATTATCTTAAGAATTATCAAACATTAAAGCAGACTTTGACAAGTCGCATAAATCGCTAACCCAAAATAGGCCTATACAGAAAACTACAGTTAGAATCGTAGTTATATTAGTTAAATGCTTTAATGAAGCACAAATACTAATATATGAACATAGAGATAAGCTTAATCAAGATCATTGGTCTCAGGTATCAAAGCTTTTGATCAGACTAAGATCTAATCTAATAACTATTACAGATAAGTTCAAGCTAGAGATATTAATACCTAATATACTTAATACTTCTGTAATAATTGAAACTGGTGAAGAACCAGAATCAAAAGAAGTAATTGATACTGACCAGCAAGAAGTAGTAGAGGAAGAATTAAATAATCTCACTATCCCAGCTATATTAATGTCTGACTTGGACGATTCAGCAGATTCAGACAATAGCTCGTGTATAGTAGAAAAAAAAATTTATTACAATGGCACAGTCAAATACTGATTTTATCAACACTGCATCAAAGCTTATACCAGTATTTGATGGTAAAGCAGAGAACCTAACAAGTTTTCTCGATGCATTGGAAATTATAGAATCAATAAAAGGCGAACACGAACAATTAGCTATTTCAATAATAAAAACAAAGCTAAAAGGTGGCGCCAGAAACTTAGTCGGAAATGAAACAACAATATCAGAAGTCATCTCCGGACTAAGAAGCAATGTCAAAGGCGAAACTGTAGAAGTATTGTCAGCTAAACTGATGAATCTACAGCAGCGCAACAAAACTGCTAACCAATATACTTCAGAGGTTGAGCAGATGACAAAAGCTCTGGAAAGTGCGTACATATCGGACGGCCTACCACTTGCGTTAGCCAGAAGTTATTCTACACAGTCTGCAGTTGAGGCAATGACTAAGAATTGCGCAATTGATAAGGTAAAACTTATCATGCAGGCTGGCACTTTCAACACCATGAATGATGCCATATCCAAATTCGTAAACAGTTGCACGGAAGCAACTGGCCAACCAAATACTGTCCTTTATTATAGGAACTATCCTCAGCGTGGTGGAAACCGCGGACGTGGAAATTTTAGAGGTAGCTATCGTGGTCGTAACAATAGTTACAACAACTACAATAATACCAATCATAATAATACCAATTATTATAATGGAAGAGGACAATACAGAGGAAACAATCGAGGACGTGGTTACTCAAATCGAGGCCACAATAACAATAACCATAACAATTTGACATTAGCCCAAAATTCATCGGAAAACTCACAAGCCCCTTTAGGTACTCAACAGTAGACAATGTAATGGTTCATGCAATTAATCTCAGTCAGAATACATTTGTTAATTTTACTAACGTAACCACAGGAAAAGAACTAGTGTTTCTAGTAGACACGGGTGCAGACATTTCAATAGTCAAAGAAAATTCCGATGTCTATCATGACATAAACGTTAATTATATAATAGATATAAAAGGAATAAGTCAGGAGGTTACTAAATCAAAGGGTTAACCTCTATTGAGATACAAACAAATAAATATATAATCCAACACGACTTTCATATCGTGAATTTAAATTTCGCTATTCCATGCGATGGCATATTAGAAATCGACTTCATAAAGAAATACAACTGTCAATTAGACTTCAAGCCATCGGAAGACTGGCTTATAATCGAACCGATAACCTTAAGTATCCAATTTACGTTCCCATAACGTACAGTTCTGACAACAACTCAATACTTCTGCCAGCAAGATCCCAAGTTATTAGAAAAATTCAATTAAATTTTCAAGAAGACAGTGTATTGATTCCAACAAAGGAAATTAAACATGGTATTTATATAGCTAGCACAATAGCAACAACAAAAATGCATTTGTAAGGCTACTTAATACAACAAATACCGACCAAGTAGTCAGTACAGATGATCTAACACATGAATCACTTTCGAACTACGATGTAGTCAACACAAATCTAGACAATAGAAAAATCTGTATTATCTCAACTTTCAAAAACTTCCCTCCACAGTTCAAGTCACAGCTTTCTAGCTTATGCACCCAGTATAGCAATATATTCGGATTGGAAACCGAAGCAATAACAACAAACAATTTCTATAAACAAAAACTGAGATTAAAAGATGATGAACCAGTTTATATAAAGAACTATCGAAGCCCACATAGTCAGGTGAACGAGATACAGAAGCAAGTCGGAAAATTGATCACTGACGGAATAGTCGAACCTTCTGTATCTGAATATAATAGCCCATTATTACTTGTCCCCAAAAATTCATCTCCCGGTTCAGATTCAAAGAAATGGCGATTAGTGATCCACTATCGTCAAATAAACAACAAATTATTGTCCGATAAATTTCCACTCCCTAGAATTGATGACATTTTAGATCAACTAGGGCGAGCAAAATATTTTTCGTGTCTTGACCTTATGTCAGGATTCCATCAAATCGAACTTGAAAAAAGTTCACGGGATATAACGTCTTTTTCAACGAGCAATGGCTCGTATCGCTTCTCGCGATTACCTTTCGGTTAAAAAATAACGCCTAATTCATTTCAGAGAATAATGAATATGGCATTTTCTGGACTAGAACCTTCACAAGCATTCCTTTATATGGATGACTTAATAGTTATAGGTTGTTCGGAAAAACATATGCTTAAAAACTTAACAGACGTTTTTGAGAAATGTTGGAAATACACTCTAAAGTTACATCCAGAAAAATTTTCATTTTTTATGTTTGAGGTGACTTTTCTCGGTCATAAATGCACAGATAAAGGAATACTTCCGGACGAGAAGAAATATGAGGTCATTATGAATTACCCTACACAATGCGGACAGCGCTAGACGTTTCATAGCATTTTGCAATTATTATAGACGTTTGATAAAAAAAATTCGCCGAATATTCACGGCACATAACAAGATTATGTAAAAAGAATGTTCCTTTTGAATGGACAGATGAATGCCAAAACGCATTCCGATATTTAAAAACAAAACTCATAGACCAAATTTGCTACAATATCCTGATTTCAGCAAAGAATTTTAAATAGTTACTGATGCAAGTAAGCGAGCGTGTGGAGCGGTTTTAACTAAAAACCATAAGGGACTCCAACTTCCCATTGCATACGCATCAAGAGCTTTCACTAAGGGAGATAGTAATAAATGTACAACTGGGCAGGAATTAGCTGCAATTTACTGGGCAATATTACATTTTCGACCATATATTTATGGAAAACACTTTACAATCAAAACAAATCACTGACCATTAATATATTTATTTTCAATGATCAATCTGAGTTCTAAACTGACACGTATGAGGCTAGAATTAGAAGAGTATGATTTCACAGTTAAAAATCTAAAGGGAAAAGACAATTGTGTAGCTCATGCGTTGTCAAGAATAACCATTAAATTTCTACAAAAAATTACTGGAAATATAATGAAAGTCCCTACTAGATATCAAAATAGACAGAAAATCAGCGCTGATAACAAAGAAATAGAATTGTCTACGCAATCTATGGAGAAAGCTTCTAAGCCCAACGTATATGAAGTCATAAACTATGACGAAGTACGTATAAGATTCGCTATGTTTATTTAAACATGGTATAAAAATTACTGCAAAAGACGATGTTAGCGATTTATATACCAATGGAATCTTAGACTTAGGTCAATTTTTCCAAAGGCTTGAAATGCAAGCCGGTATGAACAAAATCAGCCAACTCAAAATTGCACATTGGAAAAATATTTTTGAATACGTTTCAATAATTAATTTCAAACAAATGGGCAATAAGATATTGAATACATTAAGACTAGCGCTACTCAACCCGGTGAACCTTATAGAAAAACAAAAAGAGAAAGAAGCTATACTGTCTAGATTCCATGACGATCTAATACAAGGAGGTCATAGCGGCATTACAAAAACCTTGGCCAAGGTCCAGAGACACTATTACTGGAAAAATATGTCTAAAGACATAAAAGAGTACATAAGAAAATGTCGTAAGTGCCAAAAGTCTAAAACGGCTAAACACACTAAGACCCCATTAACGAAAACCGAAACTCCACAAAGAGCTTTCGATAGGGTAATTGTGTAAACAATTGGTCCACTACCAAAATCGAACAATGACAGTGAATAGGCAGTAACACTCATGCGATTTGACTGAACATTTAGTAGCCATACCAATACCAAATAATAATTATAATACCCTGCAAGGGTCTAATAACTCATATATACAAAAAATTGTTTTTCCCAAATTTATTCAGTGTTTACATAATGACATAAGATATGGCGCACCATGTATTATTACTCTTAATTAAAATATAGTTAGGTACTTACAATATATATTTTATAATAAATAAACAATCGCCAAATTTATATTTTTTTTTTAAGTGAACATAAAAAAAAATATCTATCATGTAATTTGCTTTTCACTTAGTTTTACTTAAGCAATCAAGCATGGGATTTAGTGACGGAGCTATCTACCAATATAGAAAAAAATAATGATTTTTGTCTTTTAAGATGCATTAAGCTTGGGTGGGGGATACCAATTATTAGAAACATCCATTCTCTTCTTATGGCAGCATTTTTATTTAACAGATGCCGACAGAGTGGTACAGCTTTGTGAATCTCTTTGACGATATGCTCGCAACGGCCTTTCTTACAAGTGCAAGAAATTCATTGACAATGGTAGCCTCTTCCTTACATCGGGACTCTGATATGGCAGCCGCTCCAATTCTTGTTATGGAATCCGACATTAAGGAAAGGCAAGTTATCCTTTCTCCGGACATGAACACCATTGCTAATTTACTAAGCGGAAATATTGACCGTGTTCATAACATTCTTGAGCAGTTTCCACGTATTGGACATAAAATGAAACTTCCAAAGGAGCATCAATCAGATCCCTTTTCTAAAGTGTTTCGAGAAGACTGCGAGTGTGCTGAGTTAATTCGTAATGTACAAGCGGAAATAAAACATGAGCGTGAAGAAATTGACGGATATATATCTTTTTGGAATAGTCATCGAGAACTATGGGAAACAACAGAATTGGAATTTACCAAACGTGTAAAGGCAACACAAATGACTGCTGATATTTTTGAAGCCAGCATTGAATATTACAGCGCCATGGCTGACGATATTTCTTTTGTAGATGCAATTACTCATGTCTACTTTATTTTAATGAATCAAAATTATATTAAAAGTTCTATACTAGATTGGATCGAAAAATGGCAAGCACTAAACATAAAAATTTTATTGAGTCATTCATTCTCCCTAATAAGATGTAAGTATTTTTTTTGTTCTTCCAATACGGTATTTACTTAATATATATTATATTATTATTTTCATATAGCGATTTATCGGTACATGCGCAAAAATGAGCGCAAAGTTATGATGGTGCCAAGAACACTAAAGGAATCGTTAAGTGCGAAAGAATTATTTGAACGCTTAATACACGAAGTGCCACTTAAACAATCAACTTTTCCACCCATGCTTGACCTTTTTGCTGTATTAGATAAATATCAAGTGGACATACCAGAGGAAATACGTCAAAAAGTTTTAGGATTGGAAACTGCGTGGCAGCATTATCTTAAGAAGTTAGGAGAAGCGGATGAAATATTAGACAATAATCGAGAAGAATTTAAAAAAATTTTAATTCAACAGGCTGAAAAATTTAAAGTTATTCTTAAAGAATTTCTGGAAGATTTTTTTATGAAACTTCCCACTGCAGCAAGCATGTAAATACCTTTAATTGCTTTAGTTTTTTATACTCGTATTTCATACTTAATGGTTAAGCTATTTATTATTTTTAAACGTTTTCAGAGGGAATGAAGGAAAACATTTTCATCAGAAGTTTGCAATGCAGTGACAGAGACGCCCGAATAAAGAATATATATTCTTGATCAGAATAAACTGCCAAGTGTATCTAGTCATGTCCGACTGTCCGTCTGTGCGTCTTTACACAAACCAGTCTCAATTTTAGAACTATTTATTTTTTGAAACAAGACGGATCGGACCACCATATT
Source organism: Drosophila triauraria (assembly GCA_014170255.2). NCBI lineage: Eukaryota > Metazoa > Arthropoda > Insecta > Diptera > Drosophilidae > Drosophila > Drosophila triauraria. The sequence continues at coordinate 34,718,411 of CM024333.1, forward strand.
TTATGGCTGTCATAGAAATGTTTCAATCAATGTTTTTCAAACATAAATCCATATACTCCGAGATTTGAAAGTTTTTAATGATTGATTTTCGTTTTAAATCCAATAGGCTGAAATGATATATGGGCAATTCCCAGCCTCGCGAACATATGTTCGTACGCTTTCTGTTTATAAAACTACACCTAAAAATTATTTTTTTTCTATGTTTTATTTTTATTTTTACGTAAATATATTAGCTCTATGCTTGGTGCAAAAAGTAGCCTTGGTGGATATTAGTATTATTTTGTATTGGCAAAAAACATGATTTCGGGAACAATAGCCATGTCCGTCTGTCCGTCTGTCCGTCTGTCCGTCTGTCTGTCCGTGTGAAACAACAGATCTCAGAGACTATAAGAGCTAGAGTTACCAAATTTGGTGACAACATTGGAATCTGTTGCACGCAGATCAAGTTTATTTTAAAATTTGGCCACGCCCACTTCCGCCCCGAAAATAATAAAAACGGTATATTAGCTATAGGCGTGATTTTCGACTTAAAGTAAATAGATAGACTTAATAAGTAGGCAATCGTGGACGTGTTCTGAAAATTTGAATAAAATCGGATGATAAAAGTTATTAAACAACAAAGTTTCTGAGAGAAAGAGAGAGAGCGCACTGCTTAGGAATATTTTCGCGTGTCTGAGCACTTAGCTTTTGGGTGGCAGTAGCGAAAAAGTGTTGCGTTGTTTCGAGCGCAGTATTAAATCGTAATGCAGCTGTCATCTTTTTGTTTTTCCATGTCAGTGTGCTATTTAATTTCACTGGCAATACTTTGGGTACCGGGTATCTCACAGTCGGTCACTCGACTGTAGCTTTCTCACTTGTTTTACCTCAAGTTTTCGTATGAATACCTTCATATTTTCTTTAAAATAACTTATTATGTACTTAATATATATCCAAAGAAGATTTGATGAAAAAACAAAATTAGATTTAGATTTATTTATTTAGTATCCTGACGCTACAAGAATAATACTTTTAAGTTATTGCGTCAGTCACAAAAGATTACATAAAATATTAAAAATATCTTAATATTAACAAGATTTAATTGACTTATTGACTAATGATTTAGGAGTTAACATATTTATAATAATAAGAAGGTGTATTTTTTGTTATAAATGTTTGAAGTGTTTGAGGTTTTATGATTTATGTGTGTGTGCCATGATAAGTTTTAGTTGTTTTCGAATTGTAATGTGCCTCTAATTGACTTGAGTTAATTGGGTTAATGGTTCCATAATTTAATAGCGTAAACGAAGAATTGTCTTTCAGAGCTTGCAAGTCTTGTGCGTTTACTTATTATAATATTCGTCCGTTGCGACGAAGCAAATCTGATTAGGTCAAACAAATACTCAGGTTGCTTCGTTATTATACTTTTGAAAAATATTAAAATCCTGAAAATTAACTATAAAAATGCTCTTAAAATACAAAAAAAAACCAACATTTTAATTTTTTAAGTTTTTGGCCGATTTTCACATAAAACACTAAGCTTTGATATGTACCCATTTTATAATGAATATTTTGATTTGAATTTTAAGTTTTTTATATATATTCACACAAAATATGATGATATTGAACATTTTAGATTTCGGGAATGGTAGACCATTTGCAGGAAATGCCCATATTCAATTTTAGCCAGAATTTACTGTCACAATTTTTCCCCATGGGATTTCTAATAAGTGTGAAAGAGGCGGAAAAACTTTAATTCGCCCCACAATTATTGACGCTAGCGACAGCGCTGCCTCAAAAAATCGTATTTGATAGGTACAATTTGTTCGATATAGACAATTTTTAGGGTTGCTAGATCGACTACAGTTGGGAAAAGGGTCCGAAAATGACAAAATACATTTATGAGACAATCTATCGTATTACCTAAAATTATTAAAAATTAAAATTTATTAAATTCTACGTTTATTTTCTATATTTTTGCCTAATTTTATATTATACAGTGGATTTTCTTATATATTTTTATACCCTTGCAGAGGGTATTATAATTTTGCCATGATATTTGCAACGCAGTGAAGGAGGCATCTCAGACCCCATAAAGTATATATATTCTTGATCAGCATCACCAGCCGAGTCGATCTAGCCATGTCCGTCTGTCTGTCCGTCTGTCTGTCCGTCTGTCTGTCCGTCTGTCTGTCCGTCTGTCTGTCCGTCTGTCTGTCCGTCTGTCTGTCCGTCTGTCTGTCTGTCTGTCGGTTTCTACGCGAACTAGTCTCTCAGTTTTTGAGCTATCGGGCTGAAATTTTCAGCATAGTCTTATTTCTTTAGCACGCAGTATATATGTCGGAACGGCCGAAATCGGACCACTATATCCTATAGCTGGCATAGGAATGATGGCCCTTGTGGTGGCCCTAACTCGAGCAATCTGCTAAACTTTCTAAGTTATTTAGTTTACCAATCGACTGGTTGTTTTCGTCAACTGGCGATAAGCTAGCTCTCGGTGGTGTTTCTGTTCTGGGTTGTTTGGCTTTTCTAGTTGCCAGTGTTGATGCTCGGAACGTCCTTAACGGAGGTAGATTAGGTGTTACTTCTTCTTCTTTTAACTACTGCCATTTGTTAAAATGTTGTATATATATATTTTGTCGACCACCCTGATGTGGTACTTATTTATTTGCGTTTGTTACTTAACTTTTGTAATAAGATGTAGTTCTATGTGTTTTCGCGTTGTTAGCTTTGTTAAGTTATAATTCAAAACGGGGTGCGCTGGTATTTCTGGGTATTGGTATAGGTAGATCAAGAATCGACCGAAATTAAGCCTCAAATAAAATTTCAAATAAGCCCTATCCAAGTGAATTCGCTGAATGGATTCAGCTGTCCGCCGCCAGAGCTATCAGTTCCTTCCACTTGACCTCTGCCCGGAAAAACGCAGTACATTTGACTGCTGCTCTCCCACAGGAAGGCTTTGTCCGAACCCCGTCCCCCTGTCGTCGGAAAACAGGTAGATCGCTTGCATGCAGACGGATGGAGCTTTATTCCAGACAGGCGAAAGCAATTGCCTCCCTTCTCCTCTCTCTGGACTCGAACCTCGCGAGAAACCTGGTTCTGTGCCTAGTACAATGGATAGCGTCGGCCAGAGAGATAAATACTATCGTCCCGCTCTTTAGTCGTGGTAGCCGTACAGCCTAGAATCTCGCAAGAGACCTGGCATAGCCTAGTACAATGGAGAACGTCGGCTGTACGGATACGGTCATTTCCCCACCCATTTCCGTTCTGGATCGACAAACGAAGACGAACCGCTACCCCAACCAATGATGGCAGCTATATTATGGCGATGACTGGATACTATTAAGACCGGTCGATGGTGCGCCGTTATTCGCCTGCGACCCTGCTCTTCCTGGACTCGAACCTCGCGTGAGAACTGGCATAGCATAGCACGATAGCGTTGGCCAGAAAGTGCAGCTAAGTTTATTTACGTTAAACATTTTCAAAATGGTCTGCACATATACGCACATACATGTGTATATTGCATACCACATTTACATATGTGTGTGTGACAGAACGCTTAAGCTGACTAACTTCAACACTAAACTGAGCAATGCAGTTAGCGGAGCTTCTAGGAAATCCTGTGCCCACTTCGTCGAGCTCGACGAAATATACGGAACCCGCCCTTTGGCGCAGGGTGCAGGTGTGGATACATCCGAGGACGGGTTCATTGCCATTGATGGGCTTGAAGAGCTGGCAAGTGAGGTGTTTACGGAATAGGAGGATAGTGTTGAAAGCCTTTCACCGGAGGAGACTCACGATGGTCCAGCGGTAATGGTAGAGGCATCATCGATTCCCAGAAACCGCCCAACTTCAAGTAAGCATTTTATTTGCTTTTCTAAAGGTATTCATTTTCATTTTACGAAATTTGGATTTAAGGTAAGACAATCGCAGTGCAAATGCTGCAACATATGTCGGATGACAATAAGCAGGCGTTGGCAAGCCTGGATATCCAGAATAAGGAGTTTCTTCTGACACAAAAGAGCATAGATGCTACCTTCTTGCAGAGCATGCGCGAAGTCCTGGCAGAAGATCGGGCCGAGACCAAAAATTCATGCTTGAGTTTTTAATGTCTTAATCCAGAGGTACTTAAACCTGCCTATTGCCAATGCACTTTTGCGCAGTTTCTCTAAAATTGAACTTTAGCATTTTTAGCTAATACGGCTGTGATACAGGGCACAAGTTTTCATTAATTAGCTTCTTCATTGGAACCCTGTCTTTTGGTTTGGATTTTTCGTAATGCGACTACGGTCAGACCAATTTAAAAGGTAAAAAGGTAAACAATAACAATAACCGGGACTCGCAGTACGCAATTTATTCACTTCTGGAGTCCTCACGCAAATATTCCTGCAGAAAATAATATGAAAACAATTAAACTGATTTTACAGCTTTTTTGTACATAGATCTTGTTAATTTTAATAATTGCAAAATTTCGCGGCGGAAAAATTATGCCGCCGAAATCTTATTTATTTTGTTTATTTATCTTGCTTTTGTGCCGAATAGTTGCTGAAATTATGCCTAGCCTTCAGCAAAAACCAATATATTCTGTGAGACCGTTTTGTCTAACGAGACACTAATATACTTTTACATACAATTTAATGCATTACAGACGGTTTATTCTATCGAACTAATTTTGTGTCTGGAATTTTTTCAATAAGCCTATAAGTTTGTCAATTAATGAGCAATTAATGCATTAATCTCTCATCGAAAGTGCCGTATAGTCGTCTTGCTCTCACTTAGGTAAAACCCTATGGTTGCTGTCAAGCCTCTAATTAATGCGCCAATTAATGAAGTTTTTAATGCAGTGTCATAATGCTATAACCTAAAATTGGCAAAACCGATTTATTTGACTTATAAAACACAAAGATGAGAAAAATACTAGGGATATAACATTTTTTAAAGATGGATTACTTAATCCTTGTACACTTATTTTACACATTGTCTTATTTAGAAATACTACTTTAAGAGAACAAAGAAAACGACAAAAATATTTATATTGACACTGAAAAACAAACTAAATTCTTTGAAAAAAGGCGGAACCACGCCTTTTTTCTTAAAATACCTTGCATTTGTTAAGCAAAATGTATATCAAAAACAGAATCTAAAAATATTGCTTCGTTTTAAGTTATTAATTAATGCCACAAACAGTGGTCGCTCAGCCCACAGTGAGATGAAGAAAATGGTTCGTTGTTGGATCGCTTCTGGACCTTAGAAATTCTAGAAACTGAAGAAAAGCATCGATCACAGATATTGTCTCACTGCGGAAAACCTTTCGTAGAAAATCTCCAAGTTGCAGGAAATAGAAAATTTCTGGTAAAACTTCCAATTTCTGAACAATCTTCAGCCCTGGGGGCATCACAAAAACTGCAACATAAAGATTCCTGGCACTGGAGCGCAGAACTTCACCTGAAATCTGGAAGGGTACATGGAGTTTATGGAACAGTATGAAGGACTCGGACATCGGATTACTACATTTATCCCACACAACTGTGGGCCTAAACCTTAAAGCAGCACAATAAAACTGCGGGTAGTATTTGATTCTTCCTGTAAAACCACAAGCAATAAATCTTTAAGTGAAATATTACATGCTGGACCCACTGTCCAGAGCGAGCTGCTTGCAATCTTAGATTATTTGGCCGATATTGCAAAAAAACAACTACCGCTTGTATCATCCGTATTAAAGCACGATTTCAACGTTGACGACTGACTCACTGGAATAGACAGTATTCCGGAAGCAGTCCAAATTCAATAAACAACGAACAAGTTATAATAGAAATTTCTAAGGAAGACATTGTCAACAATGTCAAGCTAGACGAAACACTACAGTGTGAAGAAATTGGGTCTTTAATGGATACCACAAAAGGATCAAAATTGTGGGCAATCCCAAAAGAGCAAAGCTTCAACTATCACCATATGTGTTAAGTAAGTAAGTGGTAAGTTCAGCATCTGCACAGATATTCGGCCCACTAGGACTATTTGCCCCTGTTGTAGTGAAGGCAAAATATTTATGCCAACTCTGTGGCGACTGAATCTGGGTTTGGACGACGAGCTCCGTACGCTAACTAACGAGAGTATTTCTTGAGTAATTGGCGCCTTTCCATGAAAGATATGCCTCGGGACTTGCATAGTATTTAATGCTTGGAAATCAGAGCGATAATTCTTCCAATCGTCCTGATAGAAGAAGCCACAAAACGTCCCAAAGCGCCATCGTAAAACAACGATGTCGGAAGAAATCTCAACACAGGGGCAGAAGGTGAAGCTTTCGATGACCATGATACTCATCCCCACTAACAATGGGACAACCAATAACTGTGACTTAGTCCACAAATCCACCCGGAATATTCTACGAACGAATCGGTACTTCCAGAATGGCAGTTTCAGAATGGACCATTATTGTGTACTACGACGTGAAACCATATTTTACCGATATGAAAATATTATCTGACGGGATTACTGAACTCAAACATAAGTGTTTAGAGCTACGAAACGCAAATGCCTGTAACTCTATATTTAAGCTCTTTCGTCATTTTTATGGCGTGTTACAAGCAGGAAATGATCTGATTAACCATTCCCGCCAGCGCAGATCACTACTTGATATAGTCGGAAACGTGGCGAAAATGTAGTCAGAAAGAACAGTTCAGCCATCGACAAACGAATCAGAGCACTAGAACAACAACTAGCAACTATCAACAGAGAGAGAGGCAAATACGAAGGCGACTATTTACAGCGACCATTCATGGTCCTAACAGCCCAGCTAACTCTGCTGGCGACGGGAATGCAGCGGATGCGAAATGAGATAGCTAGCGTCCTCACTGATGTTTGCCACCGAACCATAAGCCCCATGCTATTATCTTCTCAACAACTGAGATATCAATAAGATCAAATTCGGAATCGTCTTCTGCCAGATCAAATGTTATCGGTATCTTTGAAAAAATACTATCCAGCTCTACCAAATCATGCACGCTGAAGGCACAACAACCACCGATCATGTAATCTTCAAGATTACACTACCTCTGTATCCACGGTGCAGCAAGGAGTGTTCAGCGTCATCCCCATCCCGGCGTGGAAGGCAGGAAGCTGGCATAGATTTAATATTAAGACACTTAATGAGACACCGTCAATTTCCACTGAGATCAATTCATGGGATTGACTGAAGACAAGTTTGAGTTATGTTTAAAAGTGCCAAACGACGAGCACTTATGATTTAAACATCAAGCTACGTTTACCGTGGAGAGTCAGTGTGAATTTCAGTTATTTAACAACAAGACTAAAACACTATGTGAAATTGTTCAATCAAACTCCGATCTGGCTTGGACAAAACGCATTAACGGAATAGATGGATGTTTGCGACCGCCAAGTGATATTGAAGAAACATCAGAGCCAGCTCAAGAAACTACAACCCGAGTATCCGAACTAGACGAATTAAATATCCTACAACAAAGGCTGTCCAAACCGAAGGATACAACATGGAAAATCACTTCAGTACTGTGCAACATAATCAAAAAGCTGCTTATGTGGCCTTAGCAATATCAATTATAGTGACCATTGCATACATTCTACGACGGCAATGCAGCAAATGGAGGCCACGACGACGGACCTCCAAACATCAGGAAAACGCTGAGCAGCTGGAACATACCCCACGCCGTTTAGCGTTCAACATTAGCGATGGTTGAACACCTGTTCAACGGCCGGGAGAATGTTCAGTCTCAGCTGCATGTATTTGCAATAACAAAGGGATCTCAGAGACTATAAGAGCTAGAGTTACCAAATTTGGTGACAACATTGGAATCTGTTGCACGCAGATCAAGTTTGTTTTAAAATTTGGCCACGCCCACTTCCGCCCCGAAAATAATAAAAACGGTATATTAGCTATAGGCGTGATTTTCGACTTAAAGTAAATAGATAGACTTAATAAGTAGGCAATCGTGGACGTGTTCTGAAAATTTGAATAAAATCGGATGATAAAAGTTATTAAACAACAAAGTTTCTGAGAGAAAGAGAGAGAGCGCACTGCTTAGGAATATTTTCGCGTGTCTGAGCACTTAGCTTTGGGTGGCAGTAGCGAAAAAAGTGTTGCGTTGTTTCGAGCGCAGTATTAAATCGTAATGCAGCTGTCATCTTTTGTTTTTCCATGTCCGTGTGCTATTTAATTTCACTGGCAATACTTTGGGTACCGGGTATCTCACAGTCGGTCACTCGACTGTAGCTTTCTCACTTGTTTTACCTCAAGTTTTCGTATGAATACCTTCATATTTTCTTTAAAAATAACTTATTATGTACTTAATATATATCCAAAGAAGATTTGATGAAAAAAAACAAAAATTAGATTTAGATTTATTTATTTAGTATCCTGACGCTACAAGAATAATACTTTTAAGTTATTGCGTCAGTCACAAAAGATTACATAAAATATTAAAAATATCTTAATATTAACAAGATTTAATTGACTTATTGACTAATGATTTAGGAGTTAACATATTTATAATAATAAGAAGGTGTATTTTTTTGTTATAAATGTTTGAAGTGTTTGAGGTTTTATGATTTATGTGTGTGTGCCAAGATAAGTTTTTAGTTGTTTTTCGAATTGTAATGTGCCTCTAATTGACTTGAGTTGATTGGGTTAATGGTTCCATAATTTAATAGCGTAAACGAAGAATTGTCTTTCAGAGCTTGCAAGTCTTGTGCGTTTACTTATTATAATATTCGTCCGTTGCGACGAAGCAAATCTGATTAGGTCAAACAAACAATATAACGAAGCAACCTTCGTTATTATACTTTTTTGAAAAAATATTAAAATCCTGAAAATTAACTATAAAAATGCTCTTAAAAATACAAAAAAAAAAACCAACATTTTAATTTTTTTTTTAAGTTTTTTGGCCGATTTTCACATAAAAACACTAAGCTTTGATATGTACCCATTTTATAATGAATATTTTGATTTGAATTTTAAGTTTTTTTTATATATATTCACACAAAAATATGATGATATTGAACATTTTAGATTTCGGGAATGGTAGACCATTTGCAGGAAATGCCCATATTCAATTTTTAGCCAGAATTTACTGTCACAATTTTTTCCCCATGGGATTTCTAATAAGTGTGAAAGAGGCGGAAAAAACTTTAATTCGCCCCACAATTATTGACGCTAGCGACAGCGCTGCCTCAAAAATCGTATTTGATAGGTACAATTTGTTCGATATAGACAATTTTAGGGTTGCTAGATCGACTACAGTTGGGAAAGGGGTCCGAAAATGACAAAATACATTTATGAGACAATCTATCGTATTACCTAAAATTATTAAAAATTAAAATTTATTAAATTCTACGTTTATTTTCTATATTTTTGCCTAATTTTATATTATACAGTGGATTTTCTTATATATTTTTATACCCTTGCAGAGGGTATTATAATTTTGCCATGATATTTGCAACGCAGTGAAGGAGGCATCTCAGACCCCATAAAGTATATATATTCTTGATCAGCATCACCAGCCGAGTCGATCTAGCCATGTCCGTCTGTCTGTCCGTCTGTCTGTCCGTCTGTCTGTCCGTCTGTCTGTCCGTCTGTCTGTCCGTCTGTCTGTCCGTCTGTCTGTCTGTCTGTCGGTTTCTACGCGAACTAGTCTCTCAGTTTTTGAGCTATCGGGCTGAAATTTTCAGCATAGTCTTATTTCTTTAGCACGCAGTATATATGTCGGAACGGCCGAAATCGGACCACTATATCCTATAGCTGGCATAGGAATGATGGCCCTTGTGGTGGCCCTAACTCGAGCAATCTGCTAAACTTTCTAAGTTATTTAGTTTACCAATCGACTGGTTGTTTTCGTCAACTGGCGATAAGCTAGCTCTCGGTGGTGTTTCTGTTCTGGGTTGTTTGGCTTTTCTAGTTGCCAGTGTTGATGCTCGGAACGTCCTTAACGGAGGTAGATTAGGTGTAACTTCTTCTTCTTTTAACTACTGCCATTTGTTAAAATGTTGTATATATATATTTTGTCGACCACCCTGATGTGGTACTTATTTATTTGCGTTTGTTACTTAACTTTTGTAATAAGATGTAGTTCTATGTGTTTTCGCGTTGTTAGCTTTTGTTAAGTTATAATTCAAAACGGGGTGCGCTGGTATTTCTGGGTATTGGTATAGGTAGATCAAGAATCGACCGAAATTAAGCCTCAAATAAAATTTCAAATAAGCCCTATCCAAGTGAATTCGCTGAATGGATTCAGCTGTCCGCCGCCAGAGCTATCAGTTCCTTCCACTTGACCTCTGCCCGGAAAAACGCAGTACATTTGACTGCTGCTCTCCCACAGGAAGGCTTTGTCCGAACCCCGTCCCCCTGTCGTCGGAAAACAGGTAGATCGCTTGCATGCAGACGGATGGAGCTTTATTCCAGACAGGCGAAAGCAATTGCCTCCTTCTCCTCTCTCTGGACTCGAACCTCGCGAGAAACCTGGTTCTGTGCCTAGTACAATGGATAGCGTCGGCCAGAGAGATAAATACTATCGTCCCGCTCTTTAGTCGTGGTAGCCGTACAGCCTAGAATCTCGCAAGAGACCTGGCATAGCCTAGTACAATGGAGAACGTCGGCTGTACGGATACGGTCATTTCCCCACCCATTTCCGTTCTGGATCGACAAACGAAGACGAACCGCTACCCCAACCAATGATGGCAGCTATATTATGGCGATGACTGGATACTATTAAGACCGGTCGATGGTGCGCCGTTATTCGCCTGCGACCCTGCTCTTCCTGGACTCGAACCTCGCGTGAGAACTGGCATAGCATAGCACGATAGCGTTGGCCAGAAAGTGCAGCTAAGTTTATTTACGTTAAACATTTTCAAAAATGGTCTGCACATATACGCACATACATGTGTATATTGCATACCACATTTACATATGTGTGTGACAGAACGCTTAAGCTGACGAACTTCAACACTAAACTGAGCAATGCAGTTAGCGGAGCTTCTAGAAATCCTGTGCCCACTTCGTCGAGCTCGACGAAATATACGGAACCCGCCCTTTGGCGCAGGGTGCAGGTGTGGATACATCCGAGGACGGGTTCATTGCCATTGATGGGCTTGAAGAGCTGGCAAGTGAGGTGTTTACGGAATAGGAGGATAGTGTTGAAAGCCTTTCACCGGAGGAGACTCACGATGGTCCAGCGGTAATGGTAGAGGCATCATCGATTCCCAGAAACCGCCCAACTTCAAGTAAGCATTTTATTTGCTTTTCTAAAGGTATTCATTTTCATTTTACGAAATTTGGATTTAAGGTAAGACAATCGCAGTGCAAATGCTGCAACATATGTCGGATGACAATAAGCAGGCGTTGGCAAGCCTGGATATCCAGAATAAGGAGTTTCTTCTGACACAAAAGAGCATAGATGCTACCTTCTTGCAGAGCATGCGCGAAGTCCTGGCAGAGGATCGGGCCGAGACCCAAAATTCATGCTTGAGTTTTAATGTCTTAATCCAGAGGTACTTAAACCTGCCTATTGCCAATGCACTTTTGCGCAGTTTCTCTAAAATTGAACTTTAGCATTTTTAGCTAATACGGCTGTGATACAGGGCACAAGTTTTCATTAATTAGCTTCTTCATTGGAACCCTGTCTTTTTGGTTTGGATTTTTCGTAATGCGACTACGGTCAGACCAATTTAAAAGGTAAAAAGGTAAACAATAACAATAACCGGGACTCGCAGTACGCAATTTATTCACTTCTGGAGTCCTCATGCAAATATTCCTGCAGAAAATAATATGAAAACAATTAAACTGATTTTACAGCTTTTTGTACATAGATCTTGTTAATTTTAATAATTGCAAAATTTCGCGGCGGAAAAATTATGCCGCCGAAATCTTATTTATTTTGTTTATTTATCTTGCTTTTGTGCCGAATAGTTGCTGAAATTATGCCTAGCCTTCAGCAAAACCAATATATTCTGTGAGACCGTTTTGTCTAACGAGACACTAATATACTTTTACATACAATTTAATGCATTACAGACGGTTTATTCTATCGAACTAATTTTTGTGTCTGGAATTTTTTCAATAAGCCTATAAGTTTGTCAATTAATGAGCAATTAATGCATTAATCTCTCATCGAAAGTGCCGTATAGTCGTCTTGCTCTCACTTAGGTAAAACCCTATGGTTGCTGTCAAGCCTCTAATTAATGCGCCAATTAATGAAGTTTTAATGCAGTGTCATAATGCTATAACCTAAAATTGGCAAAACCGATTTATTTGACTTATAAAACACAAAGATGAGAAAAATACTAGGATATAACATTTTTAAAGATGGATTACTTAATCCTTGTACACTTATTTTTTACACATTGTCTTATTTAGAAATACTACTTTAAGAGAACAAAGAAAACGACAAAAATATTTATATTGACACTGAAAAAACAAACTAAATTCTTTGAAAAAGGCGGAACCACGCCTTTTTTCTTAAAATACCTTGCATTTGTTAAGCAAAATGTATATCAAAAACAGAATCTAAAAATATTGCTTCGTTTTAAGTTATTAATTAATGCCACAAACAGTGGTCGCTCAGCCCACAGTGAGATGAAGAAAATGGTTCGTTGTTGGATCGCTTCTGGACCTTAGAAATTCTAGAAACTGAAGAAAAGCATCGATCACAGATATTGTCTCACTGCGGAAAACCTTTCGTAGTTGCAGGAAATAGAACATTTCTGGTAAAACTTCCAATTTCTGAACAATCTTCAGCCCTGGGGGCATCACAAAAAACTGCAACATAAAGATTCCTGGCACTGGAGCGCAGAACTTCACCTGAAATCTGGAAGGGGTACATGGAGTTTATGGAACAGTATGAAGGACTTGGACATCGGATTACTACATTTATCCCACACAACTGTGGGCCTAAACCTTAAAGCAGCACAATAAAACTGCGGGTAGTATTTGATTCTTCCTGTAAAACGTATTAAAGCACGATTTCAACGTTGACGACTGACTCACTGGAATAGACAGTATTCCGGAAGCAGTCCAAATTCAATAAACAACGAACAAGTTATAATAGAAATTTCTAAGGAAGACATTGTCAACAATGTCAAGCTAGACGAAACACTACAGTGTGAAGAAATTGGGTCTTTAATGGATACCACAAAGGATCAAAATTGTGGGCAATCCCAAAAGAGCAAAGCTTCAACTATCACCATACGTGTTAAGTAAGTAAGTGGTAAGTTCAGCATCTGCACAGATATTCGGCCCACTAGGACTATTTGCCCTGTTGTAGTAAAGGCAAAATATTTATGCCAACTCTGTGGCGACTGAATCTGGGTTTGGACGACGAGCTCCGTACGCTAACTAACGAGTATTTCTTGAGTAATTGGCGCCTTTCCATGAAAGATATGCCTCGGGACTTGCATAGTATTTAATGCTTGGAAATCAGAGCGATAATTCTTCCAATCGTCCTGATAGAAGAAGCCACAAACGTTCCCTAAAGCGCCATCGTAAAACAACGATGTCGGAAGAAATCTCAACACAGGGCAGAAGGTGAAGCTTTCGATGACCATGATACTCATCCCCCACTAACAATGGGACAACCAATAACTGTGACTTAGTCCACAAATCCACCCGGAATATTCTACGAACGAATCGGTACTTCCAGAATGGCAGTTTCAGAATGGACCATTATTGTGTACTACGACGTGAAACCATATTTTACCGATATGAAAATATTATCTGACGGGATTACTGAACTCAAACATAAGTGTTTAGAGCTACGAAACGCAAATGCCTGTAACTCTATATTTAAGCTCTTTCGTCATTTTTATGGCGTGTTACAAGCAGGAAATGATCTGATTAACCATTCCCGCCAGCGCAGATCACTACTTGATATAGTCGGAAACGTGGCGAAAATGTAGTCAGAAAGAACAGTTCAGCCATCGACAAACGAATCAGAGCACTAGAACAACAACTAGCAACTATCAACAGAGAGAGAGAGGCAAATACGAAGGCGACTATTTACAGCGACCATTCATGGTCCTAACAGCCCAGCTAACTCTGCTGGCGACGGGAATGCAGCGGATGCGAAATGAGATAGCTAGCGTCCTCACTGATGTTTGCCACCGAACCATAAGCCCCATGCTATTATCTTCTCAACAACTGAGATATCAATAAGATCAAATTCGGAATCGTCTTCTGCCAGATCAAATGTTATCGGTATCTTTGAAAAAATACTATCCAGCTCTACCAAATCATGCACGCTGAAGGCACAACAACCACCGATCATGTAATCTTCAAGATTACACTACCTCTTGTATCCACGGTGCAGCAAGAAGTGTTCAGCGTCATCCCCATCCCGGCGTGGAAGGCAGGAAGCTGGCATAGATTTAATATTAAGACACTTAATGAGACACCGTCAATTTCCACTGAGATCAATTCATGGGATTGACTGAAGACAAGTTTGAGTTATGTTTAAAAGTGCCAAACGACGAGCACTTATGATTTAAACATCAAGCTACGTTTACCGTGGAGAGTCAGTGTGAATTTCAGTTATTTAACAACAAGACTAAAACACTATGTGAAATTGTTCAATCAAACTCCGATCTGGCTTGGACAAAACGCATTAACGGAATAGATGGATGTTTGCGACCGCCAAGTGATATTGAAGAAACATCAGAGCCAGCTCAAGAAACTACAACCCGAGTATCCGAACTAGACGAATTAAATATCCTACAACAAAGGCTGTCCAAACCGAAGGATACAACATGGAAAATCACTTCAGTACTGTGCAACATAATCAAAAAGCTGCTTATGTGGCCTTAGCAATATCAATTATAGTGACCATTGCATACATTCTACGACGGCAATGCAGCAAATGGAGGCCACGACGACGGACCTCCAAACATCAGGAAAACGCTGAGCAGCTGGAACATACCCCACGCCGTTTAGCGTTCAACATTAGCGATGGTTGAACACCTGTTCAACGGCCGGGAGAATGTTCAGTCTCAGCTGCATGTATTTGCAATAACAAAGGGTATCGTATATCAGGTCAAGCGCATGTGCATATTCTGCTGACGTCATTATCGTTTTCTCTTTCAATGTGAACGGTCGTGTTTTTGTTTTGCGCCTCGTATTTGTGTAAAATCTTTGCTTAAAACCACCGGCGTTTATTAAAATCTTCTATCTTGTGTCAACAATAATTCACCGTTTCACTTCGCGTGTGCATGCAGCTGTTTTTGTGTATTAATAACTATATTAATTGCAATTTAGTTTTGTGCAGCGATATGTGCTTTTTCCTCTTTGTGCTTTATCCGTTACGCCGAAATTACAGCTCGACGGCTTAAGCTCCCTAACTCTCGCTCTCTTGCTCTCTCTTAGTGCACGTAACTACTCTTATTTTCTCTTAACTTCTGACTGGTACAGTGGTAAGGCAATATAATGTCTTCTAGTGTTGTTTGTGTAATTAAAACCGCAAGAAAGCAATTTCTGCAGAGGACCATAGTATTGGCTGCTGGCTGTGTGACAATGTGCACGCCAAGTGCATTGAATGCACAGGCCGGATGGCTGATATTATTACTAAAAACAATGTATTGCACTTCTGCTGTGAGGCTTGTCGCGATGTTGAAAGGGAAATGATGGCATTCATGCGGCAAACCAAAAATGGTTTTAAAGAGCTACTTGTTAGTTTTCGTAAAACTAATGAGGTGCTCATGGCGCTGGACTCCAAGTTTAATGGCCTTAAAGCCCCCAAAGCGCAAGAAAACCACGGTTTGCACACCGCATTTGGCCGCTGCCCTGCAACTCCACGCAGGTTCTCAACAGCTGACTCCCTCGGCACAGCCCCCGACCCCAATATATCTTACTCCTATGATATTGAGGTCGGGTGCAAGGAAAGATTCGGCCTCCGAATGTGCCGTGACAGGGACCGCAGCTCCAGTGATGTCCGTTGAGTCCGCTGGCGGGTCAAAATCAAATTTAACGACCCCTCAGATTCCAATCCCGAATACTCCCCAGGGTGACAGGCCTGGATTACCGGCCGAAATTGGTAGCCTTCGAGGAATGCAACGATGTTGAATTCCTCTGTGTGAAGCTATCATTTAATGGTAGTTTTATTTTTATTACATGTTCCTACATTCCTCCCTTCTCGGAACTTCCTATTTATTGGAACCACCAGTCCGCTATTCAGGCGGTCTCCAATAGACTTTCGGATAGAGATCATTTAGTAGTTCTAAGGGATTTTAACATTCCTGGGGATATTTGGTCCACAAATGAATCCTCAAATACCCTTTTGACTACAGCACGTCACGACTTTATTGATGGCTTGTTTGACATTTCGCTGTCTCAAGTCAACCATGTACGAAATTCCTAAGATCGCCTTGCTAGACCTCTGCTTTGTCTCTGATCCGGCAAGAGTCAGTTTGGTTAGGGTCCCGCCCTTGACGCAACCCGAAGATCCATACCATCCTACTTTCGATGTGACCATCGATATTGGGACTGCTATGGAGAATAAGTCTGATCGGCCAGATAAGAAAGTCCACTGCTTTCGTAAGGCGGATTTTCGACTGCTGAATAATTTCATATCTAAATTTGATTGGTCCGATCTCTACACGAGCACTGACATGGTGGGTGCCATGGATATTTTTTACAATGCCATGAATTCCTTTTTTACCGAATGTGTTCCGTTATACTATCCGTCTCTCTCTTGGGGCAAGAAACATTTTTCGGATGGGTACTCACAGGGCCAGTGTCCGTATCAGCACCTAGCACCGTGACTGTTTTCTCGACGCGAGTTTCTTATGCGTCCGAAGCACCCTTGGACCAACTCTTTACCAAACGTTGGGAGGGGAAAGATGTCCTATAAAATGGTACAAAAAGCGGATGCCTGTGAGAAAAATTTCATCCTAACTACGAATCACATGACAGAAGATCCTCCGATGCATGATTCCTCCGACTACTATCTCCCACATCATGGGGTCATCAAGCCGGAGAGCACGACTACCAAAGCTAGTGTTCCGGAGTTCTTGCACCTTACTGACCACCACGTTTCTTTCTATGCTATTCCCTCGCCCAGATCCACAAAGATGTCTTCACTTCCACACTGCGCGATCGTTTTGGAAGGTATACATTCCTGGCGTTTGCCGAGTCTGCCGAGGTGTACGTCCGCTACGGAAATGCCTTTGCTTCCTTCGGCTTGGTGCGGAAAGAGGCTGCGCTGTCCTCGCGAACCGCTAGCCACGAACACTCGGAGGGACGTGCAGAAGTGGTAATCGCTGCAAGACGTGCAACCAGAAGCACCATACGCTTCTGCATATGCACGAAGATCTGGTGCGTGATGCGCGTTCCTGTCCTCTGGCCCTCTTCCTCGCTGCACGGCTGCCTCTTTACGGCAATCGTCAGTCTCTCCACGGCATTCGTCTCCTGTCCATGGCACTCGTCATCCTCTCCACGGCTCGCTACCGCCCCTACGCCGTCGCCATCGCTTTCAACACTGCTGCAGCGTCACCAGCCGCCCTGCTAAAACTGAACACAGGGCTGAAGACTTTCGACACCGCAGCGCTCATCGATCCCTGCACGCCGGTGAGCTACATCGATGCGTCTTTGGCAGCTGCCTTCCGCTTGCCGACAACCTGCGTGGGTGACGAACGGATCTGTTCGACAACCATCCGGTCTAAAAGCAACTCCGCCGTAATGGACATTGTTGCAACCTGAGTGCTTGCAAGGGGGGGAAAATGTTCCGCCTCGCTCAATCCGCTCTCCATACAAAAAGAAATGTATGGGCCGTTTTGCAAAGTACTTTTTTATTAATTTTGCATTTTATATTTGGAAATTTTTTCTCACTGCGGCTGGGGTGTATTTATCTGCACAAACACTATTTTTATTTTGTACTGTAGCAAATCACATATGTAATTGCTTATATTAAAACTCGTACTTATCTTGGTGAAAATCATAACCGATTCTCTTTCAAAGTGAACGGTCGTATATTTGTTTTGCGCCTCGTATTTGTGTAAATTCTTTGCTATAAACCACCGGGGTTTATTTAAAACTTCTATCTTGTGTCAATAATATTAAAAACTATATTATTTGCAAATTAGTTTTGTGCAGCGATTCGTTTGTCTGCATTTTATCATTCCTCTTTGTGCTTTATCCGTTACGCTGATATTACAGCTTGACTGCTTAAGCTCCTAACTCTCGCTTTCTTGCTCTCTCTTAGTACACGTAACTACTCTTATTTTCTCTTAACTTCTGACTGGTACAGTGGTAAGTCTCTATAAGGTCTTACAGTGTTGTCTGTGTAATTAAAACCTGCAAGAAAGCCATTTCGCCGAGGACCCTAGTATTGGCTGCTGGCTGTGTGACAATATCGTGCACGGATGTCTGATAATATTACTAACAACATTGGATTGCGCTACTGCAGTGAAGCTTGTCGCGATGTTGAAAGGGAAATAATGGCAATTATGCGGCAAACCAAAAATGGTTTCAAAGAGCTACTTGTTAGTTTTCGTGAAACTTATGAGGTGCTCATGGCGCTGGACCCCAAGTTTAATGGCCTAAAGCTGTTAAACGAGTCCCCAAAGTGCAAGAAAACCACGGCTTGCACACCGCACTTGGCCGCTGCTTTGCAACTCGACGCAGGTTCTCAACAGCTGAAAGGGACCGCAGCTCCAGGGTTGTCCGTTGAGTCCGCTGGAGGGTCAAAATCAAAATTAACGAACCCTCAGATTCCCGTCCCGAATGCTCCCCAGGCTGTCAGGCCTGGGTTACCGGCCGAAATTGGTAACATAGCCAACCAGTCTGTGTTGCCAAAAGCCCTTATTGCAGTACCACCAACGAGGCAGATATTTGTCTCTCGGCTTCACCCATCTCAAACATCTGAAGATGTTACTGTCTTTATCCGAGACAGAACCAAGTCCGATAAAATTAAGGTGGAACAATTTAAATTTTTTTATGCTAGGGATATTTCGTCTTTCAAAATAAATGTCAATATGCTCTGCCGATTTCTGGCCGCACTATGTTGTTGTTAAGGAGTACGAAGCCAAGAAAAAGAAGAGACGGCCTGTAGAAATTAGGCCGGACAAAACCACTATGCCAGCTCCAAAAAACTAACCAATTCTCTCCTTCTTACTTATCAGAATGCAAGGGGGTTACGTAGTAAGCTTCCTAAATTGTATTCTGATAGTGTTTTCTTTGCATCCCAGATGATTGTGTTCACAGAAACCTGGTTAAAGCCAGCTGTGTACACAATGTACAGGCTTGATCGGCCTTCCAGGCGAGGGGGCGGGGTCCTCGTTACGGTTGACACAAACCTTAAGTCTGAAGTATTAGCTTTCGAGGAATGCAACGATGTTGAATTCCTTTGTGTTAAGCTATTATTTAATGGTAGTTTTACTTTTAATACATGTTCCTACATTCCTCCCTTGTCGGAACTTCCTATTTATTGGAACCACCTTTCCGCTATCCAGTCGGTCTCTAATAGACTTTTGGATAGGGACCATTTAATTGTTCTAGGTGATTTTAACATTCCTGAAACTATTTGGTCCACAACTGAATCCTCTAAGACACTTTTAACTACTGCACGTCACGATTTTATTGATGGCTTGTTTGACCTTTCGTTGTCTCAAGTCAACCATGTACGAATGATCCTTAGAATGATCCATGATCCTTAGATCGCTTGCTAGACCTCTGCTTTGTCGCTGATCCGGCAAGAGTCAGTTTGGTTAGGGTCCAGCCCTTGACGCAACCTGAAGATCCATACCATCCTACTTTCGATGTGACTATCGATATTAGGACTGCTATTGAGAATAAGTCTGATCGGCCAGATAAGAAAGTCCACTGCTTTCGCAAGGCGGATTTTTCGACTGCTGAATAATTTCATATCTGAATTTGATTGGTCCGATCTCTACATGAGCATTGACATGGTGGGTGCCATGGATATTTTTACATACTATATATATACTATATACTATCCGTCAATCTCAAATAAGCCTCCCTGGCTTAGTAAAGAGTTGACTCGCCTCAAAAATGTCAAGTCCAATCTCTATTGTAAATTTAAACGTAACGGTTCTCAAGCTGTTCATTCTCGCTTTTTAGCGGCTCGGTCAAAGTTTACCGTGCTTAACGCGCAGTGTTACAAAAACTATTTGACTCGTTGTAGGGTTCAGTTTGCGCAGGACCCAAAACAGTTTTATAATTTTGTCAACACTAAACGTAAGCCTATTACACATCCTTCCTCGCTTTCATTTGAAATACGACAGCAAACAATGATCAGGCAATTGCCGATCTTTTTGCTCAGTTTTTTCAAACTACTTATTTGCCGTCACCCGATTCAAACCAAACCTATTCTTATAGCATGCCCAAGTCAAACCTAATCTCCAGTCCTAGGTTAAACGAAAGCTCCCTTCTTTTTTATCCCCGACGTGTCAAGCCGGTTTATTCGCCAGGTCCCGACGGAATACCAGGCTGTGTGCTTAGGTATTGTGCCGAGTCCCTGTGCAGTCCCCTTCTAAAATTGTTTACCTTATCCTTAGAAACTTCCCAATTTCCCCTTGTTTGGAAGCAATCATTCGTGATTCCTCTCCACAAAAAAGGTAGCAATGTGGATGCTAAGAACTATAGAGGAATCTCTAAGTTGTCAGCCATCCCAAAACTTTTCGAAAACGTAATTACTCCCCATTTGCAGCACCTGTGTAGATCAGTAATTACTCCATGCCATTTGCAGACAGATGTGATCTATACTGATTTCAGTAAAGCATTTGACTCCGTTAATCACTCCCTTCTTGTTAGGAAACTCGACTTAATGGGTTTTCCTGTCGATCTTCTTAGGTGGATCTCAAGTTATATGAATGATAGGACGCAAAGGTTCTATTAAAAACAACTTGTCGAATGTTTTCCGGGTGACCTCTGGTGTCCCGCAAGGGAAACCACTTGGGTCCCTTACTTTTACTTTATTTATTAACGACCTGCATAAAGTCTTGACTAACTCCAGAGTACTCATGTACGCTGACGACGTTAAGCTTTGTGTGCAATACAAGGACCGCGCTTGCCAGTCGGATTTACAAACAGATCTTAATAACTTTCAAACATGGTGCAAAGTAAACTTATTAAACCTGAATGGCTCAAAATGCAAGCTGATGACATTCTCACGTGTCTCTCCCATGCTTGCGACTTATACGCTGAACTGCTGCTCTTTGGAAAGGATTACGCTAGTTGACGATTTGGGTAGCCGCCTAGATCCTAAACTGGAGTTTATTGATCATATTTCGTGCATTGTGAATAAAGCCAGGGGTGTGCTTGGATTTATTAAACGGTAGTTGAAGGAATTCGATGACCCCTACGTCACGAAGAATTTATACACTTCGTTAGTTCGTCCTATTTTAGAATATGGATCTTGCGTTTGGAGTCCTCAGTGAGACGTTCACAGCAAACGCATTGAGTCTATTTAAAATAACTTTTTACTTTTCGCTCTTCGTGGCTTAAACTGGGATGCAAGGCTTAGGTTGCCCTCTTATTCTAGTAGACTTTTTCTGATTAACCTACCTTCCTTAGCAAACCGTAGAACGATGTTAGGCAATGGCTGTTGACAACACGTTCTTGAGGGTTTGACTTAAAGGAGTCAAATGCTATAAAACTGAAAGTCTTTTCGTTAAGCTTACAGTTTTAAAGAAACAAACAGAAGAAGAGTAGTCAAATAATAGAAAACATTACAGTTATATTTATCGACTCTGATCTGGAGACTTCCTTCAGCCCACTTCTAACCTCCTCGCAGAAGGATCCAGGGGAATACCTGAACGATTCGCCACTGTTTGGGGTTGAGACAAAGGATTTCCTGGATGCTGAACTCAATACATATCCATAACCTGGATGAATCCTGGTCATCTTCAAATTTATGACCAGACAGTGACGACTATTGTTGGAAGCCAACGTAGACTCCATCAGACAAAATTCTGATGGAGATTACTTCTTAAGATCCGGGAGCGGAAATTTCCAATATATTCTTGGACAGCGGGAATCAATTGTAAATGCAAGTTGATTTGTCTAAAGACAACGCCCAAACAACCTCCGATGGCAATGACGACGACGGTGGTGATTGAGGAATCGAAAAACTAGAAAATAGTTTAAGAAATTTATTTCTAGATGATAGTTATGTAGACCAGCTTTTGTTAGAAATTAAATAAATTAATAAATAAAAACATTAAGCAAAATTAGGAATGTACTTATTGATATATATATAAATATATATAAATTTATTTAAAAACTTTAAGTTTGCTTACATTTTTAGTTTTGGTTAACATTCTTAGGATTAGTTTATAAATTTGATGCCTGGTGTCATTGGCACGTTTCGGGTCCCACTTCTCCCACTGATTCTGTTACGTCGGTGGTGTCGTTGTGCCTCAGTCTTTGGAGGACATAGGGCTGAGGGAGTAGCCGCCCGGGTAGCAGACACGATTTGTACAACTGAGCTCGCCGGATTTGGGGTGGGTTCTTTGGACGCCACTCGCCACTCCAAACATAATCAACGACTTCGCGTGCCAATGGATCATCACTGGCTGCGCTATATGATCCACTGTAGTGTATATTCGTCTGTCAAAAGTTATGTAGTTTTTCTGGACCCATTTTTCCCATTCGTAACAATGCCCCCCCTTTAAATAGGTCTCTACTAAGTCATGTTTAAAATTCTGTGAACATTATAAATTTATTAAAAGGTTTATTATTCTTAATGTCCGTCATTGACCTGTAGTAAAAGATGAATTGAATTAAATATAATTATAAGTGGAGTGGCATTAAGTGACCAAACCAAAGGTAATTACATAAATCTTAAGTACGAAAATATATATATGTATATTATGCAAATCTATAGGGAGTAATCGAATTTGATTACTTAAAGGAAAAGAAAACTGATTTAAACTAACATTATAGGAAATAAATTTGACTTAAACAAAAATGAAATAAAATATTTCTCCTAGTGGGGGGATCGGTTGCACATAAATATATTAGAAAAATGGGGAAATTTATGTCCCGTAAAGCTTACCCTCTTTAGAGGTCCAACGACAAGAGATCTCCCGGTCGAATCTTGGGCTGTAGAATTGGAGTCATATCAGCACGGCGCTCTCTCGCTGCCGGCCAAAAAGTTATTGGAAGCTCGGAAAGGCAGCAGTGGAGGACAAATGAAGGGAATGAAAAATGGAAGCCAGGCGCTTGGCAAGGGACTACGAAAACGATCGCACGAAAATTTTACAAGTAAAAACAGTGAAGAGGAAAAAACCCACGTGCGCGGAAAAGAACTAAGAAAACGAGAAAACAGAATAAAAGGGAAAATAGAAGCAGGGACTTGTCGAGGAGCAGCAAAAATGATCAGACGTGAATACGGAAAGTGACGCCGAGTCGAGATAAGTGTTAACCAAAGAAAACCACGTGCACGGGAAAACTTAGTGAAAGCAAAAGGAGCGAGAACTAAAAAACTGAAGAGAAAGTAAGGAAGCAGGGAAGAAAAAGACAAGAGCAGATTATAGCGGGTAAGCGAGAAGGAGAGATAATTGGTGCAGCCAGGAATTTGAATGAAAAAGTGTAAAAATAAAAAATCGAAACAAAACGAAATCGTATAAAACCAAGAAAGTAAAGTGAATAAAACTGGAAATGAACATGAAAATCGAACCCACGTGTGTGTATTTTCTGATGAAGAATAACTCGAGAGTCGGCGGCTGCCGACTGAGGGTAAGCATGTATACTAACTGAAACCTGTATTAACCGTAGTTAAACGCAAATTTCTGGGTTCTCCCGTTTTTGCAGTATTTGAGTATTAACCGTAGGTTGAACGCAAATTTCTGGGTTCTCCCGTTTTTGCAATAGTTAAGTATTAACCGTAGCTTGGACGCAAATTTCTGGGTTCTCCCGCTTTTTGCTATAGAATAAAATTAACCATAGTTAAGCGAAAATTTCTGGGTCCTCCCGTTTTGCAGTAGTTAAGTATTAACCGTAGCTTGAACGCAAATGTCTGGGCTCTCCCGTTTTTGCAGTATTTGAGTATTAACCCTAGCTTGGACGCAAATTTCTGGGTCCTCCCGTTTATTTTGCAATAGTATAAAGATTAACCGTAGTTAAGCGCAAAATTTCTGGGTTCTCCCGTATTTGCAATAGTTAAGTATTAACCGTAGTTAAGCGCAAATTTCTGGGTTCTTGTGATAGTTGAGTATTAAACGCAGTTTAAGGCAAATTTCTGGGTCTACCCGTTTTTGCCCTAGTCTGTCATTAACCGTAGTTAATATTAACCGTAGTGAAGCGCAAAATTCTGGGGCCCGCCCGTTTTTACGATAGTTAAAGCATTAACCGTAGTTTAGCGCAAAATTTTTGGGGTCGTCCGTGTTTGCTTTAGCTTAGACAATAATCGAGGTTAGAGTTGAGACCCAGGGTTTGCCGGGCCAATAGTAGCCGCAGCTTCAGTATAAATTTCAGAGTCTGGTCCCGAGTACCGTTACTATAGTATTAATCTTTGACCGAGTGTGGACCAAAGCCGCATCCGGGGCTACGCTAACTGTAGTTGGACGTAGGTTTCTAAACTTCCAAGTTCAACCGGGCTTAGGGCTAAATACAACTTGCTAGAGGTGACCTCAAGGTTATGAACTCGGTTAGGGTGGACCCATACAGTTTTACTCGATCATCTAGACCCCTCCTAATCGCTAAATCCCTCGATTCCTGACGAATAGGCACCCTTACACGCATTACTCACACACACGGTCCACTAAAATATTATAAATTTTTTGTGGGGGTTCTGGCCAACCGCTGAACTCACCCCGGCTGAGAAAACCCCTTTACAAAAATGTTTGGCTGAATATCAATGTTTTTGGATACGATGAGGAAACTGAAATCATAATAGGACCGCTTTTTCAATCTGCACCGGAAAAGCTCATACATATTAACATGCACTTCCTGGAAGAAGAAGGATTTGGACACTACACGTGGATAAAAAAATTTCCAGGTAAGCATAAAAGTTTATTTAGTTGTTATATTGTTCCTTTGTATATAAATATATACATTTATATTATACATTTTGGTTTTTTTTTTAATAGGCTAATTTCTTCGCAAAGAGGATCTCGTAATGGTTTACAATGGTTTTGCAATAGCTGCTTAAATTTTTCATCGAATGCAAATAGCGCATCTTGGCACCAGAATATCTGTAGTGGAAAGATCTCTAAACTCCCCCAACCCCATCAAGCGACATTAAAATATACGGAGGTGCGGCATCAACTTCAAGTTCCATTTGTGGTGTTTGCAGATTTCGAGTACTTACTTGAACGTCGGAATATTGAAGTAAGCCCTAGGCTATATAATATAAACGATCACGTAGCAATATCATATGCTTACTTTATAAAGTGTGCACATGATTCTAATTTAAATTCATTTATTAACTGGCGGTGATGCAGCTATAAATTTTATTACTTTCCTTGTGACTAGTCTAAAGAAAATACACACAAATTACTTGAGTAAAGTTGTTCCTATTGTAATGCGGAAGACGAGTATGACTTCGAGTAGGCGATAAATTGCCACATTTGTGAAAAGGTTTTAGCACACGACCGCGTTCGCGATCACTGCCACTTCTCAGGTAGATATAGGGGTGTAGCCCATTTTAAATGTAATTGAGAATTAAGGACAGTAAACTTTTTCCCAGATTTCTTTCACAATTTTCAAAGTATGATTGTCACTTGTTTATTAAGGAACTGACACTTGTACCTGGAGAAATGGGAGGTATTCCAAAAAACAAGGAACACTTAATTTCAGTGTCCAAAATAATATAAAATGAATGTGGAAATAATTTTGAAATACGTTTCTTAGATACATTAAGATTTACGTCGTCTAGCCTAGATATTCTAGCATCTAATTTAGATGATGGAGATCTTCTTGCAATAAGATCATATTTTAGTTGTGAAAATGAGTTCAGACTTATGCGTAAAAAAGGTGTATTCCCTTATGAATACCTAGATTCAGAGCATAGACTTGATGAAACTTCTCTTCCGGTATTTATCCTCTTGACCCAGCTCATTTTTATACAACGCCAGGGTTATCGCGGCATGCTATGTTAAAGACGACAAGAATTGAACTACAATTTCTTACAGACCTTGACATGTTCAAATTTATTCAAAGTAGTATACGAGGGGGTTTAGTATAATGTTCTCAGAGATACACGAAGGAAATAATAAGTATTTGTCAGATTATGAGGATAGTAAAAAGTCGACTTTCATCATGTATCTCAATAGTAATAATAGGGGCATGGCATGGGGGAAGCTTTACTTCACGCGAGTGTTGAATGGACCCACCCCCCACAGATGTAGAAAACTTTAGAATTGAACATATCCCAAGAGATGGACCATATGGATACATATTAGAAGTTGACTTAGACTACCCGTATAGCATTCATGACGTACATAAGTGAATTACCGATTTGTCCCTCAAATAAATTAGCATATGATAATGAGAAAGTAAAAAAATTTATTGCCGACCTCGGAGATAAAAAAAAATATAAAATTCACCATACTGTAGTCCAACAATGCCTGCATAATGGGTTGCAGCTTTAGAAAATTCATAGAGGGGTGCGGTTCAAGCAAAAACCTTGGCTGAAGCCGTATATCGATTTGAATACTCATCATCGTTCGAAAGCGAAAAATTTCTTTCGAAAAAAGCTTCTTTAAGCTTCTAATTAATGCTGTCTTTGAAAAAACAATGGAAAATATAGAATTACGGAGCGATATTAAAATAGTTAGGTGTTGGGATCCCCCAAGACTATTATTAGTCGTAAAAAACTTATTTTCATACTTCAAAAAGTTATTTTCATACTGTCACAAAACTGATGAACGATTTTTATACCCGGTACCCATAGGGTACAAGGGTATTATAAGCTAGTGCCAACCGAGAATGTATGTAACAGGCAGAAGGAGAAATCTCCGACCCTATAAAGTATATATATCAGCGTCACTAGCCGAGTCGATCTAGCCATGTCCGTCTGTCCGTCTGTCCGTCCGTGTGAAACAACAGATCTCAGAGACTATAAAAGCTAGAGTTACCAAATTTGGTGACAACATTGGAATCTGTTGCACGCAGATCAAGTTTGTTTTAAAATTTGGCAACGCCCACTTCCGCCCCAAAAACGAAAAAACTTAAATAAGCTAGATTCGTAAATTTTGGCTCAGAGTAAATAGATACAATACAAAAGTAGGCATTTGCGGACGTTTTCTGAAAATTTGAGTAAAATCGGATGATAAACATGGAAGTTATTAAACAATTAAGTTTCTTACCATCTTGAGCCACAACGGCAGTAGCGAAAAAGAGTGTTGCGTGCTTTTGGGCGCAGTATTAATTCGTAATGCAGCTGCGTACAGAATTTGTCTCTTTTAAACTTTGCTCAACATGTTTTTGGCAAAATTTGTCTTTATTTGTCAACATTTTGTTTTTCCCATGTCCGTGTGCTATTTAATTTCACGCACAATACTTTGGGTTCCGGGTATCTCACAGTCGGTCGCACTCGACTGTAGCTTTCTCACTTGTTATACGATACAGATGAAAAGAATGTCATTTGTATAAGATAAGCCAATATATCTAGGATTTGCTGTACTGGAGTTATCAAAACGGTAGATGTATGATTCCCATTATCAGCACATGAAACCAAAGTTTTAAGACAATATTAGATTAAATTACAAGGATACAGACCCCTTTATTGACACAATTAAAACATATGATTTTTGCAGGGATATTCGAGACGATATTGAATTTAAATTTGACACATCTGTATATTTTATACAACGAGCTAAACGAGGATGAGCTTAATGGTCGATAAATCGTTCATGAAATCTAAGGGTGTTACGAGAACGGCGTTAAAATATCTAGATATTGAAGGATATAAAAATATTATTTTTACTGAAACACAATTATATGGGTTTATGACAATGTTTCGATCTAAAATGCATACCATAAATACTTTTAAAATGCCTAAAGTAATTATTGATGCTAATGACACTAAGAGAAAGGTGCAAGCTGATAAATTTTCTAACCTACCCCACCATCATATGAGACACTCGTTTTAGGGAGAGAGCTATCCGATATGGAAAAACGTGATTCCCGCACAGACCAACAACAACAACAAGAACAGGAAACACTACTACTCGCCTCCCTAAAAACCAAAAAAAAAAAAAATTGAATTATTTTACAAAACACTTGAACTGGAAATGTATTGTAATTAATTACTCCCCAGTTCCAAAAGACATAGACAATTTTCAATTTTAGGACAAAGAAAATGTATTTTACATGTATTCTTTGACTGACCGTAGTTGCTGCTACCGCACTGGATATCAAAGGTGGCCGGTTGGCCGTGACTTCAACTGTAGAGATACGTTGATTAGGATGAGAGGATAACTGCCCTCTTTTCACCCGCTGGCCTTGAGACTCAGTCTGGGTATCAAATTAATAAAGAGTTAACGGCTGCTGCAGGAGTTTCATTTATCGAGCTTCGGCTCTTTATTCATTGAGAACATAAAGTGAACTGTACTTAAGTTAACAACAAAAAGTAGAGCGTATGACCGGATGCTCGTGGCATCTTTGCCTACCAAGCATACGATCGCTTACCACCAATAGCACAAAGGCACGGCCCATAGCGGTGCATTTTGCTGGCTCAGCTCTTGGACACCATAAGGGTGGTACAATATTAGGGTGGTCATACGTGATCGATATATAAAACATATAATATATAAAAAATGGAATAATAAAATATAAGTATAAAAACGGGATAATAAAATACAAAGCAACGTGAGAGACGTTCGCCTCCTACTCCAGAGTTGTTGCAGTAGGATCAAGCCGCACAATGCAAGGCTAATCGCGACTCCCACGGCGAACCAAATCTTCGATGATCCCCCGGCCGACACGTCGTCTCTGAGCTCCTGCATAAGGCGCAGGTTGTGTTCGTTAATCCGCTGTAGTAGCGGAAGGCTCAGCATATGGTCGTGCCCCTTGATATTTAGTAGGGGTGATGCCGCAATCCCCGGACTCTTATTAACCGAGTTGTTCAGGTTAAGATAGACAGAGTCCTTTACGATAGCGTTCCTCTTGAAGGTGACAAGATGGGCCCCTTTAATGGTATTAGTGGGCCCGTCGTCGACGGTAACCCTCGTCCTTTCTTCGTTGACGATTATTACTCCGTCATCTACGACTATGAGGGGTTCCAGGTTGCTAGGGCGAGTGCGGCAGGAAGCCATCCCGCCTGCGTGTAATTGGCGGGCGCAGGTGTCGTGGGTGGCCCTCTTGCAGAAAGTGGCCAAGTTGGTGGAGGCGCAGTCGGAGACCGCTAGGATCAGTCATCACATTCTGTTACCGTGTTGTCCTCCAGCTGCAGTATGGTGTGGTAGTGCGCGACTGGGAAGAGCAGGATCTTCTTACAAATAAACTTAAACTTAGTATACTGTACGACAATATGGATGACGGCATTAGATTGAAAAACTTTAATTTTGGAAACATCCATAAGACTAACTATGGGGACCTCTGTAAGCTGCTCGTCAAAAATAGCCTTAAGGTCGTTGTGGTTAAATATGGTTGGATTTATAATATTGTTTTTAGCAAGGGTAATAGTGAGCATACAGTTTTGGATTTCGGATATTAGCATTCTATTTCTGGAAAGGAGTGTTTCGAACAAATGACCTGAGTCAACAAGCCCGTCCCTTTTCTCCTTGAGGGTCCTATTGACTGTGTCTGTGAGTAAATTAATGTGTTTCTGTGTCTCTGTATGAATTACAACCTGTCTATTGTTAGCCTCGATAAGCGATGCCTGATTGGTATTAATTCTACTAAGGTACGTGGCGTACCCGCCACGACCTTAAGGACTGAGCCCAAAAAATCAAGGCTGCTGGCCATCCTGTTGTGTATTTTGAGCTCATCCAAAATATTCTGGGCATGTTCGATATCGACTTCCAGTAATTTTCTCATGTGGGACTGTGGGAACTGTTCCAGCATTCTGACCGTGGAGTCAATTATGCTAGAAAACTCAGACAGATTTGTCGAGTGCCTAACCAGGCCATACTGTTCCCATACTAAAACATTCCCGTCTACCACCGGGATTTTGCATGCGAGAAGTCGGTGATTCGCGCGCTTGCGGTGGTCAGTAGTATGATGGATATTACGGCAAGCCTGTGGATGAAATGCCTATCTGAGAACAGATGTTCACAGATCTGCTTCCACACGCTTTTCTGAATAAAGTGGCGTCAATTTGTTCCCTAATCTTTTGTTGTTACGTAGGAGTACTTTTTCACCAGCTTGGAAGATTCGGTTCTGTCTAAAAGGGTTAATTCTGTCCAGGTTAGACTACTGTGCCTTGTCAATTTTTGCTTTGATAGCCGACTTGACCTTGTCGCTGGTGGCGTGGATGACATCCACTGGCCTAAACTCTGTGACCGAATATTGCGACCTATTGTATTCTACCGTGGACCGCAATATCAGTTCCACAGTATCCTCGACTTTTTTATCAGGGTACTGTGAAATCTTTCTACTTGGCCATTGGAGCTACTGTGTAGCGGTGGTGCATTAACAATATCGATGCTATATTGGTTTTTTGGCAATGATGTAATTGTTTCGGAGTTGAAAGGGGCCTCATTGTCGCAGTATATGGTTTTGATATTTGGGTAGAAGTTTACCAATTGGAGAATGGGGGCTCTTACATCTATTATTGCCCTAAAACCAGCGAGTCTTTGGTATTAAAGTTAATGATGTGGCGAGTTCTATTTCCGGTTGGCCTGCTTCTTCCAAAATGATTTGGTTTCTGAAGCAGTTCAGAGGCCTGTCTGTAGTTTCTATGGTATACGAGAACGAAAGCTCACTATGCACCGTGGCTGCATCGGACTGGGCCTCAGACTCTAAGTTGTTCAGGGGTTGTCGAGACAACGCGTCAGCTACCAGGTTTTGTTTTCCGGGTGTGTAGAACACTTTCCCGTTGTTCTCATCAATAAATGCTTTCCATCGCTTGATCTAAGCGTTGGTATTTTTGTCGGATACCGCGTATGTGAGAGGCTGGTGGTCTGTAAAGATCCGTACCTCCTTGGTACCGTTTAGGTAATTTTGGAGCTTGCCTATTGCCGAGACTATCGCCAACAATTCTCTTTCGTTGGTGGCGTAGTTTAGTTCGCAGTCTTTTAGTGTGCGCGAAATCATGGTAATAGGTCTTTTGTTTTGGGATAATACGGCGCCTATTCCACTCGCTGAGGCGTCGGTGGTTAAGTCGAATGGTAATTTGAAATCGGGGTATGTCAATATGACATCTTCTGAAGCCAGAATGTTACGGAAATGGTCGAATGCGTTTCGCTGGGTTTCATTGAACCTGATAGTTACTTTTTTCGACATACTCTTGCTGACCGTTTCGTTTGCCCCTTTGAGGATGGCGGTAAGAGGTCTAGCAATAGAGGCAAAATTTTTTACAAAACTTCTGTAATAGCTTGCCAAGCAAAGGAAGGACCTGAGGCTAAACAGGTTTTCTGGTTCGGGGAACTCTTTTATTGCCCTAACTTTCTCTGGGTCTGTTTTTGTTCCGCCTCTGGTGACAATGAATCCTAAAAATTCTACGCTCTGTTTAAAGAACTTTGTTTTTTCCCGTGCCACCCTCATGCTGGCATCAAGTAGCCGCTTAAGTACTGTGTCGATGTGCTTAACATGTTCCGTTTCATTTTCGGAAAAAAATGATGACATCGTCAACGTACATAACATATTTTGCTGATTTCTTCCCGCAGCACATCGTCGATGGCTTTTTGGAAGATACTCCCTGCGTTTTTTAAGCCGAAGGGCTGTCTGCAAAATTCCCACCATTAACTGAGAACGAGGTCTTTTCACGGTCCTTTTCAGACAGGTATATTTGATGATACCCTGACTTTAAGTCTAGGGTGGTAAAGAATTTGGCTTTTCGCTCGTTCAGCATTCTGAAGTCGATTACTAACCGCTTCTTCCTGATGGCATTATCGTCGGTCCCTTTTTTGTCAACTACCCAGGTAGGGCTGTTGTATGGGGATCTGGACGGCCTAATTATACCATTTTTCAGCAGCTTCTTGATTTCTTTGTTTACAAAGTCTGCTGCCCCCATAGGATAGGGGTATAATTTGGAGTAGACAGGTTCGTCACTCATAGTTCGAATAGTAGCGATGACCGATGCGTTAAAGGTAAGTGCCTCGTTAGAGGTCGAGAACACCTTAATTCTTTTTAGAATAATTTTTTTGAATTCGGCTTTCACCGAACTTGGTACCACTATGTCATCGATTTTGGTAAAATTGACGTTTTGAGAGTCGAAAAATGCTACTCCTGCTCGCGTTAGCGAATCGAAGCCTATTATAGCATCAAACGTTCTCAATGTGTCCAAGAGAAAAAATGTGGCGCTTAATCCAGCGGGAGCGCTCCCTAAAAAATGAAGGAGGTCGTTAAGTTCGGCAGTGTCGCTGTCTTCCTTAATGTTGGCAACTTCAGCCTCGGCTGTGGCGGCGTAACCAGCCTCCTCCTGCTGGGGTTGGGCTATATTATTAACGCGTTGGCGTCTTTGGCCCGATTGACGCTGAGACGAGTTCAGCCTTTTGTAATTGTTATTACTTGGTGGCTTCCCCCAGCTTGTTTCCTGCCTGAATTTGGACGTTGAGGGGTCTATTTCCATGGGTTGAACTTTATTTTGGTCTATGGTTTCAGGATCCGTGCGCTTCGGCCAGGGGTTGTCCTCATGAGGCCTGCCTTGGCTCTGCTTAGGAATGAAGTGCGGATTTTTATCCTCACCTCTCCATTGCTTTCCCTGACCCCTATTGTTGCGTCTATTGCCCTCATTAAAAGGGGACTTGTCTTCTATGGCTTTCGCGTAAGATGCCGCGAACGCACTTCTATCAATGCTGTTTTCGGCTTCCCGTGCTAAGGCTAGTGCAGACGGTAGGTCTCTGGGTTGTGGTCTTTTAAGCCCTGCAATGAATGCATGAAGGGCGTCGTCCCTAACCTCCTTATTTAGGATGGTTGCTGTGTCTGTATTATGTGACATAACTATTTTGTTGGTGACGAGCGTGAGTTTCCTCTCGACCTCGTCATAGTATGCCATAAGGTCGGCATCTCCTTGCCGAACCATATCCAAATTTTGCCGTATCACTCTTTGGGACGTTTTGTCCGCGTATGTGCAATCTAGTCTGGCTATAATTGCATTGAAATTCAATACGGTGTTGTGGGACCGCAAATTTTGTTTTTTATAATAACAACGACCTCGTAGTGGGCTTCGCTGCCGTCGTATTTTTTAAATACCTCGTATGCATCTGATGCAGCCTGCCTTCGTCGTGGCTTCCATTGAATGTTGGCAGAGATTTTACTATGTCTAACTTGACCTCGCATATTATATTAGTGTTTGGTACTGCCCTTTCGTAAACCTCAACCTGCGGCGCTTGCACTGTCAGGGCGCTAACCTGCGTTCTCACGGATTCTAACTCTGAAGCGAAGGCGCTTCTTAAACGCTCTTCCTGAGCGGCGAGGGCGCTGCTGACCGCATTTGCGACAATCGCTTGGACCATATCCGCATTCATCTTTGGTTGATCTATGTTCCCTACTTCGGGGCAGAATCCTACTTCTTCGCTGTCGTCGCTATCAAGTTCTTGTTTCACTTCCCTATACTCCCAACTCATTAGCAGCTAAGGGGAGCTGTGTAAGTTAACGGCAGATATACTGGGGAAACTCAGGGTATAGAACGATTGGGACACAAGACAAATTGTTTAGATGGGGCCACTTTTTTGCAATATCAAAGCCGCAAAAATTAGAGAAAAATATTGGAACGTCACCTAAAACACAAAAATGTCGGATTAATTTATCCCAGGAACAAACTCAAAATACAGAACGATAAGAGAGCAAGACAACAGGGTTTGGTCAATTCGACTGGGTGTATTATTAACACAGATACACTGGATCAACTTTCATTCATTTCATACAAAATTCAATATAAGCACAGGCACAGTGGATCAAATTGTAAAATACAAAGATATAAAAGGTGAAATATTAAGTCTAAAATGGTACTGCCTAGCTTATGCTAGGAGCTGGTTGTTAACTTTCATATATGGGACATTCCATATCAACTCGGCCACCCCTGTTTTTTTTTCGCTCTGAAAAAAAAAAAAATACATACCCACATTTTAAAGTGCTCCATGTCCATATAGTGACCCTTAAATATTTTTTCGTTACCATCAATACTTTTCGAGATAGTCGCTGTTGGTAAAAAAACTTTAAAAAATCATAGCATTGAAATGGTGCATGCAATTTGAAATACAAAAAATACGGTTATTCTTTTTTCAAACATATTTTTCATAAAAAAATACTAGACTAATCTATGTTTAATATTTGTTACGTACGCCGGTTAGGGCGACGTGATTCCCACGGGTAACACGGAAGAGAATCAAGAGTTGCCAATACGCTAGTTCCATAGAGAATCACTGGCAAGATTGCAACAGAATTTGGCTCTGGCAAATGACACCGCCAAACGCGCCAAATTAGGCCATGCAATCACTAGCAACCCAACACTGCTGACTTTGCGGAATTGTCAAAAGATAGAACAAAGACGACCCGAATGGAACCATAGCCAATAGGAGAAAAGAGGGGAATTGATGACTCTAACTGGGAACACTTTTGTGTTCTATTCCGGTGATTTCTAGGGAAAAGTTGACACAGTCTTTGGTATAAAAGACCCCGGTTGAGCTGTACGAGGAGAGTCAAAATCAGAGTCAGGAACTGAAAGTCTATTCAGTGAGTCGGAAAATCCATCAATACCGACTTAAATGCGTGCCAACCGCATAAGTGTAAAAGTCGGATAGCCTTTCGCGACATTGACCGCGGTAACTTTACGGTGCCGATGCAGTCCTTTTAAGGAAGCAAATATCCTTAAGGCTGTTACAACGTCCCGTCGAACAATGCCGAGCGTCATTAAAATTGCAAACATTTAAAACCAAAATAATGAAAAATATCAAAAAAAATTTTTTTTGATTTTTCAAAATTTTAAAAGGTCGGGGTTCATAAAATTTGTCAAAAATTGGCAAAATATTTATTTGTTCAAATTTTTAAACTGAGTATGCAGATTTATTGTTTTCATAAAACCTAACATAGAACAGCTTTCCGAATTGAAATTAAGGCTGTTTTAGCTAAGTTATGACTATTTTTGTGTTAGGTTTTTCCAAGAAATGTTCATATCTAAAAAAAATTATTGTGAAAATTTAAGGTTTTCTCAAGCTCCTCTTATAGCCAAAAGGGAGTGATAGCAAAAGCCGTGTACTTTCGGATTCGTCATTAAAATTGCAAACATTTAAAACCAAAATAATGAAAAATATCAAAAATTTTTTTTTGATTTTCAAAATTTTAAAAGCGGGGTTCATAAAATTTGTCAAAAATTGGCAAAATATTTATTTGTTCAAATTTTAAACTGAGTATGCGGATTTATTGTTTTCATAAAACCTAACATAGAACAGCTTTCCGAATTGAAATTAAGGCTGTTTTAGCTAAGTTATGACTATTTTGTGTTAGGTTTTCCAAGAAATGTTCATATCTAAACAAAAATTATTGTGAAAATTTAAGGTTTTTGAAGCTCCTCTTATAGCCAAAACGGGAGTAATAGCAAAACCCTGTATTTTCGGATTCGTCATTAAAATTGCAAACATTTAAAACCAAAATAATGAAAAATATCAAAATTTGTTTTTTTTTTTTGATTTTTCAAAATTTTAAAAGGTCGGGGTTCATACAATTTTTCAAAAATTGGCAAAATATTTATTTGTTCAAATTTTTAAACTGAGTATGCAGATTTATTGTTTTCATAAAACCTAACATAGAACAGCTTTCCGAATTGAAATTAAGGCTGTTTTAGCTAAGTTATGACTATTTTTGTGTTAGGTTTTTCCAAGAAATGTTCATATCTGAAAAAAATTATTGTGAAAATTTAAGGTTTTCTCAAGCTCCTCTTATAGCCAAAAAGGAGTGATAGCAAAAGCCGTGTACTTTCGGATTCGTCATTAAAATTGCAAACATTTAAAACCAAAATAATGAAAAATATCAAACAATTTTTTTGATTTTTCAAAATTTTAAAAGGTCGGGGTTCATAAAATTTGTCAAAAATTGGCAAAATATTTATTTGTTCAAATTTTTAAACTGAGTATGCAGATTTATTGTTTTCATAAAACCTAACATAGAACAGCTTTCCGAATTGAAATTAAGGCTATTTTAGCTAAGTTATGACTATTTTTGTGTTAGGTTTTTCCAAGAAATGTTCATATCTAAAAAAATTATTGTGAAAATTTTTAAACATTTAAGTATAATAAAAAATCAAAACCTACGATCGAGGAAGATCTAATTGTCTAGATGGCCGAGCTGTAAGCATTAACTGAGTACTAACTATTGCATAGTGTAGCTTTTTAGTATCTTGTAAAAGTAGCATTATGTAAATATGAATTTCCGCATTTGTGTTCCATTTCCGCTGTGTCAATTTGAGATAAATTAAGACATTAAGAAAATTAGGATTAAGTAAACAAAGACTACGGTCACACTACAATTTGGAAAACGAAATAAATAATAATCTATATAAAAACTATGTTACGTACGCCGGTTAGGGAAACGTGATTCAGACGGGTAACACGGAAGAAAATCAAGAACAGCCAATGCAAGAATTTTGCTCTGGCAGATGACAATGCCAAACTCGCCAAATTAGGCCATGCAATCACTAGCAACCCAACACCGCTGATTTTGCTGAACTGTCAAACGTTAGAACAAAGACGACCCAAATCGAACTCTAGCCAATAGGTGAGAGAGGGGAATTGATGACACTAGCTGGGAACACTTTTGTGTTCCATTCCGGTGATCCATAGCACAGTCTTTGGTATAAAAGACCCCGGTTTAGCAGTACCAGAAGATAGTCAAAGTCAGAGTTAGGAACTGGAAGTCTATTCAGAGAGTCTGAAAATCCATCAATACCGACTTGAATGCGTGCAAATAGCATAAGTGTACTTAAAAGTCGGATAGACTTTCGCTATTTTGACCGCGCTAAATTTACGGTGTCGATGCAGTCCTTTAAGAAAGCAAATATCCTTAAGACTGTTACAACGTCCCGTCGAACAATGCCGAGTGCAATGTGAATCCTAAAGGACATGTGTTAATAACACCACGCCTAAAACAATCCTGCCGATCTTTGCCGTTTCAAAAGTCAATACGGAATACAAATTTTGTTTCACTATGTACCTAATAAACCGTGCAACTAACGATAAAAAAAAACTATGTTCCCATGTCACTAGGCGTAGCCTAGATCCTGCAACTACAACCCCGAGACACATATCAGCTCCAAGCGCTTCCAAGATTCTGGACATCACCAAAGCGGACTCTACATCAATAATGAAAAGCCGATCCAATACCATCAACGCCACATTAATCTGACAACAAACATATAAAAGCAAATCCACCACAACATAAACAAATTCCTAAACGTATAAACGCATTTTTCAACACCAACACCTATAACTTTTAATTTAGTGAATGAATTTATTACCCCCCAAACCCATAGCACGATATTATATATATATATATGCTTAATTCTGCTTAACTTTTGCAACAAGTAAAACCTTAACTCCGGAACGAGGGCTCTCAACGATGGAATAACCGAGGGTGAGTCAACGGGACCTTTTGCCCAATATTGTCTGATATATATATATATATATGATCGTGCCCCATTATATTACACACACCATACCTAATACAATATTAGCATTCAAAGATACACTTACATGCATAACATAACATAAGTACACATTTAAATATTATTTACACTCATTCAGAATATCACTTACTATACAAAACCACATTTCAATACACGTTCATGTCCAATACACTTTTGCCCAACATATATAATAAACGTGTAATGTGAACCTAAGCCAACAAAAATGCATTGGTAGAAACCCATTAAAAGGGGGGCAATGGTACGAATGGAAGACTGGGTCAAGAAAATGACATAACTTTTGACGAACGACATGAACAACAGGGGATCGTATTGCACGGCCCACGACGATCCAACGGCGCACGAAGTTTGCGAATGGGGAGGGAAAACGGCAATGTGGACAGAAAGACAGACTGACGAACGATTTCTTCTATTTTTCAGGCACGTAAATAATTGTTCTGATTACGTTTGGAGAGGATAGTGGCGTCCAAAGAACCCACCCCAAATCCGGCAAGCTCAGCTGCACAAATCGTGTCTGCTATCCGGGCGGCCACTTCCTCAGCCCTATGTCCTCCAAGGACTGAGGCACCACGACACCACCGACGTAACATATTAAGCGGGTTTTTAATTAAAAAAAAACGGTCTTTAATTTTTTTTGTCTTAGGGCCAGTCGATATTCGCTCAAATTTGTTTTTGCCAGGTAGAGGAGGTTCAGATACATAAGAAATAAAAAATCTTAGAATGGTAAAAATGTGTTTGCTAGGAAAAATTAATTTATTTTCATTGTTTATCCATTAATTGCTTTTGGAAAGGGGTATATTGGGATATATTTTTCAATTTTTAAAATACAAGCAAAATTAACTTTTATTTTTGATTTTTAAATAAAAACAAAATTTTATATTTGATTTTTATTTTTTAAATAGTTTTTAGGATTATTTCCAAAGGGGCTCTGGGGACCGAGCCGGAGCGGTATATCTCTCATCTGGCATCTGATGGGGAAATCCTAGCGCACCGCGGGACCCCCTTCAGGAGTAGGTGCAATGGGGAAGACAAAAGTTCCGTCATGTCCCTCAGGCACTACCGGTGGCCAGAGCTGAAGAGAAGCTGCTGAATGACTTTCGGCGGGACAAGCAGATGGTGCAGCAGTCACCTCCTGGGCTGGTACTGGAGACGCATCCAGTCTCTGCGCCGACCAAAGAGCATGGGCCTATTTTTGTCTTTGGGCAAACTGACGAGGACCAGGCCACTTCCAAAAGAAGCTGGGACTCCACCAGCCCTGATGGCAAGCAGACTGGAGCCTACAAGAAGCAGAGGGTGCAAATGAGCGCCTCAGCCCTGACCGAGGAGCTAGGCGCCATGCCCGACGAGATGATCGCCTGATTCACGGACACAAAGTCCAACAACAAGAAGGTAGTTCGCCACGTCACGCAGAGCACCGTAGACTCTCTGCAAGCGATGAAGAAGCTGCAGCTGGAAATCTGCGCCAGGCTTACTGAGGGCCAAAGCAAGAGCTCGACTAAGAGCTCAAGCCAGCAGACCACGCCCACACTGGGCGGCACCACATCCGAAGACGCACGTGCTACCAAAACGGGAACGGCGAGTACCCGCTCAAATGCGACTCAAGCCGACTCCAACTGGCAGGAAGTCAGGGCTAAGATCACGAAGCGCAAGCAGAAAGCCGAGAGCACCAGAAGTAAGACGGACCAAGCTCCCCACGTTCCGATGCCCAGGAAGCCACGCGCAGATGCCATCCTGATCAAATGCAGCGAAGGCTCGTACGCGGACATGCTAAAGATGGTTAAAACAGAGGCCACCATGCAAGGGCTCAAAGACAGCGTGCAAGGCATTCGAAGGACGGCCAACGGCGGGCTACTCCTTAGGCTGCAGAAGCCACTCGACCCGTCCACGCAGCAACTCCAGGCTGCCATTCGCACGGCCATCTCCGGCAAGGCCGAGGTTGCGGTCATGCAGGAGACCATACAAGTGGAGATTCGCGACCTGGATGAATTGACCACAAGTAAAGAGGTCACCCTGGCGCTTTTTGCAGGCGAGGACTGCGACCAGGCGATGCAGCTCCCAGGACGCGCAAAGCATACGGAGGAACTCAAACCGCGACAGTCAACCTCAGGCCGGAGCATGCACAGAGGCTGCTCGAGAAGGGCAAACTAAGAATTGGGTGGGTAGTCTGCCGCATAAGGCAAAAGATGGAGCCGAGAAGATGCTTCAAAGTCATGGGATTCGGGCACACCTCGGCGAGATGCCGAGCCTCAGACGCGATCGTCAAATCGACGCTGGAGTCCTGCTTCAGATGCGAAGGTGCGGGCCACAAGCACATAAAGTGCACCAAAGGCACCCCCAAATGCATCCTTTGCACACGAGGAGGCAAAACAGCGAGTGAGGCAGAGCACCCAACATTAAGCAGGTCATGCCCTGCCTACCAGAAGGCAGTCAAAGGCCTGCAGAATGGTTAAGTTCCTACAGCTTAACCTGAACCACTGCAGAGCCGCCCAGGATCTGCTATCACAGACGGTCACTGAGCTACAGACAGACATTGCCATTTTAAGCAAGCCGTACAAGGCAAAATCTGAAGGAACATGGCAGCAAAACGCTGATGGAGGCGCAGCCATATGGAGCTGCGGGCAGCCTCCGGGCCACCTGTCGGAGAGAGCTGCTAAGTTCCAGGACACAACCATCTATAGCTGCTACATCGCCCCGAGCCAACGCATAGAAACGTTCAGGGACATAGTACATGAGATCGCCCAGGATGCGCGCGGGAGCTCTCCGGTCCTTATCGGAGGGGATTTCAATGCCTGGTCCGTCACATGAGGAAGCGAGAGAACGACGCCGAGGGGAACCATCCTGCTAGATGCCCTTGCCCCACTAAAGTGCGATCGTCATCCAGACGGGCCCCCGACCGATCGCCCCCTTATAGTCACCTAACCGCCTACAGGGTACACACGCTGAGTGCTGAGACGCTCCTAGCCAGCATGGACGGTTCCAGCGTTAACGGAGATGCTGATACTTACGCCGAGGAGGTAGCTGCAAGGATACGGACTGCCTGCGACGCGGCGATGGTGAGAGCTAGCTCAGGAGGGCATAGACGGCGCCCTGTTCCCTGGTGGAACGGGGAGATCGCCGCAGCTCGAAGGGAGTGCCTGGCAGCGAGACGGAGATGCCAAAGGAACAGAGGACGCCCCCCTCAGGAGCTGAGCGAGTCCCACTACAGGGACAGGAAAAAGGCTCTCAAGGCTGCCATCAAGGAAAGCAAAAACATATGCTTCCAGGAGCTGTGCGATGCGGCTGACCGTGAACCATTCGGGTCAGCATACAAGATGGTCATGGGCAAGCTCAGCAGGCAGCCGACCCCAACCTGCCCAGTCCAGCTGGGAGCGTGGTACTCACCAACGAGCTGGAGGTGCTAAGCGCACTGGCCGGCAGCAAGATAGCCAAGGCCCCTGGACCGGATGGCAGCCCCAACGCGGCCCTACACACCGTAGTTCAAGCTTACCCGAGCCTTTTTGTGCAGCTGTAAAACAAGTGCCTACTGGAGCGGACCTTCCCAAGAGATTGGAAGCGGCAAAGGCTAGTGCTGATCCCGAAACCTGGCAAGAACAGCGACGACCCTTCCTCATACCGACCTCTGTGTATGCTCAACACGATAGGCAAGGTATTTGAGCGGATCATCTGCACCAAGCTTGAAAAGGAACTGGAAGAACGCGAAGCCATCTCCAACCACCAGTACGGATTCCGGAAGAAGAGGAGTACCATCGACGCGATCAGAGAAGTGACCCAATGTGCTGCAAATGAAATCAAGGGCGAAAGGTAGCGCGGAGGCACTAAACAAATCTTGCCTTGTATGCACACGTTAAGAACGCTTTCAACTCTGCCAACTGGACCCTCGTCCTACAGGCACTGCGACGCAGCGGCATCTCCGGCTATCTCATCCAATTGATAGCCGATTACTTTAAGGACCGCGTCCTTATATACAGCTCAGAAGCCGGCCACCACGAAGGAGTACCCCAAGGCTCAGTTCTGGGCCCAATACTCTGGAATGTCATGTATGACGGGATCCTGAGGCTGAACCCACCAGCAGGCTGCACCGTAACTGGCTTTGCTGACGACATTGCGCTGGTTACAGTGGACAAACACCTGTGCGACGTCTCTAGCAAATGCAGCCTCTCGATCGACATACTGATGAGATGGCTCGCAAGCAACGGACTGGCGCTCGCAGAGCACAAGACGGAGGCGGTGCTCAACAGCAGCAGAAAGGCGGTGGAAAAGGTGGATTTTCGGGTCGGAACAACCACCATCGTGTCCAGCCCGGCAATCAAATACCTCGGCGTCCTGATCGACAACAGGCTGACATATAAGAGTCACTTTGAATACATGGCTGCCAAAGCATCCAAGGCGACTGCAGCCATATCGAGGATGATGGCAAACACACGTGGGCCCAAGCAGCAGAGCAGGCGACTGATTGCAACAGTGGTAACCTCGACCCTACTGTACGCAGCGCCCATATGGGCCGAAGCCATGAAGACTCCAACCTACAGTCGACACTGCAAGTCTGTGTACAGAAGATGTGCCCTGCGCATCTCCAGCTGCTTCTGCACGGTTTCTGAAGAAGCTGCATTGGTGGTAGCGGGAACAGTCCCAATCGATCTTCTAGCAGCAGAACGCAGAACAGGTCACACGGGCAGCAGCACCCAGAGAAGCAGCACAATAACACAATGGCAGGAGAGATGGGACAACTCGGGCACCGGGAGATGGACGCACAGGCTCATCCCCAGCCTAGAACCCTGGCTTCAGAGGCGCCACGGACAGGTGGATTTTACACCGCGCAGGTCATCACGGGCCACGGGTGTTTCAAGGCGTACCTCCACAGATTTAAGCACGAGACGAACCCCTACTGTGACCACTGTGGCAGCGCATTCGTCGAGGACGCGGAGCACGCTTTCTTTGTTTGCCCCATATTCTCCAGAGAAAGAGCCAATGCGGAAGCAGCCACGAACCGGACTCTAAAAAAAAAAAAAAAACACACACTCACACACACACCTCCTAGCAAATGTGTACTCACTGTGGAAAGTCGAGTTTTCACCGCGCT
The DNA here is from genome assembly GCA_014170255.2 of Drosophila triauraria. NCBI lineage: Eukaryota > Metazoa > Arthropoda > Insecta > Diptera > Drosophilidae > Drosophila > Drosophila triauraria. The sequence goes on from CM024333.1 coordinate 34,761,182, forward strand.
CTGAAAGCGTATCGAAATTTAACCGGCAAACGTTTAGTAAACACCTGAAATTGGGATAGTGCAGTGTGGGACTTCTTGAGACGCGGGTACGTACCAAGTCTGAGTCCGTCAGGCTTCCTGGCCATCCTCCACCTTTTGGCACCTGTGGATCCGCTGGACGGATCGGGGGGGCCGGGGGAATCCTCTCCGCACTCCATAGGCGAGAAAGCCTCTCCCGCGCACTTTTCCAGGAGCCAAATTTTTCACCGCGCTTTCTGTTTTCTGCTTTCCCATCGGTAAACACGATCAGCTGACCATAGTGTTGAGCAACACTGAGGGTAACAGCGGGCTGTTAATATCTAACAGCGAGCTGCTAAAGCTCAACAGCGAGCTTTGCGGCGCGCACTGTTGTACCTGGCAGATCGCAGTGTTGGGAATTGCAGCGCGGACTTGGGCGTTTTTTAATTTCCTTTTAAAGTTCAAATTTCAAAGCCCAAGTTTCAAAGCTCGTAGGTAACCGTCGGTTCTTGGCTACAGGGGCAACAAAGTGCTAAAGGCCAAGGAACTGGCTACCCAACCCCCCGCTGCGGCGGCGCCATTAAATTGGGGGCTCTGGGGCCGAGAAGGAGCGGAATAACTTCCCTCAGGCTTCCACTCAGGCTTCCAACCTAAGACCCGAGCACGCGCAGAGGCTCCTAGAGAAGGGCAAATCCGTATTGGATGGTCTATCTGCAGCATCAGGCAGAAGTCGGAGCCGAGGCGTTGCTTCAAATGTATGGAGTCTGGGCACACCTCGGTGAGATGCCGAGCGACCGAAGCAACCGCCACCCTAACACAGGAGTCATGCTTCAAATGCGGAGGCACAGGACACAAGCACGCCAAGTGCACTGAAGCCAAACCCAGCTGCATCCTATGCACGAGGAAAGGGAAAAAGGCAGCGAGGCAGAACACACCACCCTGAGCAGGTCATGCCCAGAGTACCAGAAGGCCCTTAAAAGCCTAAATTGTTAAGCTCCTGCAACTTAACCTGAACCACTGTCGAGCAGCACAGGATCTACTCTCACAGACTGTGACCGAGCAGGAGTAGACATCGCCATCCTAAGCGAGCCCTACAAGGCAAAACAGAAGGCGTGTGGCAGCAGAGCAAGGACGGCGGCGCAGCCATCTGGAGCTGTGGGCAACCTCCAGGGCACCTTTCGCAAAGGGCATCGGGAACTGGCTACTCCAGGGCCAAATTCCAAAAGGTTACCCTATATAGTTGCTACATAGCCCCGAGCATACACATAGACGGATTCAGGGACATAATTCAGGAGATCGTCCAGGACGCCAGGGGACGAGCCCCTGTCTTAATTGCTGAGGACTTCAACGCGTGGGCTACAAACTGGGGTAGCGAAAAACGACCCAGCGGGGAACAATTCTCCTGGACGCCCTGGCCACTCTGAATGTCTGTCTCCTTAATGAGGGAAACAGGTGCACTTTCAGCAAGGCCGGCCGGGAGTCGATTATCGACCTGACATTTGCAAGCCCGGAGCTCGCAAGGGACTGCGACTGGAAGGTTACGGACTTGCTAACCTACAGCGATCACGCAGCAATCATCACCCAGACGAGGCGCAATATGACTGTCCCAACCTGCGGCGAAAGAGCCTACAAGGTACAAACCCTCAACAAGGAGCTGCTCCTAAACAGCATGAATAGCACCACGTTAAACGGCGATGCAAGCACCTGTGCGGAGGTGGTAGAGGCTATGATTAGGGGAAGCCTTTGACGCAGCTATGGTGAGCGCTAGAAAGGAGGAGCCAGGAGGCGCCCAGTTCCCTGGTGGAACGAGGAGATTGCAAAGGCCAGGATCGATTGCCTGTCTGCGAGAAGGAGGTGCCAGAGGAATAGAGGACGTCCCACACAGGAGCTGTATGAGGCTCACTACAGAGCCAGTAAGAAGGCCCTCAAGATCGCTATAAAACGAGCAAGAGCAAGCACTTTCTTGCCTTATGCGACGCGGCGGACCGAGAACCTTTCGGTTCTGCGTACAGGATGGTCATATGTAAACTCATCAGACAGCCGACCCCATCTTGCCAGGAACAGCTTGGAGCGATAGTCTCCGCACTCTTCCCAGCACAGCCGCCGTTAACACCCCAAGTGTGGAAGTCGGAGAACCGGCCCACATTGACGAGGCGGAAGTCCTAAGAGCGCTAGCATGCAGCAAGGAGTCCAAGGCCCCTGGACCGGATGGCATCCCCAATGCGGCACTGCTAGCTATAATAAAAGCCTCCCGAGACTGTTTGTGCAGTTGTACAACAGGTGCCTTAGCGAAGGAACCTTCCCTAGAAGATGGAAGATGCAAAGGCTCGTACTCATCCCGAAGCCCGGCAAGCTCAACGACGACCCTCCTCATATCGACCCCTCTGCGTGGTCAATACACTGGGGAAGATATTCGAGCGCATAATCTGCAACCTGCTGGAGAAAGAGATAGAAGAACGCGGAGCACTTTCGGACCACCAGCATGGATTCCGGAAGAAGCGAAGCACGGTTGACGCTATCCGAGAGGTAACACAGCTGGCCGCAAAAGCCATCGAGGGCGAAAGGTGGCAGGGCGGCGCCAAGAAATACTGCCTTGTTTGCACACTGGACGTCAAAATGCGTTCAACTCAGCGAACTATAGCCTTGTCCTCCAAGCACTCCAGCGCGGCGGCATCTCCGGCTACCTCATCCACCTAATAGCCGACTATTTTAAGGACCGCATCCTTCTGTACAGCTCGGAAGCGGGTAAGCAGAAGTACCAGGTGACAGGGGCGTACCACAAGGGTCTGTCCTAGGGCCAATCCTCTGGAATGTCATGTATGACGGGATCCTTAGGCTGCGTCTACCTGATGGATGCTCCGTAGTGGGCTTCGCGGACGACATCGCGCTGGTTACGGTGGAGAAGCAATTGATCGACGTCTCCGGTAAATGCAGCCAGGCGATCGACACCCTGATGAAGTGGCTCGAAGAAAACGGACTAGCGCTGGCAGAGCACAAAACAGAGGCAGTGCTCATAAGCAGCAGAAAGGCGGTAGAGAGGTTGCACTTTAGGATCGGCTCCACCAGCATCGAATCCAGCCTGGTGATCAAATACTTAGGCGTCTTGATCGACCACAGGTTGACGTACAAGTGCCACCTGGAGTATGCAGCTGCCAAGGCATCCAAGGCAACCGCAGCTATCTCAAGGATGATGGCCAACACGCGTGGCCCCAAACAACACAGCAGACGGCTCATTGCCACAGTGGTTACCTCGACCATCCTGTATGCAGCGCCCGTATGGGCAGAGGCCATGACGTCCCCAACCTACAGCCTGCAATGTAAGTCTGTGTACAGACGCTGCGCATTGCGTATATCAAACTGCTTCTGCACTGTCTCGGAAGAAGCAGCGCTAGTTGTTTCGGGAGCAATCCCGATCGACTTACTGCAGCAGAGCGCAGGACAGGAACCTCGGGCAGCAGAGTCCAGCGAAGCAGCACTGTCGCTCGGTGGCAGGAAAGATGGGACAACGCGAGCACAGGACGATGGACTCACAGGCTCATCCCCAGGCTGACTTCCTGGATACAGAGACGCCACGGGCAGGTGGACTTCTACACCGCGCAGCTCATCACAGGCCACGGATGCTTCAAGGCATACCTGTGGAAGTTTAAGCACGAGAATGATCCGCACTGCGACTTCTGCGGTAGTGCCTACACTGAGGACGCGGAACACGCCTTCTTTGCCTGCCCCTATTCAGTAGGAAACGAGCCTCGGTGGAAGCAGCCTCGAACTGCCCACTAACGCCTGATACAGTCATCGCTTACATGCTGGAGAGTCAAGCCAATTGGAACGCGGTTGCCGTTATGGCAGCCTCAATTATGAGACAGCTGAGACGCAGGGAGCAGTCCCGACGCGCTGACCCAAGCTGAGCGGCAACTTGACCGCCTGCCACCACCGCGAAGTATAGCCTTGCGGCAGTCCCGCGGGTGTGGACACTTTCCTATCCCTCTACTACTGTAAATCCTCTATAGTCTTTTGCTTTTCTCCATGTACCTACCCATACTACTTCTCCAACAATAATAAAAAACAGCTCCCAGCTGCTCTACGCGGCCGGAATAGTAAGCCGAATCAATAGTTTTACTTCACAATTTGGCGGCGACATTTTAAAGGAGCAATTAAAATATCTGATTGATACCAGGAATATGTTTTTGGATATGGGGGAATATGGTCTTAATAAAATATTGTATGGTGACCATTTTACGTGTTGTAAATTGCACAGTAGCCCCGTAGGATTTGCTGAAGAAACGTGTGCTTGCTTTTTCTATAAAAATCATAAATATGGACTATAGAAATAATGACATTGTACTTAGCACATAAGAAAAAATATGTTAGCAACGCCGAAAATAAATCTCTAATGAATTCGAAATTCTAGTGTGTTTTATTCTGGGGTGGGGTTTCCTATTTCAGAGTCAATCCAAACCGTGGGTGCGTGTGTGAGTGTATGTGTGCGGGTGTGTGCGAAGAGATCCTCAATCATCCCTCGTAAGTGTCCCACGCATTCCGAAGCCTTGCAACAATAGGTAGGCACAAAACAAAACAAACAAGCAAATGGACTGTGGCAAAGGAACATGTACACACTTGGGCCCCCGATCCTCCCTCACCTTGACCCAATTCTATGCAAAAGACACCCTCAAAAACATACAATTTTTAAATTTAAAAATGTAAAAATTTATTTTTATTTTAAAATTTTAATTATTATTATTTTGAATAAATATTATTTTTATTCGAAAGACATCTTCCTGCGGGGTGGCTCATCCTCATCATCGCTCAGCTCCTCGTTCTGCAGATATCTCGTCCCCTTTCAATAGACTGCCTTGCCAGGGATTCGGTCGTTGGGGGAGGTGCTGTGGCGCCTTGCTGGCCACTTCTTCTCAAAGCGCCCACAAATTTTAGCGGTGCACTTTAATTTTTCTTGCAGATAGTTCAAAGATCAGATCAAAGCTCAGATTAAACAAGGTCTCGACTTGGTGCAGCTTCTCCTTTTCCACGCTTTGGTTTGCGGGGGTACCTCCACCCACTTACACCCTTCGATGAAGCGCTCTGCTTCATCGTATAAGGCGGTGGCGCTCCGGAGACGATCCAACCGAACACGGTACTCTGAGCCACGGGAAGTTTTCATTTTCACGCCACAAACTGGATTTCGTAAAGACACAAATCTGCTTCTTACATGGGGGATAGTTTTTACCTTTTCACACCACAATCCGACTTTGGTTTCCATTTCACGCCACAAACCAGCTTTGGTAAAAACAAATTAAAGGGACCTTAGGTTGAGGTTGTATATTTCTGTGACAAACAAAACTTGATAAATATTTGTACATAGTGTTCGCGCCCCAGGGCGCTTAGTTTTCAGAGGCAGTGTGGGAGCGAGCGCTCTCGCTCTCTCGCTCGCCTGCTCTCCCTCTCCTCGTCCGTTTTCGCGCTCCCTACATTCCAGCCGGGAAAGGGCGCCTCTCCACCGGCTGAAGCCGGCATTTGATCTGTTTGTTAATTTAGTCTTAAGCACACGATTGAAGTGAATAAACATATATTGTGAACCCTACGACGCCGCCTTCGCCTTCTACTTCTTCTTGCACCACGGGGATTTTGTTTAGCAGCCCTTCAACTCCAACCTGACTCCAGCAGCCCCTACAACTACCGCCGACGAAGCCGGCACCCTGAAGAATCCGCCCCCTCCAGTTCATGGTCCTTCGAACCCGGATCAATCGTGATCGCTACCAGCTACACTTCGCGGATTTCTCAAGATAAGTACGAGTTTTCATATTAGCAATTACACAGAGAAAAAGAACAATTCCGAAAGTCTTGCCTCTGTGTGATTCGCTAAAGTCCAAAGTTCAAGTGCATATTTTCCGTGGTCGCCATCTTGTGTTTTTCCATCCGTGTCTTTTTCTAATAAAAAGTGAGAAAAATAGTGTTTGTGCAAATATATACGCCCCAGCCGCAGTGAGAAAATATTTCCAAATATAAAGTGCAAAATTCATTAAAAGTACTTTGCCAAAACGGCCCCTACATTTCTTTTTATGCTCTGCGTTCCTGCTGGTGCCCAAGCGCTTATATATACACACACACACTCACAAATACATAAAAAGTTCCTAAATTTTTAACTAAACTGCAAGTTTTTTTTATTCGCTAAAGTTCCATTCCTTCATAAACACAATTTCATACATTTATTTACATAAACACACACTACAATTTTAGCGGAAAATTTACATAAATACATAATTAAAACAAACATACATACCTACATTTCGCTACATTTATTTCACATATATATATATATCCAAAACAAATTACATTTTAATATATTAACCCAAAAACATTTATACCCAATCTGCAATATATTTATTCCAAACATATACCAACAAATATATTTAAATTTTACATACAAATATTTTACATTCACAAACATCCGAAAATACCAAAATTGATTACTAATAAATACATATTTAAAATCAATAAAACTTCCAGCAAATAAATAAAACATAAACCCGCAATTAATTTGTTTTTAATTACTCAACAAACTTTGCGCTATTCTGCACGAAGCGACATACATACGTACATACAAGCTTAAAGGCATTTACATATTTGCATTCCAAACATACAAACATACGCATAAGTCCGAAGCGGCAAAGCCGGCGTCTAGCGTCGATTCCTCTTTGTTCCTGCGCTAGCTGCAGTGATTGCACAAGGCCGGTGCACAAACACCCGCACATATACATTGTCCGAAATTAAACTCAAGAACACAGTGCCGACACAAAAAATCCTACACTAACGATTTTAGGAAAATTAAATCAGAGAACAAATTTTAAACTGGCCGAATAAATTTTGATTATTGGCAACTAATTATCGCCATACGCCTTAGCTATTTTCTAGCGTTTTTCAGCTTTCTTGGCGGGTTTCTATATTTGTTTCTCTGTTCCATGCAAGTTTTTTTTCTATTTTCGTGGTGTTTCTAAATTAAAATAAAGTAAGCCAAAGAATTTTTATAAAGAGTCAGCTATTTTCGCCAAACTCTTAGTGATTTTTTCCAAGCTATTTTGTGGCTATTTTTTTTTCTTTGCTGGCTGTTATTTTGGGGTTTCTTTTGTTCCACCAGCCTTCTTAGTTGTCGCATTCCTGAATTTTCCTGATAACTGGCAGATAAGCTGGTCCTGCTCGACAGGCTACTTTTAGCTATTTTTTCGGCGTGTTTTTTGGTCTTTTTTGTGTTTCTCGCACCGTTTCTACGATTTTTGTTGTCGTATTCCTGAACCAGTTTCGAACAAGTGGCTCATAATTTCCGCCAATTTCCGTAGCTAGTTTTAGCCATTTTTGGCTAGTTTTAGCTATTTTCTAGCTATCTTGTGCGAATTCCGCTATTCCTGTAATTTTTCACAAGTTGCAGTTTGGTCGTGTCTGCTGTTCGATTTCTATTGATTCATCGATTTAAATTCGGACTGGGGTGTTTTCTCCCATCGAGCAGCGACATTTTCGTTTTTTTTTTTTTTTTTTTTTTGGAGCTTTTCTTCCACTTTCTTCCACTTTTGCGGCGTGCAGGCCTTCCTATTTGTAGGGTATAGTTGAGTATGCCCAGTGAGGGTGATAAGAAACCGACAACTACCCCAGGAAAACAACAAAAACCAGCCCGTCCTCTCCGCTTCCCGCTCGCGCTAAGCTAGCACCTAAGGCCTCAAGTCCATCAGTCAGAGCGGTATCCACTCCAAAGGAAAGAATCTTCCAACGACAAGTTCGAAGACAACTCCAAAATTGTTATTTCGAAACCGTTGACGAAATCTTCTAGCGAGTCTTCACTTGCAGTCAAGTCAGAAAACCCCTCCGCTTCCGGAACCGAATTCTAAGGGTAACTCGCGCTATCAGCAAGAAAATGGCATCCTCAGACCAGCCAACCGCCGCGACCGCTGCGTTGCACAAATTTATTGCAGTTAGCGATCGCGTTAGCCTCTTTGAAGCAAAGATAAATACTCCTGAACAAGCTCCTCCGTCTCTACACACGTTACAAGTCCGTCTTCAACAAGTGCGAGCCTTATGGGACAAAATAGAAAAGGAGTATGAAACGTGCTCTGATCTAATTGCCCAAGAAGGATCCCTAAGCACATTGCCGCTGCTGCAATCAAAATAAGACTACTGTCATGTGCAGCACTTATTGGCGAAAATATCGACAGAGCGACGCCTCAAGCCGTGCAAGTTTCATCCCAGCCGCTAATTTCATCCGGTTGCCGGTTACCTCCTTGCGATACGGAAGTTTTCGACGGGGATTATCTTCGATGGCCAACTTTCAGGGACCTTTTTACTGCAGTATACGTCAATAACCCTAGGCTGACTCCGGTCGAGAAGTCTTTTCATCTCATCACCAAAACAAGTGGCGAGGCCAAGGCGATTGTAACCAAATCCCCTCTCACCAATGACGGGTTCGCTACGGCTTGGGAAGCACTTCAAGACCGTTTCCAAAATAAGCGACTTTTAGTCAACAGCCAACTCAAGCTCTTGTTTAACTTGAGTTCTATATCCCACGAATCTGGTCTTGCGGTAAAAGAACTTCAAACCACGATTCAAGGGTGTTTGACAGCACTAGCACATTCCCAGATATCCACGGAAAACTGGGATTGTTTGCTGGTATTCCTGTGCGCCAGTAAACTGCCTAAGGTGACCCTTTCTCTATGGGAACAATCCATCTTCCAAGTCCGAAATTCCTGCGTGGGAAGAAATGAACACGTTCCTAAATGAAAGATATCGGACATTAGAGGCCATCGAGGACATGAAGCCAAGTCCATCGGTCCCGAAAAACTTCAGTCCTTCGAGACAAAGGTTAGCTTCAAGCCAAGAAGCTGTAAATTATGCTCAAAGGAAAACCATCCTGTACGGTTGTGCCCGCGTTTTCTCCAGATGTCAGTGGATGCGCGTTCCGCATACATTAAGAAGAAGCAGCTATGCTTAAATTGTTTCGCAAGAGGCCATCAGCTCCGCGATTGCTCCAGCACTCACAGCTGTTTCACCTGTAGAGGCAGGCATCATACCTTGTTACATCGAGGAACGTCTAGTGTTTCGGGGTCAAACTCCACAGCCGCCACTTTGCCAGTTCCACAACCTGCTGCGAGACCTTCGAGCAGTAACCCTCCGGAGAGCACTTCCACTGTGCAAAATTATTTTGCCTCAGGCACTACAGCTGTTCTGCTGAGCACGGCGATTATTAACATCTGTCATCTGGGGACCAGCTATCGAGCGCGAGCACTAATTGACTCGGGATCCGAAGCAACGTTCATTACAGAACGCCTCTTCAATCTAATCAAGTTGCCATTCCGACCCATTCAAACCCAAGTTTCCGGTGTAAACCAGTCGGTGTCCGCGAAGGCCACCAGGCTATGCCACTTCGCAATTCGATCTCCAACGAAGCCGGGTCTACAACTAGACACCGCAGCCTACGTCCTTCCGGAATTAGCAGGCAAACTGCCTTCCTACACGATTCCTCAGAATTCTTTAAAAGATCTGCCAGCTCTCCAATGGGCAGACCCCGCTTTTTATGAAAGTTCTCAGATCGATGTCTTGATCGGAGCCGATATTTTACCTTCCGTATTGATGAGCGGCATGCGTAACAATATCTGTGGCTCACTTCTAGGTCAAGAAACCATTTTCTGGGCCGATTTCCAATACCCCAACCAATCGAGTCGCATCCTTCACGACGCAGGTAAACCAGGACAGAGAAGGGTCATTAGACAGACTTCTCACCAAGTTCTGGGAGGTGGAGGATCTACCAGTTCAGATAATAAAAGAGTCGGATTCCTATTCCGAAAGGAACTTTCTTCAAACGACTAAAAGACGCAAGCGGGAGGTACGTGGTGACGCTTCCGCGACCCTGAAAATTCCGGATCCGATCTAGGATATTCGAACTCCATTGCGTTAGCTCAGTTTCTTAGAAACGAGAATCGTTTAAAAAGAGACTTTCCCCTAAAAGAGCAATATGACAGCGTGATTCAAGAGTATCTGGATCTGGGTCATATGAAAGAAGTTCCTTCGACTCACAGTTCTCCTACCTATTATCTTTCACACCATGCGGTAATTAAGCCAGAAAGCACCACCGCGAAGCTTCGCGTTGTATTCAACGCTTCAAGCCCTTCGGCAAATGGGACCAGCTTAAACGATATACTTCATGCTGGTCCAGTCCTACAATCCGATCTGACGATACAGATCCTGAAGTGGCGGTATTTCCAATATGTTTTCAGTGCGGACATTACCAAAATGTATCGCCAGATATGAGTCGATCCAAAGCATACGCCCTTTCAGAGAATTCTGTTCCGAAACAAAGAAGGTGAGATCCGAGATTTCGAGCTTCGAACAGTTACCTTCGGGGTCAATTGCGCGCCTTTCCTCGCTATTCGAGTCCTGCAACAGCTGGCAGATGATGTACAAGGGCGATTTCCAAAGCCAGCCAGATCATTAGACATGATATGTACGTCGATGACGTTCTGGCAGGTGCCAACTCACTAGAAGAAGCTCAACTGTCCATCCAAGAGCTGCAGGCAGCTCTAGGCTCCGCCGGTTTCCCACTGAGAAAGTGGACTGCCAACCAAAAGAGCATCCTAAGGGAGATTCCTGCTGAGCACCTCCTGCACAGCGAGTTTCTCGACATCGATGCCGAAAGCACGGCGAAAACGCTTGGTATTCAATGGAAGGCTATCTCCGACGAATTCTATTTTGTCCCGCCAGAGATAGGACTCAAACCATCTTATACAAAACGTGAAGTTCTGTCCCAAATCGCCAAATTGTTCGATCCTGCCGGATGGCTTGCGCCTTTTATCATCCGTTCCAAAATCTTAATGCAGGAGATTTGGTTACAAGAGTTGGGCTGGGATGAAAGTATTCCCAGCGAAATGAGTCAGAAGTGGCGAACTTTCCTTCAAGAATATACCGACCTCAACAAGATCCGTGTTCCTCAATGGGTCGGGTATCAACCAGAGGTCAAGGTTGAACACCACGGGTTTTGCGATGCGTCTCAAAAGGCATATGGAGCGGCTATTTACTTACGAGTCGAGATCGGTTCCAAGATCTTGACGTCTCTCCTCACAGCCAAGACCCGAGTCGCTCCGGTCAAAACCGTCTCACTTCCAAGGCTAGAACTCTGCGGTGCCGTGCTGCTAACCGAAATGGTGACAGCAATACTTCCAAATATGCCGACAGCCAGTTCCGAAATTTACTGCTGGACCGATTCAACGATTGTTCTGGCTTGGTTAAAGAAGCCAGCTTGCCACTGGACCACGTTTGTGGCCAACAGAGTGGCCAAGATAACTCTGGCAAAATCTGTCGACAATTGGGCACACGTTCGTTCCGAACATAATTCCGCTGACTTAGCCAGTCGAGGCGTATCTTTGCAAGAGCTAGCTGGCAGTCAACTTTGGTGGCAAGGACCAAAGTGGCTACAAAGACCAAGAAATCTATGGCCAGCGCAAAGCGACGCTCATCCAACATCCGACCTAGAGCAGCGAACAGTAAAGTTCATTTTAGTCAAACGCCCACTGACGATTTTCTAGACCGTTTTTCCAAGCTAGATAAAGCACTGCGGGTCCTGGCGTATGTTTTCCGATTCCTGAACCGCTGCCGCAAGAGCTCGGTCTCGCCCAGTTCAAGACCCACTAGGGATGAGATCCTAGAGGCAGAGAGAGTTTTGATCTCCATTGCGCAGCGCAGAGCATACAGCCAGGAGCAGAAGCATCTAGAAGAGAAAAAGCCCTTCCAGTGTCGAGTCCGATAGCGAATTTGTTCCCTTTCATCGACCAACACGGCCTTTTAAGAGCATGTGGTCGCCTCACCGCCTCCAGAGGTTTACAATACGATGAGCGCCATCCCATAATTCTTCCGTACGCCTGTAGACTGTCTCGCCTTCTCATTCAATTTGCTCACCAGATTACTCTTCACGGCGGTAGCCAATTAATGGTACGCCTGATCCGATCGAAGTATTGGATTGCTAAAATCAAGAATTTGGTGAAAGCTGTGGTGAATTCGTGTAAGATCTGCAAGATTTACAAGAAGAAGCTACAAACACAGCTCATGGGCGATCTTCCGACAGACCGAGTCTCGTTGTCAAGGGCGTTCACGTACACGGGCATTGATTATGCCGGCCCTTTGAGATCAAGAATTATACAGGAGAGCGTGCCTTATTACGAAGGGATATGTTTGTGTGTTTTTCTACGAAGGCTATCCATTTGGAACCCACCTCCGATCTCACAACCGAGAAATTCCTCTCGGCCTTTGCTCGTTTTGTAGCTAGGCGCGGATGTCCTCAGCGGGTCCATTCTGATAATGGCAAAACCTTTGTAGGTGCAGCAACTCTGCTTTCTCGGGACTTTTACAAGCCGTGAAGGAGTCCGTGACTGAGGCATATAGTCATCAGGGACTAGTGTGGCGGTTTATCCCCAGGTGCTCCGCATATGGGAGGTCTGTGGGAAGCGGGTGCTAAAAGTTTTAAAACGCTTTCTATAAGTCCACCGCTTCCCGCAAATACACGTTCGAAGAACTTGCCACACTTCTTGCAAAGATTGAAGCGTGCCTTAATTCCAGGCCGCTTTCCCCGATGTCCGAAGTTCCAACGGACTTGCTCGCACTCACGCCAGGCCATTTTCATATTGGCGGGCCGTTGCTTTCCACGGCTGAGCCCGAAATAAAAGGCGAAGCCAAGTCGATTATAAATCGATGGCAACATCAGCAGTTTAGTGCACGATGGAAAGAAGAGTATCTAAAAGAACACCACAAGCGCTACAAATGGCAATTCCCGACCAAAAATCTTCAGATCGACGATATGGTAGTCGTCAAGGAAGATAATTTGCCATCGAACGACTGGCGGCTCGGCAGAATTGTATCTGTTTTCCCTGGAGCCGATAGCCGAGTTCGAGTTGTTGAAGTCCGTACTGCTCGCGGGACAATTAAACGTCCAGTTCATAAAGTGATCCTCCTTCCTACCGAGGTTACGGATTCCTCCGGTTCCAAGGAGTAATTTTATATTCGCTTTCCGAGTTCCTACTAAGTCATAATATCCTTTCTTATTTCCGCAGATTAACTCTTAATCAATATGGCTCCTCGTCCACGTTCCGCCCGAGCTTTGGATAGCAGACGTTCCCGAGGTACGAATTCATACCGCTGCCGAGTCTGCCGGGGAATCCATCCTCTTCGGAAATGCAAGCGGTTTCTGAGGCTAAGTTCGGAGAAGCGCCTCCGAGCAGTACTTATTAACAAGTACTGCACCAATTGCCTGGCTCACCAGCACTCCGACGGGACATGTCTCAGCGAAGATGGCTGCAAGAAGTGTGGCCCATCACACACTTCTGCACTTGCACGAGAAGAGGTCTCCACCACGGTCGTCGCGATCATTCCGTCAGGCATCGCCAGCTCCAGCACGCCAGGCATCGACATCTCCTCCACGCTCATCACGCGCGCTGCGTTTTCCGTCGGTGCCTCCTCGGCAACGTCCGATGTCGGTCTCGAGGACTCCGTCGCCAACACCGGCACCCAGGACGCCTCGGCCCCGCTGTCACGGCTTTGCGACAACTGCAGAGCACCCACATCCTGCCGACAGCCGTCGTGGTGCTCGACTCCGGGAAGACCACCTACTAGACGGCTGCAATGATCGACCCGTGCATGCCCGTGAGCAGCATCGACCGATCTCTGGCGACCGCTTTTAGCTGGTCCCTATACGTTGGGGATGACGAGGTCTGCGCGGTGACCCTCAGGTCCCGAACGGGCAGCTTTGCCTCAAACTTGTCCTTAAGCTCGACAACCACCTAGAGATCCGGACTCCTATTCGGGCTCTGAGCGACGAGACACGGGCTCGTTTCGATGATGTCCGTCTCGCTGATGAGTGCTTCCACCGCCCGGCAACCATCTCCCTAGTGTTGGGCTCGGATGTCTATCCGAAGCTGATCCAACCAGGGTTTCTAAAGCTGCAAGATGGTCTCCCCGTGGCTCAGAGTACCGTGTTCGGTTGGATCGTCTCCGGAGCATGCACGGAATCCTGAGCGTCGACCATTCACATTTCCTTTGCTCGCGCAAGGGGGGTAGAATGTTCGCGCCACAGGGCGCTTAGTTTTAGAGGCAGTGTGGGAGCGAGCGCCTCGCTCTCTCGCTCGCCTGCTCTCCCTCTCCTCGTCCGTTTTCGCGTTCCCTACACTCCAGCCGGGAAAGGGCGCCTCTCCACCGGCTGAAGCTGCATTTGATCTGTTTGTTAATTTAGTCTTAAGCACACGATTGAAGTGAATAAACATATATTGTGAACCCTACGACGCCGCCTTCGCCTTCTACTTCTTCTTGCACCACAGGGATTTTGTTTAGCAGCCCTTCAACTCCAACCTGACTCCAGCAGCCCCTACAACTACCGCCGACGAAGCCGGCACTTATCTGAAGAATCCGCCCCACCAGTTCATGGTCCTTCGAACCCGGATCAATCCTGATCGCTACCAGCTACACTTCGCGGATTTCTCAAGATAAGTACGAGTTTTCATATTAGCAATTACACAGAGAGAAAAGAACAATTCCGAAAGTCTTGCCTCTGTGTGATTCAAAGCCAAAGTTCAAGTGCATATTTTCCGTGGTCGCCATCTTGTGTTTTTCCATCCGTGTCTTTTTTCTAATAAAAGTGAGAAAATAGTGTTTGTGCAAATATATACGCCCCAGCCGCAGTGAGAAAATATTTCCAAATATAAGTGCAAAATTCATAAAAAGTACTTTGCCAAAAACGGCCCCCTACATTTCTTTTTATGCTCTGCGTTCCTGCTGGTGCCCAAGCGCTTATATATACACACACACACTCACAAATACATAAAAGTTCCTAAATTTTAACTAAACTGCAAGTTTTTTATTCACAAAGTTCCATTCCTTCATAAACACAATTTCATACATTTATTTTACATAAACACACACTACAATTTTAGCGGAAAATTTACATAAATACATAATTACCAAACAAACATACATACCTACATTTCGCTACATTTATTTCACATATATATATATCCAAAACAAATTACATTTTAATATATTAACCCAAAAAAACATTTATACCCAATCTGCAATATATTTATTCCAAACATATACCAACAAATATATTTAAATTTTACATACAAATATTTTACATTCACAAACATCCGAAAATACCAAAATTGATTACTAATAAATACATATTTAAAATCAATAAAACTTCCAGCAAATAAATAAAACATAAACCCGCAATTAATTTGTTTTAATTACTCAACAAACTTTGCGCTATTCTGCACGAAGCGACATACATACGTACATACAAGCTTAAAGGCATTTACATATTTGCATCCCAAACATACAAACATACGCATAAGTCCGAAGCGGCAAAGCCGGCGTCTAGCGTCGATTCCTCTTTGTTCCTGCGCTAGCTGCAGTGATTGCACAGGGCCGGTGCACAAACACCCGCACATATACATTGTCCGAAATTAAACTCAAGAACACAGTGCCGACACAAAAAATCCTACACTAACGATTTTAGGAAAATTAAATCAGAGAACAAATTTTAAACTGGCCGAATAAATTTTGATTATTGGCAACTAATTATCGCCATACGCCTTAGCTATTTTCTAGCGTTTTTTCAGCTTTCTTGGCGGGTTTCTATATTTGTTTCTCTGTTCCATGCAAGTTTTATACCCGGTACCCATAGGGTACAAGGGTATTATAAGTTAGTGCCAACCGAGAATGTATGTAACAGGCAGAAGGAGGCATCTCCGACCCCATAAAGTATATATATTCTTGATCAGCATCACCAGCCGAGTCGATTTAGCCATGTCCGTCTGTCCGTCTGTCCGTCTGTCCGTCTGTCCGTCCGTGTGAAACAACAGATCTCAGAGACTATAAGAGCTAGAGTTACCAAATTTGGTGACAACATTGGAATCTGCTGCACGCAGATCAAGTTTGTTTTAAAATTTGGCCACGCCCACTTCCGCCCCCAAAAACCATAAAAAACGGTATATAAGCTATAGGCGTGATTTTCGACTTAAAGTAAATAGATATACTTATTAAGTAGGCAATTGCGGACGTGCTCTGCAAATTTGAGTAAAATCGGATGATAAACATGAAAGTTATTAAACAATTAATGCTTTCATGCTCTCTCGCTCTATCGCACTGCTTAGGAATAATTTCGCGTGTCTGAGCACTTAGCTTTTGGGTGGCAGTAGCGAAAAGAAGTGTTGCTTTCGAGCGTAGTATTAATTCGTAATGCAGCTGCGTACAGATGCAGAATAAGTCTTTTTTGAACGTTGCTCAATATGTTTTTAGTAACATTTGACTTTATTTGTCAACTTTTTGTTTTTTCCATGTCCGTGTGCTATTTAATTTCACGGGCAATACTTTGGGTACCGGGTATCTCACAGTCGGTCACTCGACTGTAGCTTTCTTACTTGTTTTCTATTTTCGTGGTGTTTCTAAATTAAAATAAAGTAAGCCAAAGAATTTTTATAAAGAGTCAGCTATTTTCGCCAAACTCTTAGTGATTTTTTCCAAGCTATTTTGTGGCTATTTTTTTTTCTTTGCTGGCTTGTTATTTTGGGGTTTCTTTTGTTCCACCAGCCTTCTTAGTTGTCGCATTCCTGAATTTTCCTGATAACTGGCAGATAAGCTGGTCCTGCTCGACAGGCTACTTTTTAGCTATTTTTTCGGCGTGTTTTTGGTCTTTTTTGTGTTTCTCGCACCGTTTCTACGATTTTTTGTCGTATTCCTGAACCAGTTTCGAACAAGTGGCTCATAATTTCCGCCAATTTCCGTAGCTAGTTTTAGACATTTTTGGCTAGTTTTAGCTATTTTCTAGCTATCTTGTGCGAATTCCGCTATTCCTGTAATTTTTCACACAAGTTGCAGTTTGGTCGTGTCTGCTGTTCGATTTCTATTGATTCATCGATTTAAATTCGGACTGGGGTGTTTTCTCCCATCGAGCAGCGACATTTCGTTTTTTTTTTTTTTGGAGCTTTTCTTCCACTTTCTTCCACTTTTTGCGGCGTGCAGGCCTTCCTATTTGTAGGGTATAGTTGAGTATGCCCAGTGAGGGTGATAAGAAACCGACAACTACCCCAGGAAACAACAAAACACCAGCCCGTCCTCTCCGCTTCCCGCTCGCGCTAAGCTAGCACCTAAGGCCTCAAGTCCATCAGTCAGAGCGGTATCCACTCCAAAAGGAAAGAATCTTCCAACGACAAGTTCGAAGACAACTCCAAAATTGTTATTTCGAAACCGTTGACGAAATCTTCTAGCGAGTCTTCACTTGCAGTCAAGTCAGAAAACCCTCTGCTTCCGGAACCGAATTCCTAAGGGTAACTCGCGCTATCAGCAAGAAAATGGCATCCTCAGACCAGCCAACCGCCGCGACCGCTGCGTTGCACAAATTTATTGCAGTTAGCGATCGCGTTAGCCTCTTTGAAGCAAAGATAAATACTCCTGAACAAGCTCCTCCGTCTCTACACACGTTACAAGTCCGTCTTCAACAAGTGCGAGCCTTATGGGACAAAGTAGAAAAGGAGTATGAAACGTGCTCTGATCTAATTGCCCAAGTAGGATCCCTAAGCACATTGCCGCTGCTGCAATCAAAATAAGACTACTGCCATTCAGTATACGAGTCATGTGCAGCACTTATTGGCGAAAATATCGACAGAGCGACGCCTCAAGCCGTGCAAGTTTCATCCCAGCCGCTAATTTCGTCCGGTTGCCGGTTACCTCCTTGCGATACGGAAGTTTTCGACGGGGATTATCTTCGATGGCCAACTTTCAGGGACCTTTTACTGCAGTATACGTCAATAACCCTAGGCTGACTCCGGTCGAGAAGTTGTTTCATCTCATCACCAAAACAAGTGGCGAGGCCAAGGCGATTGTAACCAAATCCCTCTCACCAATGACGGGTTCGCTACGGCTTGGGAAGCACTTCAAGACCGTTTCCAAAATAAGCGACTTTTAGTCAACAGCCAACTCAAGCTCTTGTTTAACTTGAGTTCTATATCCCACGAATCTGGTCTTGCGGTAAAAGAACTTCAAACCACGATTCAAGGGTGTTTGACAGCACTAGCACATTCCCAGATATCCACGGAAAACTGGGATTGTTTGCTGGTATTCCTGTGCGCCAGTAAACTGCCTAAGGTGACCCTTTCTATGGGAACAATCCTTATCTTCCAAGTCCAAAATTCCTGCGTGGAAGAAATGAACACGTTCCTAAATGAAAGATATCGGACATTAGAGGCCATCGAGGACATGAAGCCAAGTCCATCGGTCCCGAAAAACTTCAGTCCTTCGAGACAAAGGTTAGCTTCAAGCCAAGAAGCTGTAAATTATGCTCAAAGGAAAACCATCCTGTACGGTTGTGCCCGCGTTTTCTCCAGATGTCAGTGGATGCGCGTTCCGCATACATTAAGAAGAAGCAGCTATGCTTAAATTGTTTCGCAAGAGGCCATCAGCTCCGCGATTGCTCCAGCACTCACAGCTGTTTCACCTGTAGAGGCAGGCATCATACCTTGTTACATCGAGGAACGTCTAATATTAGTCCCCGCAATCCACTCAACCACAACTTTCAAACACCTGCCCTTTAATCATGGGCACGGGCCAACCCTCACATCTTACCACATTTTCCAGCGATCACCTCCTCCCCTCAACCTAAGTGAGCCAGAACTCTCATTTTATACATACTTAAGGAGACTTAACATGGCCTTCATCTCTTTAACAGAGGTGACTGAAGACAAATGGCACATGTTTCCGGAAAAGTACTTTTTGTTCTGAGAGCGCAAGATATATGTTAGCATCTCTATTGAATACATAAATGGGAATGGATGTTAAGCTAGGGGCTTGGAGCTGCGCTGCTTGCTAAAATCGGTAGCGGCCAGCAGCGGTCATGGAAATAGGAATTTCGTATGCAAATACATAAGGGTCTCCTGTTTTAGGCATTTATTTGTTTCTTTTTAAAGAATTCCCTATTTATATAATTATATATACGAGGTGTGTTTAAAACGTAAGGTGACTTTTCAAATTTCTCGGGCAACGTAATTTCGATTATCGATTTTTTGTTTTGTTATGTTGGTACACTCTTTCCGTACATCTGTACCAAATTTCAAGTGAATGACATATTTTGTTTGGCTGTGAGAGGCGTTAAAGTTATGAGTGTTTTGCGTTCTCGACGATTTCTTGCTATCTAAAAATATGGATCAAAGAATTTGCATCAAATTTTGTGTAAAAAATAAAATAAAGTGCTCCGAAACTGTTCTGAGTAAAAATAATGTTTACAAGT
Source organism: Drosophila triauraria (assembly GCA_014170255.2). Classification (NCBI taxonomy): domain Eukaryota; kingdom Metazoa; phylum Arthropoda; class Insecta; order Diptera; family Drosophilidae; genus Drosophila; species Drosophila triauraria. The sequence goes on from CM024333.1 coordinate 34,780,473, forward strand.
GGTACAAACTCTTCAAAGATGGTCGGGAAGATGCCAATGACGAGCCTTGCACGTCGTTTCTCTTTTAAAGTAAACGGTCGTGTTTTGCGCCTCGTATTTGTTTTAATTTCTTGCTATAAACCACAGGAGTTTTATTTAAAACTTCTATCTTGTGTCAATAATAAGTCGCCATGTTACTTCGCGTGTGCATGCAGCTGTTTTTGTGTATTAATAACTATATTAATTACAAATTAGTTTTGGTGCAGCAATTGCTTACTCTTTTTTGCATTACTCTTTGTGCTAATTCTCGCTCTATTGCTTGCTCTATCACTCTCTTAGTTTTAGAGACCTACTTGTTAGTTTTCGTAAAACTAATGAGGTGCTCATGGCGCTGGACTCCCAGTGTAATAGCCTAAAACTATTTAACAAGTCCCAAAAGCGTAAGAAAACCACGGTTTGCACACCGCATTTGGCCGCTGCCCTGCAACTCGACGCAGGATCTCAACAGCTGACTTCCTCGGTACAGCCCCCGACCCCAATATATAACTCCAATGATATTAAGGTCGGGTGCGAGAAAATGTGCAAAAATAACGACCCCTCAGGTCCCCGTCCCGAATGCTACCCAGAGTCTGCAACCAGTCTGTGTTGCCAAAAGTCTTATTGCAGTACCACCAACGAGGCAGATATTTGTACCTCGGATTCACCAGTCTCAAACATCTGTTACGTACGCCGGTTAGGGCGACGCGATTCCCAAGGGTAACACGGAAGAGAATCAAAAGTTGCCAATACGCTAGTTCCATAGAGAACCACTGGCAAGATTGCACCAGAATTTGGCTCTGGCAAATGACACCGCCAAGCGCGCCAAATTAGGCCATGCAATCACTAGCAACCCAACACTGCTGATTTTGCGGAATTGTCAAAAGTTAGAACAAAGACGACCCGAATTGAACCCTAGCCAATAGGAGAAAAAGGGGGAATTGATGACTCTAACTGGGAACACTTTTGTGTTCTATTCCGGTGATTCCTAGGGAAAAGTTGACACAGTCTTTGGTATAAAATACCCCGGTTTAGCTGTACGAGGGGAGTCAAAAATAGGAGTCAGGAACTGAAAGTCTATTCAGAGAGTCGGGAAATCCATCAATACCGACTTGAATGCGTGCAAACAGCATAAGTCTAAAAGTCGGATAGCCTTTCGCGATATTGACCGCGGTAAATTTACGGTGCCGATGCAGTCCTTTTAAGGAAGCAAATATCCTGTTACAACGTCCCGTCGAACAATGCCGAGTGCAATGTGAATCCTAAAGGACATGTGTTAATAACACCATGCCTAAAACAATCCTGCCGATCTTTGCCGTTTCAAAAGTCAATACTGAATATCAATTTTGAGTTCCACTATGTACCGAATAAACCGTGCAACTAACGATAAAAAAAAAAAACTATGTTCCCGTGTCACCAGGCGTAGCCTAATTCCTGCAACGACAACCCCGAGATACATATCAGCTCCAAGCCACTATGGGCTGAGCGACCACTTTTTGTTGCATTAATTAATAACTTAAAAACGAAGCAATATTTTTGGATTCTGTTTTTTGATATAAATTTTGTATAACAAAAGTGAGGTATTTTAAGAAAAATGGGCGTGGTCTCGCCTTTTAAAAAAAAAAAAATTTGTTTTTCTCAGTGTAAATATGAATTTTTTTGTTGTTTTTCTTTGTTTACTAAAACTAGTATTCCTAAATAAGACAATGTGTAAAAATGGGCATTGTCCTATCTTTTTTGCACATAAAATTACAGTTTGGATCTTTTTCACAGTGCGGGCGATCGGACTTTCACAGTTTGTTCCGTGTTTTGGCAGCCTCTTTTACAAAGTAACTAAAATAAATCAAATAATCAAATAAATCGGTTTTTTGCCAATGTTAGGTTAGCATCTTAAAAGTTCAATTTTAGAGAAAGTGCGCAAAAGTGCACTTTTATACTTACAGAATATATTAAGAATTGAATACTTTACAACATACAAACAATTTTAGAGGTGAAATGAGCGGCGTTCACTTTGTAGCTCTATTTTAAACTTAGAGTACACTAAAAAATTTATAGTTTTTTTGGGTTAGAACTTACACAATATTATAAAGACACCACAGTCTATTTTTGCAATACATGCACACAAACACTTATTTCAACCTATTATGAGTGGGACTGCATTTAAAAAAGAGCGCATAAATTAGTTTATTTTAAGCGTTTTGGCTCTTTAAACTTGCAATATAAACAATAGATTTAACAGCGCTCGTTTCCAGCTGAGGTAACAGCTTATTTAACAGCGGATAACTTAACAGTGACACGCTCTGTTAAAAATTCTTGTACGTAACATTAAAGTTTAATGTTTTTTAAATACATCCTGGTTAAAAAAAACTTATTTTAACAACTTTTAAAAATGGGTTTTGGCCAGATAAAGTGGTCGTTCAGACCACAGTGCAAGCGCTTCAAGGATTCTGGACATCACCAAAGTGAACTCTACATCAATAATGAAAAGCCGAACCAATACCATCAACGCCACATTAATCTGACAACAAACTTATATAAAAGCAAATCCGCAACAACATAAACAACTTCCAGCACTTGTCATCGCATTTTTCAACACCAACATCTATAACTTTTAATTTACATATATGCTTAATTCTACTTAACTTTTGCAACAAGTAAAACCTCAACTCCGGAACGAGAGCTCTTAACGATGGAATAACCGAGGGTGAGTCATCTAACTAAATCTGCTTGCGGGGCAATGTGGACAGAAAGACAGACTGACGAACGATTTCTTCTATTTTTCAGGCACGTAAATAATTGTTCTGATTACGTTTGGAGAGGATAGTGGCGTCCAAAGAACCCACCCCAAATCCGGCGCGCTAGGCTGCACAAATCGTGTCTGCTATCCGGGCGGCCACTTCCTCAGCCATATGTCCTCCAAGGACTAAGGCACAACGACACCACCGACGTAACACATCTTAAGATGTTACTGTCTATATTTAAGTCAGAATACCCTTGCAGAGGGTATTATAATTCTGCCATGATAATTGCAACGCAGTGAAGGAGGCATTTTGATCAGCATCACCAGCAGAGTCGATCTAGCCATGTCCGTCTGTCCGTCTGTCGGCTTCTACGCGAACTAATGTCTCAGTTTTTAAGCTATCGGGCTGAAATTTTCAGCATATCATATTTCTTTAGCACGCAGTATATATGTCGGAACAGTCAAAATCGGACCACTATATCGTATAGCTGCCATAGGAATGATGGCAAAATTAATGTTAACAAAATGTTAACCTATTTGTTTTTCAACGTATATCAATCAATTTCAAGATATAGCAGTTTTTTTACGGCTATAGAATTACGGTTTTAGTTTCATTAAGATCAGACAACTGAAAATGTAAAATTCTACATGTAAAACGTAAAATTCTACATGTAAGGTGTAAAAGATAGTTTTTTTTTTCAACTGTAACAGAAATAAATCGATTTTCAATAATACAATTGCAGACTGCAGGGGTATACTTTCTTTCTTGTTTTTTTTTTTTTTGTACACTTACGTGTCCCTTCGAAACCAAGCCTGTGCTTGTTAGGGTTAGGTGTTAATAGCACCAAAGAAAAGTATAGTTAAAAGAATGCGAGAAAATATAGACTACTGTTTAGTCTCAGCAATATGTATATGCAATAACAAAAGTAGCGATTATCAGGTCAAACGCGAATGCATATTATGCTGACATGAATAAGTCGAATTGGGCACCGTTTCCCAGTTCTGCATAGATCATAATACACAGTAACAAAGATTTCTTTTACACACCATTTCGTTGACATAAGCATATTCTTCATACTTTGTTTAGCTATAAATACCGTTAAGTTTCCTCAATAAAATCGGTAATTGATTTGACCTCAACGCAAGCTTTACTCATTTCCCTGCATTCAACAGAGGCTGTCGCTGAGTCTTCAGACCCTCATATGCACCATCCTTAGTCCAACTGGTTCATGTTCTAGTTGCGGCGACACAAGGCAGACAGTTCATGTACTGTATGCCAGGCATCTAAGCCTACGCCATAACATTTGGTGACCCCGACGGTCTAGGAAACATCCTAGATCCTTGAAGGATTTCAATCATCCTTTGGCTCAGAACTCAGATCTCTAGCCGTTCCTAATCACAGGAAACATCCGACCTTTGAAGGATTTCAATCATCCTTTGGTCACAACTCAAAGTTGTCAATCAGGCGACACTTTGAGGGATTTCAACATCCTTTTGGCTCAGAACTTCTAGCCGTTGATCACATTCAGTGATCCCTACAGGAAACTATTCTGCACACACTTCTCAGAGTTGTCAACAAGGCGACACTTTGAAGAAATCTTCCAAGCCATTGTTCAACTTCTTCGACCATCAACGGTTGCGAACAGGAGCGTATCCAGCTTTTCAGCAAATAAAACACTCCCAACGGGTCAGAAGTGAAGTAACACTATAATGGCTAATACAAAGGAAGAGCAAGCAGTCGCCGAGACGTTAGACTTGCAAGAAAAGATCAGTCAAGAGATCTCGAAATATATCCGCAACTACAAAAGGATTCAGCGGAGAGGAAACTAAATCCCACGTATTACCAAACCAAATTGGCCGCCATCGATGACGCATGGAGTCGGTTTGCGACGAACCATCTTAATATTCCTGAAAATATAGAACCACTGAGTATACCAAGTTCTACAATGACTGTCGTGCCACATACGAAGAATACAGAGCGAACATGCTCGACAATATAGAACAATCAACAAGCCACGCTGATGCAAATCCAGAAGCGGGAAGTATACATCAGCCCACGATAGCATCTGACAAACTCAGAACGGCATGTCGCCGACAAAGGGCGATATCCGAGTCTATCAAACGCGCTCTGAAAGAGTTTTCAGAGACAGGAAAGACCATCACAAGTGTTTTGATAAAATCACTATGGTCTCAGACACAAGAAATTCATTTTCCGTTCACGAAGAATACGATGACCCAATTAAGGGAGGATATGATATGCAGTCCTTCCTAAGACTGGAAAAGGAAATTCAAGCGGTCTTAGGGGCAAAACAATACATCAAGCAACGAAGATGTGCACTTGCCCAGAGTCAGCATCCCAAAATTCGATGGAGATCTGCTCAAATGGACTCAATTTTTCGATATATTCAAATGCATGGTCCATGACACTAACATGCCCACCGTACGGAAAATGTGGTATCTGAAAACCACCGTAACCGGAGAGGCAGAAAGGTTGATAAGGCATATCGATCTTAAGCAAGAAAATTACTTGCATGCATGGGGTATATTGGTTGACGCTTACAACGATCCCCGACATGTAGCAGACACGATTCTCAATCGTCTCCTGCAACAACGCACAAATAGTGACGATCCGAAGTCATTAAAAGAATTATACATTACAACAATTGAGTCCCTGGCATCGTTAAAGGGACTTGGCATCAATGTATCTAGCTGGGATACAATATTGATTGCCATCATCAAGCAAAATTGGATTTTGCTACTAGAGCCCTATACGAACAGTCGTTAGATGGGTCTCGAGAGCTACAAAGCTTGGACACAATGGTCAGCTTCCTGGATCAACGAATTTGAGTACTGGAGACAAAGAGGACAACAGGCAAAAAGGGAGCAAATAAAATCTACATGTACCTCTGCCAGCGCTGGAAAGGTATCAAACTGTCCGTTTTGCAAAAGGAATCATCAGCTTTACAAATGCGATGACTTCCGCAACAAAACAGTACCCGAACGACTCAATTGGGTGCAAAACAACGCTTGTGTGTAAATTGCTTTAGCAGTGACCACAAGGCAAAGGAATGCCGAGGTCGCACGTATTTTAAATGTGACAAAAACACCATACATTGCTGCATCTTGAAACCGCATCAGGTGCAGCAACCGAGCCACAATCACTTACTGTAGGTGCAGCAAGCAACAAAGTTACAACTTACTAGCCACCGTCAAAGTGGCAGTAAAAGCAAGCAATGGCCAGGTTGCGACCTTCAGAGCTCTGCTTGATTCAGGATCACAAATAAATTTGATTTCTGAACGAATGGCGTCAATGCTATCACTAAAACTCCACGGTACTTCACTACGTATCGAAGGGAATTGGAGGCAATCCAAAACTAGTAGAGCCAGAGTAAATGTGCTGATGAAATCGATGCATAATGACTTTACTCAACAAGTTGAAGCTTTTGTGTTACCACACATCATAGCTGATCAACCGGCTCATCAATTAAATTCTACAAATCTACAAGTCCCGAGCAACATTGCCCTAGCTGATCCAAACTTCGACAAGCCAGGAAAGATTGACATGCTTATCGGAGCCGAGCACTATTATTCATTGCTTCTACCAAACCAGACTCTATTAAAGCCAGGAGGCCCAATTCTTCAATATACAAAACTTGGATGGATTGTGGCCGGAAAAGTTTCGGCGGAGCAAAACTCTGCTGCAATTTGTGCAGCTGCCGCTACAGATGAAGAAATTGATACGCTGTTGGAACGCTTCTGGACTTTAGAAACTCTAGAAACTGAAGAAAAACATCGATCGCCGATGGAGGCTCATTGCGAAAAACATTTTGTAGGAAATCTCCAAGTTGCAGCTGATGGAAAATTTATTGTCAAACTCCCATTTTCTGAACAATCTTCAGCCCTGGGGGCATCACAAAGAACTGCAACAAACAGATTCCTGGCACTGGAGCGGATAACTTCACCTGAAATCTGGAAAGGCTTTATGGAGGAGTATGAAGGACTTGGACATATGAAACAAGTGCATCCCTCAAACATATCAGCGGATCACTACTTTATCCCACACCACTGTGTGCTTAAGCCTGAAAGCAGCACAACAAAACTACGGGTAGTATTTGATGCTATAAGCAATAAATCTTTGAATGATATATTGCATCCTGGACCCACTGTCCAAAGCGAGCTGTTTGCAATCTTGCTACGCTTTCGCACTCACAAATATGTGTTCACAGCAGACATAGAAAAAATGTATCGGCAAGTCTGGATGCATCCTGATGATCAATTTCATCAATTAATCGTCTGGAAAAAGAATCCATCTGACGACTTTAAGTATTACCGACTCAAAACCGTCACCTACGGTACAACGTCAGCCCCATTCCTAGCTACAAAACGCTTGGATTATTTGGCTGAGAAGGTCAAGAATAAACTACCGCTTGGATCATCCGTGTTAAAGCATGATTTCTACGTCGACGACTGTCTCACTGGAGCAGACAGTATTCCGGAAGCAGTCCAAATTCAACGAGAATTAAACAAAATTTTGTTGCCATCCGGATTCAAGCTCCGAAAATGGTACTCGAACAACGAACAAGTTTTAACAGAAATTCCTAAGGAAGACATTGTCAACAATGTCAAGTTAGACGAAACACTGAAACACTACAGTGTGAAGACCTTGGTCTTCTATGGATACCACAAAGGATCAACTATGTGGGCGATCCCAAAAGTGAAGCTTCAACTATCACCAAACGAGTCGTAAGTTCTGAATCTGCATAGATATTCGACCCACTCGGACTATTTGCCCCTGTTGTAGTGAAGGCAAAAATATTTATGCAAACTCTGTGGGGACTAAACCTGGGTTGGGACGATGAGCTCCCACCCCACCTTCATGATAATTGGAAGAATTATCGCTCTGATTTGCAAGCTATAAATGCTATGCAAATCCCGAGGCATATCTTTGATGGAAAGGTACCAATCACTCAAGAAGTACACAAGTTCGTCGATGCGTCAGAGCGAGCGTACGGAGCGGCAGTATATATACGAGCCAAGTCGGTGTCGGTCCGGCTGCTGTGCTCCAAATTAAGAGTGGCACCAGCAGCAAAAGAAACGTTGCCTCGTCTAGAACTATGCGCTGCAGTATTGGGCGCTGAACTGACTCACAGAGTGAGGAAGGATTTACGCCTGACTAGTGAGAAAGCATCTGGGTATTTTTGGACTGACTCAACTGTGGTTCTGTCCTGGATAAACGCATCAGCATCAACATACCACACGTTCGTTGCAAATCGGATCGCAAAATCCAAGCTGTATCTGACCGATCGCAATGGCGTCATGTCTCATTAGGAAATAACCCGGCAGACGTACTATCAAGAGGAATTGCCGCCAGCAAATTAGCGGAACATAACCTCTGGCTATATGGACCGCTCTTTCTACACGGTTCCTGTGACAAGTGGGCCAAAGTACCAACCATTGTTCCCAGCGATTTGGAACGACGGTCAAAACAAGTAAGCCTGCCAACATGTCGAGATCAGATTGGAGGAGAACTCTACAACTGTAACCATAGCAACTCCTTTCATAAACTGCAACGTATTGTAGCATATATGATGAGATTCTGTAACAAAAGGAATAGAGCCACTACAACCACACTATGTGTCGGTGAGTTGACTCGTGCAAGGGTTATCATCTTAAGCACCATTCAGCAGATTGATTTCGCTGCTGAATACAAACAGCTTCTTAACCACGAGATTGTGGACAAAAAGAGCTCGATCATCTCATTATCCCCTATACTAGGGAAGGACGGACTTATCAGAGTCGGAGGTAGATTAGAGGAATCTCAACTTCCATGTAATGCGAAGCACCAAATCCTGCTTCCTTACAATGATCCGATTGTGAGGATGCTATTGCGAGAGATGCATGAAGAGAACATGCATTGTGGAGCGCAATCACTACGAGCCATTGCCAGACAGCAGTACTAGATTGTCAATGATGCCAAGAAGCATTATACACTACTGTGTCAAATGTACAAAGGCACGACCCAAATTAATGCAACAAATTATGGGCAACCTTCCAGCGGACCGAGTAACACAGGCGCGGCCATTCTTCAACTCTGGTGTTGATTACTGCGGGCCCATTTGGATTCATCACAAGATCCGTGGGAAGAGACCCGACAAGGCCTATATAGCAGTGTTCTGCTGTTTCGCCACAAAGGCAGTACATCTGGAACTAGTGATTGATTTGACAACGGATGCATTCTTAGCCGCTCTTCGAGGATTTTTGAGTCGACGCGGAAAATGCCAGACCATTCACTGCGATAACGCAACCAATTTCGTCGGCGCCAACAATCAATTAAAAACCTTAGAAGAAGCGATCTTCTCGGATAAGGCCCAGGCCCAAATTATCCACCATTGCAACAAATCGCAGGTGGAATTCAAGTTCATACAGCCCCGAACGGCTACTGGTATCAGTCACAGCTACGTCGTCGTTAACATTTGAGGAGCTCAACACTGTGATCTTTGAAGTGGAAGCAATCCTCAATTCACGGCCGCTTACCCCACTGTTATCAGATCCGACTGATACATCAGCTCTAACTCCAGGGCATTTTCTGATTGGTGAGCCATTGACCCCTCCTCCTGATGTGAACCTCGCTTCACCCGGAAAAACATTGGTGAAAAGATGGGAATTAGTATCCAGACTAAAGCAAGCGTTCTGGAATCAGTGGTCCATGGAGTATCTACAAGAACTTCAAATGCGCAACAAATGGAAGACCATGTCGCAGAATGTCGAAGAAGGACTACTAGTTCTTGTAAAGGAAGACAACGTGCCGGTGATGAGCTGGCCAATGGGAAGGATAGTAAAGACCTATCCTGGCAAGGACAACAACGTACGGGTAGTAGACGTTAAAACCGCCTCTGGAATATTCAAACGTGCAGTTACTCGGCTTGCTCCGCTTCTAAAAGATGAAGCCACCAAACGTCCTCGCAGCTCCATTGTAGAAGTAACGATGCCGGAAGAAATCCCAACACAGAGGAAGAAGCTGAAGCTTCCGATCCTTCCAACGTTGCTACTCATCCTCCCACTGGCAATGGGACAACCAATAAATGTAACGCAGTTCACAAATAAACCCGGAATATTCTACGAAAGACTCGGCACTTCCAGAATGGCAATTTCAGAATGGACCATCATTGAAACCATATTGGACCGATATGAGAATACTATCTGACGGGATTACTGAACTAAAACAGAAGTGTTTAGAGCTACGAAATGCAAATGCATGTAACTCTATACTTGATCATTTTCAACATTTATATGGCGAGTTACAAGCTGGAAATGATTTGATTAACCATTCCCGACAGCGCAGGTCACCACTTGATATAGTCGGAAATGTAGCGCACTCATTATTTGGCGTGCTTGATTCAAACTTTGCAGAAGAAATGGCCAAGGTCATAAACGAAGTCAAAGCCATGCTGCTGATATGCTGATGATGCTGCTCAAGAATCAAACGTCTGTTCTTGACTCCACTATAAATGTAGTCAGAAAAAGCAATTCGGCCAACACCAAAAGAATCAGGACGCTAGAAAAACAACTAGCAACCATCAAAAGAGAGAGAGGCAAATACGAAGGCAAGCGCGGTCCTTGTATTGCACACAAAGTTTAACGTCGTCAGCGTACATGAGTACTCTGGAGTTAGTCAAGACTTTGGGCAGGTCGTTAATAAATAAAGTAAAAAGTAAGGGACCCAGGTGGCTCCCTTGCGGGACTCCAGAGGTAAGACGGAGAACATTCGACAAGTTTTAAAACAAACTTGATCTGCGTGCAACAGATTCCAAGGCTGTCTTATAGTCTCTGAGATCTGTTGTTTCACACGGACAAACAGACGGACAGACAGACAGACGGACATGGCTAAATCGACTCGGCTGGTGATGCTGATCAAGAATACATATACTTCATGGGGTCGGAGATGCCTCCTTCTGCCTGTTACATACATTCTCGGTTGGCACTAACTTATAGTACTCTTGCACCCTATGGGTACCGGGTATAAAAAATGGAGGAACTCTAGTTCATTAGTTATAATGCATTTTACAAACTTAAATTTGTCACAAATTTTTGCTTTGTTGTAGCCCTGATATTTGAACATTTTTGTTAGAGACTACTTTGGGTTCAGAACTTTGATGTTTTTTCAAACTTTCCAGGAATTAAATGTTATTAAGTTAAATACTTTAAGAATAAATTCAACCAAAGCCAAGACTCTCACCAGGTTTGTAAGGTTTCAGGGCTACAACAATGCAAAAATTTGTGACAAAATTAAATTTCTAAAATGCTTTATAACTAATGAACCAGAGGGTCCTCCATTACATATTCTTGTTTAATATTGAAGTAGAAAGGCCAAAGCTCCTTTTAAGCCGAATATCACGTCTGGGATACGTAAGGTTTGGGAGCTATTAAGCCTTAAAAAGTGCCGATTATAGCAGTGCATGATACTTTGACTGCGATTTTCTTAAAAATTGCTGCGTGATGGAAACTATTCAGTTTCGGACAAGCAATGGACCGGTTAAGATCTATCAGAATCAATGGCTTTAATTCGCCGGCATTTTTTTTGTCGACCAGTGTTATCTTGAGAGACAGAGCTCACATGCGTGTTGCTTAACATGTTCCTAGCATCATTTGTCTTTTTTGGGTGTTGCTCAACATGTTCCTAGTAACATTTGTCTTCACTTGTCAACATTCCGTGTCCATGTGCTTTTCAATTTCATCTCGCAGTCGGTCACACTCGACTGTAGCTTTCCCATTTGTTTTATTTTTATAATTGGTAATAATAATTGGTGTTACTCGGTTTTTTTTTCCTTTTTGTAGATTTTATCTAAATTATTTGCCTTGCTTAGAATCCTTTTCCTCAGGCATCTTTTGTGAAACATAAGTTGCTTGCAAAACTAATTTCCGCACAAAATAACAACGATCATTATTAACAAAACAGTAAGATTCATGTCACTCTTACTATTCTCCACTTTATTAATTACATTTGCAGTTGAATACACTGGTTTGGTATCTATTAGGCCCATTTTATAATCAAATATATTTTCTTTTGAATCACAATTTTGCTATATGCTCTTATTTTTGATTATTAGTATTATTAGTATTATTACTTTTTTTTTTTCGTAAAAGTTAATGGGATAATTATAATGCGTACAGAAATGTGTACAGGTAAAATAAAAATGAAGACCCGCAGCAAACAACTACCTGATCTGTACAATTTGTGTTTAGAGTATAAATGTGTGTTCAGGGTGTTTTAAGCTGGAACTTTTGAGGTCCGGCGTTGGCTTAGATAGCGGCCTGCAATCCATACTTGTTGTCCGAAGCACATCTTGTCGCGATAACGGTGCCGGTTCTGGCTTCGCACAGGGAATTTCTGAATTATTGTCCATCGGCGGCTTAAAGTGGCGGTATAATAATGATTTTATAGTTCATGTTGGCTGGCCTATGTGAGTGTTGTAGCGAATTGATTGTTCGATTTTAGGCTCGTGTGGGTAATCATATTTTCTTTTGGCCACTTGCGTTTATCGGGCGGGACTTTTTGTTTACGTAACCACACTGTAAAACAATGATCAGCTAATTGCTGGTATATGTTTATCCCACTCTCTGTGATCCTCCTTAAGGTATGCTTTTTTTCACGTAATTATGGAACGGTAAACGCTTTCGGACGCGTTGGCTTGTGACGAATATAGAGCGGTATATAGGTATTTTATTTCTAGCGATGTTAACCACGCGTTAAATTCGATGGCTTTGAACTGTGATCCGTTATCATCCACCAGAACTCCGCGGACTCCGTACAAAAAAAAAAATATATGCTTCTACCTACAGAATCTTATATCTTGTTGGCTGTAAACGTTCGCAAATGACATAACCAGTGATATTTTGAAAAATGATCCAATACAATCAAGAGACCAGTATTACCCTGTCCAAAAGAACTTACGACGAATTAATTCCAATGTTTTATTCATTCCTCCATGTGCACAATTTATGTCATTATGAGCTCGCTGAAACACGCTTCTCGTCATTGTGTTAGGAATCCAGAGCTTCCAGCATATCCTTTCTTTATCATTTTTGGGAGTGGGCTAGGATGTATTTTATATCATCTTCCACTTTGAGGTTCGGATACTTCACTTTTTCTGCAAGTATTGTCGTCTTCCACTTTTGATACACCTGAGCTTTGAATTCCGGAGCATTAATGTCAGCTTAGCGGCCTAACTCCGCTAACAATGCTATCTTTCCTTTCTTCCCTTTCCTATGTGTAAAGCGGTCCTAAAATATAAGACGTTTACATGTGAGTTTTTGTAAGAATCTGATTTTATTTGATTGGAGTAGATTGGATTCTAATTTTACTTTATGACCAACGCAGACCGCACATCTGCACGTCTTATCTTCTGAGGTCCCACGCAGGGGTTCAGATTACATATATAATATTCGTCAAGTGCCCAAGTGGCCGCTATATTTAAAGATAGGCGCGCCTGCGCCTGCAGAGCACATCTGCATAGATTTGTATATATTGTAAGCATTAACTGAGTACTAACTATTGCATAGTGTAGCCTTTTTAGCATCTTGTAAAAGTAGCATTATGTAAATATGAATTTCCGCATTTGTGTTCCAATTCCGCAGTGTCAATTTGAGATAAATTAAGACATTAAGAAAATTAGGATTCAGTAAAAACAAAGACTACGGTCACACTACAAACGAAATAAAGCACATTGAAAAGTTAAAACCAAAAAAATAAAACCAAAGAAATAAAGAATAATCTATATAAAAACTACGGTAACAACTTTTGAAGTGGGATCCACGACCTTTTTACACACCCGCCTACGCTTATCCGAGAATTTTTTTTTTTCTCATACAATTAAATTTGCCGAGCTACGCCAATTGGGAATGGACAAGTCAAAGATTGTGAAGTGGCTAAAAGCCAACAAAATCGAGTTCCCAGCAAGCGCAGACAACTGCGCAAGCTCGCTTTAGATGCCGGTTGTCAAGAGGCTGCAGAGATTCCTGAAACCCTATCGGAAGGAAAATACGCCAAAACGGAGTTAATAAGCCAAGGGACCGCTAGTGAGCACATTGATGATCTAGAAGAAGAAGAACTAATCGACGCTGCAATAAGGGTGGCCGAGAAGAAGAAGATATTGGCTAGATTCACGCAGAACGACAACAAGATGACTGATGGCATCCAAATGGTAAAGCAGCTCATGGCCCCGTTCTCCGCTGCTAAAAATGAAGAGGCACTTAAGTGGATTTTGGATTTCGAAAGAACCTGCAGAGGTGTAAATGAGAGTGACATTTTTCAACTTCGCTGCGTGCGGGTGCTGATGAAACCGGGAACAGATGCCGACTTGTTCTGGCGTGTTGACCGATCAATACTTACGTCGAGTTCAAGGAAAATTTTCTGAAAACATTTGGCAGTGGCAATTCAACTGCTGATATTGTATTGCTCTTAAAGGAGACCCTGGGATAAATACTTCTCATGGAGGAAAGTGCTATGAGTGCAAATATTGACGAAAAATTGACAGTGCAGTTCATAATCGATGGTTTCCGCGATCGTTCAGCCAATGTCGCCCTATTGTTCTCAGCAACAACAATTGAAAAATTAAAAGAATTGGCGCGAAAAAATGAGAGTCTTCGGAAGAACTCCCAAAAATTTTTACATCGCATGGAGAACACTTCCACTGGAGAGAATCGAAGCACGATACGCTGCTTCAATTGTTCGGCACATGGACACTACACTTCGTCATACATTGCGCCGAAGCGCGAGAAAGGTTCCTGTTTCCGTTGTGGATCGCTACAGCATATGTTGAAGGATTGCGAACTATTCCGAAGCTTGTGGGAGCAGCTAACAA